>JAODXP020000028.1:9489264-9619264 GCA_027497455.2 Sardinella longiceps | reverse complement strand
GGGGTCCTGCACAAGCACACACACACACACACACACACACACACACACACAAACACACACACAATATATAGTATAATGTGCCTATAGGCTACTTTGAAGCAAAAAAAAAATGTTTTTTGTTTACTGTAATAAGAAAAAAATAATTCAACTATATCTTGAGAAATATCAGAGAGAGAGAGAGAGAGGGGGGGGGGGGTGTTGCCTACTTCAGCGTGGTGTTTCCATAGCATCCCAGGTCTCCCATTCCCATGTCATCCACCATCAATAACACGAAGTTAGGTCTACGAACATCTCGCGCAGAGCTCGCAGACCAGCACTGGACCAAGACTACGCACATTGGGATCCACATGCACACCATCTCGGCGATAGAATGCAATGGACCTAAGATACATCAAGGAACTAGTTTATAATAAATTACCTTCTCTTCAGAGCTAACGTTAGTAAGTTATCTTCCACAACAACTTTTAAGCCTCCCATAACGTGGCCAAACATGACCCTTGCTGTTTAGTGGTTCATTTCCACATCTAGGGCAATTCCGTCAGTCCGTTCCGTCAGTCCGCAATTGTAGATCTACATGTACATTTATGCAATTAGCAGAGACTTTTACCCAAAGCAACAATTTAACAAATGTAACAGCCGGGATAGTCAGAGAGCCCAGTTGCTCCAGCCCTAGTCTTTGCTACGTTTCAGAATAGAAACAAGCAAAACAGACCAGTGGGCTAATAAGGCAAGCTGCTATTAGTTGACGTGCGTAAGGTTTAACAACATTTGTTTATCATCATGCATTGTAAGCGATGCATTGTTAAGCGATGCATAAAGTGCAGTAACGTTATTAGCCTACCACTGTAACGTTAAGCCTAGCCTAGGCTAATAAATGCACCACTAAAAATTTTGAAACAACGGTCTCGGGACGACTCACCTACAAAACTTGGCCAATTCACGGGGGAAAGTTCTGTAGCTTATTGATTTCCATACAGCAGTTGGACTTCAGTAGCGCGTCATGCGCAGAGCTCATGGTCGTCGTCTTTTGCCTTTTGGCCAGCTGATAACTGTGCCTTCTTCCTGAACCAGGAAGTTTATCGCATGAGTCTAGATAGGCTTGTTGAATGTGAACTCTGCATGCAGTAAAAAAGGGCAAATAGCAACACAACGTAAACTACGCTGTGTAGTACATCAAGCCCATCTGAAGTTAACGGAATGGTAACTCACAGTTTTCAGCAAAACTCATTGCGCCAGTCTGCTTTTTTTTAATAGGGGGGATTTGCGGAAAATACTGCCACCATGTGGATGAAATGAGTAATACACTATTTCATTTGTCATGACCTTCATGAAATAATAGGCTACTGGTCATTCTAAAATCTAAATCAAATTCTGTGCCATTACAGTTTTTTTTATCCATTGCTTGAACATGTTTGGCATATGCTTAAAGTTTAAGCCTTAAACCAAAGTGACATTACTTGAAGGACCACAATGGAAACAAGCTCTCTTAGCTTTTTTGTGTTATCCTTTTGACATGTTGTACAAGGTTTTCAAGACATATTTATTGACTTATTTATTTGTATACCTTTCCAATGCTTTGTACAATGTCAATAAACAAATCAAATCAAATAAGAAAAGTTATTGTTACTATATCTTAAACACAGTGTAGCCATACCTGTGAACTGAAGTGCTGCTTACACTGTAGTTGCAATTCTGTAACACACTTGCACATTTTTGCAACTGAAATTAAGGTTATAGTTTACAGTATGAATCAGTTCTATTTTGGAACTGGGCATCAGCTGCTATCGCATGGTCATATGGTTGTAATGTGACATTAATGTAAAAAAATCGCTTCCGTGTGCACATGGCCTGAATCGGCCTTAACACACCCTTGCACATGACAGACAGAAAAGACACAAGGACAGAATGTGATAGTTCAATATTTAATTCCCCTGATCACAGTCATCCCCATCACTGCTGTTGGAGTCATAATGGAAATAAGAAAATTACAAGTGATTTGCAATGTTTAATGTTATTTTGAATATTTGAAAGTAATAATGGTTGCCTGTTCAATATTGTTAATTTTATTTAATTATATTAGCTGTCATATGACATCATTTTGCAGTAAATTTTGTGAGTGGCACAGAGAGTCAGAGCACAACAGTCTTTGACCATGACTACACATATTTTTACTGATGTCTTGTAGAGAAGAAACTTTTTTTGCCATTTTTATACTTGGAAATCAAACATTTTGATTTAGGAAAACTGTTGAAACGTTTGATTGAAGTTCAAGAACTGGACTTAAAACAACATGTGAGGAAACTGCACCTACAACAGGAATTATCAACATCGTCACTACCATCAACTTTGTCACTGCCATTCTGGCTAACTTTAGAAGAATCAGTGAGGACTGTTTTTCCAGTTTCAATCTTTTTTGGTAACTTGGATTTATTCCCTGGTGATTCATTAGACTTATTAGACTTGCATGTTTTTGATTCTTCCCCCTGAGTAACTTTGGCCGCAGCAGTTCCGAGAGTATTTCGACTCTGTTTCGCAATTTTTGGTTCTTTCGACAACTTGGACTTGTCTTTCTTTTTGATTTTTTCCCCTGATGTTTTTGTTTTTTTCCCCTGTGACTTAGGCTTTTTATCCTTGCGTCTTTTCAAAATGTCTTCCAGCCTACCAACTGCTGCAGCTTCTTCTTCTGCAGTTTCTTCTTCTTCTTCTTCTTCTTCTTCTTCTTCTTCTTCTACTTCTTCCATTGTAGCCTCTTCTGCTGCTGTGGCTTCTTCCTCTTCTTCTACTTCTTCTTCTTCGACTTCTTCTACTTCTTCCTCTTCCTCTTCTTCTTCTTCTTCCTCTTCTTCTTCTTCTTCTTCGTCTTCCTCTTCTTCTTCTTCGTCTTCTTCTTCAGAGAGAATGGCAGAGATTGCATTTTTACTGAATTTTGCTATTTTCAAAAACTTTTTCTTTCTTTCTTTCTTTTTGGTAGCCTGTGACTTTTTAGTCTTTTTTGCAGCTTTTTCAGATCCTTCTTCATCTACAGCAGCAGTTATGACTTTTCCGAGGGCCTTTGTTGCCCACATGTCTGTGAAGACAAAAAACACAACGATATTTTATATATTTTGAGAAAATAAAAAAATGACACACACCAAAGCTACTCTTTTTTTATTATCAATTGAGTTTATTTCATTCTCAAATGAAACTCAGTTCACTTTCAGTGCTAGTTGGACTAGAACAGCAACAGAATTATATTATAGTGCATTCAATTGAATCCTATAGAATAGGTACTGCAAACATGATTTTATTTACAGGAAAGGCATGCTTGTCTTCTCATACTGACGGCATCAACTGTTGTATACAGTAGGTAACACCCTTGTCCGGAACACATAGAAAACGGTGGTTTGTTATTGGGCTCATTGTCACAGAGCAAATGCCATAAAAAATTACAAGCCCTTTCCCTTCCACACTGTTGATCACAAATGGTGCCTGTGCCCTGTGGCAACTTGAAGCCGATAAATAAGACTTCCAATGTAAAGCAGACAGCATGATTTCTGGTGGAGGTCCATTAAGTTATCGAGCTTCCCAATTTGATCAAGCAGTAGCCTAGTAAACCTACATGAACAGAAATACCTCTGAACATTTGGGAAGCCTATTCAAAGTGCAAGATCTATTTGATGAAGTAGTGAGGAAGCAAGGGCAAAAGAATTCAGTGGACACATTACATGTCTTGCATAGCGAGTATGAATTATTGCCCTCAGCCCCTCAGGGCAGAGATCTAAGAGGTATTTATTAGACTATGTCTGGTGTAGGAGATGTATTACTGTAGTCTAGATCTATGCTTTATGTTGCCTGTCTGTCTGTGTTAATGCGTTATGTATCACACTCTCATGGCCAAGACAAATGTCTCTATCTAGACAATAAAGAGACAATAAAGACTCGTCTTATCTTATGTTTAGAGATTAAAGGTGATATCTCAAAACCAGTGTATCTAATCTGTGTATATGTTTGCACAATTTTTTGTGTATTACAAAAGTGAAATGTGATATTTCATCGGATACAGTTTGATGATATTTCCCTTTTTTTTTTTTTTTTACGTTAGAAGATTCCTATGAGTACCATTAACATATTAGTAGAGGTGAATAAAATAACAAAAATGTAGTAGTATAGGTACTGAATTGCTAGCCTGACATAGCCCGCCCAAAATACGAATGTTCATCCGTATCCATGGTCTGGGAACGGTCTTCTGGGGCGTGTTTATATCGGTAGAGAGTCTACCGGCCAATAGGCGAAGCTGATTAGACGAGCTGTCCAATCATTTCAAACCAGAAGTGAATGCCCTCCCCCCTGCAGCATAATCGCGTCAGGTTAAAGAACCTCCACACCATGAATACGGATGAACAGCAGTATTATGGTCGGGCTATGTCAGGCTACTGAATTTCCGCAGCTGCTATAGAAATGTACATGGGGTCTGTCTGACTTCTTTTTAAGTTTTTTAAATCCAACCTCACAATTTTGGTTGGCATGGTAGTGTTGCATGGTCAAATAGTTGTCGTTGTATAAGAAAGAACAATATTTATGCTGATATAAGGACATGATTAAAGCTTGGGTGATTCCAACTCTAACCTCATAATAACCTGCAAGTTTGTGTGATAATGATGTTTTGTTACCTGTTAAGTTTCCTAAGTTGCTAGGTGTCTTTTAGGGGAATTAAGGGGTGGAGTTGAGGTGTGCGTGCGTACGTGTGTGTGTGTGTGTGTGTGTGTGTGTGCGCGCGTGTGCGCGAGAGTGTGAGTGTCTGAGAGTTGGTGAGAGACAGTAGCATTGTTAATGGAAGTTGTAAAAGCATGAGTTGTGGCTAAAACAGCAACTCGTTCTTGTTCTGTCTGTCAACAATAAAGTACAGAATGTTCACCCTGTTAAAGCGTGTCCAGGAGTATCACAATATTTTCTATGCATATTAGTCATTAGTACACTGTTGTAGCCTATATGAGGTTTGTAAATGTTTGGAATGGTAAACTTTGGTTATATATCATTAGAAGGATGAGCCATAATCATAATCATGGTTTATAATCAAAGACCTAAAACATAATCATAGCGTGTCTCAACCTTTTTATTTGTGGATATTTATAACTGAAGTGACAATTTATCCCTTGTTTGCTTGTTTGTTTGGTGATGATGAAAATAAATCAAGGAAAGTTTGTGCTAAAAAACTGACGTATTAATTTCTTCAGAGACAATAAAGTAAAACAGACTGGGAAAACTGAGCAGCAGCAGCAGCCGCAGCAGCAACAACAGAATTTGTGACAAGCTGACCAAAAACCAAAGTCAAAAAGTTGTGTGCTCCCAACCAGCCACACCTCCACCAGGTCTCCTTCCTATTTAATGACATTTTGACCTGTAGAGTGCAAACACTTGGAAAGATATGGAAATAAAGGTAATAAATAATTCTATAAAGAAATAGCTCCTACAATTACCAAAATTCTATATCACAATAATTTGACGTAATTCTTTTTTTCCATGCCTGACCGGGCACATATGCATATTGGCTAAGAAAAGGCTAGCCCATCCCATGGCAACTATTGAGCATTCCACTGAAAAAATATGAATAATAGGCCAAATAACCTACTACAGGCTTGCATGGCCCAGATATTGAAGAAAGGGAATCACATGCATTGCATGAAGAGCAGTCGATCAGCTGTAATGACAGATCAGCTGTAATGTTGGACCTCTCAGAACGGGAGTATTCTAATCTTTGGTATCAGGCTGATCGCCAATCATTTTGTCCCAATAGATAGAGTTGAAGTAAGTAGAAGAGTTTGCTTGAGCGCAATTACATTGTAATTGAGTTGTAGTTTTGAACAGCTTTTAATTTCCATGTTTATAATGCTAAAGGGTTTTAAATAGCTACTTAGCGAGTTCTGTTGTTGATTTGCATGGAGGGATAATCTATTGCGTGAGCGGGAGACAAAGAGAAAGGTTGACATAACAGGACGAGTCTGGCTGCGCGAAGGGTAACACACCCTGGGCCAAATTCAGTCAGATAGACTACGGTAGGCCTACAGTCTTTTGCATGAAATAATTTATCAAGTTTTGAATTTTTAGGACTCTATTTGAACTTGGGTCTAGTATACACACATACACAAGCCTATACTACTCCATAAGATCTTAAAATGGACTGGCCCCTCCATGGGCTACTGGATTTGGTCTGCTATGGCCATGCTAGTTCTGTAAGATCCACCAGAATTGCTTGTATTTATGACAGCAACATACTTTGTTGCCATTCAACCTTTACACAACGTGGATGTAATCCAAAAGAAGGGATCTTAAATATTTAATTGTCCTGGTGACATTTACAAAGTACCTTGATTACATGTCCATAACCTTTATCAGCCCCATAGCTTCAAGTTTGGCATGCCATCTCGGCTTTATTATGACCAATACAAAGCATAATTGGGTAGTAACCTTCAATTTTATTGAAGTTCCCGTTGATATCTAAATGAAATGGGAGAATATGACCCAGGTAGAGGAGAGCAAAGTGTCTAAACTCCACAAACACTGTGATGTCACAATGTAAAAAAGAATTTGCAATCGTTACTTGAAAATTATGTGGAAACTTGTTGCCTCAAATGAGTTAAGTAAATATGACTTTTATTTTTAGATGTAAAGTACTTGTAACTTGAAAAAGAAAAGTTAAAGCCTATTTACTTATAGCCTAACTCATTTAAGGCGACGTGTTTCTGCACATTTTTCAAGTACGGTAACCATTACCAATTCTTTTTTATGAGTGGGAGAGGGTTCCAGTAGTCGGCATTGAGATGAAGAACCATACAAGTCCATATTTCCAAATTTTACATTAAAATATTTTAACATATATAAAATGGTACAAAACCAGTCTGACACCACACTGTAAAAAACAATTTGTAATGGTTACTTGAAAAATGTGTGGAAACTCGTTGCCTCAAATGAGTTGAGTAACTATAACTTATCTTTTTAGATGTAAAAGGCTTTTAACTTGAAAAAGATAAGTTATTGTTACTCATCTCATTTGAGGCAACGAGTTTCCACACATTTTTCAAGTAGGCTAACCATTACAAATCGTTTTTTACAGTGCAGAATAGTTTATTTAATTAGATAATGTATTATAAAGGCACTTTTCAATGATATCTGGTTTCAGTATGATTCTGATTTCAGACTGGTTTATTACCATTTTATATGTTACAATATGTTTATATGGTTCAGTATGGAATATGGGTATGTATGCTTCTTTGCAGTGTTGGGAGTAACAAGTTACAAAAGTAGCTAATTACAGTAATGCATTGGTTTTTGTGGTAACTTGGTAATGTAAGGCATTACAGAAAAAAAAAAATATATATATATATTTTACTCGGTACAATTGTC
This sequence comes from Sardinella longiceps, assembly GCA_027497455.2. Lineage (NCBI taxonomy): Eukaryota > Metazoa > Chordata > Actinopteri > Clupeiformes > Clupeidae > Sardinella > Sardinella longiceps. Next base: position 9,611,884 of record JAODXP020000028.1, on the reverse strand, counting down.
AGTCAGTTGTCACTAAAGTGTCAGTAACAATTGTCACTATAATGAAGTGCCGTTTTTTCCTTCTAGGATTTCATTTATTATGTGGTGCAATTTTGAAAAAAAAAAAAAAAAAAAAAAAAAAAACTGGATGCTGATGATTTTGGCAAATACTGTATTCTATAGAGAACTGTAGGAAATCATCAGCACCATGATAATAGAATTGCAATTAAAATATATTAAAATACTAAAATGACACAATTATAAGGTGAAGACATAACTTACCTTAATGCTTAACTTGTACCACAACACTTGAACTGGACAAATGAACTGGATGCAGATGATTTTGGCAAATGTTTTGTTGAGCCCTGTAGGAAATCATCAGCACTATGATTACAGAATAGAAATCATTAAATAACCTACCTATAGAAATAGTAGGCCTATGCATTTGAAATCTTTAAATGCAAAGCTATTGTTTGCATGTTAGGATTTCATTTATTTTATTACTGTCTATAAATGTAAGCTATTGTTTATCTGTCTGCATTGGATGTATGATGATTGTGTGATGTTATGTAAATATTACTTACCATGTATAGCGTTTCTGCTGGCCTCTTCAGAATCTATTCACCACAGATGTGGGCTCTTCCATTTAAAAGGGACGGGGTTTGGTTTATGACTGCAATATACCTTTTTGCAGTCCAGCCTTTACACAATCAAACCTCTTCTTAATTCTTTTAAATCCACTACACACAATTAATGATTGAACCACTTCAATCACTTCTATTCTGATAGTTATAGTAATCAAAGCTTGACTGTTCTTCTGTAGTTGCAAAGTGCAATAAAATATGGTGAAATATACTCTCATTCAGTGTAATAATCAAATAAATCTACAACTTTGGCTTGCACTACTTCAGTTGGTCATGTGGAAAGACTATTCTGTTATGTAGTGGTAAATTTCTTTGATTATTATGGCAGATTATAGTATATTTCAGAAACTGAAAATGTACTTGAATAAAAAGTCAGTAAACATAACATATGGGGGCGTTGTGACTTGGTGGGCTGGAACATCGTGCTGGTTCGATTCCGACCCAAAGTCATTTCTCAGTCCTATAGTCATGTGACCACACACATCCCTTACTCCGCTTTGGATGGGTGCTGGGTCAAAGTAAAAACGAATTTGCCAACAAAGAGATATATGTTCCGCACACCAGTTTTTGTTCCCCTTCTAAATTTATTGGCAATGTTTCGAGCTACAGCTCTTCCTCAAGCTTACAGGAAGGGCTGTAGCTCGAAACGTTGCAAATGAATTTAAAAAGGGAACAAAAACTGGTGTGCGGATCATATATCTCTTTGTTGGTAAATACATTTCCCAGTCTCCCTAGACTAGAGGTTCTCATGAACACAGGCATCATGGAGCAGACAGCAGACTGGATGTCTGAAAATCACAGCAGATGAGATATCCAATCCAATCCACATTTCTTGATTTAAAAAGTATTTACAAACAGTATTATTTTCTTGATTTCTTTTCTGTGTTCACGCATAATGTGGAAAGACTATGACGTTTCCTCTCTGAGTATCTTATGTGAAGCAACAAATCAGTCATTCATGAATTAGAGTTGTATGTCTCGAGACCGGTCTTGGTCTCGAGACCGGTCTCGAGACCAATTTTGCGTGGTCTCGGTCTCGTCTTGGTCTTGACAATGTATTGTCTTGGTCTTGTCTTGGTCTCGGATCCCTTGGTCTTGTCTTGGTGTCTTGCAAGACCAAGACCAAGACAAGATAAATAAATGCAATAGGCTATATGTTTTAATGATATTGAGTTGCCGATTTATATGACTTAGCCTAAACAATGAGACGCACCAAAACGAAAGTGATTGCACGTAAAAGACGCCCCTTACTGCAGCTGAGCATGGTTATCAATGCATTTATGGCTCGGTCTCTCTCACTGACAGAGAGCGCCGAGCACATCCAGTTACATGCAGCTCTAAATTACTCTCCTAAAAGTTCACTTTCCACTCGCAAAATGCAGGCAAATTAATTCTGGAATGTTCGTGTAGCCTATGCATAGGCATGCGTTATGATGGCTGAGCAAGATGTCTTGCTAGTTAACGTGATCTCATGTATTTATGGGAATGAAATCTTTCATCTTTCATTTTGGTAAATTTAGTATAGGCTACCGAGACACAGACATCCTAAAAACTTCCGTATTTAGTGGTTCATGGATGCTTGTGAATGATGTCAAATCTCCTGCGAGTGACTCTTATCGGGCGATAAATAAATGAACGCTGTTGATATATTTTCAAAGTTATCTCTATTGCATTCCGAAAGAATCCATTCCACTTGATGTAATAGCGAATGTATACCGCTGACAATCCGCTCCGGGTTTTGCATTACTTTTGCATAACTCGGTCACTGCATGTAGTGATGAGAATCGTCAAGCAGTAAAAGTGCAGGCTCCCCAAAACGTTGGAACACCAGCCCAGTCATCTCTCAAAGTAGGCTAGCTTCTGCTAAAACCGTATCCTTGTATTCTATGTTCTCAAAATTAACTCAGGCCATGTTAAATTAATTAGAAGTAGGCTAGTATATAATCTTTGGTATAGACAGAGTATGCTGGTAGGTCTGGTTGGGTTGCCAACTTTCAGAAATCAAAATAAGTAGTTATGGGCAGATATGTATGAAATGCATCTCAGAAAAGTAGGCTATAGAGCTTAATCTTGTGCTCAACCTAGCCTACTTCAAAAGTAGCCTACAAATTTAAACTGTATAAGTCAGTTTTTATTTTTGTGTTATGAAGGCTGCATAGTGCCATGTCTTGCCCATTGTATGGTACTATTTCTTATTTTTAATTACTGTTGGCACACAGCATGTTGTGTTACACCTAAAACTAAAGGAAATACAAAATAAAAAGTAGAATGCGCCCATCAAGTTGGCCAAATTGTGCCACATTCATCTCATTATATCAGTAGGTTTAAATGCTTTAAAAGTTTAAAGGAGCTAGCTATCTAAAATGCACACACACAAAAAAACATCCAAAAAATTGTAATGTGTCACCTGGCTTGAGAAACCCGCTCTTAACTTTTACCAGTAGAAGCAAGGCCAACATAGAGTAGAGCTGAATGTAATGGAGTTGACATTGTCATTCTCCCAGCTACCCAGAAATGATATTCTACTGGTTGAAATGTCTGGAGCAGGGACATCTCACTGGTAGACTTCAACTCATCATAGTGGATGACTAGGTGATATCCCCCTGCTGGTATTTAATTAGCCTAATATTGCTGTAGAGTAGGCCTAACACTCATTTTGTCACCATGAGTTCAGTAGGCGGTTTGTGCTGGTAAAAGCAGGATCATTTTTTTAATAGTTGGTTCAACAGCTATCAAAAAAGATATCGAAACAGTTTGTATTTCCTGCCCACATTGCCACTACCCCTATTCCATTGTTGCCAGTAGTTGAAATAATACTCTTTAATATGGGTCGAATGTTAACCAAGGTTGTTTTTCAAATCAAGTTATAACTTCCAATATAGCATAGTCTACTTTTTTTCTGGTCTCGGTCTCGGTCTTGGCCTCGGCCTCAATTTGTCTTGGTCTCGTCTCGGTCTCGTTAGCCTCTGGTCTTGGTCTTGTCTTGGTCTCGTTAGCCTCTGGTCTTGGTATTGTCTTGGTCTTGGTCTAAGCGGTCTTGACTACAAGTCTATCATGAATTCATACCATTGGAAAAGAGATTGGTGAATGCCTTTACATGTCATGTAAGTTCATAAACTTACATGACCCCCATGACCCATAAACCCACGCTCATATATTTTAATGTTGTTGAGGCAGCTAAGGGCTTCATGACTGACAACTGTCCTCATCATCAACAACAATGGCTTTCATCACCTTCTTCATCTACTCTCTCATCCTCTACATACAAGGTCAGTTTGGCAGTTTCAGAGAAATCTACACACTTTTAGATGTTATAATGTAGTGAAATTATTATGGGTGATGTAAATACTGTATATGTATTGTATAAGAGTTTCTATGAGCAACATACTAATACTTTTCTATTTATTCAGATTCCAGGGCACAGGTGACTGTTACTCAAACTCCAGTAATGTTGACCAGTGTAGGAGGCTCAGTCACCATCAGCTGTAAACGCAGTGGAAGCTTTTATGAGCCCTGTAGCCCACCATGCATCTCCTGGTACCAGCAGAAGTCTGGAGAGAAACCCAAACTCCTCATCTATTATACCAGCAGACTCCAGTCTGGTATTCCTGCTAGATTCAGTGGCAGTAGATCTGGGAATGACTTCAGTCTGACCATCAGTGGAGTCCAGAGTGAAGATGCTGGAGATTATTACTGCATGAGTTATCATCGAATTGGTGGCAGTAGCGGTACTAGAGTGTTCACACAGTGGTAGAGAGCTGTACAAAAACCTCCCCCTCTCTCTCACTCAGTCAGGTGGCACAGTGTGAGTGTAGCCCACTGCTGCTGGTGGAGCCCCCTGCTGGTGCTGAATTGGAGTGCACATGGAAAAGATTGAAGTTAGTGCAGCAGGTGTGTGGATGGTGAAATCCAGACCCCTCCAAACCACTACAGGGTCATAGTGTCCATCCCCAGCAAGATAATCATGTGAGTATAAATATAGTATTCAGCAAAATATTTACAGCCCTCTAATGCATATCAGATTGTATGTATTGTATGTGGTCATAACTCAGCTGCCTGCTGAGGCTGAATTCATTCCAGATTCACTGACACCAGTACCACATGGCAAGCATTCCATTCACACTGTTTTCCACAATACAACAAAACTATTACAAAATCACTGTGATGAACAGAATTACGGTGTTTTTTTTTTGTTTTTTGTTTTTTGTTTTTTGTTTTTTTTTAATCACAACCCTAACCTATTTTTTTTTGCAAAACACTGCCTTTAAAAACACTTGACTTTAAAAACTACTTGTACACACCAGTGGTGAACCTCATTCATTAGTGTGATGTCATTAGTGTTCAGTGGTGTGTGACTGACTGCTAGACAGTCATTTGCATATGAGGGTTAGTTTGCATGTGCAGAACATATTTGGTCCAGATGTCCATGGGACAGCTGAGTCCATTCCAACTGATCCATCAGCAGCTCCAGCAGTGATGGCCTTCATTACCCTCCTCCTCTGCTCTCTGCTCAGCTGCATTCAAGGTCAAGCTCAGGATTTTAGTGATTTAGTGAATATCTGCACTGACATTATAATATAAATTTGTTAATTGTTGTTTATTTGATATGTGTATGTGCTGTTGTATCTTTTCTTAGATTCCTGGGGACAGGTGACTATGACTCAAACTCCAGCAGTGACCACCAGTCTAGGAGCCACAGTCACAATCAGCTGTAAACGGAGTGGAAGTGTTTATAGTGACTACTGCTCTCCAAAATGCATCTCCTGGTACCAGCAGAAGTCTGGAGAGAAACCCAAACTCCTCATCTACTCAGTGAGCAACCGTCAGTCTGGTATTCCATCTCGGTTTAGTGGCAGTGGATCTGGGAATGATTTCAGTCTGAAAATCAGTGGAGTCCAGAGTGAAGATGCTGGAGATTATTACTGTATGAGTTACCATAACCCTAGATATGGTGTAGGAGAGTTCACACAGTGCTAGAGAGCCGTACAAAAACCTCCTCCAGTCTGAAGACACAGTGATGCACTAACTGCTGCTGCAGCTGGAAGACACTGCAGGTGCTGAGAAGAGGGAACTGAAGAGGCCTCACTAGAACATCACACTACAGTCTGACACTATTCATTTAGGAACAATATCCTACTTTAAAACAATTCTACGCACTACTGCCTACCTTTAACTATTTATTTCTTACTCCACACTCCAAAATGCGGAGGTCAACAGCCATATAGGATTATTTTCAATCATCCACACCCTGCTTTGCACAATGGGAAATACTTCACCTTAAAAGTGGTATGTAGTTTATATTTGTTTAGAAGTAGCAGCAGGACCATTTGACTTTGTCATAAATGGCAAACCAGCTGAAAACAAACTCTGAAAATTAACTTCATGTCAAGACAGTCTAAAGCACAAACACATTCCTATTCAATAGCATGGGTCTACATGGGTCAGTGACTGCATCGTATATGATCTCTTTAATATGCATCATTATTCTATCATGAGTCATCAGTCTGCACTGAGAGAGTGAAGTCAAGTCCTTACCCACCACCACTAAACCAGTCTACCAGAAGAATCACTGAACCCTATACTGACAATGCTAATATGCATCATAGTGTTCTTGATGATGATTGGTGGCCAGTTAGCTGCTAGTCTGACTAGAAAAGATTTAGGGAGCTGTCCCCTTCCATTGTGGTGCTGAAATACTCATAATGAAGATCATCATTAAATAAAATGTCTGCATGTAGATTCATCTCTTCAAATAAAAAGTATAACCACAATAGCCATAGTGATCATTTAATGGGACTACATCTTGTGGCTGTTAAATTCATAAAGCATGAGATGTGGAGGTTTCCCCTCTTGTAGGCTGTGAAAGAGGATTTTTTTTTTTTTTGCTCTGCCAGTAATATTTGCATAGTCAAGGTTGGGTGATTTTTAAGATCCTGAAATACTTGTAGAGAAACTCCACTACCAGGTGTTCAACCGTCTCAGGGGAAATGAGGATACATGTTTTTAATACATTTTCAGTTCAGAAATGCTCAACAAATACTGTTTTAGAATAGTGTGTATTGTACAGCTAGGTGCTCAGCAATACACTAATAAAATGACACAGAGAACTTAAGACACATTGAAGTTAGAAGTTTATTTCAAAGCCTTTTAAAAACATTCTACATTGAAAATTCTCATCAAAGACAAGAACATTTTTAAAAAGTATTTTAGCAGAGGAAAAATCAGCATCAGTTACCATTGGCCAGTGTGTAAAGGCCAGCATGTACTGAGTGTGTAATGTGGCTGCAAGTGCAGAGTTTTGCTAAGAGAGCAGAGGACTGAGTTTAGCAGAGACTGGCCCCTACTGAGAGCAGTCAGCTGTGCTCAGGGCTTTAGTGACGGCTGTCTGAGATCCCTGGGTGGCCTCACACACCACTGAAGAGGCTCCTTTCCACTGGGCATCAGTGAGCGTCAGGGTGCTGCTCCAGCTGTACAGACCGTCCTTCATGAGCCCAGCACTGGCCACTCCACTCTTACTGCTCCCATCCACCTTCCAGCTCAGGCTCCAGTCAGAGGGGAAGCCCTTGGCAGCCAGGCACACCAGTGTGGCAGACCTCTTACTGCTCAGCTCCTCACTGGAGGGAGGCAGCACTGTCAGCCTGGGCTGGGTGTTGGCTGCAACACAGCAGGGCACAGCAGGTTACACATGGGGTTAAAGTCAAAATACACAACCTGCATTTGTTTTCTTCAACATTATTTTCCAGTGTTAAAAATGTTCACAATGTAATAAAGAAGCCCTTATTTAACCCCTTAAACTGCTTTGGGTCACATCCACAGTGGAAGAGACTACACACACAATTTAGAAACACATTCAATTTGTTTCTTCAACATTAACTGTCTTTCAAAGATAACATTGCCTCTATGCAACATTAATTTAAAAATTTAAATAACATCTACATTTCAGTCAGTTTAAATGACTGGTTAGTTGCAGATTAGTTTACACAATTTGGTTTACACAAATAAAACTAACTGCTCTTCAGTGATTTTTATTATTTAAGTTTACATTATTTAAATTGAGTGATACCCTGTTAAAGTATAAAAGGAAAAGACATTTTTACAAAATATGCGATAGGAATCTTTCAGAGGCTTAAAAGTAACTAATGCAGCACAAACATTTATAAATTACACACAAATATTTGAAAACTACACAGAAAACACACAATAAACACAAATTTAAAAGCAGACACATAAACAGACACAATACACAGAAATTTAAAAACTACACAGAGAGAACATCTTCAAGAGCTTTCCCTCATAAAATATAAAACAAAATCCTTGCCGTACCTAATCACAATGTTATCATGTCTGACAAGATAGTAACTTTCAAACCCATGTAACTTACTTGCTACAGTGTATTTATGAGAGAAAACAGTTACTTACTCCCCACATCAAGTCTGGTGCCGCTGCCAAAAGTGTACCACAGTGATACAAATCCTATTAGCTGCCGTACAAAAACCTCCCTACCTCTCACACTCTCAAGAATTAACATTTTAGACAGCAGATGCAACAAAAATTATATAATTTCACAATTCTCTCTTCCTTCTCTCTGTTCCTAACTGACTGGGCACTTTACTCAGCCCTTCATTTTTCACTGAATGCATAATATTACTACATGCCTGTTTTCATAAAGTCACTGGAATGCCTATTTTCACTTAAAGATACACAAATTAAAAATGTATACTGGATAAAGATGAACAGACAGCAGTGGTGAAATAATTTCTGACAAATTATTGGAATAAATGACTAGAATATTCTACTTACTGCCAACATCCAGTCTGGTGCCGCTGCCAAAAGTCCACCACAGTGATACAAACTCATAGAGAGGCTGTACAAAAACCTCTGCATGCTTGAATGCCTGTCAGTGGCTGCACAAAACACAGACTGTAAGTAGCATAGTGCTTCCCCACCTTAAACATGAAGATTCAGTGCTGTCAAACTGAGCATCATTCTGTGAGAAAATAAATGCAACATGATTTGAAAATATCTACTTAGTCATTTATTTTTTAATGTTGTATGTTATGTCATATCTTTTTATGTGGTATACTCCTGCTGCACACAAATGACCCTTCTAGGGACAGAGAATAAACTGAACTGAACTTAAACATTCAATGGAAATACAGTAAGTCAAAGTAAAGCTCCTGTGATGAAGAGTTAATTAGTCCTGTGCTATACAACACCTTTTCCAAGTCATCTATAATAAGTCTGTGGGTAAAATATCCTAAAAAAAATTTTTGGTAACACTTTGCGGTAAGGGTACATGAATTATCATGAATTCATGCATGATTTCATTCATGATTCATCCGTGATTCATGCATTACTTCATCTCTGAATATCTAATGACTCATCAGGTATTAGCATGAATTCATTGTTTATCATGAATGACTTCCTGCTGAAATAGCAGATGATCTTAAGCATTAATTACTCTGGGTACATCATCATGAGTCATGACTAATTACACATGATCATGATGTTTTTGTTCAAAAGAATTTGATATAATTTGATATAATAAAAGTACTTATTTAGCCTACTTTGGCCTAGTTCCTCATATCTATCCCTTACATCAACTAATTTTTACCAATTTAACAATGTCAACACTTTAGTTGAGGGGGCACAAACATGATGAATTCATCATGATCATGCTAATAATCATGACTCATGCTAATTAATCATGACTCATGATGATGTACCCAGTGTAACTAATACTTAAGATCATGTGTTATTTCAGCAGGAGGTCATTAATGACAAACAATGAATTCATGCTAATTCCTGATAACTCATTAGACTTTCAGAGATGAAGTAATGCATGAATCATGAATGATTTCATGCATGAATTCATGATAATTCATGTACCCTTACCGCAAAGTGTTACCAAATTTTTTAATGCTAAATGTTTTTCCTAGAGTCTTGGGTATCACTGGTGGAATCTTCCCCTGCTTGTGTTTATACTGGTGGTGACTCAGCAGTTTTATGTATCATAGACTGCCTGTTGGGGGTCCCAGACAGACATTAATATCTGCATGTGTTGGATCACCCCCTAAATGCTGCTGTGTTCAAACTGTACCGACATCAGGTACCAGTCTGTAAACTTGTGTTTTGTATTTATTTACTACATTGATTCTTTGCACAGTAATAGCAGAAGTGAGGTTATGATTTTTGTGTGGGGTCATACTTGACACAGCCCATGATGCCTTTTATAAACAGCCTGTGGAGTATGGGGGTTAACAGGCAACATGTTTGTTTGTTTGTTTGTTTGTTTGTTTGTGAAAACCCTTTTAAATAGCTGATCTTGTTGGATTTTCCTGATGTCACAGTGGCAAAACAATCCTATATGCCTATGCATGGTTGTGCTAAGAAACCTGTAGCAAACTCTAGTCAATTTGGACCCTAGTACCCGTACATCTCATATATGACTTGGACATGTTTTATTGCACATACTGTATCTCCACTGTATCAGATGAATCTGCTGATCATGTGTTAGTAATAATCAGCCCCTCTGTAGTCCTCATCCCTACCAGTGCAGCTCTCTGGTTCTTGAGTGTTTGTTTGATCCCCTCAGCAGCTGCAGCAGCTTTCAGCTCCACTCATGCACTCACTGTGGCTGAGGAAGGTTTTTGTACCACCATCAATCACTGTGTCAACACATAGCCACTACTGACTTCATGTCGACTCATACAGTAATAATCTCCTGCATCTTCAGCCTGGACACCACTGATGCTCAGACTGAAGTCAGATCCCTCCTCCTCTCCACTCCCACTGAATCGTGATGGAATCCCTGATTCAAGGTCCTCCACAGTTTTAACTAATAGTTTAGGAGCTCCTCCATCTTTCTGCTGGTACCAGGAGAGTCCCCAGCTATCAATGCCAGAGCTGGTTTTACAGGTCAGAGTAACTGATTGTCCCACAGTAACACCAGTTGAGGGGCTCTGAGTTACAGTAATCTGCCCTAAAGATCCTGGAAAATACACAGAGACAGAAAGAAGTGAAAACTGTCTCACAACAATATACTCATATTTACAGTGTCCAAATGGTTAGAAACAATATTACAAGAAGCAGACAGTCAGCATGTATTGGAAATATCTCACCTCTAATAAAGAATAAAATTGCCCAGATAAGACTGATGTTAGTCATTGTTCTGGAGTATCCTGCCAACATGATGTGTAGATCTTAGAGTGAATAAGTCACTGATATAACCCCTCACTGAACCATAAGCTGCCCATACAAAATGACTATGCAAATACCATGACTAGGTTGAGCACGCAGAATGGAGGTCATCCCCACCCAGACAGAGGAAATGTAATCTGTTTGGGAAATTATAGATAATCTCATTTTAATGATATACTGTAAATCTGAAAGTCAGGAAAGGAGGCTGCACTATGCATACAAAACATTTATACACAGAGACATGTTTCAGTGTTCTGCCTTTTTAACTGGATGATCCTCAGCCATCACAGTCTTTGGTATTTTTTGCCCTCAACAGCTGCCTTGAAGGCACTACTCCCCTCAGTTTAGGGTTAGGGTGAGGTTGAGGGGGTTAGGGTTAGGGATAGGGTACAGGCTATTCCGGGCTGTGCTGCCTGTGGGGGGCAAAAAAAAACATTAAATGGCCAGTAAATGTTTGGCCATGCAGCACCCTGAAAAGCAATATTTGTGAAGCCTGCTCCTAGTAGGTGTCCTACCCTGTTGAAATAATATAAATGATGTCTTGATGATCGGGTGAGAGGGGTCCGATTCCTGAATCCCATGCTGTAACTCTGTGGTACAGATAAAAACACCAGAGTCAATTTTGTTACACAGGGTGAAGTCTATGACTGTGGGTAAAGTGTGTTGATGTGCATGTGCTCTGTCTGATACCAGATTACTTATCAGAGAATCACAGACAAGCACCTGCAGTATAATAAACACCTTGAGTTTGTGTAATAGATACCTTGTTTGTTTGCGTTTAGTAAATAAATATATATTTGGGGTCAAGAAACTAACCTCTTCCCTCCCTCTCTCTAGGTGCCAACCAAAGCACTTTCTTTTTTCCACCTTTCTCCCCTTCAGCATGTGTGCAGCTGGGTGTGACATCATCAGGAAGGTGATTTACATGAAGACTGTAGTTTGCATGATCTCCCCGTATCTTAATGTTTTTAGAGCAGCTAAGGGCTTCATGACTGACAACTGTCCTCATCATCAACAACAATGGCTTTCATCACCTTCTTCATCTACTCTCTCATCCTCTACATACAAGGTCAGTTTGGAAGTTTCAGTGTTGAGAAATATACACAATGCTGGTATAAAGCAAAACCATGCCAGATATAATCTCTACTCATTTTTCTTCATGTATATTAATGCCTGAAATACTTTTTTTTATTTTCAGAGAGCAGGGCACAGGTGACTGTGGCTCAACCTCCAGTCTTGACCACCAGTCTAGGAGCAACAGTCACCATCAGCTGTAAACGGACTGGAAGTATTAATTATGACTGTGGATGCCCCTCCTGGTACCAACAGAAGTCTGGAGAGAAACCCAAACTCCTCATCCACTCAACAAGCTCCCGCCCATCTGGCATTCCTGCTAGATTCAGTGGAAAAGGTTCTGGGAATTCATTCAGTCTGACCATCAGTGGAGTCCAGAGTGAAGATGCTGCAGATTATTACTGTGTGAGTCACCATAGAATAGACAGCAGTAACTGGGAGTTCACACAGTGCTAGAGAGCCGTACAAAAACCTCCCCCTCTCTCTCTCAGTCAGTCAGGTGGCACAGTGAGTGTAGCCCACTGCTGCAGGTGGAGCCCCCTGCTGGTGCTGAGGTGGGAGTGCAGATTAGAGCAGATTAAGGGGTGATTACACTAAGAACAGGTGGAGGTGATTCGTGCAAATGCAGAAAGTAGAGAAACTTTCTCCTGCAAAATTTTGTTATGTAGTTTAGAACTCATAATAGAAAACATCTATATTTTGAAACAAGGACAACACCCATCAGAGTAAAGTCATAATAATCAACTTATACCGCTTCATTCAGTGCTCCAGTGTAAACTTCAAAGTAGAAATAGAGAATAGAATAATGCAAGACATTTCTGTCTGTAACTCAAAGACTAAGAGATCACAGGAGAGTGTGTTGAGCCATGTTAGCCATGTTAGGGCATGTCTTTATAGTGAAACTATAACGTATTATAGTGATTTGGGATTGCAACTGAGTTTTCTGTTTTACTGTCCTTAATGTAATACCAGAACATCTCAGACTCAAGATCATTACGAAGTCCTATGGAAGTGAATGAAGTCTTCTACAGCATTATAACAGGCCGATTCATAAATGTGTGTAAGGGGTTAAGCAGCATGTTGAGGTTGAATTCCTTCTGTAACATCCTGATTCACCAGTTGCACATGTAACAGAAACATGACAGGCACACTATACAATCCACAATACAACATATGAAAAATGGCCCTGTGAATATGACAGAAATACAGAAAAAAGGGTTCTTGTGGGTTCTATAGAACTATAAGGGTTCTAAGAAAATCGAACCTTTGGCCTGCAAAAGGTGCTATTTTAGACAAACTGAACCTTTGGCCCATAAAAGGGTGCTATTTCTGTATACAGTGAAAATTACTTTCACACGCAAGGGGCAAACCTAACCTAATTAAACACAGAACTGTGATGTCATCAGCATCAGCAGTGTTCAGTGGTGTGTGACTGGCAAGTTGTTTAAGGTTTTTTGGCTGTTTGAATGTTGATTATTTTGAACTGTGTGTTTTCCCACAACTTGAAAAAGGGTTAAGACCTTCACTGGATTTTTAAGGGTGACTGGATTCCACTCAAATGAATTGCCAGGACAACTTAGCTTCAGTTTCCAATTTTCTCTTTTTTCTCTGTTTTATTTTTTGTTCAGAACACAGATCCAGAGTTACAGGAGGATAGCAGCAGTTAAATCCTTAATGGGCATTAGGCATTAGGTGAAAAAACCTTTAAAGTAAAGTAAAAGGAAACAAAAGAAACAAAGACAGCAATTATTATCAAATCTTATAAAAATGTACAAAATGCAATATTGTGCAAATAAGCTATGGATCTATATGTACAAATATGCAAATATTTTGTGCAAATATGCTTAAAATACAGACGATATGTGCAAACTATGCAATTCAATACAAATCTAATGCTATGAATAAATACAGATTTAAATAAGCACCTAAAATGCCTTTAAATAGCTTAAATCAGTGACACAGAATATTTGGAAACAAGTATAAATGCACTGTTAACATTTACATTTTAACGACATGAATTCAATAAGTTGAAACAAGCAATAAATAGGAAGTTTCATTATCACCAATATCATTGCTTTGAAAGCTACAATCATTAAACAGCAAACATCCAAGTTGCAACTCAAATAAACTGTGTTCAGGCTAATCATCAAGTTCAAATACCGTAGAAACAATGGACAAATCAAACTTGCCGCTACATAGCAGCTAAAAATAGCCCCAACCACCGTGTCGTAGCACCATAGCAAACACTAAATAGCAGATGCTAAGACAAACAAACATTTAAGCTACATCACGCATTACAAACACTACATTTACAAACAGCACAGATTAAAGCAAGTTACTGTCATAAGCTCACCGGCTGCCTTTTCCAGTTCTTTTAGGAGGTCTTAAGTTCACAGTATTCCAAATAATCCGTTCGTAGTGCAGCACGCCAGCACAGCTCCGTCTCAGCGTCTGAGCTCCACGAACACCTGAAGTTTGTGCCGTCGCGGGCATTGACGTCACGCAGCTAGCGCAGACTTGGCGGTGGTCAGCTGACTTGGCGTCATTCTTAACCTTCACCAATTTTTTTTCTTTTTTTTTCTTTCCCGAGTGAAATTAAAGCAATTTGACTTTACACCTCCCACTCAACCTTCACAGTAGACATAGTGGGGAGGTTGCTACTCCGAAGTCAAATCAAAGCGGTACCTTCATGGTCCCTTTTGTCCCTTGACAAGCGATTGGATGACCTGCTGCCAGGCGTCCCCTTGAAGGACCATTGCTTGGGGTCTCGAGCCTCGTGGCTCTGGGGAGTTTGGTGCCATCCTGTGCCACCTCCCACTTTAGCCTGTTGGGGGGTTAAGCTCGGTCCAATGACACATCTTGCCCTACAGACCCGGTCAGTGGCCTCCAAGAGTCTCTTCCTCCTGGTTTTCTTGACCACTGTGTGCCAGGCTGGCTCTTTTCTTTGCAGGGATGACGAGGCCTTGAATCCTATCCGTTCCCCTGGCTCTTCCTGAGGATCTTGCCTCCCACTTTTCTCTACCAACAGTACTGGCTTCAGCGGACACTTCCTGACCTTAGTGACATGCTCCATGTGGGCAGCAGCGGCTTTCAGGGGAGTGAAGCCACTGACAGGGAAGAGACCACCCCTCTGAACTTTCTGTTGTTCATCATCCATGTGAGTGGGCTGTGGGGGGTTGGAGCCTAGGGGCTGACCGACCATCAGTCGCCGCTCAGTCATGACCTCACGTTTTATGGCAGCCGCCCTCATTGATATGGCAAAATGAGTACTGGATGTGTGGGCTGTCCTGGAAACATCTTCGAACAGGTCTGGATGTGTGCCCCCTACGGTCTTCCCCAATGGCCCATCCCAAAGCACAAGATCTCCAATGACTCTGATCCTCTGCGGCGCAATCTTGCCTTCTCTATGGCTGATCAGAAGTTCAATCTCCTTGGGCCTCTTAAGCTCCTCAATAGGCGTATCAGGAAAGAATTTCCGTAGTTGCCGTGCTGTTACACCCTTATGGATGTCTGCTATTTTATCGAGGCCGTAGCAGACCAACTGGTGCGATTGCACCGTCCCCTCTGGGGTCTTCACTCTGACACTTAGGAGGTACCTCTTTGTCTCCACATGACTCTTCATTCCTCCAACACCATGGACAACAAGAGTGATGGCCTCACTCCTAAGGTTCAGTCTCTCTGCTGCCTTGTGAGTGATGTAATTCGTATCTGAAGCCAAGTCGATGAGAGTGCCGATCTTTCGCCCAGCGTTAGCGGTCACCTCGAGGAGCATCATGATGACCGGAAGTTCTTGCAGGCCATGTTGCATTAGGAGGCTTGTTGGCGATGTTACCGCACTGTACGTCATTGAGGCTGAATTTGAGAAGACATGACGGCACTGTTCAGCCAGTTCTGGGGGAAGCTTACTGATAAAGTCTTCCTGGTCTGTAGTGTATCCTTTCCTCCCTGCCTTGGGATGCTCACCTCTCTTTGGGGAGTTGTCCCCTCTCAGAGCTGCATTTGAGCAAAGGTAGTAGTGGTGCTCAGGAAAGTGTTCATCTCGGCAGACTGGGTGCTTGCAGAGGTAAGTTGGCTCACAGAAGTCTTGGTAATCATGGAGTTCGAGACATCTCTCACATGCCCCTAGCTCCTTGACTGCTGCTTGCTTTTCCGCTGGTGTTAGGGCCCGGAATTGTTTGCAGAAGTATAGCTTTCCTCTGTGTTTTCTATCACCACAGACAATACATCCTGCTGGGCCGTCATGGAGCTTTGTGAGCCTTGTCCATGCATGCCTTGGCTCAGGTCTCACCTCTTTCCTTGGCTCCTCTTCCTTCAGGTGTTCGAGCTGCTCATAGATGGATTCTTGCTTCTTGAGGAACGTCAGCAGGCTGTCGAATCTGTTGCCCGGGACCACAGAATTTCGGCCATCAGCTGCATACATGAGCCACTCCTTTTTCAGACTTTCAGGGAGCTTGCTTTCAATAGACTTGGTGACTAATGGATTTTTAATAGCTCCTGTATCTCCAAGGTCAGTCAAGTCTTGCAGTGCTTTCTGAACCATCTGAATGAACTCCACAATCTTCCGTGGCTGGTGGCTCTTGACAGCTGGTATCCTCTGTACCTCTTCCACAATCTCAATGGCTATGGCTGTTCGGTTGCCAAAGCGATTCTCCAGAACACGGAAGATGTCGTCTGCTTCTCTGTAAGAGGAGAGCCTCAGGTCCCGAGTGATCCATTGTTCCAGACTATCTAGCAACTGGAACTTTCTCACTTCTTTGGAGCCTGAGGGTTCACCTTGCCTTTGGAGAGCCTCCCAGTCAGTCCTCCACCTGTGAAAGTCACGCTTGTTGCCATAGAATTTGGGGAGGGGGGTTGACTTCAACCTAATAGCAGGCACAAGAGTGTTGTGGGTGATGGGGGTAGCCTGTTGTCGGTTCGCCCTCTGTTTCTCACTGATGAATTCTACTTTCCTGGATATAAGCTTCGGGACCTCCTGGCTTAGTTCTTTTAAGCGTTCCTGGACATCATGCCTTGATTCGGAAGGGGCCCATCGTTTCCACCGCTCAAATGATCTTTGTGCCACCTTTGCGAGGTCTTGAAGGTGGCCAAGCATGAATTCATATGCCTCTAGTCCACTGTTGAGGTCAACTGAAGCCGTGCGCTTGCTTTCCCTTTCTGCCACTTCAAGGGCGGTGAGCACTTCGTGCTCGCCATTGTTGGACCACAGCACAGTTTGCAGTAGACCTCTGACTTCTTTGACTGTTTCCTCACACTCGCCAGCAGTCTTCTTTAGGTCAGCCCGTTGTTGTTCTGACAACTCCACATCCTCTTCAGCCTCTTCCTTTTCAGAGAGAAGTTTAGCCTCCAAGTCATCGTTGGAGTGCCAGACCCTTTCGGCTGCTGCTGTGAGAGTGCTGAATCCATCTTCCAGCTCTGATATGGATTTGTCCTTGAAGGTTCTCATCAGGGAGTTAGCTATGCGGCTAAATGCCCTCTTAGCCACGGTCCGGTCCTTTATCAGCTCTTCTGCAGACTTCAGTTCATTTGCAGACATTTTGTACTCTTTTTCAGTTGCCCGCTGAAAGCAAGGTAAGACATTTGAGCTGCACTTCTTTTCTTCTGGCACAAGCAGTTGGACTCCTGACTTCCCCTCAAGCTCCTAGTGGTTTTCCACCTTCTTTTGGTAGCCTGGGTTCTTCGGTCGCCGGGGCTGCTGCGCTCTCTGGTGGCCGGTTGCAGTTCCTGGACTCCGGTTTTTTCACTGGCAAGTTGTTTAAGGTTTTTTGGTTGTTTGAATGTTGATTATTTTGAACTGTGTGTTTTCCCACAACTTGAAAAAGGGTTAAGACCTTCACTGGATTTTTAAGGGTGACTGGATTCCACTCAAATGAATTGCCAGGACAACTTAGCTTCAGTTTCCAATTTTCTCTTTTTTCTCTGTTTTATTTTTTGTTCAGAACACAGATCCAGAGTTACAGGAGGATAGCAGCAGTTAAATCCTTAATGGGCATTAGGCATTAGGTGAAAAAACCTTTAAAGTAAAGTAAAAGGAAACAAAAGAAACAAAGACAGCAATTATTATCAAATCTTATAAAAATGTACAAAATGCAATATTGTGCAAATAAGCTATGGATCTATATGTACAAATATGCAAATATTTTGTGCAAATATGCTTAAAATACAGACGATATGTGCAAACTATGCAATTCAATACAAATCTAATGCTATGAATAAATACAGATTTAAATAAGCACCTAAAATGCCTTTAAATAGCTTAAATCAGTGACACAGAATATTTGGAAACAAGTATAAATGCACTGTTAACATTTACATTTAAACTACATGAATTCAATAAGTAAGTTGAAACAAGCAATAAATAGGAAGTTTCATTATCACCAAAATCATTGCTTTGAAAGCTACAATCATTAAACAGCAAACATCCAAGTTGCAACTCAAATAAACTGTGTTCAGGCTAATCATCAAGTTCAAATACCGTAGAAACAATGGACAAATCAAACTTGCCGCTACATAGCAGCTAAAAATAGCCCCAACCACCGTGTCGTAGCACCATAGCAAACACTAAATAGCAGATGCTAAGACAAACAAACATTTAAGCTACATCACGCATTACAAACACTACATTTACAAACAGCACAGATTAAAGCAAGTTACTGTCATAAGCTCACCGGCTGCCTTTTCCAGTTCTTTTAGGAGGTCTTAAGTTCACAGTATTCCAAATAATCCGTTCGTAGTGCAGCACGCCAGCACAGCTCCGTCTCAGCGTCTGAGCTCCACGGAACACCTGAAGTTTGTGCCGTCGCGGGCATTGACGTCACGCAGCTAGCGCGGACTTGGCGGTGGTCAGCTGACTTGGCGTCATTCTTAACCTTCACCAATTTTTTTTCTTTCCCGAGTGAAATTAAAGCAATTTGACTTTACAGTGACTGACAGCTAGACAGTCATTTGCATAGGGAGTAGTTAGTTTGCATGTGCAGAACATATTTGGTCCAGATGTCCATGACATTGGGGCAGCTGAGTCCATTCCAACTGATCCATCAGCAGCTCCAGCAGTGATGGCCTTCATTACCCTCCTCCTCTGCTCTCTGCTCAGCTGCATTCAAGGTCAAACTCAGGATTTTACTCAACAGATTTAGTGAATATCAGATCTGACTATAATATAATTTAGTGTTAATTGGTTTTAATTTGATGTATTTGCTGTTGACTCTTCTTTTTATAGATTCCTGGGGACAGGTGACTATAACTCAAACTCCAGCAGTGACCACCAGTCTAGGAGGCACAGTCACAATCAGCTGTAAACGGAGTGGAAGTGTTTATCGGGACTGTAGCACACCATGCATCTCCTGGTACCAGCAGAAGTCTGGAGAGAAACCAAAACTCCTGATTTATAAAGTGAGAAGCCTCCAGTCTGGTATTCCTGCTAGATTCAGTGGCAGTGGATCTGGGAATGACTACAGTCTGACCATCAGTGGAGTCCAGAGTGAAGATGCTGGAGATTATTACTGCATGAGTCTCCATGACATTAGTAGTAGTATGTCTGAGTTCCCACAGTGCTAGAGAGCCGTACAAAAACCTCCTCCAGTCTGAAGACACAGTGATGCACTAACTGCTGCTGCAGCTGGAAGACACTGCAGGTGCTGAGAAGAGGGAACTGAAGAGGCCTCACTAGAACATCACACTACAGTCTGACACTATTCATTTAGAAGCAATATCTTTTTCACTAGTGTTTAGCTTTAGCTGATTATTTCATACTCCACAATCCAAACTATGGAGGTCAAGAACGGCCATATTCTATGGCATTATTCACACCATTTGACCATTTGACTTTATGTCAAACCAGCTGAAAAAATGAACTCTCATATGAATCTACTTCATGTCACGACAGCCTAAAGGACAGGGTTCCATTTATTTAGTACCAATATCTTAGGCTACTTATTAACAATGCTACACACTACTGTCTATGTTTAGGTAATTATTTCATATTCCACACTCCAAACTCTGTATATCAGGAAAATTGTCTAGATTGTCCAAATATCCACTGAAGGTCGCAGGTAAACCAGCTACCTGAAAACCAACTCTCTTACAAATCTACTTCATATCAAGACAGGATAAACCACAGAATTCCACACAGTTTATTGAATAGCATAGGCCAGGGGCTGCAGTAGCCTGACATAGCCCGACCATAATACTGCTGTTCATCCGTATTCATGGTCTGGAGGTTGTTTAACCTGACGCGATTATACTGCGGCGGGGAGGGTATTCACTTTTGGTTTGAAACAATTGGACAGCTCGTCTAATCAGTGTCGCTTATTGGCCGGTAGACTCTCTACCGATATAAACACGACCAAGAGGACCGTGCCCAGACCATGATACGTATGAACATTCGTATTATGGGCAGGCTATGTCAGGCTAGGGCTGCAGTGGAGTTATAAATGATCATTATGAGCACCACCTTCATGAGAATGAATCCAAGTCCTTCCCCACCACCACCACTAAACTAGTCTGCAGTATCAGAACATCATTAATATTATACCAATAACATTTCCCACATCACTGAACCGTATACTGACAATGCTAATATACATGACTGTGTCATTCATGATGATTGGTGGTCTGCTTTTACCTCACTCACGTCAGATGTAGCGCTACGCGCGTTCATCTGATATGCGGCGATAGACGAGTTATTTCAGGAGCCAGAAATCCTTGAATCTAACTGGGCAAACGGCTTGTCCATCAATTTAATTGACGTACACTTTAGCCTACCACATCAAAACCAACCGATGACGCTGGTTACGTTTGTTGGATTGGTTGGATTCAAAACAGTTGCTTCTTCGCTACGTCACACCCTCTACAGCAGCCCGCGGCCCTGATTGGTCCGGTTAGAGAATATTGGGCTTGAAATCTCTCTGATGGGCTTCAACATCAGATCGTTGCGCGGAAGTGCCTTACGAAAGTTACGTAGCGCATTATCTGACGTGAGTGAGGTAAGGTCTGCTCGTTGCTCATAGCTAAAGTCTGTGGGGAGCTGTCCCCTTCCAATGTGGTGCTGAAATGCTCCATTAAATAAAAAATAAGATTCATTATGTCACATGTAATCTTTAAATTGAAAATACTTTTCTGTGAAATATATTAAATGTGTAATGTGGAGGTTTTCCCCCTTGTACGTTGTGAAACAGGAATATTTGCATAGTCAAGGTTGGGTGCTTTTTCATAGAGAAACTCCACTACCAGGTGTTCAACTGTCTCAGGGGAAATGAGGATAAAGATTTTTACTGCATTTTAGCTGAGATAAGTGCAGACCTTTTGAATGTGTTTATGGACCACTCGATTTTCAGTTTACTTGAAAGTTGAAACACAAATGACACAAGACCACATTGAAGCTGACTATTTATTTCAATCTCACATTGAACACATTGAAGCTGACTATTTTAAACTCATCAACTAAAAAAGATGTATTATTCTTTAGCACAAGTGTTTTAGCATTTAGAAGCATATTGATTAAAATTTACCAGTAACTAGAGACCAGCATAATTACTGTATAAATGTGGCTGCAAGTGCAGAGTAACAGTTCTGTGTCCAACCCTACTCTCATAATACATGCTAGATGCAGTTTATTTGATGTCACAGTCACAGACAAAACCAAAGTGTATGTGTACACAATCAAAGCACATGAGAATTAGGTTGAATTTGCCTTTACTTGGGTCAACATATTGCATAATGTACATGAAATGCTATAAACCATTTACAGTTACAGTTTCAGCTCTAAAAGCAAAATTTTGAAAGACAGAGAAAAAGACTGGTATACACGGTACATATAGTATAATTACTATTTAGATTTTTTTACGTAGACTAAATTTACATTTTGTTCTAAAAAAAAAAAATTAAAAAAATTAAAAGAGCATATGGCCCCTAAGAAAAACAAATTATCCAACAGAGTTCCCACTGTGACTTCCCTGATCTGGTTGCACATCATTCATTCTTTGCAAACAACTTCATGATGAAATTTAATAGGCCATTCAATTAAAAGGCAAAGCATGGAAGCATAGAAATAAATAGGTAACATTTTAGGGGCAAGATAAATAATTTCACTAATATTCCATGATATTCCCAGACCTTGTCCATAAAATTGGAAATTCCCTGGATTTCCATGTCTGGAAAAGGCTGTTTGAAATTCCCTGATATTCCATGACTTGTGGCAGTCCTGTAACTAAAACTAATTATCGGCTTGTTTCACACCTGAACATTCCGACATTCAGTGGTAGTTAACTGAACATTCTATCATTGAAATCCATTGAAATTATCCCAGTGTCTTGCTTGAAAAAATGGGTTGTAATTTAGAACATCTAAATTCACTTTACACAATTCACACAAATAATACACAAGCCTGATTTGATCATCCACTTTAACATTGTTTCACTTTGTGCAAAGCATCCGAAACATCTCCACTGGCATGGAATATCTCCCTTCAGAGTGATGCCACAGCCCTTCACTTCGTGTCAGGTTGCATTGCATCACTCTGCTGGGAGATATTTCATGATAATGACCGCCTCATAGAACTTTATCCCTCACCTAAAAACGCACAGAAGAGATTATGACTGAAAGTGCAGTCACACCAATTATAGCAGATTTTAGAGCAGATTTGTCAAGAACGAACTCAACTGTGGGCACAGACATTTTAGAACAATCAGTTGGCACTTCTCCCATTAAATGTTTAAATTGCTTACAATTCTCGCATCTTTCCATAGTAACAAAATGACCACTCTCATACTTGACAGTAATTGTTCGCAATAAAGCTGTGTCCCCTGTTTCACCCAGGTTTTCAATGGTCTGGTGCTCAGCACAGCTATTTACATATCTTTTCCTCTGGCTATTAACCGGTTCTAGTTGCCGTATTTCACCTATTTCTTCTATTGTTTTCAAGTTTAGATGTTCCTTTGCCTTTGGGGAATTGATTGGGTTTTGTTATGCTTTTGTAGGTAGAGCCTTCGAAGTTCTCAGCCTTTGCCATCTTTTTTCTCATCTGTTTATTTGTCCCATACCCTATGTCTCCCTTTTTCTGAAGATTTTGCGTTCTCGAGAAAACAAAAACAATATTTTCATCATTTGTGTGAGACTTGCTATATTTTTCTTCACATTCCAACAATCTGTTTAACTCTTCTTCAGCAGTCTTGGCAAGGGCTATTACTTGTTCGGTAACTTCGTCCCCCAATATTTGTTTCAATGCTTTGACCTCCTGTGCAACTTTGTTCAAGGCCTCTCGGACTCTTAACATAACCTCCCGCGAATCATGGCGCAAATTGTACATTAACTCTATGGTAAATCTTCCGAAATTCAAATAATCGTCTGTATAATTGTTGTCATTAGACTCATTGTAGTCATGTGTTTCAGTGCTATCGCTCTCAACAAAACTATCTCTACTGTCATTATCATCATAATGTCTTTTCAGTGCTTGATGTTTTGATGTTTCCCCCCATGCTTCAGCTCCAGGAGTCATTCTTGAGGCAACGGCAACTCCAGTGTTCATCTGTGATTTAAGAACACCACCATCAGCATTTGCATTGTCAGCAGAGGCCATAATTCCATCAGGGTCATATTTCTGCACAACAGTATCATTACTTACAATGGAATCATATCCAATTCCAGTGGGAAGCTCCCTTACATCCATCACTTCACTTATACCATTCTCCCCTGTCAGAGCAGCAGCACCACCACCAACCATACGCAAAATTGATGCCAATGTAGACATAGAACTACCGTGTACTCCGCCACATCTCCTGCAACGTTCAGCGTTATTGGACGGTGCTGGCCCCATTTCTGTGAAGACAAAAATCCTATTTTAGGATAAAAGGACACACGCAAAAACATACTGTAAACACTATACTTTTTCAGTTATGTATTGAATACATCTGAAATTCTTCTCAGCTCATTTTAAGTGCTCTAATAGATAAGAGTTAACCTTACGACCCAGCTTTAAAGCCTTTATTTGCATTTTTGTTGTGCTAATTGTTTGGCTATTACTATACCTTTTACTAGAGGCCTATATGCTATACTTTAGTATTACATGACCTTCTACTAACATAGCCATATTTCTTAATACTGGTTTTGGTACTGAGAAGCATTTGTGGCACAAAGGCAAAATGGAAGATTTTCAAGACTACAAAAGTTCTTCTCTGATGCATGATTGGAAATTTAACATGAAAAATGCACTCCGCTCTTCTTCTTCTACCACCACATTCTACTGCTCTTAATGCCCTTAATCCATGTGAGTAATAAATAGGTCAAGTTTCATGTTAATCAGCAAGATAAAAAAAATTACCCTATTCACCTGCAGTCTCACGTGTGTGTCTGCGTGTGCATGTGTGTGCATGTGTGTGTGAGTGTAAGAATGTGTCAAACTTGTGTTTGGTTTTGATTGGGGGAGGTGTACGGGCGGTAATATTAAGCGGATTACATAGGTTAGTTATTGATTAGGGGTGTGGCTATGATCAGGGGTTCTAGTTTAGTTACTGTAACTTAGAGATGAGGAGAATCAGAGACGAGAGAGACGTGTGTTGATGAGTGAGAGATGTGTGAGTGAGTTAGTTGTAGTGTTTATTTATTATTAGTTGAGAGTTTGTTTTTGTCCACCATAGACTTAGTTGATGCTATCTATCACTGAATGCGCCTCACAGAAAATCCCCATGATTTACTTTTCAGGGTTTGGTTACAACATCATCCTACCTTTAGAATTATAACTGAGGTCTGTTTGTTGTACAGGTCTCAAAGATAGCTGTGGCCCACATTATCACATGGCATGGATAGTCATAGCTCCACACTTCTCAGGGAAACAATGGCTGGCAGAGATAATGGGGCTGTTGCACAGTGAACCATGGCCACAGATTCTCCACAGAGATCTATTGACACAAGTGAATGGAGAATTCTTCTATCTATGTACAGAGAGGCTAGTTTTTTGGCCACTGAACATGATCAAGGCCCAATAAAATTTGAGACCCTTGTCGATAAGATCACTCACTCTTACATGTAATATCTTGTTCAGATTGCCAGCCCAAATACAATATAAATACAATATATATATAATGGCATGCTGTTCAGGAAAAAAAAACCTTGAATATATTGAATGAAAATCTGAATATATGGAATGAAACCTTGAATATATTGAATGAAAAAAAAAACCTTGAATATATTGAATGAAACTGTGAATATATTGAATGAAGTCCTGAATATTGAATGAAACCAAAGTCCTTCTAAGGCAAGTCCCATCACTCGGCCGCCATATTGGACACGCCTCTGGGCAGCTATTTGGGCTTAACAAGACCAGACCCTCCAAAATGAATGGGGAAATATCCATAAGTACAGATTGGCTGGTCGTATGGACTTAAAAAGTATATGGTGTGAATCCTTGTTTAAATCTGAGTTGAACAGTGCCAAAATATACCAGACAGACGCTAAAACAAAGCTAAAAAGACGTTATTTAAAACGGCAAATTGCTTACTGCGCCTGCGCTGACAATCGCGGCATGGCTATCACCATAGTGACGGAGGGAGTAAACAAAAAGCCAACCGTCAGTCATACAGCGCTCAGTAACGCGATTGGCTATTTCTACAGTAAGGCAGGACTTCCAGTTTCTCTACTCCGCCATCTTTGCGTTACGATCGGCCGTAGTGCATTTCAATGGGAGGACTTCTGAAGTGATTTGTCTCCTCCTATATAAGTGTCTCTGATGGAACTCCCAATATATTGAATGAAAGAAAAACCTTGAATATATTGAATGAGACTTGCCTCATCCGAGGTCAGTGCCAGCGGCCATCTTATGTGTGTCACCAGTATGTTAAAGGAAAGTACCGGAGTGAATTCAAGCATAGCCCTGTTGAAAGAGCTTGCTAAATGCGTTAGTTAGCTAGTGGAACAAAATAATTTGGTACAGCACAGACCGAACGCAAACCCAGAAGCGAACAGGCACTTTACTCTGAATCAATGGGACCTGACTGTTGGAAACCGAAAATAAGATCTGAGGTTACATTGACTCAATATAACGTGTTTCTCATTCGCGTTAGGTCTATGCTGTTCGAAATTCTTTCATTTCATGCGAAATATATAGCTGTTAGAAGGCTAGTGCAGCAGGGCTATGCTTAAACTTACTTCGGTATATTCCTTTAATGCCCGTGACCAGGCAGTAAATTAAAACCTGGATGGCCACTAACTTCCTCCAGTTAAACGAGGATAAAACCGAGGTAATAATCTTTGGCCCCCAAAAATCTATCAACTCCATCTCCAGCAACGTTGGCTCTCTCTCACCTGTCAAAACCCATGCAAGAAACCTGGATGTAATCCTAGACTTCCAACTCAGTCTTGACAAGCAAATCTCTTCTGTTGTTAAAACTAGCTTCTATCAGTTAAGGATTATTGCAAAACTCAAACCTGTTCTGTGTTACAGCGACCTGGAAAAAGTCATCCATGCCTTTATAACCTCACGACTAGACTATCACTCTCTTTACTTTGGTCTCCCTCAAACACTTCTGTCACGGCTTCAACTGGTCCAAAATGTGGCTGCTAGGTTGCTTACTAACAGGAAAAAGCATGAACACATCACTCCTGTCCTAGCCTCATTACACTGGCTTCCTGTCCAGTACTAGCCTGACATAGCCCAACCATAATACTGCTGTTCATCCGTATTCATGGTCTGGGGAACGGTCCTCTGGGGCGTGTTTACATCGGTAGAGAGTCTACCGGCCAATAAGCGAAGCTGATTAGACGAGCTGTCCAATCGTTTCAAACCAGAAGTGAGTGCCCTCCCCGCCGCAGTATAATCGCGTCAGGTTAAAGAACCCTCAGACCATGAATACGGATGAACAGCAGTATTATGGTCGGGCTATGTCAGGCTAGTCCAGTACAGGGTCCAATTTGAATTATTTTAATGGTTTTTAAAGCTCTTCATGACCTGGCCCCAAGTTACATAGCTACTGCCCTTCATCCCGCTATTGCTACCAGGTCCCTGAGATCCTCCAGTAAAGGTCTCCTTCATGTCCCCCGAACCCGCCTTAAGCTAAAAGGGGACAGAGCTTTTGCAGTCGCTGGCCCCCGACTGTGGAACCATCTGCCTCCTGACATCAGAGATGCCCCGTCTATTACTGTTTTTAAATCCAAACTCTAAACATACCTTTTCACACTTGCATTTCCTACTTACTGCTAACTGGCTATGCCATGTCTTGTCTTGTCAATAAGTATTGTGTTTTGTATCTTGCTGCTGATGTTGTAATCAGTTTTCTTTTTTTGTTTATTTACTGCCTATTTATTATTTTTTGTACCTACTGTATGTACAGCACTTTGGTCAGTGTGAACTGTGTTTAAATGTGCTTTAGAAATAAACTTTACTTACTTACTTACTTACCGTACCGCTTGGTATTTTGCATATCCAGATTGTATCTAACTTTAATTTCTAGTGGTCTAAACAGCAATTGGAAATACATTTTTTCATAATCTAATTCAGTGCAGTCCAGTCCAAATAAATCTGCCATAGCCTACAATGTCTAAAGTTGTAGTAATGTTTAATTGATGTAGTGTTGTCCTGTGAAAAGTTATGACGGAAAATAAGAAATGCACCTTTCAGATATATTTTGAATACAAACTGCTTTTGAAAGGAACATTACCTTATATCAATAAGACTACTTTTATGACAAAAATAAAGTATTATTCATGAATCATCAGGAAAAGAAGAGGTGAAACCACATTGTGGAGCCGTACCTTACCTTAATGCTAGTACAGAAACAACTTGGACAAAGAATCTGGATGCGGATGATTATGGATGATCCTGTTGGAAACCATTAACTCTGTGATTACAGAAGTACAAATAGCATTGAAAATGATAGCCCATTTGTTTGAAACGGCAAATAAATAAAATGTTTGTCTGTATTTGTCTGCATTGAATGCATGATGATTGTGTGATCTTGTGTAAATATTAATAACTTAATAATAACAAATACTGAAATACTAACTTCACATATTCCACATAATATACATGAAGCTAGCGCCCTCTTGTGGGGAAAAGAAACGCCATTTCTCCGTCTATACAACGTGCTCAGCACATGGTGTGACTGTGACTACCTACAAGCACACAGTCGCCTACACTAAAACATGTGCTCAACTCAGAAGATCAGATTACTTAAAGCCTATAGCATATACAATAATAATGTAATGATGGCTCGAATTACCAAACAGACATACAGTAGCCTAACCTAATGAGCTTAGAGAAACCTTAGCAGCATAGGTTACAATATGTACATCTGTAATTAGCAGGACTGATAGGCTAGTGCTAATGCTGGCATGGATTCATACGGCAGGCTGCAGTTAAATTAAACCTTACATGACACACATGAAACATGATCAAATAGCATCCCATACAATCATATAAGTCAGCTTACTTGTTCAAGGACGCACACAATCCTGCATGTCAAGCATGTAACTTAAGATAGCAGCTGGAACTTAAGGTAGCAACTCCATGCTTATCCACCGAACTTAGACTGAAATCGAAACTTAGGAAAGACGTGAGTGGAGTCACGTGACCTGCTCTATTGCCATATATGGGCATGTTCAGAACCAAACGGGCTCTTTGCAATTGACCTTTTAACACTTTCCTTCCACACATGCAATTTACAGGAACTGGCTGTTCTTTCAGAAAAGTGAAAGTGAAAGTCTAACATTCACCAGTCAAATCAAATCAGACATCAAGTAGTTTTCATTGTCAATCAAACCATATAGTGTAAATATAAAAGGTACTATTTCAACATGGATGAAGTGGTGCAACATTTATACTATACAAAATACATTCAAGTCAAGGCTAGGCTACATATTTAGCACAAGCATGAGGATAAACATAAGGTGCAGTGACTACTTAAGGGAGTGTATTTTAAGACAGATAAGTTCAGAATGATTTTTTATAGAGGGACTGTTATGGTTGTTTTCTTTTTAATAGCCTTCTTTTGTTCTTTTCACACCAGTAGTGAGGTTCAATGTATATTGGGAATAGACATAGCCTACAGTACAAGACAGATGGCTGATATATAACTTGTGACTTATCTTCAAATTTCAGTAGTGTAGTCAAAAACCTTCACTCACATTCAGTAATCAAATAAGCAGTGTGGTGAAGGCCAGTTTTTTCCAATTGAGAACTATTGCAAAGTTAAAATCTTTCCTCTCTGCTAAAGACATGGAAACTCTAATTCATTCATTCATCACTTCAAGATTAGACTATTGTAATGCACTTTATTTTGGCCTTCCCAACTCTTCTATTGCTAGATTACAAATGGTTCAAAATGCTGCTGCTAGATTGCTTACTGGAACTAAGAAGCGTGATCACATCACTCCTGTGCTCTGTGAACTGCACTGGTTGCCAGTGAAATATAGAATTGAGTTTAAATTGTTACTTTATGTTTTTAAAGCCTTACATCAATTAGCTCCAGAATACATCTGCAATTTGCTTAGTCCTTACTGTACTTCTAGGCCACTCAGATCTTCCTCTAAACTTCTTCTTTCTGTTCCCTCCTCTCACCTTAGAACCAGAGGTGACAGAGCCTTCTCTGTTTCTGCTCCCCAGCTCTGGAATAGTTTTCCCTCCCACATTAGGTCCATTCATACCATTGATCTTTTTAAGTCTAAGTTAAAAACACATCTTTTTTCCCTAGCCTTTAATTCTCCCTAAACCCTTTTCCTCTTTTTATTTTTGTTATTATTTTTGTTTGTTTGTTTTATTTGGTCATTTGCATATTATTATTATTATAAGTATTTGTTTATTATTATTGTGTTATTGTTATTATTATTATTATTATTATTATTATTATTATTATTATTATTTTTAAAGCACTTTGGATCAACTATGTTGTATGAAATGTGCTATATAAATAACACATAATATACATGAATATACATGAAGCTAGCGCCCTCTTGTGGGGAAAAGAAACGCCATTTCTCAGTCTATACAACGTGCTCAGCACATGGTGTGACTGTGACTACCTACAAGCACACAGTCGCCTACTAACGTGAAACGAACGGCCCAGGTTGTGCACCAAAATATAGCAAACCAGCTTCCAGCCAAAGACAGTTGTGGGAAGGATGGGAGTAAGTTTATGACTCCCAACTATCTTGTGACTGATTGACTGGAATGCTGGTTGTTGTGTTTTGTTTATTTGTTTGTTATAACACTGTTATGCTATTTTTATTTATTTTATTTTGTTCGTTTGATAATTACAGCCTTGTGTCATTTCCTTAGGCTGGATTTTTTTCAATGTATTTAGGGGGCAGACAGCTATTAAATGAAGGGGAGATGCACATACAATTTGAGATAAAAGTGAAATCGCTTGGAAACCATGCAGGAACATATTGCACCTTTTAAAGAAGGGTAAAATGATGCAATTACAAAGTGAAATCACATTATTGAGTCGTAACTTACCTTAATGGTAGCACAGTAAACTTATAAAAATAAGAATCCAGATGCTGAGGATTTTGGCAAATATTCTGTTGAGAACTATGAGAAATCACCACCACTGTGATGATTACAGAAAAACATATAATTATACGTGTTTTTCAATAAATGTAAATTTGTAAATGCAGAATATCAGAATCATATTCATGATGACTGTGTTATTGTGCTAAGTGAATATTAGTAACTTACCTAGTCTGCATGAAGTTTCTGCTGTCTTCACAAGGATCAGTTCAGCAATAGGTGTGTGTCACAGGTGTGGGTCATTTAAAGGCATGGAAGGGGGTGGAGCAAAAAGGACTGGAAGTGCTAGATTCAGTGGCAGTGGATCTGGGAATGAGCCTGTCCATCAGTGGGGTCAAGAGGGAAGATGTTGGAGATTATTACCAAAGCTTGAATCCTCTCTGTTATTACTGCATGAGAACTCTCTTACAAATCTACTGCTGTATTACAAGTCTATTTCTTACATTACAAGTTACTGCACTTTATGCTTCCCTCATAGTTGCACTATGTAGCCTTGTCTTGAATGTCTTTTGTATACTATACAAAAGACATTCAAGACAAGGCTACATAGTGCAACACACAGGCAATTTACAGGAACTGCTGTTGTTTCAAAAAACAAGTGAAAGTGAAACATTTGCCAGTCAATTGAAGTCAGTTATAACTGTCAGTCAACTGTCAACTGTCAACTGAAGTCAGTTATAACAAATGTTTCACTTTCACTTGTTTTTTGAAACAACAGCAGTTCCTGTAAATTGCCTGTGTGCAAGGAAAGGGCAGTTATTAATTAACTGATGTGTTTGTGCCATGACTCAGGGGCCAGGGCTGAGGTAACTGATGTTGTTGTTGTCGACCAGTGGCAACACTGTCTCACATTTTTCAACAAGCTCTGTTGTAGCTTCTTCTTGTTCTGCAGTTTCTGCAGCTTCTTCTTCTTCCTCTTCTTCTTCTTTCTCTTCTGTAGCCTCTTCTGCTGCTGTGGCTTCTTCTTCTTCCTCCTCTTCTTCTTCTTCTTCTTCTCCTTCTTCTTCTTCCACTTCTTCATCATCATCATCATCATCATCTTCTTCTTCTTCTTCTTCTTCTTCTACTACTTCTTCTTCAGAGAGAATGGCAGAGATTGCATTTTTACTGAATTTTGCTATTTTCAAAAACTTTTTCTTTCTTTCTTTCTTTTTGGTAGCCTGTGACTTTTTAGTCTTTTTGCAGCTTTTTCAGATCCTTCGTTGTCTACAGCAGCAATTATGAGGTACTGCAAACATGATTTTATTTACAGGAAAGGCATGCTTGTCTTCTCATAGTCTACTGACGGCATCAACTGTTGTATACACAGTAAGTCACACCCTTGGCCGGAACACAGAAAACAGTGGTTTGATATTTGGCTCATTGTCACAGAGCAAATGCCATAAAAAATTACAAGCCCTTTCCCTCCACAATGTTGATCACAAATGGAGGGCAAAAAATACCAAAGACCCTAGTATACACGCATACTAGGGTGCATCAAATTTGAATGGGAAATTTAAATTTGAAAACATCAAGTTGGCTGGCCTTGCATTTTGAACGCTTAACCCAGAACACGTGACCACGTAATGGCGTCAAAGGACCACGTATCTGTGACGTATCTGTGACGTATCTGTGACGTGTATGGTCACGTGTTCTGGGTTAAGCGCTCAGTCTCATAAATATGCACATTTTTTCATGTTTTTTTTTATAGTGCCTTGCGGGTAAACTGTTCGTTTGTTTGGGCTCAGATTTGATATTTCGTTCATTTGGGGTGAGATCTGTAGCACTGAAGTGAAATTCTTCAAATCATAAGTCCCTAAGTACACTTTAGAGGATTATAAATGTTGGCCAATGGGGATGTCCAGGATGTTGTCAATGTCATTTATATGTCCAAACTAAACATTTGATTGCATTTTGAATTTCATTTGTCATCTAACACACTTATTTGGGAGATTCTAAAATTGAAATGGATACTTTAAAAGTCATTTGACATAGTTTGACGTTGTTGTTTGGTTTTGATCGACGGCTGTAGAATGGAAGTCTATGCAGTCAATGCTCAGTCCGTAATGCCCCGTTCTCTGTTTTGTTTTGATTCTAGTGCCGGATAGCTACAGAGAGGTTAGACAACTGCCTTTATTTCTAAACGCGATCACCTTCTACCCAAACCATTTCCAAACTAGAGAGGCATTTGCCCTCTGATTGCATACAAGCAGAATCAGTTAACTTATTAAAGTTACTCTGATACAGGCTCATCTGCGCTGCATTTGTGGGACTCTTTCGCGCTGTTGAGGATTTAAAAATTTCAGGGGTGGCCAGGGCGGCTTGCGTGTGTGTGAGCAGGAGAGAGAGAGCGGCAGAGAAACAGGCGCCGCTCGAAATGTTATTTCAAATAGCGCAGTAGCAAGCGTAATAGCCTAGACCAGGGGTTCTCAACCTTTTGCAAGCTGGGCCCCCCTAAAGCGGCTTCATTGGACCTGGGGCCCCCCTATCCCCTCCCGGTCCCAACCCTTCTACCGGTACACTACCTCGGATGGAAGGATAGGTAGATAGAATTGGATAAAACTTAATTTTGTGTTTTAAACAGCAATATCAATAGTATGTCATGCATCATGAAAGGCCACCGAACATTACACAGCCATTGGTTACTATTCCTGACCAAAGTTACCCCAACTCTTTTATTCCAAAACTTCTGTTGGATCAATACTCAAAAACTTTGGCTTCCTGGCATCTAAACTCAATAAGTGTCATCTAACATTGTAACAATTAGGCTGGCACAATGTTAACTTATTTGTGAAACATAGGCTGTATCACATGAATCAAAAATTTAATCAAAGCTATTTTTAAAAAAGTAAAAAAGGATTGTAGGCCTATCTACTGAAATAAATCATGTAAGAATACAGAATAAGCCATATGTGCAGAAAGAGGAGGCAGAGGCAGAGAGAGAGCGCGCGTGCGCCTGTGTGTGTGTGTGTGTGTGTTTGGGCGCGTCAGGGGGAGAGAGCGATAATGAGTGACAGTGTTGGTGCGTCTCCTCTCTTAATTCTTCTAAATTTCATAGGCCTACTTGGGCATTATCAGAACTGGAAAAATAATTGTAAATAGCGTAACTAGTGCTAGTGTTTATATTACCGGTAGTAAACAAATCAGCTAGCGCAGGATTTCAAGCAATTTTGAGACGCTTGGTGAACTGCAGTTGCCTGCAGTTTCATGCGGATGTTCTCGGCACAATTTGACAATGTTGTACACTTTTCCACACGGAGTGTTATAGGCTGATTGAAGCCCATTCAAAAATACGGTAACACTTTGCGGTAAGGGTACATGAATTATCATTCATTTGTGATTTCATTCATGATTCATTTGTGATTTCATTCATGATTCATGCATTACTTCATCTCTGAATATCTAATGACTCATCAGGTATTAGCATGAATTCATTGTTTATCATTAATGACCTTCGGCTGAAATAGCAGATGATCTTAAGCATTAATTATTCTGGGTACATCATCATAAGTCATGACTAATTACACATGATCATGATGTTTTTGTTCAAAAGAATTTGACATAATTTGATATAATAAAAGTACTTATTTAGCCTACTTTGGTCTAGTTCCTCATATCTATCCCATACGTCAACTAAATTTTACCAATTTCACCATGTCAACACTTTAGTTGAGGGGCCACAAACATGATGAATTCATCATGATCATGCTTATTTATCATGACTCATGCTAATTAATCATGACTCATGATGATGTACCCAGAGTAACTAATACTTAAGATCATGTGCTATTTCAGCAGGAGGTCATTAATGACAAACAATGAATTCATGTTAATTCCTGATAACTCATTAGACTTTCAGGGATGAAGTAATGCATGAATCATGAATTTATCATGAATGATTACATGCATGAATTCATGATAATTCATGTACCCTTACCGCAAAGGGTTACCTAAAAATACAAACTGTGTGAATTCTTAAATTTCTTTAGCTTCATACTTTAAATGTCTTTAGCTTCGCGTTCGTAAAGACAGCTAACGTGGAAACATGTCATCAACGATAGGCTGAAATGTATGTGAAGAGAACAAAGGTGCAGTGACTACTTAAGGGAGTGTATTTTAAGCCAGATAAGTTCAGAATGATTGTTTATAGAGGGACTGCAGTTATGGTTGTTTTCTTTTTAATACCCTTCTTTTGTTCTTTTCACACCACTATAGTGAGGTTCAATGCATATTGGGAATCAATGAATAATTACGTTCAGACAGACATATGTACAAGACAGACGACTGATAGATAACTTGTGACCTTTGTTACTGGATCTGAAGCAAGAACTCTGAGAACAGGCCAACACCCAGCAAAGCATAAGAAAAAAAAAAAAAAAACAGGATACAATTGTCATAAGTGAAAATGTTAAATTATTTTATTATTAATGATACCTGGGGTGAACTGCATGCCCTCATAGTCTTTAACAAAGGTCGCGACCCGCCCCCGCCCCCAATTTTGACTGCACTCGTGCCCCGCCCACTTGTGGAAAAAAAAAGTAACAAACAAAGTAACAAACTTCTAATCTAAACTCTCTAGGGTTGCATGATGATAGTATTCACTGTACGGTATCTTTTGCTTGAAAAGTTAATGTGATTTGTTGCAAAAAGGCCTACGCTGTCAAATAGAAACTGCAAATACAACAGGATAAAAATGATCTGTACTGAACAGTTTCACATTATGCCCAATCAATCCACATTATGCCCAATCAATCAGTATTTGATGTATAGGCTACTTGCTCTATTCATGCTTTAATGAAATAAATATCTTTTCTTCATTTGAGTAACTGTGTGGTTTCCTCTTTATGCTGTGGCTGCCTTGAGCTAGGCAGATATGACAAACTTTAACGTTCAATTTTTTTTAAAATCCTACTGTTTGGATGGCCAGTGGTGGAGGCAGCAAGAAGGGTTGTAGACGAGAATATGAGAGGGACCAAATTGTGTGTTTTTTATTCAGCAAGCCTAGTGTCCAGTATCTACAGTACAGTCTAAAATTAATATATAGGTTCTACAGAAATGGTGAGGTGGAGGCCTAGAACTCTGGCAACATGCGCAGCGGACCGGTCAGCTCAAAGGCTGTTATCCTATTTTGGTATAATTATGTGATTATCTAGCCTGGGCGGAAGCCGACTGTTGACTAACAAACGTGTTCCTATGCTGTACGACTACAAAGTTCTGACTCTGAGACTTCGCTCTAAACTGTGTGCTAAACTGTGGGCTAAACCATAGAGCAACTGAGGGAAAGGGAGCTAGGGGGCCTGGGCCAGAGTATGGAGATAAAATTGTTTAGCGGAGGTACGTAGGATGGCATCGCCAGGCTAGTGATTTCCAGCAGCTTAGGTGATTTCCAGTGCGCACACATTTAAAATAAATTTAGAGGAGACCCTGTGTGTGTGGTGTGTGTGTGTGTGTGTGTGTGTGTTTCATCAGATGGTGCAAGAATGGGGAATGACCGGAGGTGTGTCTAGGCTTTTTCAAAAGTGAAAGTCACATTTCAGCTGTCCCATACTTTGTCTGATTCAGACAAAACTTGGTACACATCATCTTTCGGCCATGCCTGACAGAACTTATCCATTGTTTTGTTCAAAAGTCAAAGTGCTTGGCCAATGGAATTTGTATATGGATTCTTTACCCGGTCCCGGCCATGCAAAAAAAAAAAAAAAAAAAAGAAAAGAAAAAGAAATTAAAAATACGTTACACTTTCCAGTATTCCTAGTGGTCAAACTTAATATCTCTGCAACGCTTTGACATAGTGCAAAGTCCTAACCACGTAGAAAAAAATATGTTTAATTCTCTCCTGGAGGTCAAACATTATATCTCAGCAACAGTTTGAGGTATGACAAACAAAACTTGGTATATGGATTCAGGATCCTGTCCTTATAGCACCAGTGCAGTGACTTGTAATGTAATAAGTAGACTTGTAATACAGCAGTATCTATAACTAGAAAACCGCTCAAAGAGCACAGACCTCTGGCAAGACAGTGTGATCACAGAATGTGCTCTGGATTACTGATCGCCACCAAATTCGCCACCAAAATCGAATCATTTCTTTCTCATTCCCAATACACACGTCCGGAAATTTCCTCCAAATACATGCAGTACTTTTCGAGTTATGTTGTACAGAGACATGTAAATCCTTGGTCTTGGAATACGGAAGCTGAAAACGGTCATATTTTTCGGGTTTTCGCTATAGACAGACATCCGCATGCAGGCTACGTAATTTGAAATGTGTTGCACTTAATTTTTCTCGAAGGCTACACATTGGGGCTTTAAAGGAAAAAAGATCCACCATTCTGTTCTGAATGATTGTTTAATAGCATTGTCTGTATATGACCTGGGAAATGTTATTGGTATAATATTCATGATGTTCTGGTACTGCGGACTAGTTTAGTGGTGGTGGTGGTGGGGAAGGACTTGGATTCATTCTAATAAAGGTGGTGCTAGTCAGGGTGAGGTTGCTTGACTGATGATCAGGGGAGTGGGGTCTGATAC
Organism: Sardinella longiceps; assembly: GCA_027497455.2. Lineage (NCBI taxonomy): Eukaryota > Metazoa > Chordata > Actinopteri > Clupeiformes > Clupeidae > Sardinella > Sardinella longiceps. The sequence continues at coordinate 9,574,984 of JAODXP020000028.1, read as the reverse complement.
CTGAATCCCATGCTGAGTCTGTGTTACAGATAACACCACAGCCAATTTAGTTACAGAGGGTGAAGTCGATGACTGTGGGTAAAGTGTGTTGATGTGCATGTGTTCTGTCTGATACCAGGTTCACATTTACTGCAGCTGCTGAGAGAGAGGGAAAAGGGGGGAGTAGTCAGAGTGAAGAACGCCCTTGAAACTAAAATATTTACACTATCAATCATAAACTGTTGCACTGTGTTAGTGTATATTAACCATCAGTTTTGTATTGCATATTTTTGTGGGGGTTTTTTTTTAGATTTTTTTTAATTCGATAGGACAGTGGAGAGTGTGACAGTAAATGAGTGGGAGAGAGCATGGGTCGAGAAAGGACCTCAGGTTGGACCTGACCGCCCGCTGAGTCATGCCGCCCCTGTATTGCATATTTTGACCAAAAATTAAGAAGCACTGCACCTAAATGAAAGGACCTCTTTCTTTGATTCCCTCTCTTTTCTGTAGATTGATCATATTTGGATGCTTTGATCCATGCAGAACCTGTTGGAGGACCAGGTTTACAAAGCAAAACCTAGGGGGTAAAATAGTGTAAATGACTGCTGGGACAAGAGTAAACAAATTATAGCTTACCTGTGCATATCCTCATACAAAAACTTCTCATATCAAAGTGGGCCTGTTTCATGTTTCCAAGGATGTATGTGGAGGAAGATTAAAGATATAAAATTCTACACATACTTCACATAAGTTACAAACAAGTGTTACATTGATAGTCAGGAAAGGAGGCCGCACTACACTTTTAATTCACACAGACACATTTTGGCGTTCTGCTTTCCTCAGTGTGTTAATAAAGTGTATATGCATATTGCAGCCTCCTTTCCTACCAGTTGAACAAAGGTTGGCCAGCAATAAGAAACATACTCCAAGTGAAGGCTGCACCTATGCTTCTAAACATGTAATAACTTCTAGTGGAAAGCCTTCTGAAAAGACTAGAATAAATGTGCCGAGAAACAGGCACAGTTTCTGCTAAGGTACAACCTACTTCTTACTAAGCAACTTGCCCAGATCACAGGTCCGTGCAATGGCCGTGCAGATATACTGTACATCCCAATGTGCTGATGACTGCTGGCCGACAAGGTGTTTAGTAAATCGGTAGAAATATAAGGAGCTGTCCACTGAAATGGTGCTGAAATGCTAAAGATTGATAATACCTTGTGTGTGTATGTGTCTTCTGTAAATGCTGTGAATAGCAACAGTGAACATTATAAATTCAATACGTAACGTAGTGATCTTGATTCTTTTAGGTTGTGAAACAGAGACTTTTTGCTCTGTTGATGATATTTGCATAGTTAGGGTCTGATGCTTTTTCACATCCTGGAATAGAGCAACTCACTACCAGATGTTCAACTGTCTCCCAAATGAGTTTTAAACTAGTTGAATACAGGATTTGTGGCTTAACTGTTTGAAATATGCATTTTCAGTATCATTTGAAACTCCAACTCATAAAAAATGAAGTTCCCTGAAGTTGACCATCTATTGATGGAATATTTTGAAAAGGCTGAAGTGAACATGACTATTGAGTCAAACAAAGACATTTAATTTGATATCAGTGGCAGAATTTTAGCATGAGGAATCAACATTGATAAAATAGAGTCCAGCAAGTACTGCAACTATTGTATGTGTAATGGCTCAGCTCCTCACTGGAGGGAAGCATGCCCACCCAGTTTCATTGTGGAAGTGTACCCCTGAAAACGCTTTTGCAGAATCCTAAAGGCGTAGCAGGGAGTACCCTTTCTGAAAAAGCCAATTGCCACTCCTTTTGCACATCAATGCAATACATTTTCCCAGCCATCATTTATATATGTATGTGTGTGTGTGTGTGTAGCCTATGTATTTGTGTGTATATGTGTGTGTGTGGGTATCAGCATGTGTGCAGCTGGGTGTGACATCATCAGGAAGGTGATTTACATGAAGACTGTAGTTTACATGATCTCCCCGTATCTTAATGTTTTTAGAGCAGCTAAGGGCTTCATGACTGGCAACTGTCCTCATCATCAACAACAACAATAATGGCTTTCATCACCTTCTTCATCTACTCTCTCATCCTCTATATACAAGGTCGGTTTGAGAGATTTAACACAGAGAAATCTACACATTGTTATGTGTTATAATGCAGTTCTAACACAATTATTATGTGGGATAGAAACACTACTCATAAGGATAGTTTGCTTAAGTGCAGCACTAATTATGATTCTTCATAATAATGATTCCTCAGATTCCAGGGCACAGGTGACCATTACTCAACATCCAGTCATGTTCACCAGTCCATGGGGCTCAGTCACTATCAGCTGTAAACGCAGTGGAAGTATTTCTTCAGATTGTGGCACACCATCGTGCATCTCCTGGTACCAACAGAAGTCTGAAGAGAAACCCAAACTTCTCATCTATAGAGTGAACAGCCTCCAGTCTGGTATTCCTGCTAGATTCAGTCAGGTGGCACTGTGAGTGCCTCTCTCAGTCAGTCAGGTGGCACTGTGAGTGTAGCCCACTGCTGCAGTTGGAGCCCCCTGCTGGTGCTGAGGTGGAAGTGCAGATTAGAACGGGTGAAGGTGCTGATTACAGCTGCTGTAATTATTGTACAGCTTTGCTATGTGTCGAGCTCATCGCTCTATCAGGACTTATGTAAGGGATAATGACCACCTCACATATGACTTGTGTGGAGGTGATTTGTAAAAGAGCAGAAAGTAGGCCTATAAGGACTATTATGATGACGATGATGATGATGATTATTATTATTATTGTTATTATATTGCAGTGTAGCTGTGCACTATTTATAGTAAACACTTATCAGGTTCAAGTAATAATATGATCAATTTTTATCAAATTAAAAAAGCTTCATAACACTTGACCATAATACCTAACAATGATTTACTGTAATAATCTATTAAGGACGTAGGTCAGATGGAGCCCCCTGCTGGTGGTGAGGTGGGAGTGCAGATTAGAAAACTGACAGGGGTGATGGAGGTCATTTAGGGAAACGGCAGAAAGTATATTCCTGCATATTCCTGCATTGCATTACGATGTAGTTGAGGGCATAGAACACCACTCATTTGGGTGAAATCATAATATATTAATAAATATTAACTGCTTCATAAAAGTAAACCATCTCAATTAGAGCTAGATGTGTGTAGATGAATGGTCATTACACAGTTGAAACCATATGTTTACAAACTGTACACCTCAGAGAGAATGAGAAACAAAAACGTTTTTTCTTAACTCTCAAACATTTAATCAGAGTAAGCTTGTCTGTTTCAGTTCAGTCAATATCATCACATTTTTGTTTACATTTGTTAAACGTCACTACTAATAATAAACTATTTTATAGATATTTTTTAAATCATTTTTATGACATCAGTCCAAAAGTTTGCATACACTTGAAACATGACCTTGAAACTGTCCCATTTTGGCAAAGAGTTTGGGGTATCCTTCCACGGGCTTCTCACAGTCGTTTGCTGAAATTTTGGCTCATTCTTCTTGACAGAACTGGTGTAACTTGATCAAGTGTGTTCAGGCTGGCTAGCATGCATATGCCTTCTCAATGCTATAGCATGCATACCCATGTAATTGTCATGTTGCCATCTGTTTTGTCCCTCCAGCTGCAAAGTAGCTAACATGATGCAAAGTAGCTAACATGATGCTGTCCCCCTTGATACTGTACACCAGTGTTTCTCAAACTGTGGGGTGGGCCCCACTAGTGGGGCGCAGACACATGACAGGTGGGGCGCGACACATCTCTTTGCCCCCGAATTCACAGCTATTCATCAGATATGCACATTTGACAGTAAATTGAGCTTTCCAATGGTGTTATTTGCTAGTTGGTGTGGGGGTTTGAGAGAAATTTGGCTTTGAATTAATAACATGAAAATCCTAACAGTGACAAAAATCCTGTACTCGCAAAGTATTTCTCATAGAGATATTGTGCGCAAATTGAGCCTTCCAGGTGGGGCGTGAAAATTCTCTGCCTTCCAAAGTGGGGAATGACAGAAAAAGTTTGAGAACCACTGCTGTACACTACTGTGTATTTTCTGGATTGTCCATATGCACATTGAAATGTCCTGAGTCCTAATCAATGTGGATCAATGTGTCATGTGGAATCAAATTCCACATGATATAAGGTGACATCAGTTAATTTATTAAAAACTCTATAGCAGACTGTTTGGGAGGTCTGTAAATTTTCACTGTTAGAATCTGAGGAATCCTTAATAGATGACCTACAGTACATGTTGATGCTGAATTGATGAAAAATGACCACAACACAGCTGTTTATAATGGAATAATGTTATGAATCTTGTGGCTTAACCCCATTCCTGATTTGATCATTTGAATGTACACAATTCAATCTTAGTTAGCAGGAGCAGATTCAATGAGGGTGGCCGTACCATCCATTCATTCATTCATTCATTCATTCATTCATTCATTCATCACAATCATCTTCATCATCACCGTCATCACTGTCATCACCGTCATCACTGTCACCACTATAATCTGTGTCATCACTGTCATCACTGTCATCTCTGCCAACATCAACTTTGTCCCCCTCATCTATGGATGTGATCTCAGCCTGACTAATTTCAGAGGCATCAGTGAGAACTGTTTGTCCAGTTTCAAATATTTTCGGCAACTTAGATTTATTCCCCTGTGACTTATTAGACTTGTGTGTTTTCAATACTTCAAAGTCTGAGGCGATGGCAAGTCCAATGTCCATTACGGTTTTGAAAACACCACAACCATCATCATCTTTAGCAGATTCAATTGCTTTGTCAACAGAGGCCATAATTCCATGAGGGCAATCTTCTTTTTCTTCACTCATCTCAGCTTGCTCAGTCTCAGGTGTATCTGGATGTCCAGGGAGAACTGTTTGTATAGTTTGGTAAGCAGAGATTGCATTATGACCATATTTCGCAATTTCAGCTATTTTTGACAAATTGGATTTGTCTTTCTTTTCGGTCCCCTGTGACTTCATAGATTTCTTATCCTTGCGTTTTTTTGATTCCTTCTCCTGAGTACCTTCTGCATTAGCAGTTTCTTCTTCTTCTTCTTCTTTTTCTTCTTCTTCTTCTTCTTCTTCTGCAACATTAACGTTTTTTTCTTCTACTACTTCTTCTATTTCTTCTCCTTCAAATTCAGGCATATCTGTTCCTTCAGTGAGAATAGTTTGTATACTTTGGTATGCAAAGACTGCATTTTGGCTGTATTTTGCTATTTTTGACAACTTGGATTTGTCCTTCTTTTTGGTCCCCTGTGACTGTTTAGGCTTTTTATCCTTGCCTCTTTCTTCCTGAGTACTTTCTTCCTCCTCCTCCCCTTCTTCATCTGCAACTACTGGAGGTCCTTCTTCTTCTGCAACTACTGCAGCTCCTTCTTCTGCAACTACTGCAGCTCCTTCTTCTGCAACTGCTGCATCTACTTCTTCATCTGCAACTACTGCAGCTCCTTCTTCTGCAACTACTGCCACTCCTTCTTCTGCAACTGCTGCATCTACTTCTTCATCTGCAACTACTGCAGCTCCTTCTTCTGCAACTACTGCAGCTCCTTCTTCTGCAACTGCTGCATCTACTTCTTCATCTGCAACTACTGCAGCTCCTTTTTCTGCTGCTGTTGCAGCTTCTTTTTCTGCTGATTGTGCTTTTTCTTCTTTAGCTGCTGCAGCTTCTTCTTTTTCTTTTGCTGCTGATGATGCAGCTTCTTTTTCCTCTGCTGCTGCTCCTGTTGCAGCCTCTTCTTGTGCTGGAACCTCAACTTTTTTTTCTGGAATCGGAAGACTTTCAGCTGCATCACATCCATCATCAAGGAAGGTCTCAATTATCTCACTCAATACTCCTCCATCAACTCCTGCTGTAACAACACCAACAACTAATCCAACTGTAGCACGTTTCATGCTTTTATAACCACGCTCATTATCCCCCATGGCATAGTGGACAACACCTTTCATGTGGCCAGCGACTGGAATTTTGTCAACAACATCCACTACGGCGTTGCCCATCTTCTGCATGACTCTACTCGCTTCTTCCTGGTCACCATATGCATAGTGATAGGCTGCACGTGTTGTAGCAGTGATGACATTTCTCTCTGAATAATCGACCCAACTATCCCCAGCATCTTTCAGCAATTTTTTGGAACCCTCTTCGTCTCCAACAAGAGCAGCAGCACCAGCTCGAAGAACCTTCATACCACTATCAAGAGCAGTTACAAATTCTCCAAGCCCAGGGATGGCCTTTGCTGCACACATTTCTGTGAAAACAAAAAAACATGCCAAAGGATATTTTTAAAAATATAAAAATCTACTCCTTTTCACTTATAAATTGAGCTCATTTCAATTGAAATTGAAATTCAGGTTCTCAAAAGGCGGCCTGGGGGCCAATGGCGCCTCATAGAAACATTTTTGTCGCCCGCAATAACATCTGATAATATCTGTAAAACTGTACATTGCTTTGAAAGACTGAATACATTTGGTGGTGCGGTATTGGCCCTCACCTATCAAAACTTTGACAACCCCTGGTATACAGCAGAGGTACAGCATTTTGTTTACAGGAAAGGCATGCTTGTCTTCCTGATGGCATTAACCATTACTTTACTTAAATTTTCATAGCACTTGTCTTCTGTGTGCCATTTCATAGCTGTGATTGGTTTATGAGAGTAAGGAGAGATGTCATTCTTTTTATCTAAATGAAAAGGTATGTCTTTGTGTCTGTACATATTTCTGTGTGGCACAACTCTCTCAAACCATTCATCCAACTGACCTCAAATATGGTGTTTACCACCAAATACTGTATATACAAAGAAGTTGTCCTAGTCAGACGTTGACTTTCCATACATTCAACATAAACTATGTTGAGCCAAGGTATTGCCATGGTTACCTATGGAACTCGGCCTTCAGCTTTGTGTTGGTGGCAATATCCGGTACTAACCCACTCACTCGTATTATATTGCTTAATTACAGAATGCATCAATGATCTCACAAGGGATAAGAGGCGTGGGGTGGGGTAGTAACCTTTAGCTTTTATTGAAGTCCCTGTTGGTATCGATCTCTCTATGCAAGGAACATCTGCCTGTGTGTCGTTTTGTCTGACGTTGTGTGTGTTCCACGCATAACTAGTCAGGATTTGGTCTAGGCCTATTTACACGACACAAGTGAGTGCAGAACCAAGTTTAGTGTTGTTTTGACAAAAAAACAGTAAGCAAAGACATTGTTAAATGAAGCTCAGTAGACTTCTGCCACTCTAACTGCTGTAGCCACTCCCCAAATCACTTCTAAGGTGTTACGGCATGGCATCAGGGGTACACTTTCACAATGAGACTGTAATTTAAGCGGTTAACCTGCATTTCATCAAAATTAATTGCACCACCAACAACCTGTTTAGGTGAACATGCCAACAGAAAAAATTATACACAAACTACTGATGCGCTGGCCGGCCCGAGCCCGGCGGGACCCTCGGCTAGCCCCGCGGGCCGGGTTGGGTCGGGCCATTATTTTCATAAGAATCCACGGGTTGCGGTCGGGTCGGGTCAGATCACAGACAGTCATAATTACAACGTTAAAATCACATGCACATCCGAAACAGCAGAATGCCTGCACCTGTGTGTTTGCTCTCTCTCCCTCTGCGCACAGCACCAATGCTGAAGGCAACCGAATGCAAGCAAACAGGCAGCGTCTAGACTACTCATGTGAAGCGCTCTCTCGCGCTCTTGCTCTCTCTCTCTCTCTCTCTCTCTCTCTCTCTCACGACAGCAAACCTAAAAGAACTGACTTAGCTAGCGTGCTAACGAACTAGTTCAAGTGAATAGCAAGTAACATAGCAACAGTATGCTAACTAGAAGCAAACCGTTTTAGACTTCGCTTAAACGTAATATTTTGCACTAGCCTTCGCTTATTTTTGGTCTGTCAACTTAAACTAATCTCGGCAACATTGTCCAGCTTGTTGTCATTCAATGAAACACCACTTCTCAATTTAAAAAAAAATTACGTTAGCTAGCTCGCTAGCGTTAGCTCGCTAACAATTTGTAGTAAAATGCAGCAGCCTAACCGGAATTAAACTTCTGCTACAAATACGAACTATAACAACTTACATTACTCGGCTTGAAATGATGAGGCAGTTGTAGAATATGACAAATACATCCAAAAAATCCTCAATGACATTATGAACAGTTTATTGACAGTGTCCCACACATATCTCATTCACTTCACCGTTACCCAGTTTGCATAAAGGGGGTTGCCCCCGCCCTTGCCAAATATTTGTTTCTTTCAATTTTGCAAATCGTGGATGATCTCTCTGTAAAAGTTTGAGATGTTCAGTAAATATCCAATACATCTAAACCGTTTGCTATTTGTCTAATTTTTTACATATTGCCAGGGCAGTTCCAAGCTTAGAACTATTTTGGGGGGCGGAAGGAACGGATAAAAATTGTCACAACTAACTTCCAAGAGGGAAGTTCGTTGCTGGCAGCCCATGACATTTCCATCCCCTCGCGCGGCCGCAGATATTTCATTTGTGTTGTTTAATATGCCTAGGCCCTATATAAACAAATAAACTTAAAAAATTAAGCGGGTCGGGTCGGGTTAAAAATCATTGCGTAATCTTTCGGGTCGGGCGGGCTGGGTTGGCTGCGTGATGGGTCGGGTCGGGGCGGGTCGTAAAAATCATCGGCCCGCGCATCACTAACACAAACCCATGTTGGTAAAATGCCAATTCAAATGCATTTTTTATTTTTTTTAAAAAAAAAGAATAATTGCCATAGGATCTGGATAATGGTCACCTATGACAGATAAACATTTTTGGCAAAATTTTGGCAGGCACTATAGTAGGATAGTAGGGATGGAAACAGGGGTCTACCGTCTACACACACACCCCAGATTGTTTAATGCCATCTAATTTTTTTAATCTTTGAAGAGAATCTGCCAGGTACCAAGCTTAAATAATGTCCCAAAGGTTTCATTTTTAACACTTTATTGCACCCAACCCAAATAGAAAGTGGCATAACGTTTGAAGTAAACAACATACAGAGACAAATAAACCCATTTCCTCATACACTTCAGTGAAAGTTATTTATTTTCACGATTTGTTTTTTAAAAAATATAATTTTCAGTTCATATCCTATTAGTTAATTTTTTTTACTTTTTTTAATAATTTTTTTTTAGAAATGGATCACCTGTGTGACATGTAATTCACTAGCCAGGCGAATGCCGCCTGATGGCTCCGCTCATTTCATTTAGTTCCTCCAGACAGTCAGGGACAATTAAGTGTCGTTTTCACCGACATATAGGTAGATCTGTGCGGGCCAAATTCAGCGATCACCGATCAGAGTGAAGCCACGATATTGTGCCTGGACATCACTAACCTCAAGTTTAAGATAACAAAACATTTTTTATATGGGTTTTAAACTAACTGTAGCAAAATGTTTCAAAACATTGCATAGTGCCCTCTCGAGAGGAAACGATTGCCAATGGAGACGTTTCAGACGCTTAGCATGAAGTGAAACAATGTAAAAGTGGATGACCAAATCAGTCAAGCAATTCACCATCACTCATTGAAATACTCTGAAAATTGAGTATTCTGAGCTCAACACTGACCTCTGTAATTTCAGAATGCTGGCTATGACCCTGCTGTCAAACAATCTGATTGGGTGAGCTGTGAATCACCATTAAAAGATTAAAATGGCACAGATACAAGGTCAAACCACATTGTGGAGCCATACCTTACCTTACCTTAATGCTAGTATAGAGGTAGCTTGCACCACAACGCTTGGATGAAGAATCCGGAAGCAGGTGATTTGGCAAATCTTCTCTTGAGAACTGTTGGAAATCAATAGCACCATGCTTACAGAATTGCAAATATCTTTAAAATGGTAGGCCTATGTGTTCTAAATGGGAATTTATAAATGTGAAGAAGTGTAAACTATTGTTTGTTTGCATTAGATGCATGATGTCTGTGAGAAATTGCATAAATAATAATAAATATCTTACCGCCTATGTGAAGATTCTGCGAGCCTCGTCAGGATCTGTTTGCAACAGGTGTGGGTTCTTCCATTTAAAGGACTGGGTTTGGTTTATGACTGTAATATACTGCAATATATAGGCGTACCTATTTGCCATTTAGCTTTTACACAATCAATACTTTTCTTTTACAGCCACTACACAGTGGAATATGATAACACACGACAACAAGAGCATTCCTGGAGATACTGCACCATACAGACACAACACACATACTCACACTTGACTAGCACTTCTCACTTAGACACTCTCACACATACACACACACACACACACGCACGCACTCTCTCTCTCTCTCTCTCTCTCACACACACACACACACACACACACACACGCACGCACTCTCTCTCTCTCTCTCTCTCTCACACACACACACACACACACACACACACACACACCCCTGACTTTTTCTCACCTCTTACACACATACCTGACTTTTTCCCACTTCTTACATCTCCCATGGACCTTTATGTATGTATGTATGTATTTATTTATACATGTATGTATGTATGTATGTATGTATGTAGGTACGCATGTCTCTCTCTGCCACCTGTCCACCCTAATTGCCCTGCTTTCTTCTCTGCCAATCCCCCAATCCCCTAAACATGTATATCACATTGCATCCCATCCCCCATTACTATACCAATAACCAAAAACTTTTTTAATTGCCTTCTCTCACAGGGTCTAAAGTTAAGCATCAACATCCTTGGGCATGTGTTATCAAACTGGGACACAAGGACATAATAGTTCTTATCTCAGTCATTATAAGGGCCAATAACATTCTTTTAAGGGCAAATACCGGAGTAAGTTTATGCATACTCCTGCTGCACAAGCCTTCTAAGAGCAATATATTTGGCATGAAATGAAAGAATTTTGAACAGCATAGCCCTAACGCGAACGCAAAACACTTTACACTGAGTCAATGTAACCTCACATCTTACTTCCGGTTTTCAACAGTCAGGTCCCATTGATTCCGTGTAAAGTGCCTGTTCGCTTTCGGTCTGTGCTGTACCAAATTATTTTGTTCCACTCGCTAACTAGCGCATTTAGCAAGCTCTTTCAATAGGGCTATGCTTGAATTCACTCCAGTATTTTCCTTTAAGGACAGTTTATCCTGGCAGGGTTTGATACAATTTGCATATTCCTTATATGAGCCTTCCAGCATGGAACTACCTCTATGACATCTAAACTTGATTGACTTGAATGTCCTTTGACTAAAATGACACGTTTCTCTTTATGCTTACATTTTCCAAAACTTGAGGAGTACCGGTACTGTGATTTCTGGCATAAATAGTTCTGAAAATCTTTCAAATAATCCACTCAACAGTATCCGGCAGAACAAAACCAGGTAACACACAGGGGCGTGGAGACAAGGAAAACACACGACAGCTCAATCACATGCCAGCTTATGGCCCACAAACATAAAAGGTATGAACCTTGGCTCTAATTGAGCTGTATTGATTTAAAGTCTTTACAGGACTCAGTTTATGGGTCAAATACAGAACCAGGAGAGTTAAATATTTACCCCGCTTTATGTGTTTGCACACATATTGTTATTGTTATTGCAAAGTAAAAGTGAAAGTCAAGAGCATTCAGTTATTATCTTGTATGCTGGGTGGGGGTAGGGGTTGATAGAATATTGTTATTGGTAAAGAAAACATAATACCCTGCATGCACACACACACACACACACACACACACACACACACACACACACACACACACACACACACACACACACACAGGCCCACCCACCTCCACACACTAAAATGTACACTCTTGGCTGAAAGTGTTGGAATTAACCACTTTCTCCTAGAAAATAATTGCAACAATTACAAATGTTTTTTGTGTACATCTTCATTTCCATTAAGTGAAATGGATGTTTTCTTGTTATGTTACCTTTTCTTTACTGTTTAAGTAGAAGATAGCCTATAATTAGAAATCAAAGTAAAAAAAAACAAAAACAAAAAAAAAAAAAAACTGGGTGACATCAATACACAATATGCACATTTGTCTCAGTGCAACATATTAAGACTACAAATAATTCAGAATGCTGCTCTACGGCTTTTAACAGGAACAAAGAAATACGACCAAATTACATGTTTTAACTCAGTTGTACTGGCTACCTGTCAAATGTAGGTTTGAGTTTAAAAAATTACTCTTTGTTTTACGTAAAAGAGCCTTAGGTGGATTAGCACCTTCAGTAACGCTTTAATTTACAGCCCCTGAAGTACTGGGTAAGTATTAGTAAGTATTAGGTAAGAATGGTGTAACAAAAAAATATCTAGGGATAAATCACTGAGTACTTACAGCGTAAGTTTGCTGGAATAACACACTTTCACGCTTTATTTTACAGCCCCTGAAGTACTGGGTAAGTACAGGTAAGAACAACGTAACAAAATAGAACTTTATGTGTAATATTGCCATAATTACAAAATACGGGGTAGCCTAGATGCGTAGTATAGCCTACAGGAAAGGCATGTGTGGATTCACTTCATTTTATAGCCCCCACATCCAATATTAGGGTGTAGTTACAAGTAGTTTTGGGGTATTTAGGTAATTCCACTGTACTTGTTCTTTACTTTTCAATAGGGTAGCCTACCTACAGTAAGTGGTGTAGCATCAGTGTGCGCGTCCTATCAATGCAGAGGGTGCGTGAGGGCCGATTGCGGTATTGCAGACAGATATAGATTATCTTGCAACGGTAGCAACTATGTTGTTTGATCACGAAGTTGTTTGTTCAGCGTTAAACTAATGAAATAAAGTCTACCTTATTTATATAGAGGCTCACAGACAACCGCGAATGATGAAGGGTAAAATCTCCCGCGAGTTTAGAGAAATAGTCTTGTTCCGTTTGGAGTGGAATAATCACCGCAAGCGCGGGATTTATTAGTTTCATTTTCCATGTTGCAAATAAAACGCATCTTTGTCAAACTGTTGCCTCTGACTATGCATGCTACTGTACACCACTTACTGTAGGTAGGCTACCCTATTGAAAAGTAAAGAACAAGTAAACTACAGTGGAATTACCTAAATACCCCAAAACTACTTGTAACTACACCCTAATATTGGATGTGGGGGCTGTAAAATGAAGTGAATCAACGCATGCATTTCCTGTAGGCTATACTACGCATCTAGGCTATACCCATTTTGTAATTATGGCAATATTACACATAAAGTTCTATTTTGTTACGTTGTTCTTACCTGTACTTACCCAGTACTTCACGGGCTGTAAAATAAAGCGTGAACATGTGTTATTCCAGCAAACTTACACTGTAAGTACTCAGTAATTTATCCCTTGATACTTTTTTGTTACACCATTCTTACCTAATACTTACTAATACTTACCCAGTACTTCAGGGGCTGTAAATTAAAGCATTACCGCACCTTCTTACACCTAAGATATGCAAACCTCTCTCACTTCATCCAGGTCACTTAGGTCACCTTCTCAACATCATTAGTCAGTGCCCTGTACACATCTTTAGGCACCTGAGTGTTCTCAGTTGCTGTGTCAAGGCTATGGAATTGCCCCATATAAAACCCTGCTCCATGATAGATAGTTTTAAATCAAACTTCTTTTCTATTGCTTTTAGCCCAGCCTGATTACTGTAACTTTTCCTTACGACTTAATTTTCTATTTAGTCCCATTTCAATTATTATTTTTATTCATTTATTTTATCTTGTATTGCTCTACCTTGATGTTTGATGTGACTTCTCTGCTGCACTTTGGGTCAACTGGGTCAAATGTGATATACAAACACATTGCAAACACTTTCTTTACTGTTTGATTCTGGTTAGTGACGATAAGGCAAATTTATAGCTTCTGACTGATACTGAAAGAAAAGAGACTTGAATGCATGCATTAAAGTGTATTACATCGTTATTATTTTCATGAATGTAAAGGCAAAATTGAGGTAAATTTAATGCAAACAAATTCACAATATCTCCTCCATGTGTGTCAACAGGTCATTTTTTCCAGCTTCCCCTGCCAAGTTCTGTAGTTCTTCCTCCCCTAATCCATCAGATCTTTGGGAGGGCCGGACTAGGATCAAAACATGGCCTGAGTATTCAACAATAATAACGTTGTAGCTAGTTAAAATAACACTGTAAGTTGGACATACTGCACGAATATGAGAGATTTAATTAAACTAGCCCAATATCCTTCATGAGTAAATGACAGCCCCGGTCCAAAAATGACAGTCGGCCCACCGGGCATTGCCCTGTATGCCCTATGGACAGTCCATGCCTACTTGTCAGTGGATGGTTGGATGGATTCAGTTGAGTTGAGGTCAAATACGGCTACAGTCAAACAAGGCTAAAGGCAAGACTAAAACAGGAAGTAAACACAGGAGCTCAAACCAGGTAACACACAGAGGCGTGGAGACAAGGAAAACACATCAATCACATGCCAGCTTATGGCCCACAAACATAAAAGGTATGAACCTTGGCTCTAATTGAGCTGTATTGATTTAAAGTCTTTACAGGACTCAGTTTATGGGTCAAATACAGAACCAGGAGAGTTAAATATTTACCCCGCTTTATGTGTTTGCACTCGTATTGTTATTGTTATTGCAAAGTAAAAGTGAAAGTCAAAAGCATTCAGTTATTATCTTGTATGCTGGGTGGGGGTAGGGGTTGATAGAATATTGTTATCGGTAAAGAAAACATAATACCCTGCATGCACACACACACACACACACACACACACACACACACACACACACACACACACACACACTCACACACACACACACAGGCCCACCCACCTCCACACACTAAAATTTACACTCTTGGCTGAAAGTGTTGGAATTAACCACTTTCTCCTAGAAAATAATTGCAACAATTACAAATGTTTTTGTGTACATCTTCATTTCCATTAAGTGCAATGGATGTTTTCTTGTTATGTTACCCTATGTTTTCTTTACTGTACTTAAGTAGAAGATATAGTCTATAATTAGATTAGTTAAGTAATGGAAGTAAAAGTACCACAAAAAATGGGTGTCGGCAATACATTAACAATATGCACATTTGGATACCTCTGTATCTACATGCCACCAAGGTCCATGTAGGCCTATTATAAAATTATAGACTACTGTAAACTGACATGCTCTGCAGACAAAGCAATCTCTTATATCCACCAGTTCTGTGAGGATTTCAGTCAAAAACTGTGTAGCTCTTGTGAATTCCAAGTAAGGCAGTGAATGATAATAGGGTAATAGTGCTCAGACAAAATATTGGCAGTTTAGACACATTTTGGATATTTGCTGTGAGATGCACATACTTTTGCTGCCAGCCGTTTCTATATCAGAGAACAAATAAATCTATCTATGAATTTCAGTAGGGTCACAAACAGATTTCTTGTGATTGTAAATCACTTGCGTGCAAGGTAAGAAGGGAGTGTTAATATATAACAGTCCTTATGATGATGAACTATATGACCTGTCTGTGTCCTCATTGACTCCATCATCTCTCTTCCAGTTTGATAACACATACAGAAACAGAGATCATAAAATGTCCGGTGTCCATTGGAAATGGTTTGTCTATTTTCCTCACCAAGAGCTAATGCTAGAGGGCACTGTATAAGGCCATTCAGAAAAACTTTGCAAAGCTAGCCTTCTCTTAGCCTGACATAGCCCGCCCATAATACGAATGTTCATCCGTATCCATGGTCTGGGAACGGTCCTCTGGGGCGTGTTTACATCGGTAGAGAGTCTACCGGCCAATAAGCGAAGCTGATTAGACGAGCTTTCCAATCGTTTCAAACCAGGAGTGAATGCCCTCCCCTCCGCAGTATAATCGCGTCAGGTTAAAGAACCTCCAGACCATGAATACGGATGAACAGCAGTATTATGGTCGGGCTATGTCAGGCTAGCCTTCTCTTACTGAGCAACACAAATCTGATGTAGGCCTAATATACCAATAGAGATTAAAAAAAAATCAAAACCAGACTCATTTTCCAAATCAATAAAACAATGGCTTCTGGACACACATATATGAATTCTTTTTTTTTTTACGATATTTTTTGGGGCTTTTGCTTTTAATTGGACAATAGTAAATATACTAGTCAGTATACTAATAGGACAGTATAGAGGTGGACAGGAAACGAGTGGGAGAGCGATATGGGGTGGTAATGACCTTGGGTCCAACTCGAAACCGAGTCCATGGAGCATTAGCCTACTGAGCCACAGCACCCCCATTTGTTTTTGTTCTACTAATTTTATGGTTTCCTTTTAATCTGATTTTACTTGTGTAAGTGCTTTGTACTGCGTCTGTTTGCTTTTCTGACACGTCTATGATGTGTGTCTATATTATTCATATTGCATTCAATGTGCTGCATGTATTGCCTTTGCCCAGGCTTTATATCCAGCTGTCTGTGGTTATTGTCTGAAATGTAATGTCCGTGCTCTGCTTGTGTTTTCTCATACATGTGCATGTGTTGTTCCTCCCTCTCTGTCTCTACCCTTCTCTTTGTGTTGCCATTAACATAGCTGACGAAAAGCATCATCAGATTTCAGATCAGAAACAAGGAGGATGAAAATTAGCCTCTGGCCTGTGTGGGCCTGTGTAAATAGGTATGCGAATGAATGTAAATAGTCCACATTTGATTAATAAATATACCATGAAATGATAAACAATTCCAGTTTCAGCAACACACACACACACACACACACACACACACACACACACACACACACACACACACACACACACAAAGATACAGCTTCTTTCCCATTTTGAATAATCACTAAATGTTAACATCTTTTACACATCAATATAAAGCTGTAGTAATGATTAATTAAAATGGTTACACGTTTTGCATTTTATACTCACTCATTTCAACATTTTCCTGCCATGAGGAAAAGCCAAAGGTTTTACATTTCATGTATGAAACCTGAGTTACATTTCTAAAATTATTTACTAGCAAAATGCTACTGAAGGTTATGATTACATGAGCAAAGTTAAACAGGTTTATTAATATCTAATACACTTTTTTATACTATAGTCTATAGATTGGCTAATCTATACTAATTACTCACTGATGACTGCCCCCTGTTGGGCATCACCTCAGTCACTGTCATTGTCACCATCGAGATGCCTCTGTAAGTCAGCTCTATTATAGCAATTTCCTCTCAGACTTTCTTGTTTTCTAGCGAATTTCTGACATTTTTTCAGTTTGAAGTGGTCAAAGAAATCAATTGGGTTGTCAAATTCACTAAGGTTTTGAATGAATTCAGCATTTGCATGCATTGATCTGCCTCTCCCGTACACGTCTCTGACGGCCATTAGTACTTCATCAAAATCCTGCTGCGTTCCAACAGAGAAGCCGCCCCTTGCTCCTTCAATCGCTGACTGCTGAGCTGTTTTGATGATTCCTTTAGCCGTCTTGAAATTTATAGAAGAATGAGTGAAGAAGAAGACTGATGCTGAATTGCAGTATGTCAAGTTCAGTAATTTTGTCCTTATTTGCAATTTCATAAAAGCTGTTAATGATCCCAAGGCCACTGAGAGACAAGGCAGAGACATTCAGAGCTGTACATAAGGCACGGGTTCCACCTCCAATCACGCCTCCAGCAGCTGCTTTTGAGGCCAACATGTACCCAGAGGAGATTGTGCCAATGCTGAGTAAGGACCCGGCGGTTGTCAGCCAACAGGATCAGGCATCGCTGGATGAGAAAGGGTTAATGGACTGACCATGGGTGCCTCTGTCCCAGAGTTTGCACACACTCCTGCCAGTTACACATACTGCTGCTGGAGCTCCTATCACGGAGCCTAAAAAGATTAATTCTGCACCCAGTGGGGCAGCTGGAGTGAATGACAAGACCACTCCTGCAGTGAGAGCTAGAGTAGATGCAATACCATAGCCGGTAGAAACCTCATCTACGGCTTCAGCTATTTTACCACGCTTACTTTGGTCATGAAACTCCAACTGGACATCCCCATCTGAAAAACTATATTTGGCATCCTTTGGAGTGCAGATCCAAAATCCATCCAAGGTATTGTCCTCTAGAAATTCACTCCAGTCTTTGTATACTCGCCCAACATGGTCTATGAAATATGACGACTTTGGATCTCTGCCATTATTTTTCTTCACTCTGATAAGTGGGAGAGTGACTTCAGTAGAACTGTCTTTGTAAGTACAGACAAACAGGAAGGCTATGATGACATCATCCCTCTCATTGCAACGCTCCTTGCATTTCCCTACCACTTCAGAAACAAGCTCCTCCTGCTCTTTAGTGTAGCTGCAATTTTCTTGCTTCGGGGGACCAAACATAGCATAAGAGATCTTCTGGCTCAGTTGACTCATTTGATCTTTGGTAAATCGGTCCCATATTCGGCTGCTGAGATAGATCGCAAAGCTTTCCTGCAGATCCTTAGCTCTCTTCTTCCACTGATCTGACATCGTTGATGAGAATGGCAAACATGCACACCTGCAGAAACATGAGTCTCAGACTTAATACATTTTTCAGGACTGGTATTTTTTGCCCTCAACGGTGCCTTCCAGGCAGTGCTGCCTTTAAGGCGCTACGCCCCTCATTTTAGGGTTAGGATGAGGGTTGAGGGGGTTAGGGTTAGGAATAGGGTTAAGGTAGTGCCTTTTAGGCTGTGCTGCCTGGAAGATGTCGTTGGGGGCAAAAAACACCATCGAGCCATTTTTCATTCATGCTGTTGAAAAATGACAAGAAAATTTGATAAGCATTAACTGATTGGTTCAAGGAAAGTGATCTATCTTGTGGTCTATCATATACTAAATGATCTTACTCTCTTGTAACACTTTCTGTGAACTATGTATGTATATAAAAATGTATTCATAAAGGGTTATAGTGGATTCATAAAGGCTTATAACTACTGATATTAGAATCAGGGATGTTAACTGATGACTGTTTAACCATGTTTCTGGCATTGTTTGTTGTCATTTGCACTTCTTTTGAGCATAGGCTACTGTATATGAAAATGTCTTTGGGGATTAAGGTAAGACAGCGCCATGGGTACATCTCTGGGTAGAGCTATTAACAAGAAATGTGAAAATATAATTAATGAGCCAATATGGGGTAAGTGGCGTGTTTGAAAAGGAAAGCAACTTCATGAATTTTGGCAATTTTTTAAACACAAAGTGCAAAGAAACCAACTCAGCTGTCCCTTGGCAGTAAGTGCACAATTGAGATCAACAAAACACTTACTAAAGCTGTAATGCTTGTGTTTAACACAAAAACTGTGCTAAAATAAAGGTCCAGACCACTCTTACGAACGTTTGACTTATTGGCTTCATTCTTGAAATTGAATTAAAAAAAAAAAAATCCATCTAGGTTCTTTCCAGTGTATCAGTTCACTATCCATGCCTTAGATATCTTGACCAAGGTAGGCCCTTTGCCTTATAGGCTCCAAACTGACCTTGATCATACTTGAATGCTTGTTAACCAGACTCTTGGCTATTTTCAGGGTAATCATCAAACCTGTAAAGGTTAATCATCATACTTGTAAATATATGCCTTCCAATAACTTTAGAATTAAAAGAGAAAAAAATAATTGGAATCATGTATTTATTTATTATTCCTAGTATATTGCACAAAGAATAATGGGGGAGTGCTATAAGGCTGCATAGCATATTCCTTTCTATTAGGGGTAGTCCTAGCCTCTATGATGCCCTGGGCGTTTGTCAGTCAAGTGAGTGAGAATGTTATAGTCTGTCAACTAAACAAGCCAAATCTGGAATTGTGACTTTTAAAGCCATTTCTTCTTGATTTATTGGTAGATCACATCTCTTTGGTGCATACCGCCACCTACTGTACAGGAGTGTGTACAGGAACTTCGACTAAGGAATGGGGAACAAATGTTCCTAAATCACTGGCTACATGATAAGTGGTACATCCAATACACATCTGTGTGGTTGTGCGTGAGTGTATGTGAACCGTGTATGTGTGTGTGTGTTCACTATTCCAGTGGCAGTGGACAGTTACAGTTGGGCTTAGTGCATCTCATGGAGCCTTGTCAGGCTAAATTAAGATAAGTGACCAATTATAGAAAAAAAATATATAGTTAATGTACTGGCAGACTGCGTCAGATTGCGTGATTAATTTTCCTTCTCTTGTGGACAGGAACTTAGGCCTATCCGGGTTCCTGGCATTGTCAAGCTTGCGGCTTCTCTGCACTGACCTTCACTCTCTCACCTTTGGGGTGTCCTCTGTTTATCTTGCAGTGACTCTATGTGTGCTGTGAATCCAGGTATGCTGGTCTGTGTGTGTGTGTGTGAGTTCGGGATTATTTATTCCTGCACCCCAGTAATATCTGCTGTTTGTTCATAACATTAGTATATTTTATTATTGGTGAAATTAAATAAATGAGTTCTTGTATTTGCATCACCTGTGTTTTCCAGCATTCCTTGTAGCATCCAAAGTGCTGGGTACTGTGTCAGTGAGTGGAGCAGGGATAATTGTGGTGTTATTTATAAAGGTGGGACAGGCCATAGTACAATGGATCTAATAATAGCAATGTATGTGTTACAAGTTAAAAGCTGAAATGTTGAGGCATTCTGCTCCTGGCATAGTATGGGCCTATTGTGTTCTGTGATCGTTTGCTTTTCTGCTCCTTTTCTCCAAATGGGTCCTCTGTGATCTGTGATCGTTTGCTTTTGATTGCGGTAGTTTCCTCATTTCAATAAATGTCTGAGATGAGGAAAGACCATACTAAATCCCTCAGTGATTCTTCTCTCCCTCTTTTAGGTAAACTCACTCATTTTTTCATCTTTGTGAAGTATAAGGTGTTTAGAGTAATGTTGAACATAAGTTTGAAAAACATGTGCAACTTTAGGAATGTTAAATGCTTGTGAATGAGCGCAAATACAGAATTGTATTTCTAGCTGCGTCAGTGCTCCATTTTATTGGCTTAACTCTGTGAGGTATTTGTAGGCCGGAGTAGCATCCGCTGTTAATGGCACACACACACACACACACACACACACACACACACACACACACACACATCACACACACACACACAGGCCCACCCACCTTCACACACTAACATGTACAATCTTGGCTGAAAGTGTTGGAATTAACCATTTTCTCCTAGAAAATAATTGCAACAATTACAAATGTTTTTGTGTACATCTTCATTTCCATTAAGTGAAATGGATGTTTTCTTGTTATGTTACGTTTTTTTTTTTTACTGTACTTAAGTAGAAGATAGCCTATAATTAGAAATCAAAGTAAAAAAAAACAAACAAACTGGGTGACATCAATACACAATATGCACATTTGTCTCAGTGCAACATATTAAGACTACAAATAATTCAGAATGCTGCTCTACGGCTTTTAACAGGAACAAAGAAATACGACCAAATTACATGTTTTAACTCAGTTGTACTGGCTACCTGTCAAATGTAGGTTTGAGTTTAAAAAATTACTCTTTGTTTTACGTAAAAGAGCCTTAGGTGGATTAGCACCTTCTTACACCTAAGATATGCAAACCTCTCTCACTTCATCCAGGTCACTTAGGTCACCTTCTGAACATCATTAGTCAGTGCCCTGTGCACATCTTTAAACAAAAGGCACCTGAGTGTTCTCAGTTGCTGTGTCAAGGCTATGGAATAGCCCCATATAAAACCCTGCTCCATGATAGATAGTTTTAAATCAAACTTCTTTTCTATTGCTTTTAGCCCAGCCTGATTACTGTAACTTTTCCTTACGACTTAATTTTCTATTTAGTCCCATTTCAATTATTATTTTTATTCATTTATTTTATCTTGTATTGCTCTACCTTGATGTTTGATGTGACTTCTCTGCTGCACTTTGGGTCAACTGGGTCAAATGTGATATACAAACACATTGCAAACACTTTCTTTACTGTTTGATTCTGGTTAGTGACGATATGGCAAATTTATAACTTCTGCCTGATACTGAAAGAAAAGAGACTTGAATGCATGCATTAAAGTGTATTACATCATTATTATTTTAATGAATACAAAGCCAAAATTGAGCTCAATTTAATGCAAACAAAATTTGACAATATCTCTTCCATGTGTGTCAGCTGCAGGTAAATGCGTTCAGCTTCTCCTGGCAAATTAAGTGGCTCCTCCTGTCTAATCCGGCAGATCTTGTCAGCAGGGCCGGACTTGGGACCAAAAAATGGCCTGGGTATTTTTGGCCAGAGAGGTCCACCATGATTTTATTCAATAATAATAGCGTTATGGTTTGCTAAAATAACACTGTAAATTGGACATGTTGCACGAACATGAGAGATTTAATTAAACTAGCCCAATATCCTTCATGAGTAAATGACAGCACCGGTCCAAAAATGACAGTCGGCCCACCGGGCATTGCCCTGTATGCCCTATGGACAGTCCATGCCTACTTGTCAGTCAGATGGATTCAGTTGAGTTGAGGTCAAACACGGCTACAGTCAAACAAGGCTATAAAGGCAAGACTAAACCAGGACATAAACACAGAAGCTCAAACCAGGAAACACACAAGGGCGTAGAGACAAGGAAAACACAATCATATCAATCACAAACAAAAGATATCAACCTTGGCTCTAATTGAGCTGTATTGAATTTGCCTTTGAGAGTCTTTACATAGTACTCAGTTTATCTATTATCTCAATACTGAGTCATGGGACAAATACAGACCCAGGAGAGTTAAATATTTCACCCGCTTTCTTTCCTTGTGCATGTACATGTATTGTTCTTGTTATTATTGAAAAGTGAAAGTGAAAGGCAAAAGCATTCATTCATTTCATCATTGTCACAAACAGACATTTCTTGTAAATCACCTGCTTGCAAGGTAAGAAGGAGTGTTAATGTTAGTGTCCTGATAATGATGAACTACATGACTTGACTACGTCCTCATCCTCTCTCTTCCAGTCTGATAACACATATAGAACACAAGATTTTAGTCACACCATTTCTACTTTAGTCACGCAAGTTGCGTTGCTCATCTAGATTGAACGGAGAATCTAATAGAATAGAATGGCATATTTAATGGACCCTATGTAGAAAGAGAACAGTCAATGCTAACGTTACACATCAACCCGACATTCGCTTTTAGTTAGGACACAGTGTTAACAGGGGCCAAGGCCGAGTGGACAGCATATATATAGAGAGAGGACCCAGACCAATATACAAAAGGGCAATAAGAGACACTTAGCTTTGCAAGGGGAAAGCCTTCTCACCCCCCTGGTATGCAACAAAGCCAAAGAACAGTAGGTCCCTTCCACACACTTTGGTGTAGACTACACGTCGCAATATGTGGATCCCTCTTCATCTCATCCCCATTCACCAGGTGCTCGTACCAGCAGCCGATATCCATCCTGTGTTAATGGGTATTTGAATAAATGTACATAGTCCACATTCGATTAATAAATATAAACAATTCAAGTTACAACAATTGATATGTTGTTGATGGACTATAAAACACATATACTACTGCTTATTCTGCCATTATGAGGCTAAAATAATACAAACACACACACACACACTACTCATTTATTATGTGATGTGCAAATATTTTTTTTTACGGTACCTTTGGGTGTGCCTATTTATTCAGTTCCTCAGAAGTGTGGTATATAACATGTGGGTATAACTTGCCAGGGCTATATAACCAACAGCCTGCTCCTGTCACACTCCTATTACACAATACTTTAACTGCAGGTGCCTGATTTCAGGTACAGTACGTCTTGTTGGCTCTCGTCACATCTGTGTTTGCAGGTGAGATACCAGGAGTGGGACAAAGACGAGGCTCAACAAGGCTCATTTGATCAGGTAAATGTACATCTTTGTTGCTGACCATGACTTGGAATCAACATCGCCCCTCAGTTTTTTTATTTGTTTGCTTTTGTTGTTTCTTTTATTTCAACATTAAAGACGAAATCTGAGGTAAATCAGCTGGTGCTGTTGGTAGGAAGAAAAAGTTTGATACAAGACTGAAATGTGATTTAGTATCAAACACTAACTAAATGGGGCGCATAAATTTAGACCTACTTTCTGTGAGGGTCTTCAGACTATGTGGCCAAAAAAGTCCTCAGTCTGCCTGCTCTCCCCGAGTGCTTCTCTGTTATCAGTAGGCTATTGTAAACAGTTACCATGATAAATTAAGTATCATGTTCAGTATCAGTATCATGGTGACCTGTTTCTTGTTTATCTGCATATACAGTACTCCTGTGCTTTAGGGTTTTTGTCTTGTGTTTGATGCTCTGTTGTCCACTGTCACTAAACCTTTGTGCCTTTCGAATTCCTGTCCGTTTCTCAATATCCGTACTTAAATGTGCTTGGGCTAAAAGTGCCCGCACCAACTTTGATGATGTATAATTCCTTAACGACTTAAGATATGACTACGAAACTTGGTGACTTTTCCTAAAACTTTGATGACGTACAATTCCTTAACGACATAAGATCGAAACTTGGTGACTTTTCCTAAGACTTTGATGACGTATAATTCCTTAACGACTTAAGATATGACTACGAAACTTGGTGACATTCCCTAAAATTTAGTTGGCTATAGTACCAAAAGATTAGGTTTATCAACTTCGCGCCGGCACAAAGTTAAAAAAGGTTGGACTTCGGATGCCTAATTAATCATGGGTGCGTTATGGTGTAACACAGACATAACCAATGACAGATCAATCTCTCATTGCCTTCAAGAACAAAGTTCTCGAGTACAAAGCGCCTGGTGAGTTGCTATCACACCAGCTGATATCCTCCTTGTGCATTTAAAGAAATTAAAATATTGAATAGCGAGCAAGCTCACACGTCTGGTCTAGTAATAGTCAGAGTCGTAATGGGTCTGGTAATATTAAATTGATGTCTACAGGCTGCACAAGACACGAAGGAAGCTGATTTAATCCTGATAGATAATTCGGAATATTCATTCGAAAGCGAAATTTCAGGCAAAGCACAGGCAAAGCACCGCTGATAGGCGTAAAGTTACCGTAGTACTTTCTTTCTGGGGGTTTTCAGGTGCTGTGATGACTTTACACTTATCAGCGGTGCTTTGCCTGTGCTTTGCCTGAATATAGTCCAAAGACTTTGTCACTCTTAGGCAAACCCTTTGTGATAATGGCATTGGCATTTGTACTCGGTTTGAATGTACAGGTGAAACAACGAAATTAGGAAACATCTTGAGTTCATTTATGACTATTTTGAGAACGACTGGCTAAATGGCAACTCCAAATTTCGTTCGGGTGGCCTATTCCTTTAACCTACCAAACGCGCTGCACACAACTACTGTGGGCTTTCCTTGGGGGAGGCAGGTTGATGCTAATAATTGTCATGATTGAGGTTAAAACACGCTGTCAACAGGGGAGGCATAGCTATGCGGGCTAGTGTGTCATACCACAAATCCGGGGACCTGGGTTTGATTCCGACCCAAGGTCATTTCCCGATCCCTACTGTTGTGTCTATTCACCTTATTCACCTTATATGCATTGTGTTTCTAAATGCAGTAATTACTAGAGACACTAGGTGGCGCTAGTGTAATGTATGTATTGTGATGAGAAAGAGAAAGTAAAATGATATGCTGCTCCTCCGCTCCTGACTGCGTGTGTGTTCATGTCTTCTGATGAATCTGAATATGAACTAACAACACAACAAATTGGCGACGAGAGTAGTAGTGAAGAAGTGATGGCTCTTCTCTCCTTGCAACCGCCTGCTGTGTTCCTGGATTGCCCAGGTGAACCTAAACTTCCATTTGCTACGTGGAAGAAGTTGTTCAACAACTACTTGCTTGCTATCGGGGGCAATGATTTTTCTGCTGCGAGGAAGAGGGCCCTGCTAATTCACTGCTTGGGAACGGAGGGTAACCGAATCTACAGCACCTTACCACTCGAGACTGACAACTACGACGGATCAGTACAGGCTCTGGAAAAATACTTCAGCCCCAAATTGAACGTTGTCGCCGAAAGATACCGTTTCAGGCAACGAGCACAAGCTGTGGGTGAGTCAACAGATTTGTATGTCGCTGCATTGCGAGAGCTCGTAAAACAATGTAAATTTGGAGGGATGGAAGATGAAATGCTACGGGATCAGATTGTAGAGAAAACAAATAACTCCCGCATACGTGAAAGACTGTTAATGGAGGAAGATTTAACATTGGACAAAGCATTGCAAATAGCTAGGCGCACTGAAGCTGCCATAGCCGATGCAAAGGCCATAGCTGTCAGTGATACTAAGCCTGTCGCTGCCGTTCATGTTCAAAAGAAGGCGCGCAAGCCTAAAGCCAAAACCGCTCAGAAGAATGACGGAGCTATCACGTGCTATCGATGTGGTTCTGCTGATCACAAAGCCAATGACAAATCATGTCCTGCCAAAGACAGCAAATGTAACACCTGTGGAAAAATTGGACATTTTTCAAGAGTGTGCAAATCTGCCCAAAAGCCTGTTAATGAAGTGACTGTGCCTGAAATATCCGTTCTAACTGTTGAAAGTTTCACTACTGATGCAAAACTGATGTGCCCTGTTACTATCACTGTACAAAATACTGCACACAAATGTATTGTTAAATTGCTAATAGATACAGGGTCTGGTGTTTCTATTCTACCAGAGAGTGTTTACAAAGAAAATTTCAGTTCAGTTAATTTGAAAAATCCTGGAGTGCAACTTGTGACCTATTCTAGGGAAAAGTTGACTGTATTAGGATGCCTTAGAGCTGATGTTAATTACAATGGTAATAGTGCCTCTACAGACTTCTACATTGTGAACACAGGGACGCCTATACTGGGCATGGACCTGGTGACAGCTCTCCAGCTGCACATTAAAGGTGGACAGTTAATACCAGAGGCTCCGAAGGTCTGTGCTACACTTGACCAAGCCAAAGCTTCAATCACTCAATGTGAACAGGAATGTGAATCTCCAGTTGCATTTGGATGTGCTAAGAACTTTGTGCACAAGGTGAAGCTCCGGCCTGAAGTGAAGCCTGTACAGCAGAGACTTCGACGCTTACCCCTCTCAGTTCGTGAAGCTGTTTCCAAGGAACTAAAGAACCTGGAAGAGCATGGTATAATTGAGAAAATTGATGCATCTGAATGGGTCTCTCCGATTGTTGTCACTAAAAAGAAGACTGGTGGCATACGCATGTGCGTTGATTTGAGAGAACCTAATAAGGCTGTGATTATGGATAGCCATCCTTTGCCACTGATTGAGGACATACTGTCAGAATTGCGAGGCGCTGTCATGTTCTCAACTCTAGATTTGAAATCTGCTTACCATCAACTGAAACTGCATGAAGAGAGTAGAGGGCTCACTGCTTTCATTACGCATGAAGGCTTGTACCAGTATTGCAGAGTCCCCTACGGGCTAAGTTCAGCGCCTTCAGCTTTTCAAAAGATGATGACTGAAATCCTCAAGGGCCTTAAAGGGGTACAATGCTACCTTGATGATGTCATTACTTATGGCTCTTCAGAAGCTGAACATGAAGCTAATCTGCGTGCAGTGTTACACAGAATTAATGATGCAGGACTGAAACTTAATGTTGATAAATGCCAACTACGTCAAACCACTCTGAACTTTCTTGGCCAAAAGATTGGACCAGAGGGTCTACTACCAGATGACTCACATGTTGCTGCTATCCTACAAGCTCCACCCGCTGCCGATCCTGCAACCCTGCGCTCATTCCTTGGCCTGAGTGCATGGTATAGCAAGTTTGTTCCTAACTATGCGATTGTCGTTGAACCAATGAGAGCTCTCCTGCGAAAAGACTGCTCATTTCACTGGAACAAGGCAGCTCAAGCAGCATTTGATCATGTCAAGCAGTTGATTGTGCATAGCCCTGCACTCGTGCTTTTTGACCCCAGCAAGCCTACCATTGTATCAACCGATGCTTCAGACTACGGCGTAGGTGCTGTTTTAACTCAGCTGGACAGTAAGGGTGCAGAGCAGACTATTGCTTTCGCTTCTCGCAGTCTGTCTGATGCAGAGAGGAAATACTCAATTGTAGAGAAGGAAGCTTTAGCCTGCGTCTGGGCCGCTGAGAAATGGCGGACTTGGCTGTGGGGAAGAAAATTCCTTTTACGTACTGATCATCAAGCACTAACAACACTGCTGACTACCAAGGGAAATAATCGTGCTGGTCTTCGCATAGCGAGATGGTCTGCTCGCCTACTGGAGTTTGACTATGATGTTGAATACAGAACTGGATCTCTGAACCATGTTGCTGATTGTTTGTCTAGGCTTCCACTTCCTGAAACAGACAATGCATGTGCAGAAGATGTTGAGTCTGTAGCTGCTATCCTCACTGACCTGAGTGCTGTGTCTGAGGAGGTCTTTCGCTCAGAGTGCAACGCCTGTCCAGTACTCACCAAGCTACGTGTTCAGATACAGAAAGGCTGGCCCTCAAGAAAGACTACATTGGAGCCTGACTTACAGCCATACTTCCCAATTCGCCATGAACTTGCAGTCATGAATGAATGCATCGTCAGAGGTACTCATCGTTTGCTGGTTCCATTGTCACTGCAGAAAAGACTGATTGACATAAGCCATGAAACCCACCAAGGTATTGTCCGCACCAAACAACGCCTTAGGGAATTGTACTGGTGGCCTAAAATGGACTGTCAGGTAGAGACTGGCATTAAGAACTGTACTACATGCAGACAAAATGATAAATCCACTGTCACTCATGATGCTCCACTTCAGCCTGTTCCCCTACCAGCTGCTGCCTGGGAAAAGGTGTCTGTGGACATCATAGGCCCGATTGAAATAGCACCTCCTGACTGTAGGTTTGCCATATCTATGGTAGACTACTTTAGCAAATGGCCTGAAGTAGCTTTTGCGCCACGGGCTGATACAGCTACTATCATCCTGTTTCTGACTTCAGTTTTCTCTCGAGAAGGGAATCCAAAGACATTGATCAGTGATAATGGACCTCAATTTCTCTCTTCTGAATTCGCTGATTTTCTCAAAAAGAGGGGAATCCAACACCTGAGATCTTCAGTGTATTATCCGAGAGCGAATGGCGAAGTGGAGAGGTTTAATAGGAGTGTTAAAGACTGTTTACAAACTGCGTCAATTCAAGGTGAACCCTGGAAGTCATTCCTGAGAGCGTACTTAATGGACTACAGAGCAACACCCCATTCTACGACTGGAGTATCCCCTTCAGAACTGCTCCATGGTCGGCGAATGAGAACCAAGCTACAGGTAATTGACATGCCTGTCCCACCAACGGATAAAACATCTGTGCAAGAAAGAGTGGAGAATAAACAACTAAAAATGAAAGAATACACTGACTTGCGCAGACATGCCAAAACTTCCAATTTCCAACCTGGTGACCAAGTGCGGGTTAGGAAGCCATGGAAAGTAAAGAAAGGAGAACTGAAGTTTTCTGAACCAAAAAATGTACTGAAGAGAAAAGGACTAGACACTTACCTGCTGGATGATGGAAGGACCTGGAATGCCTCACACCTTTCAGCACTTCCAGAATTGAGCACAGATACTGATTCTGATAGAGCATTGGACTGTGTTAATACAGGGACTGAACAAACGTCTGACACTGACTGTGATACCCAGCCCAGACCTGTCAGGATTAGGAATGCACCTAGCTGGACAAAAGACTTTGTCATGGAAAAGTAAATTGTGTTATTTACTATGGTGAAATGTGTTGAAATGTGTTGCTGAATTACATGCACTGTTAAGAGTGATAATGCCAGGTTAATTTAGCTTAATATAGTTACTAGAGGCATTCTTTGTTCGAAAGGGGAAGATGTTGTGTCTATTCACCTTATTCACCTTATATGCATTGTGTTTCTAAATGCAGTAATTACTAGAGACACTAGGTGGCGCTAGTGTAATGTATGTATTGTGATGAGAAAGAGAAAGTAAAATGATATGCTGCTCCTCCGCTCCTGACTGCGTGTGTGTTCATGTCTTCTGATGAATCTGAATATGAACTAACAACACAACACCTACCCTTCTCTCTCTCTCTCTCTCTCTCTCAGTCATTTCCTGTCACACTCTCTACTCTCCTATCAAATTAAAGGCAAAAAAGTATGAATGAACAGGCATGGCCTGAGCGAAAGGGCGAGGAGAAAAAACACATCCCACACATCCATAGCAAATAAGCTTTCTTACAGGTGCCCAAACACATATTTACGATACAATATGATATAATACGATATGACTTTATTGTCAGTTTTCACTGAAATTCATTTTGCATCCCTGAGCAAGACTCGTTTAAGACAGGACATACACATAACATCAAAAGACTATTGCACATGTACCATGCACGTGGAGTATAAAGCACCAACAGACATAAACAGAGCTTGGGGCCTGGGACTAGTAGCCCACGGTCACAGATAAAGGTAGATAGAGGACACTGGCCTACGTACGGACATACATATAGACATACATGCATACCTACACACTATACACACATTACATACAACCCACATAACTTGACGATATTACCATCATGGATGGATGGCACTATACATACAGTCTCAAGACTGGTTCAACAGAAGAATTGATTGATGTATGAAGGAATGTTTAGGTCTGTTGCGGTTAAAGGAGGGCACTCTGAAACGCCTGTTGGAGGGCAACAGCTGATATTCTTGGTGAAGAATGTGTGCGATGTCAGTAGAGATGCATGTGGCCAATCTGGGCATATTGTTGTGAGCTTCCTGGAATAGGTTTGCTATGGGCAGTCCAATGATCTTAGAGCAGATTTTTATTTGGTGTTGGAGTTTAGCTTTATCTTTGACAGAGAGGCTGCTATACCAAGCTGTAATGCAGTAAATCATAACACTCACAGATGGTAAAAATAAAAAGATTATTTTGGGCACTAGCACCAAAGTATCTTAATCTTCGCAGGAAGTATACATTGTTGTTGTTTTTTCATGTGAAGTCAATGTGGTCAGTCCAAGTCAGATTTTGGTCAATCATAACAGCCAGGCATTTGTATGATTGGACTTGACTAGTGCTGTAACAATATACCCAACTCATGATTCGGTCTGTATCGCGATTTTTGACCTACGGTTCAATACACCCCACGATTTTTTAAATGAATTTATGGTTAGAATAGGTTACAAGAGGGTACTGATAAGTTTAAAAATAATAATTGGTAACACTTTACTTGAAGGTACCTTCATAAGCATGACATGACACTGTCATATCTCTGACATTATCATGTCATGAACCTGTCATAAATATTATTAACATGTCATAAAATGTTTATGACCACTCTCATGAAGTTTCAATTACACCTTGTCATGACAACTTGACATTGTCTGGGTTGTCTTCATTATAACATCTTGAC
Organism: Sardinella longiceps; assembly: GCA_027497455.2. NCBI lineage: Eukaryota > Metazoa > Chordata > Actinopteri > Clupeiformes > Clupeidae > Sardinella > Sardinella longiceps. The sequence goes on along the minus strand of JAODXP020000028.1, from coordinate 9,543,721 downwards.
ATAACCAAAGTGACATTACCAGAAGTTGTCTTAGTTATGACAAGTTGACATTATATATATATTTTTTGCGATGTCTTTGTTATGACAACTTGACATTAATCAGGATGACATTAAAAGAACTGGTCTTTGTCATGACAACTTGACATATTTTTTCTTCTATTCGTGGTGCATTATTAAGATTGCTTGGTCAGATAGTCCGGTGAGAGGGTGTACTGGTTGTTCTGACATCATTATGCCACCTTCAGTGGAAACGTTACATTTGTCAGTAAGCTGTCATGAAAGATAGACTGGCTGCCATGACACAGTTGTGACAGTGTAATGAATACATCATTGGACCTCAAGTAAAGTCCAATGTCATAAAGGTGTCAAGACAGTATTTCTATCTCTCATGAAGTGTCAGTGACAACTCAAATTGGTACCACTTTACTTGAGGTCATAATGAACACATTGTTTGACCTTCAGTGGAAACATTACATTTGTCAGTAAGCTATCATGAAGGATAGACTGGCTGTCATGACACAATTGTGACAGTGTAATGAGTACATCATTGGACCTCAAGTGAAGTGGTACCAATTTTAGTTGTCACTGACACTTCATGACAGATAGAATGACACCTTTATGACATTGGACTTGAGGTCCAAAGATGTATTCATTACACTGTCACAACTGTGTCATGACAGCCAGTCTATCCTTCATGACAGCTTACTGACAAATGTAACGTTTCCACTGAAGGTGGCATAATGGTGTCAGGACAACCAGTACACCCTCTCACCGGACTATCTGACCAAGCAATCTTAATAATGCACCATGAATACAAAAAAATTATGTCAAGTTGTCATGACAAAGACTAGTTCTTTTAATGTCATCCTGATTAATGTCAAGATGTCATAACAAAGACATCGCATAAAAAAAATAATGTCAACTTGTCATAACTAAGACAACTTCTGGTAATGTCACTTTGGTTACGTCAAGATGTCATAATGAAGACAACTCAGACAATGTCAAGTTGTCATGACAAGGTGTAATTGAAACTTCATGACTGTGGTCATAAACATTTTATGACATGTTAATAATATTTATGACAGGTTCATGACATGATAATGTCATATATATGACAGTGTCATGTCATGCTTATGAAGGTACCTTCAAGTAAAGTGTTACCTAATAATTATATTGATTTGAAGCTTGGAAGCATCACATCATATAATGTGGTTGTTTTCTGGACTGAAGGGTTACAGAACTTTGAAAGGGTGTATCACAATACTGCCTTCTTGTATCACGATACAGTATCGTGACTCTGCGTATCATGATGTCTCGATTCGATACAATATCGTTACAGCCCTAGACTTGACTGATGTCAGAGCCATGTATTTTTACTGAAGGTAGTTGGAGGTTGGGTGGCTAACCAAAAATGATCTCCTCTGTCCTCACTGTGTTAATAATGAGATAATTGTTGTCACACCAGTCAATTAACCAGTCCACTTTGATACAGAGTAATGGTCATCAGATTTTTCCACCGTTGTGATATGATATTACACCTTAGTTTCAAGACAAAGCTGCAAGCTGAGTTGTGACAAAGGTCTATTATGCAGGGAAGTGAGAAGTTGACCAAGGTTGTCTGAGGTTCCCTGCGGGCCTGATTGTGACATAGTGATAGGGGACGGGGCTTGGTATTGGTCAATTCCATGGACTTATGTGACAATCATGCAAACAATCATGTGACTTTTTTGTTATTTTACAGCAGTGATGGATGCCAATCCAGTATTGTCTCAGGTCAAGTCATTAGTGCAATCCATATGTGGAGACAATGAAGGGGCCAGAACAACACAAATCAACTTTTTGAACCTTTGTCCTGTTGTCTCCCAGGGTAAATCACTGGTTCATGCAATAGCAGGTGATAATGATGCCGCTTTGGAAACACAAAAACAATTTGGACGTAGTCTAAACAATATGGCTAATTCAGTGCCTGGGGTTGGCCATGTAAAAGGAGCCATCCATTATGCATGTGGAGACAAGGAAGGAGGTCATGATGCTATGAAGTCCTCAACCCGCAGCAGTCTTGTCATAGGTGGGGGTGTTGGTGGGTTCTTAGCTGGGGGCCCAGTGGGAGCTGTGGCTGGAGGGATATATGGAGGTGCGGTTGGAGATACAATAATTTCAGTGTCAGAGTATCTTGCTAATGGAGACAAAGCAAAAATGTATGGCATTTATTCTACTATTGAAAAAATAGAGAAAAATCCAAAAGATAGTGGAGCATATGTGGATCTGATTTGGGGGTTGTAATGGATGGTGTAGCAGGCTATGGAGCTGGGGAGGGTTTGGGGAAAAAAATAAAGTACGAAATTGACAAAAAAAGAATCCAAAAACAAGTGGGAAAAAGCGGGGCGGACCAGATTATAGAAGCAGGAGAAGAAATGCGCAAGGACCAGTCTATAAATCCAACAAAACCAAAAAAGCCTCATGTCCAAACCCTTGCTAAAGACCAAGTGACAGGCAAGACCTACAAAGGGCTCAACAAACAAGCTCGCAAACACTACAAGTATAAGGAAAATTTGCAAGCTGGCCCTACAGAGCTGCAGAAGAGAGTTCCGAATGCAAGTTCAAATGGGACAAGAAATCCAAACACTTGTGCTGAGCAACAAGCCTATAATGGCGTGTATAAGAATAGACAAAATGCACCGCCTTCTGACATTCAGTCTAGTACTCTGCGCTGGGACCATAAGAATAATTGTCCCATTACCAAAAAAGGTTGTGATAATTGCACTCAATATAAACCTGCAATGGGGGATGTGGTGACTGATCGTCTGCCAGAGGGGACACCGGTACCAGCTCCAGTAAATGCTCCAAGAGTATTTGTGTCAGCAGCTGGTGCAATGTTTGTACACAGCATTGTTAAAAGAAAAGAAAAGAAGGAAGAAGAGGATGATGAAGAAGATGGAGAATATGATGATGATGAAGAAGAAGATGATGATGAAGAGGATGAGGATTATGAATATGAAACAATAGTGGAGGAGGAAGAAGAACAAGACAATGGAAACTGGAGGGATATTATTTGAGCATATAATAACATAACATAATATGTTCAGCATAGCTTAAAAAAGAGTACCCTCTAACATTTTTAATTAAATACTCCCCATGGCTTACTTGTACGAGGAATATATATGGGCAATTCCAGCGTTATGGACGTGACATTTTCGTGCATTATTGATGAACAAAAGGCCAGATAACCTCCGCAAACCTAGCAGTATTTCACAATTTTTTTTCATATTCTTCTGCAAACTCCATGGCTGAATACAGGCAAACAGAAAAAATTAATATCATGATTTGCATCATAAGAATATGAGCCTTTCAATTTGCGTTATGGACGTGACGAAAAACGGACAAACTTTTGAGAGAGCGTAGTTTTTGCTGTGAAGTGTGTGAAATTTCTAGAGAAATGTAAATATTACTACATTCATACCAAACAGGACACCTCAGTAAAGACAGAGAAAGACTTAATTTCAAATGTAAATGTAAAAAAAGTTGGTTTTCATTGGGAGACATGGCGTTATGGATGTGACGTTATGGACGTGACGTCTGGAAAAACCCTCCGAAACGATACAAAACAATTGTGAACGGTGGATTTTAACCTGTAACAAGAGAAATAGTAATATAACAATGAAAAATAACTGATAGCATTGCAGCTTTGTGTGTGTTATCACCCACTTATGCCCATTATAAGCCCCTCCATAGACTTACATTATAGCTGAATAGGGTAAAAATTTTAACAAACAGATATCCTTTCGAAACTTGCTCAGTTGAATATTTACATCGAGACAATACTTTTTGTATTGGAAGTTTTCTGAAAGAATTTGTATGTCCATGTAGGTGAGACTTAAAGTTTTAAGGTGAGGTTTACTTTTTCGTGGAATTGCCCATATATATATATGTATTGTTTTGTACTGTAGATCAGTTTAAGAGTTGGCTACTGTATGAAGTAAAATTAAATGAAATGTAATTAAATTAAAATGGTAAATTAATGGAACAATGAAATCCAAGCAATTGTTTAACAGGTTCTAGCATTGCTTTGGATTTCTTGTGAGTCACATATACTTCCCAGCAGCAACCTACGATGAAACTTGCTAGAAGTCATATTTGTAGTGATATTAAAATTTATTTAAAAATTTAAAATTCAGCATATCAGTGAACACTACAGATCACTCAGTGAGTTTCATACTTTTGTAAACAGATTTTTAATGTGTTTTTAGAAAGGATTGTTTGACTGACCAGTAGCGCTGGTCGAAATGTCAATCTTAACCATTGTATTTCATTGTAAACGATCAGAAAACAAGGTTTAATGTCATACACCGAACCTATGCTTTAAAGTAGAGGCAAATGCCAATGTAAAGTAGCCTAAGCTTTGCAAAGAGGTGGGACTCAAGCTGAAGGTAGATCTGCAAGACACAGGAAATCCCTTGCCCTGTATGTCTGTGTATGTGCCTGCATCTGTAGGAGAGAGCGTGGCCACAAGAGGGCACTGTCTCCCTGTCTTTATGTGCTCAGTTTTTAGTTTGCGTGCCTGTGATTTAGTGTTATAGTACATGTGTCTGACTGAATGTATTTTTATGTAATTTATTCTACCCAAATGGCAATCTATTAGCTAATCTGTCTCTCTACACTGACTACACATCTAACATGATCATCTAACATCTACAAAATCACAAATATAAAGGTGACAGGTATTTACAGTAGATAACCCTTTTAACCCAACTGTCACAGACATTGGTTCCAGCAATTGTCAGTTAATGACCTTCCTTTGGCTCCACCTTGCAGGCCCAGCTCCATTTGGAAGAAATGAAAATGTCTCTCCATCTAGGCCTACAGTATGTGAGAGAAATAAATACATTATATCAACATAAACATCAACAACTTGTGGTGTTCGGAAGTGTTAGTACTAGTGCTGTCAAACGATTAAGAAAATGTATCTGATTAATCACAACATTTCAATCATCATTAATCACTTATAATCGCAACTCATTTCCTCCAATAAGAATTTGGATGCCAGGGTATGTTGGATCCTTATTTTGCCCTGTAAAGGCCCTGATACTAAATAGTTGGCTTTGTTAGTTTGGCTTTGTATAGTTTGACTTGATAGTCGAGCCATTTTCTGTCTGAAATTGAACATAATACATGCCATGAAAGTGGAACCATATCCATCAGGATTAATCTGAGTTAATTTTTTTAATCCGAGTTAAATTTTTTGGATTAATCACGTGATTAATCAGTTAATTTTGCCAGCACTAGTTACAGAAGTGTCATTCGCGCACAAGGATACTGTATGCTATCAATGCATATTTGTTTGAGGACTAACATGGGAAACATGGGAAACATCAGCACTCTCCATTTCCCAAAATCTTAATCTCCAATCTATTTTGCTCTAGGTTGTCACAAATTACTAAATTAGCAAAAGATATACTTTGTGAAATGTGGTTTGTTATTGTCATGCAAATGATGTAAAAATAAAGATATACGCACTGTATATGTTATAGAACTCCAGACATCTTCAATGAACTCCACTCCAGCTTGATCCAATAGATCTATATGATCTATTTGATCTATATGATCTGTTATCAGATTTGTAAGAATCAGGTCTGGATTTCCCAGATCCAGCTTCACTACATCTGTGAGAAGAATGCACTCCACTCCACTCCATGTTCGTCCATGACGAATGCACTCCACTCCACTCCATGTGTGATACTAGTGAGTATCCTACAACACACAAGAGAAATAGTGATTCCATTTGGATGCAGAAATATCCATTTCCATCAAGTGTCTATTGCAGTAAATGGAGCAAAAGGAATTCTCTTTACTTAGTGTAAACACATTTTATTCCCTATTTTTGCGAGTGTAATTTGGCGATGTGCACATACAGCAATTTTGGCAGCAAAGAAAAAAAAGAAAACTAGAAAAGCGCTTAAAGAGCCCAGACTTCCGCCAAGGCAATGTGGTCACAATATAAATTTCATATCGTGTTCTGGTTCACCAATATACACGAAAATTTCATCCAATTCCGTGTAGTACTTTTTGAGTTATGTTACGTTACGAGTTATGTTACAGACAGAGACGCCGACGAAAACATAACCTCCTTGGCGGAGCTAATAATCATATGATGATCCATACAAATGAAAGCACTCATGACATTTTTGTTTAGGTTGCAGTGAGGACTGACCTGCAGTTACATGGTGTGGTCATTCAAGAATATTTCTCTCTATGTCCATATTATTTAGTTATATTTCTAGAAATAAATTCCAAATGCTTTTAAAAGGCAGAACGTTCTCTTAGGTAAACATGTATGCTGTTTCTGTACACATTGTCTAAAGACAAATTTAATTTTAATTTTTAATTTCAAATCACAAGTTGATTTGACAATCTGTGATTGACAAAATTAATGATTAGACTGAGCATAATCACATGACAACATATGTGATTGTGTAGGCCCACTGCTAGGAGCAGTATGCCTACATGAACACATTGTTGGATGCATAAAATCAAAAGAATAATTTAACAGAATTAATAATAACAGCAATAATAATGAGCAATTAATTTGGCAGTAGAGATTACCAAGAGACACAGAGGGTTCCAGATCAACTCTTTGGTGTGAGGAAGAGAGTTGATCCATCACTGGTGGCTGTGCAGGTTGCTGTGCAGAACTGTCTGAAGACAGAACACGCTCAGACCCATCAACTGAAATACACAACAAGAAAACAATGATACAACTAGGCGTGTGTTTCCCAAAAGCATAATTGCTCACTAAGTTAGCAACTATATTGGTTGCAATGCAATGCTGAAGTTAAATATATCTTGATACAGAGTTATACATTTCCAAAGATTTACAACAATATGATTCGCAACATTCTAAAAAAATTGGCAGAAAGTGAAGAGTTTATTTTAAATAGGCATAGGCCCTTCATCCTTTGGTCACACGGGAGGGCAACTGGGCAATTTTAACAAGCAACTTGGTTGCCAAGGAGGCGTGACACGTATGAATTTCCTTGCTACCGTTCGTTACTAAAATATGCGTCTGGTAGCGACAATGTATATCGCCACAGATTTATTTTTGTGTTACAAAACTCATGTTTTCAGATTTATCTTAGCTCATTTGCCGCCATAAATCCTTCTTAGTTTATTACAGATAAATGCGATTTTGGAGTTAGCTCCGCCATGACAGGTGTCCGATCAAAATTGAAGAAAATAGCCTGCATTTCTCTTTTTTCCCCGCCCACCAGGCGATCTGTTGCTCAGTTGCCTCAAGTAATCGCCGTTGCCTACTGTCATTGAATATGAATTGGAACTAGTCTCCCAACACCAGTGATATTATTGCCCGTGTGACCAAGGGGTTACAGTGAGGGTTGCCAGGTAACAGGTATGCTGGAGAATTGCAACTCCGTTTAGCTCCATTGTATTTTTTTTATGTTTTTCTTATTTTAATGTCAAATATTGTTCTGGTTATACTTCTAATAGTTGATTTTAAGTTATTCGCTATGTCTGCATATGATTTTGGAACTGTAGGGGGTACAATTGTACCTAAACAGGCCTGGAATGGCATGGAATTTATGTTGCGTCAGTGACTATATTGGTTTGTTGGAGGTCTGCACTCTCTGAGTGCTTTTGTATTTTGTTTTATGTTTTTCCATTCTTAATTTAATTCCTCACAAGTGCTTTGGGGTGCACTCTTTGTATTACAGTATGCGCGTTTGTAGCAAAGGGAGAGAACAGTAACCCTGCCCGGTCTCGAACCCAGGTCACAGGGGTGCTAAACGTGCAAACTTGACCGCAACACCAAAGAGCCAGGCTTGTTGGTAGGGCAGTCAGAGCGCATACTCAACCGTAGTGACGGTACTTCGTCACCGCGTTATTTGAATAAATAAACTAAACTACATACAATGGTTAAGCAGCAACAACCGAAAATCCTCGTAAAAGAAGTATTTGTCAGAAGAATATCAATCTTAACCAATGTATTTCATCGTTAACGACCTGAAAACAAGACTAAATGTCATATAAATCAAACTTTTGTTCTAAAAATCAAATAACTCCATCCAACTCACACTATTGTAATTTTTTTTCTCTTGAATCTTTAGAGTGATTTTGGTGCTTTTTCACTAGCAGACTATGAATTTACATTTATGTATAACTTACTTTTTTTTGGGGGGGGTTTCATGTTGTGCTTAAGGTACTTTTTACTTACAGTTTGGATTGGAAATTTTGCTTTGTTCAAGTTCTTCTTCTGCCATCCAGTCTATGTTCCTGTTGAGGCATGTCATGCTTTTCATCTCCTCTATCTTCTCCAGCAACTCTATGACCTGAAGGTTGTCACTCCTTTTTATGTCGTCAAAAACATGATACCTGTTCCCACACTTCTTGATAATCCACTGGAGAGCTTCTCCCTCACTCTCTATGTGCTGCTCTATTGATTTCTCTCCTAAATAGTCCCCATAGGTAAACAGAACTATAACGTGATGCCAAATGTTACTACTAAGAAGCTCCAAATGTTCTATAGTAGTTCTCCTGTGTTCTTCAGTGAAAGAACTTTCCAGATCTATGACAAGGAGGACAGCAAGGGGTACAGAGGGGAGCAAAGACAAGGTGCCCCGAATCTCTGCCTTAATCAGTTCAGAGTTTTTCTGTTGATGGCTAGTAACAGGCTGCCTCTGGCTCCAGCCTGGAGTGTCCATCACTGTTACATTCCTCCGAGCTATTATGCCTGTTTTATTCACACACACCCTCGTAATTTCAGAGGTATTAAAAACCTCAACACCTTCAGTGGTCTCCTGTAATATGGTGTTTCCTGATGAACTCTTTCCAGCTTGCCGAGGACCCAACAGAAGAATTCCCAACTCCGAGAAGGACAAACATTTGTCTTATTCATGACACATAAAACCCATATTACTTACTACATTATTGCATTATTATATAAAAATGTCTTGGCAATCATAGCATGCACGAAAAGAGGGACTTGTTCCCTAACAGTTTTGCAGGCAATGATGAAAACTTCCAGCAAATTGTCCCAAATTGACCTGGCAGCTGGTACCACACATCCCCCTCCCCTTCCCTACCTAGGTAAATGTCATTGCTCAGGTCGGGAGCTGCCTGAACAGTCAGTGTAATTTTCAAGTGGTGGTGGTGTGTCTGTTTTCAATACCGCTCTTGATGAGACGAGGCACAAGAAGAATGTGCTAGGCTACATCCAAGCACACATCAAGATGACCAAGTCACCTCCCTTTAAGTGGAGAACAGCGAGCACTGACAACACAGGAACAATGCCTGATTTCACAGGAACTCGTAGCGGTAAGTGTGTTGACTACGGCTTTAGGCTAAGCTAGCCCAACTTAATTGTGTCGTATCATGTGAAAGAAATATGCGTTTTTTTTTTACCACTGCTCATTTTATTCATCCCTCTTGTTTTTTTTTAGGTGTCTGTAAGACGAGAGTGTCCAGTGGAGCAGTACACCAGTACACCAGGCCTCGGACGATCAAAGTATGTTTGGTGACTGAGGCTTTAGGCTAAGCTAGCCCAACGTAATTGTGTCTTTATCATGTGAAAGAACCAGTGTGAGTTGCTTTATGCATTTTGTGTTTTTAATTTTATAGAAAGCAGTTTGCCCCCTGCACAACTCGGAGAATAACCCTTGGCTTTGTTATGTGTTGTAACGTTAACGTTACCCAGAGGGTTTTAGCAGGAACACAGAGATGCAACACTATCGAAGGTAGGCTAAGCAAGGCTAACTTTTAGCACGACTTGGGCACTTCTTATATTACCTTTTAATGTTTTTTTTAACCACTGCTCATTTTATTGTATGTAAGATGCATTTCGAGAGTGTCTTGTGGAGGTACGGTACACCAGGCCTCGGATCAGATCCAAACAAAGGCGGTGAGTGTGTTTAGTAACTGTGGCTTTAGGCTAAGCTATTCCAACTTAATTGTGTCTTATCACAGTGTTTCCCACAGAATTTTCTGAAAATATGGGGGGCTCACCGTTTCGACCCGCCCCCCCCCCCCCCCCCCCCAAAAAAAAAAAAAAAAACATAAATTCATGAAGTAATCAATTAAAACTTTGTGTTTTTAAACAAATCAATGTTATACGAAAGGTCTCACTGGGCCAGCCATTGGTTATTATTCCTGACAAAAAAGTCTCTCTCTGTGTCTCTCTCTCTAAACTCTTTTAGCTTATTCCAAAACTTTAGAAGTTTGTAATCATCACTCTAAATATTTGGCTCATTAAATCATATTTGTAACATTAGGCTATGTAATGTTACATCAGTGCAAAATCATTGTAGTATTAGGCCATACACATGGCACATCAACTTATTGTAAACTTATCCCATCAATAAAATTAAACTTTTGTTCTTAGTTTTAGCTTTTAAAAGTCAAAACGATTACAGGCCTATCAACAGAAAAAAAAATCACCTAGGAATACAGAATAAGCCCAAATGCATTCACAGTAGCCTACATGCAAGACGGAGACACAGAGGAAGGGAGGGAGCGTGCGTGTGTCTTGTCAGTGAGTGAGTGACTGTCTGTGCGTTTGCTGTCTTAATTGTAAACATCATAGGCCTACATTAGACTACCCATAACCGGCATCAAATTGTAAATACTGTAACTAACGCATGGTTAGCGATCGTAAATCAGCTAGAGTAGCCTAGACTTTCAGGCAACTTTTCGCTTGGTAAACTGCCTAAACGGGCGGCTACTTTCTGCATAGGTTAAGCAGCAGTTATGGTAGGCTGCATTCCTACACATTGTTCTCTTTAGAGATCGTTTTAAAGTATCTCTGATTAAATGTTCCCAGCTAACTGCCTTCTATGCCCGCCAAGCTTTTTTCCGACATTATAGGCACACTATTTCACTGACATCGGATTTACTCATGTCAACGGATATTTGATAAATAAATATTTCTTACAGTCTTCAACTGACAATAACACCCACTCATAGGCGACATCTTTGTCATGTTGTAACTAATTTATTGCTAACCTAGGCTAATTCTGGCTTCGGAGCAGGACAGGTGCGCATCAGACTCAACTTTCAACGTGTGTGTCAGTGCGTGTGCGAGCATGATTGGAGAAGCGCAGCACTGTAGATTCGAAAAGAGCTTTATGACATTTTCTCCACCCTCAAAGAGGGCCTGAATTAGCCATAGGCCTACATAGGTAATTAAAAGCAATGCAAAACTAAAGAGACAAACTGAAACAGTGGTAGACTATGTTGAAATAGCGTTCATCCCATCCGCACAAACTATGGCGGGTCTCAGGAAACTATGGCGGCCCGCCATAGATTAATACATGTGTGGGAAACACTGTGTCTTTATCATGTGAAAGAACCAGTTTGAGTTGCTTTATGATCATATGCATTTTGTGTTTTTAATTTTATAGTAGGCAGTTTGCCGCCTGCAGAACTCTGTGAATAGCTATGTGTTGTACCCGGAGGGTTTTAGGGGAAACACAGAGATGTAACACTATCGAAGGTAAGCAACGCTAACTTAGCATGGCTCTGGCACTTCTTGTATTATCAATATGCAGTGCGTGGCAATGTATTGATTATTTATTGCTCGTCATACAGTACTTGGAAGCGAGACGTAGCGTCGTGCAGGATGGGGAACACTCAATCTTTGTGTTGTGCTTCAGGAGCGACTAGAGGCGAATCCAAAGTACACACCGTCTCCCCACAGAAGAGTGAAAGAGGGTAAGATTAGCCTATTGTTGTAAATATGACTTTTGGTCATTAATAGATTACTTGTGTTATTATGCAGTACATGCGATGTATTAATTATTTAATGGTCGTTTCTACAGCTTCCAACCGAGACGGAACAGCTGTTGCAGGGTGACGGTGGTACCATGATTAGAGAGCTCCGATAGGCTGGATCCTGCTCCCTTGCACCGGAGACTGATTCGAGGAAGACTGGTCCTCAACAGATTCTAAATGCCGATGTGTATATAGTGTGTTTGTACAGCATTTAGTTTACAATTCCTTTATTTTCAACATGGTTCCTCAAAGTGTGTGTACATTGTGTGGTGTGATATTAAAAGTGCTTTCTTTAAAAAAAAAAAAAAAAATCCGTTTTCATTTCCTCAATAAATTCAAGTCATTTGTGGTATACTCTAGCCCAGGGGTGGGCAATTATTTTCGCCGAAGGGCCACATTGGCTGTTAGATTTCAGAACCGGTTGATACCGGTAAATTTTCAAGTCTCAAACCAGTAGCCCCGGCTCTTGCATTTAGTCACGTGCCTTTTTCGTCCAGTGCAGTGAGGCTATTCAAAGCCAGGCACACTCTCACTGCTTTTCATATGCTAATCGCTGCTACCCCGAGATCGCAGCAAGTGTGGTTCGTTTCTGACGATATGCGACTGACGTGAAAGTAACTCACACGGTGTTGCACATGCCCAGATACTACCGAAAATGAAGCTATTAACAGGGCGTTTAAAGGTACTCAAATCCCTCTTTTCGTGCAGTGTAGATCACAATCAAACTGCCTTCAAAACCACGGCATACAAACTACAGATAAGGTATTCATTTACAGTTCTTTCTAAACTCGTTTTACAGATTTGAAAATTCATGTAATTTCCAGTAGGAAAAAACACACAAACAGACAAAAATTTTATCTCACCCATAATAAACTGAAGTGTGGCTCTTTCCTTGCAAGTCCTCATGTGACGGTTCTCTGCTTTTCCCTGCACAATCCTCCATTTGTCCTCCGTCTCTTGACATTTTGTCTGGTCTATCTCAAAATGGCTGCCACCATTTTCAGCCACCATGCTCTCTATCATCTTTATCAGATGTAAGACCTGCATGTTTGTCCATATTATGTTGTTGAAAACATAGTATCTATTCCCACATTTGTTAATGACCCACTGCAGGGCATGCCCCTCACACTCAATATATTCTTCAATGGGAGTGTCTTCTAGCCACTCTGCAGCGGTGAAAACTACTATAGTGTGATCCCACACACTTGGTCCCAACATCTCAACGTGTTCCTGGAGAGCCATTCTGTCTTTTTCTCTGAAGGAAGTATCTGCTCTGATGACTATTATGAACGCATGAGGGCCCGGGGGACACAGGGAGACACTGCGTATAATCTCATCTTTAGTTATTTGGGCAGATTCCTTCAGGGACGCTTTTGACCACCATCCTGGAGTGTCAACAATTGTCACCTCTCGGTCCATTAATACTTTGCATCTCGTAACACACAGACCTGTTCTATGATTTGACTCAAACATCTTTTCGTTCAGCAATGAGTTTCCCACAGAACTCTTTCCAGTAACTCGGGCCCCAAGAAGCACAATTCTTAGGTGTTTATCTGAACAACAAAACAAATAATAAGAATAAGAATAAGAATAAGAATAACAACATCATATTGCATTATTATGACCGCCGCGAAGTGCAGGTTTAGTCAGAGTTCTTTTTTTTTTTTTTTTTTCAGGCCAATTTTCCGTCAAGAATTCCCAGGACACTGAAACACCCGGTTGCACGGAACTTGGTGGACCCACAAGGGTAGCATGGAACCATTGTTTTTCATTTTGATCCGCCGAGGACCACATTTTTTTGTATTTTGGTCTTAAGGGGCCATATCAACCCATCCCATAACCACTCATTTCATCTATAGTGCCACCTAGTTAAAAATTAAAAAGTAAAAATTAGATGTTGTAATCGCAGGTATCTCTGACTGACATGATCATAACTGCACAAAATTGAAAGTGTAGGATCATTATGACACCCTTCAAATGCATGCCAAATGTAGTGGACTTCCGTTCATGGGGGGCCATACAATAAATTAATTTATGTGTACATTTAGTGACTGTACACCAACTGGCCTGTAGGTGGCTGGACAGACAGGAGGGCCCAGATTTCGCCGGAATTTGATTGATGTTTGTTTTGACCAATCAGAACGCTATGAATTGCAACTTCAGTAAACACATGGTGGCATTTGCAAGATGCAGATGAAGAACTCTAAACCTTCCCTAAACCCAACACTGAGAACAGAACATACTGGCAATGTATCTAACAGCTTGTCATATCCCAACAAAAGTAAATAAAACAATCAAGAGTTTTCGCTTGTTTCTGTAATGTTTGTTATAACTTATGCTAACAAAACAAGTGTTAGTTTGTTTAAATTCAGGGGCTAGTGAACCACCATTAGGCTACTTAGCATTGTTTGTCATCGATATCTGAGAGATTTACGAACAATAAATGTATCTATGCATCAAAAAACAATGTGTCAAACGAACCATACACATAGGCTATGTGACATTTAACAACCTTAGTGTCAGGGAAGAAACGTTATTGTTAGCATTGTCGCTAGCTAGTGATTTTTAGCAAGTTAACGTTTTGCTACACACAAGTTATCACACTAACCATCTGTAAATATTTCACCAGAATATTAAAGAACGTAATCTGAAATAAACTGCGCAATTGGATCTATGACCCACGTAATTAAAGTCTACAGCATTGTAACCTAGCTGCGGTGACGTTTGGGTAACTTTGGGTTTGCCTTTGAAACCAAAGCAAGTGACTTTCTCTTAACAAACAAGAATTGGCGGTGTTGAGAGCTCAAATAGTAAGCTTAGTCTGCAATGCCAGTGAGTACATATTTGACCTCAAAGCATGTTGAAATTGTGACTGGAGGAAGTTAGTGGGTTGGTAGTCAAGTGCGCTCCTGTGTAGGCTACCCTGTGCTGTTTTTTAGTATGTTTAATATGTGAGCCATCACTTTTATGCAGTAGGTAATGTAGAACACTTTGACATGTTAAGCATCATTACCAGTGAATACTTAAAGCTTCATACATAGCAGATTTTCTAAGCTGTCATAGGGTGGCCACATGTCTGCCTTTTCCATGCCCTGTCCATGCCGAACATCAAGCAGGACCTTGTCCTTCTTTTTACGGCGCGTTGTGCTTGAAAATCATTTAGGACTTGAGACGCACTCAATTGACAGGTAGCTTGTCACATGCGCACACAGGGCGTTTTCATCTCTAAGTTGCCTTATAGCCTATATTAAAATGAAGAATTTTACAATTTACAATTTTATGCTTACATGTAGTCTCTCACTCATCGTTTAGCAAGACAACACTTCTCTATGCCACTCCTCGCAAGCGCATAATAACGCACGCAAGTCAAAGTAGAATGCATCGAGTGGAATTCATCTCATGCTCTGAACTTTATGATTGGCGTATTAACACGCATTACAAACTCATTACAAAATGATTTTACACGCATTACAAAATGATTTTCATTAATAATCCTGTAGAAATCAGCTTTCTCTAGCTTTGGGATGATAATTTATTTGCCTAGCAATAATTTTAAAGTTGATCAAGGCATGCACAGGCATACCTGCCTTGTAGTACAGAGTAGGCACATTCTTCCTGAAAACAATTTATTAAGAAGAATGTGCCTATTTTATTTATTAACATTATTTACTAAAATTTATTTAAATTAGTCAATAATGGCTAAACTTGAGTATACTGTAGAATAGCACAACCATCAGTCTTTTTTGGCCTATTGATCTATAAATAAAGACATTAGCAGGCATGGGCTAGCCATGCGGTACATCTAGTTGTCATTATTATTTGTTTTCATTTTTAGGACTCACAGTCATTAAAGAAAATGTTGTATTTGCAATGTTAGTAGTAGGCCTACAGGGCTTTATGTTACTGGACAAGTTCATGAGGAAACTCACATATTGTACGACCATCCTGTGTGTCCATCAGTTTCTGCTGTCTCGTCTTTGCTCTTTTTGCTGACGTTTCTGACTCTCCTTTGCATCATCTTGCCACCTCTGGTCCATTTTAAATGGTTTTCCACAATTCATCCTCATCATTTCTTCTATATTCTCCAGCAGGTGTGGGACTTGACTCTGTAAGTTCTGTATGCTGGTGTTCAGAACATGGTACCTTTTCCCACTTTTCTCAAGTAGCCAGGTAAGGGGTCTGCCCTGCTGCTCAGTATACTGCTCAATGGCAGTTTTAGAGTTCATTATACCTTGTTGTGACACCCCCATCCTATTAGTAAGAAACAGAACCATGAGGTGATTCCACACATCTGTACCCAGTAGCTCCAAATGCTGTTGAGTGGCTTTCCTGTGTTTCTCTGTAAATGTGTGATCCATTGGCAGGACTAGTAGCAAACAGTGGGGACACTGAGATACACTTAGCATAATTTTCAACTTTATCAGTTCAGGGGAATCCTGCAAGGTGTCCTCATCCCCCCAGCTTGGGATACTGACCACATTGATCTGCCCCCCAACTTTGGCCTTTGAATTGTGGTCTGATATTGCATTTATGACTAATGCCTTTCCTCTATCACTGTGCCCCAGCAGCACAATCCTCAGATTAGACAAATGACGACCTCTGACTGTGAGGGGAATTAAAACAAAAATGCATAATTATTTGCATTATTAATGATAAGTTTATAACAAGTGTATACATAAGTCATTAAAAAGTATGTTATGCGTTAATGTCTGACACACTCCTATCCTATATAATTCCTATAGTCCTGTATAAAGTACATAAGGGGAGAACAGCAGCAGAGGAGTGAGGTGTGATGTAAGGTATAACGTTTGGTGAGGCGGTCATTATCGTGGAATATCTCCCGACAGAGTATCGCGATAATGACCGCTTCATCGAACGTTATCCTACCCACCGAACGACTACCTACTGTAGATATTATTAATGTGACAGTCTTGTTTATAACTACTTAAAGGCAACTTTAGTGATTAAGATGGATCATACCGTCTGCTGAAATTAAGCATACTGTTAACTTACAGATCAGCTAATTGTTTGAGGCAATTTTCTTTTTCACTTTTGCCAGACAGAGGTCTGTTATACTTAGCAACGATCCGTTATTAAAAATTTTTTGACCGTAGAACGTTGGAAAGTCACATTGAAGTGAATGGAGCATTCTACTATAAAGAGTCGTGTCAGTTTAGGTACTTACCATGAGAGTTCCTCTTAAACTTAGGACTACAGTTTCCCATCGCTTCAGTGGGGTCCAATTACTGTTTACATTATATCGAATTTTAATTTTACATAACATTTCACTCCTGTCTGTCCATTGTTAAACACAGCTTATTAGAGTCCGTCAGTTTCATTTTTGCTGGTCTGACCCTGTTGCCACAGACTAGTTGAAGCAGATTCTTAAAAACCTGTTTGGCAAGCTACAACACACATAATTCAAAATCTTCCTCCTGTCATATGCCGCAAATGTTTTTATTTTGTCATCAGGTGTTAACATGCATGATTTTTAACTGTAAAGAAAACAAAATTAACACATTCATGTTAATTGAACATGAAAAGTTTCATCTCTCACAGGGAATTTTTTTTAGGCTTGCATGTACATGGATCAGCCTGGTCATACATTTGAAACACATTTAAACAATAAACCCGGTGTGTGTCCTAGCAGCATTCCTGATAAGTGGTGTGTGTGTGTGTGTGTGTGTGTGTGTGTGTGTGTGTGTGTGTGAGAGAGATTATAACAAGGTGTATTAGCATTATATGAAGATGATTTTATCATGTGGCAGTTTCTTACTGAGAGTCCTCATATGACACCAACCTGACACCAACACTCATTCCTAAAAAAGAAAGCAAAACAATACTCTCCTTGGCCCCACCCCTCCTCCACCGATTAAATCTCATCAGGTAGATATGGTTCATGTGGCCTAAAAGGAGAAAACATTCATAATTTGGCCTACAGGATAGCAGCACACACCTGAGGCACTATTCCAATTGAAATAAGGAATTTCAAAACCATACAGTCATTTTCCAAATCAATAAAACAATGGCCTCTGGACACACAAACTGTATGTCATCATCGTTTTTTTAAAGATATTTTTGGGGGCTTTTTGCCTTTAATTGGATAGGACAGTATAGAGGTGGACAGGAAACGAGTGGGAGAGAGAGATGGGGTGGTATCGGGAAATGACTCGAAACCGTGTCCATGGAGCATTAGCCCACTGAGAGGGGTCTCCCATTTGTTTCTGTTTCACTAATTTTCTGGTTTCCTTTAAATTTGATTTTACGGTTGGGTTGGAAACTTCATTTATATAAACTTTACAATGTTTTTACATGTTGTATAAGAATCTTATATGGGGTTTACCCATTTAGCTTAACATAGGCTCTGGAATGCAATGTAGCCAAAGAGTTGCTATCTGGCTACTTTACATTCCAGCACCTATGCTAAGCTAAAACGCATGCACTAAGACTAAAATGCTTTTGCCCACATATGTAATTCTAGGTAAGAGGATGAATGACCAATTTTCATAAAAAGGTGGAATATTCCTTTAAATGAAGACTGAATGGAGATTACAGTGTGAATGAGGTGCTCTGCTACTTTGTAAGGGTGTCAGGATATTTGACATCAGATATTAGGCCACTAACACATCAAATTTACTTTAAAAATATAATTTGTTTTTTTAATGAGACAAAAGATACACTTCACATATAAAAATATGGTTTATATCGTATTCTTACGAATGGGGTCAAATATAAGCCATGGTAGTGGTTGTTATCATATGCATCAAACAGTGGTCTAGTGTTATGCATCATATGCATCAAACAGTGGTCTAGGCTTCACACTTGTAGCCAAAAGGTTGACAGTTCGATTCCTAATAGTCCAGTCAATCTAGCGCAAATCAACAAAAAAATTGCAACAGAAATGGTTCATGGTTTTTCTTGGTCCTAACACCCCCCTGAATCACATACTAAAAGTCGACCGCCGTAGATGGAGTGGAACATATATATTTTCTAAGTTAAAGGGCAAAGTTATGCTCTGTCAATTGAGTTGAATAGGGTAAAATTTTAAATTAATAGATATCACTATGAAACTTCTTCAGTTGATTAGTTACATCATAACAAAGAAAAAATGTATTGGAAGTTTTTGGAGATGTTATGTTTATTTTATGCAAATTAGGCATTTATGCATGAAAAAAACCATAACATCCATAACAAAATACACAATCTAAAAATCAGATGAAGCCACAAAAAAAAAAAAAAAAAATCTATTGTTTCATTCTGGCCATAATGTTTTCGAATGTAAGGAAAGTAACTTCCCACTCTTTCCTCATATGTCTTTCCTGTCTCCCAGGGTAGTTGGTGGAGGAGGGCCCCTCCATCCAAGACATACTGTAGGCCTACAACATATCTCCTTCTGGCAAATCATCATGAAGCACAGCCTTGTGTAGCTGCAATCAAAAGTCTCTGAAACAAGAGCTATGGTGTGGATCAATGTGGGCAACTTCATTATTGGTGGATTTTCAATCCAGGGTGTTTTTTTCTTAAAGACATTTTCTGTCACATGTCTCCCATTCATGTTCTTTAAAATACTTTCCCTGATCTCTTTGGAACGATCAACATTCACTCCATTGTGGGCTATATCACCTGTGATAAGGTGTTGGGGGTGTTCATATCGATCAAATGGATTATGTGACCCACAGCTCTTGTTTCAGACATTTTTGATTGCAGCTACACAGAGACATGCTGGCTGAAGTCTTCAAGTGTGAACTATGTGGTAATCCACCAGAACAATGCTTCTACTAGCTAACAAACACCAACTGGCAAAAGAAATATGGAAGGCTGTGCCTCATGATCATGTGCCAGAAGGAGATATGTTGTATGTCTTGGATGGAGGGGCCCCCTGGGAGACAGGAAAGACATATGAGGAAATAGTGGGAAGTTGCATTCACTACATTTGAAAACATTATGGCCAGAATGAAATAATAGATTTGTTATGTGGCTTCATCCGATTGTAAGCTGTGAGGAAACAAATGACCTGGGGCCTTGTCTCACCATACATGTTCTGTATTTCCAGTGCTCTGCCGAAAGTCTGTTGAAATAATAACTTTGACAAATCTGACTCCATTAATATAAATGACCTGACTCCAATAAGTATAGGCAGGGGCGCCGCTTGAAATTTTGGGCCCCATGAAAGAGTACAATTTAGGGCCCCTTCACCAACTATCGTGTTATAGTAGAATTTTTAAGCACAATTTGTTTTTTTTGGCTGGCACTGACTTGAAACTGTTACTGACCTGATAGTCGTTTCCTGCATTCTGGTGCATTGTAATATTTTGAAAGATCACATCTTATTGCAATTAATTTAATGGCTAATTCCAATGCATGTTATTTGAGTGTTCTGTGAGGTAGGCTAATACTGACAATTATACTGACAATGACCCTGATTGAGTGTTGGCCAACTGTTTTACATTTAAATTTATGCATTTAGCAGATGTTTTTATCCAAGTTAGTTAGTTAGTAGTCAGTCAGGAATCTTTTTTTTTTTTTTAACAATTGAGCCCAACTTGCAGTCAATTTAAAAATTTGAGACTTAGGCCTATTGTTTCACTGCACACCTCTGTAAAATGGAGTATTTATAGTTAACAAAAGTTTGATGTGATTCACAGAGTCTTTTCCTATTGTAGCTAATCTGACAGTAGCCTGACCATAATGGGAGAGAGGGGAGGGGGCAGGCTGGTTTCTCAATTCGCTATGTTGATTATTTTTTTTATTGTAAATTGATTTGTTGAAAATAAGTCTTAATCCTTGAAAGGCATAGCCTAGACCAAGTTGTGCTTCCTAATCTGCAGGAGTAGCCTAAATAGCACAGGGGATTCTTTGACAAACATTTCAATTCTCTGTTTACAAATAGGCTACATCTTCAGTTTGAGACTACAAAATCAACTGTGATTGGTGAAGTGGTGTTATTAACAGTAGCAAACAGATAGGCTTATGGCTTCCACTGTTTTTGAAATGTAGGTAGCCTATTTGACTGCCTTCCTCATGATCACAAGTGGCTAGTTGGGATGTAAAACTGTTTCCATAATAGGCCTGGCCTACACAATGAATTCATTTGTACACCGTTTATCTCCACAACAGTTGCGTAGCTCTGGTAAAGTAGTTTAAAATTATATCTGTACAGTTTTTGTGACAGAATAACTCTCCAAGTTATTAAACCGAGACGTAGGCTACTCTGAATTTGGACATATGCGCATCCACCGCGAGATCGCATCGCATTTTGAAATAGTGTGCCGTTCGCGCTTCGATTTCTGCTGTTTGTCCTTTTGTGTTTGGGGCAAAAAGGCTTCATGTTCACCACCACCATCAGTCCAATTCAGCACCTTGTTTCCACAGTTGGCAAACAATGCCCAAGCAGCTCAACTACAGTAGCAATTGAATTTGAACACCTTGCAGCTGCGTTTGCTGGAATGAAAATATTTCCAGATGCGTGCTGCTAAAGATTCAGACCATACCATTCGGTAAAAAGGGAGAGGGGTGAAACGACTATATACAAGATAATTCTTGGAAAATATTATAAAATATCACAACAATATTTAATTTGTTTAATTGAACAAATAAAATTAAAAATATAATTTCAAAAACCTACTCAAGCCAATTTTGTTAAAGTAATAATAACAGCCCTGAAAGGGCCCCTGGTCAGTGCTGGGCCCTTAGAATCGTCCTAACCTTTCCCCCCTATCGGCGCCCCTGAGTATAGGATATGTATCACTTTTACAGTCTTAAGATCCCACCATGCCAAATGTTTTGCTTACCAAAAATGGATAAAGTCTGAGTGTGGTGCCTGCTCTATAGTGTTAGACCTAATGACTATCAAATGTTTTCCTAAGCACACAGTGGATTGTAAATATGCACTTTAAATAATTGGGCATCTGTGAGAACATCTGTTAAAAACCCTGAATGGGAATCTCTGTTTTGAGCTTTTTCTTAGCTTTTTTTGGACATTGGATCTGTTTTCCGTGCCTGCTCTATAGACATAGACCTAATGACTATCAAATAGTGTATTGTCCTACTAAGCACACTGTGGATTGTTCAATCTGTGTGTCGGTTTGAACGTCTATTAGTCAAATGTCAAAAAAATACATTATAACAGTTCAGTCATATTGTGGCTACACCATACCTTACAGAAGTACGTCTCTGGGGGAAGCTATAACGAAGAGACCAGGAATCCTAGATTCCTGATAAGCATATTAGGACTAACCTATTTCTTGATGAGACTAAGACCATTAAAGACTTAGACCATCAAAATGAGACCGAACATTACACACAATATTCTATGAATTTATAGCATTTCTTTGTGTTGTGTAGTGAAGACACATTGGGAGATAAGGTTGCAGAGACAGTGTGGCTTATCCTAATATTATCTATTGAATATGGCAGAAACATCTGCCTTACACGATTTTCAGATTGTGTATTTTGAGATTATTGTACATTTTATGGACAAATGCCTAATTTGCATACATAAACGTAATATCTCCAAAAGTTTGCAATACATTCGTCTTTGCTATGATGTAACTAATCAACTGGAGAAGTTTCATAGAGATATCTATTAATTTTAAGTCTTTAGATTGTGTATTTTTTTTATGGAGATTATGGTACATTTTATAGATAAAAGACTAATTTGCATATATAAACATAACATCTCCAAAAACTTCCAATACATTTTTTGGTAACCCTTTCTTTTACAGTCCCCCAATTACCAGGTATTTACCTGGTAACAATATGAAAATTTCAAATAATTACGTGGTAACTACCATGGGTAAAAGGATGGTAATTACATAGAAATTATGTATTAATTACATAGAAATACCTTAATTATTACCATGAAACTATTTGGTATTAATTGGTAATTATTACTGGAATTATGGTAGTAACAAAAACCCTAATTACCAGGTATTTACCTGGTAACAATATGGTAATTGCAAAGTATTACATGGTAACTAACACAGGTAAAAGGATGGTAAATACAGAGAAAGTATATGGTAATTACATGAAAATACCCTAATTATTACCACGAAACTATTTTGCATTAATGGGTAATTACTACTGCAATTATAGTGGTAACTACAAAAATATAACCCAATAACCATGTAAAAACAGAGAAATTATGACCTTATTACCTAGTAGTTTCATCCCATTTACCATGTAATTATGCTGTTTTGGCTGGTAATAACTGTTCTGAAAATAGTGTTTTCCAGGAAAGAACACAGTTGTTCCTAAGAAACTATGTCCTGTAAGCACTATACCCATTTATCAGGCATGGGTTTATTCAGTACTTACCCGGTAACAACAACTGCAGAAGTAACTCCATCAGGCTCTCTCTTCTTTATTAGTGGGTAATTGCATATGTTGATTGAAATTTACTTGGCAAATACATGGTAAAAAAAAATGTGTTCATCAAACAATTGATATTGTCACTATGCATTTTCTGCCATTTTACCAAGTAAAACTGGACTATTTTCCAGGTAAATATGATGGAATTTCATTACAAACTTTTGCCATAAAAAATCACTGAAATCATCGTCACCTATTTTCTGCAATATTACCAGGTAATACATTTTTTTTTTCCTGGTAAGTACGATGAAACTAGACTGTAAAGGAAAGTCTGAATTGTTCACATTGTATTAACAACTTCTTACCAAGTAATTACACAAATATCAATCCTTTTTTTCATTACAAGCCACTGCAAACATTGTCACATATTTTCTACATTATTACCATGCAAAGCTGGGCTATTTTCCAGGTAATTGCGATGGAACTGGACTGTAAAAGAAAGTCTGAATTGTTCCAATGATATTAACAACTTCTTATCAAGTAATTACACAAATATCAATCTTTTTATTAAGAGCCACTGAAAACATTGTTGTGGTGATTTGTGTTATTATACCTCAGGCCACTAGGTGTCAGTAGCGCTATATACAAGATATGAGATTCACTACTAGATAGGGTAGATTTAGAACTAGAAACATGTGAGTTACATGTACGTTACTTGGTCTTAATAAATTGAACATAAAAGATTACCAAACAGTTCTTTTTATTTGAAGACAACAAAACATGGTACCAGGAGTGAAACTACTGAAACTGCTGTGAGTGAAACTTTTGTGAGAAGTTGCCTATTGTGAAATTCGACGTGATGGATACTCTGAAGCCACCGGAGCACTTGAAGCTAACGGGGAATGTCGACAGCAATTGGCGCACGTTTAAGCAACAGTTTCGTCTGTATCTGGAGGCCATGGGACTGGATTCAAAGCCGGATGCCAGAAAGGTAGCTTTACTGCTTACAATAGCAGGCCCACAAGCCATTGAAGTGTACAACACTTTCGTTTTTGATAGTGAGGATGATCGATTAAAATTGGATGCAGTGCTAGGCAAGTTCGAGGCTCATTGCTCTCCGAAGAAGAACGAGACATATGAGAGATATATATTCCGTTCGAGGTTGCAGCAGCAAGATGAAAGTTTTGACAGTTTTCTGACTGATTTAAGGATAAAGGCACAGTCGTGCAACTTTAACACTCTGAAAGACTCAATGATCAGGGACCAGATTGTGTTCGGCATAGAGGACAAAAAGGTCAGAGAACGACTGCTCAGAGAAGTGGAACTGACGCTAGAGGGAGCAATCAAGATTTGCCATGCGAGTGAGTTATGCCAAAAACATGTGAAGACGTTTAGCGAACTCTCAACTGTTAGCACAATGAAAGAAGCCGCTGATGTTGGTGCCGTCTCAAAGCCGGATAAGCGACAGAAGAAAGGTCCATTCCAGTGCAAAAGATGTGGCACACAGCACAAACCAAGGGAGTGTCCAGCCTTTGGTAAGCAATGCAACAAATGTCAGGGCAAGAACCATTTTGCTAACCAGTGTTTTACAAAAACAAAAGAGACACTGAAAGGAAAATTAGTCCATGTTGTGGAAGAAACAGACTTAAATGACACATTCTTTGTTGGAATGGTGAACTGTGATGAACCAAATCAGATAAATGCCATTAAGGAAGATAAATGGATAGCACCACTGCAAATAAATGGGACTATAGTCATGCTGAAATTAGATACCGGTGCAAAAGCAAACTTGATTAGCATGTCTGATGTGAAAGCAATGAAAGAAAAACCAAAAATCCAAAGAAAAACACTTGCACTGAAGGACTATAACGGACAAAGCATTGAGTGTTTAGGCACATGCAAACTGAAAGTAACAGTGAAAGAAAAAGTGCACCACCTACTCTTTTCAGTTGTTCCTGAAGGTCTTGATTCCCTTCTTGGTGATAAAGCCTGTGAAGATTTACAGCTTGTGAAGAGAGTATACAGAATTAACACTGAAATGAGTGCATGTGACTCTGCTGACTCGATAGTACAGAACTTTTCAGATGTCTTCAGAGGTTTTGGTGTGCTGCCGTTTACTTACAAGATTCAGCTCAAAGAAAACGCGCAACCAGTTGTACATGCCGCAAGAAGAGTTCCACTGGCATTAAAAGATAAACTGAAAAAGGAACTGGAGCGGATGACAGCGCTTGGTGTGATCAGAAAAATCGAGGAACCAACAGACTGGGTCAACTCGATGGTTTGTGTGAAAAAGAAAAATGGAGAATTAAGAATATGCATGGATCCAAAGGATTTGAATGAGAACATCAAGC
Source organism: Sardinella longiceps (assembly GCA_027497455.2). Taxonomy (NCBI): domain Eukaryota; kingdom Metazoa; phylum Chordata; class Actinopteri; order Clupeiformes; family Clupeidae; genus Sardinella; species Sardinella longiceps. The sequence continues at coordinate 9,518,285 of JAODXP020000028.1, read as the reverse complement.
GTGAACATTATCAAATACCAAAGCGAGAGGAGATCACCAGTGAGATGGCGGGCGCCAGATATTTCTCGAAGCTGGATGCGTCACAAGGGTTCTGGCAACTCAGGTTAGATGAAAGTAGCACCAAATACTGCACTTTTAATACTCCGTTTGGCCGATATTGCTTTCAGAGGCTACCCTTCGGAATTATATCAGCTTCAGAAATATTCCACAGAGCAATGGAACACATAATTGAAGGTCTAGATGGCGTGCGTGCCTATGTCGATGACATCATCATATGGGGATCCACCCTCCAACAGCACAATCAGAGACTGACAAGTGTCCTGGAGCGAATACAAAAGAATGGACTAAAGCTCAACAAAAACAAATGTCAGTTTGCAGCACCAGAAATTGTCTTCCTTGGAGACAAACTCTCAGCACAAGGCATACAGCCTGATGAAGAAAAGATCAGTGCCATAGTGAACATGCCCAAACCCACAGACAAGGCAGGTGTGCTACGCATCATGGGAATGGTCAATTTCATAAGGAAATTTATACCCAACCTGTCAGCAAAGACGACTTGCATTCGTGAGCTCCTGCACAAGGATGAAAACTTCAAATGGACCTCCAACCATGACCGTGAGTGGCAAAGGCTCAAAAGTTCACTGACCGCTGCACCTGTACTGACATTCTTCGATCCAACGAAAAGAATCAAAGTGTCAACTGATGCTTCAAAAGATGGAATTGGTGGCGTTCTTCTTCAAGCTGAAGGTGAGCATTGGAAACCTGTAGCATACATATCACGATCCATGACAGAGACTGAGTGTCGATACGCGCAAATAGAAAAAGAATGTCTCGGATTAGTGTTTGGCCTAGAAAAGTTCCATAGCTACATATATGGCTTACCCACCTTCACTGTAGAGACTGACCATCGTCCACTAGTTGCCATCATGAAAAAGAATCTAAATGAAATGTCACCGAGGATACAACGCATGATGATGAAGTTGCAGAGGTATGACTTTGACCTCATCTACACACCTGGCAAACACCTGATACTAGCAGATGCACTGTCAAGAGCACCTACAAGAAATAGTGCCAGTTCAACTGAAGAGGATGTTCAAGCACACGTCAACATGGTGTCTGCTACACTCCCTGTGTCAGACACAAAGACTCAGCAGATCATCGAGGAAACAGCTAAAGATCCTGAACTTCAGCGCATCATGGAGAACATGCAGAGTGGATGGCCTGCAGGATGCTGCCCACAGTTCTACCATGTAAGAGGTGAGCTTAGTGTAGTAGAAGGACTGTTGTTAAAACAAAATAGAATAGTCATCCCAAGACAATTAAGACAAGACATTTTGCAGAGAATTCATGAAGGACACTTAGGTGTTGAAAAATGCAAAAGACGGGCGAGAGAGACAGTGTTCTGGCCTGGATTGAATAAAGACATTGAGAATCTGATAAGCAGATGTGAGACTTGTCAGAAACACAGAAACAGACAAGTGAAAGAGCCAATGACTGTAACTGAAGTGCCAACTGCACCTTGGCATAAAGTAGGCATGGACTTATTCCACCTTAAAGGTAAAGAGTACCTAGTTGTCATTGACTATTACTCAAATTACCCAGAAATGGCATTACTCTCAAGCACATCTTCCAGCTGTGTTATTACACATGCAAAATCAATCTTCGCCAGACATGGCATTCCGCATACAGTGATGAGTGACAATGGACCATGCTTTAACAGCAAAGAATGGCAAGACTTCGCAAAAGCTTATGACTTCAAGCATGTAACATCCAGCCCACTGTATAGCCAGTCCAATGGTAAAGCGGAGAAAGGAGTACACATTCTGAAGCAACTTCTAAAGAAAGCTGCTGATAGTGATGCAGATCCTTACCTCGCTCTACTCAGTTACAGAGCATCACCTTTGGAGTGCGGGTTATCACCTGGTGAGTTACTGATGAAGAGAAAACTTCGCACAACACTTCCAAGCTGCTTTAAGCAAAAGAACAACCCTGTGCTACAGCAAAAGCTGAATAGGCAGAAGATGATGCAGAAGGTTTTCTATGACCGAACAGCCAAGCAGCTTCCGCCACTGTCACGTAATGATCCAGTTAGGATTGAAAGCCCTGAAGGATGGTCAACAAGAGCCACTGTTCTTCGAGAAGTTGCTCCACAGTCCTACGTGGTGAAAACCAAAGAGGGTCAAATCATCAGACGGAATCGGCGCAGTTTACTGAAAACACCAGGGACTGTTGCAGACCAAGAGTTCAGTGACACACACACTGAGTCTAAGGCCAACAGCACACTTTCTGAAAACTGCAACACAAACACGTATACTGAAAGTCAACCCAGTGCACTCACACCTCCTGAAATTGCAACAAGGAGATCTGAAAGGACAATTAAGAAACCTGATAGACTGGACCTCTAAAAAAAAAAAAATTGAAAGGTCTGAAGTTAATGAGCATGTAATTGTGATGTTTTAATGTTTGCTAGTGCTCAAGTTTGATGTTTTGAAATATGGTAAAGTCAGGTTAGCCAAGAATGTAGCATTGTGAAATGAGTTATGTTACTAGAATGAGTTATGGCAGGTAACTGTTAAAAGTAAAGCTGACACCTGTGATGTCTTTAAGTTGTTTAGTATTTACCTCAAAGAAAGGGGGATGTGGTGATTTGTGTTATTATACCTCAGGCCACTAGGTGTCAGTAGCGCTATATACAAGATATGAGATTCACTACTAGATAGGGTAGATTTAGAACTAGAAACATGTGAGTTACATGTACGTTACTTGGTCTTAATAAATTGAACATAAAAGATTACCAAACAGTTCTTTTTATTTGAAGACAACAAAACAATTGTCACATATTTTTACAGTATTACCAGGTAATACTGGAGTATTTTCCTGGTAAATATGATGAAACTGGACTGTAAAAGAAAGTCTGAATTCTTCCCATTGTATTAATAACTTCTTACCAAGTAATTACACAAATATCAATCTTTTTTCTATTACAAGCCACTGCAAGCATTGTCACATATTTTCGACATTATTACCATGTAAAGCTGGGCAATTTTCCAGGTAATTATGATGAAACTGGACTGTAAAAGAAAGTCTGAATTGTTCCCATGGTATTAACAACTTCTTACCAAGTAATTGCACAAACATTGATCTCTTCTTCCTTACAAACCACTGAAAACATTGTCACATATTTTCTACATCATTACCTGGTAAAAGCGGACTATTTGACAGGTACATATGATGAAACTGGACTGTAAAAGAAAGTCTGCATTGTTCCCATGGCATTAACAACTTCTTACCAAGTAATTACACAAATATCAATCTCTTTTTCTATTAAAAAAACACTACAAACATTGTCACTGTATTGTCGCTGTATTTTCTGTATTATTACCAGGTAAAAACAAACTATTTTCCAGGTAAATATGATAAAACTGGACTGTCAAAGGATTTATCAGTTGTTCCCATGGTATTAACAACGTCTTACCAAGTAGTTACACAAAGATTGATTTCTTCTTAATTCCAACCATTCTAAATCACCATGTGCTGTATTTATGACAACATTACCAGGTAAAACGGGACTATTTTCCAGGTAAGTAAGATGAACCATACAGGAAAGTCATGGTATTTACTTCTGTTATAGTAATTGTGAAAAACTGTAATTGACTCTCATTTCTACAGCGGTCTTCTTAAATGCAATAACGAGACAAAGATGTGCAAGAATGAGAAAACATAAAGTAAAAGTGCATTAAAGTGAATGTTCAAGTACATGAATGTGGATGAATGGAATGTCCATATTTGTATGGGCAACTGTTGGGAACATGTGGAAAAAGAAACAAAAACAGTTCACTGTGTGAACAGAATAATAAATGCACACAGTAGGATAACTCAGTGAAACTAGCCCTTTAAAGTGTGTGTATAAAAAAGTCCTTTTCTGTGTGAAAGAACAAGCTTATCTTTTATCCACATGCAAAGTTTGAATGTTAAGGTAGATGCTGACGACACCAAATGGCAGCTGGCCAGGCCATCATAGTCACTGGAGAGGTTTCGTAGGACAGCTTTGGACCATCTTGCATATCTATTAAAAGAAATTTACGTGAGGCACATAACATGTTAAGGCATTAGAAAAGTTATAATATGAAGCCATTTTGGTTTTTGTGCATGTGCTTTCCTAGTCTTGCAACCCCAATTGTATCTTTGGCTTAGCAAAGGCACTGGGATGTAAAGTAGCCAGACAGCAACTCTTTGGCCACTTTACTTTCCAGTGTCTATGCTAAGCTAAAGCTAAAATTGGGTTTGCTTGACAAGTTAAAAACATGAACTGAGAACAAAATGTAACTCCAACTAAGAGGATGAATAACCTATTTTCACAAAAAGGTGGAATATCCCTTTAAAGATGAACTATGCAAGACCGATTTTTACTTTCGGTTTGAGCTAGGTTTAGGCTCACATTTTTCGCCACAGAGCTCCTCCTTGCAGGCATCCTTTCCCCAAAAGCTTCAGAAAAGCATTGCTAACCAGTTAAAAACTTGTTGTTTTCAATACAATGGCACAATACCAACCAATTTAGCATATATGCGATTGGGGAAAAGACCCATTCATTTAGATAGGGGCTTGCACTACTGTAAGTCAAAATAACTCGCCGGGTGTATCCAACATGGCTGCAGATTGAAAGGACTTGCCTTAAAAGGACTTTGGCTTTATGTTTTAAAAGTATAAAAACCTTGAAGTGTGACCTTCACACATGGGCGCTACTAGGAATTTTGGGCCCTATGACAAAAAATATTTTGGGCCTGTGAAATATTGATTTTAATATTAAAATTTTCTCTGGGCCCTCCTGTCAGTGCCCTTAGAATCATCCTAACCCCCCGGGCGGCTCCCCTGCCTTCACAACACAGTTCGAAAACTGTTTGAGTTTCTAGTTAGGCTTTTACAGTTGAATTAGTGTGTTGAACAATAATAATAAGAAATCAAAGAACAATATACTGTAATTTTCATACACTCTAATAAAGTCAATTCAGATGTTTCAAGTGTTACTTGGCTACCATTTTTTAAGTCAGAAAAAAGGGACAAATTCAATGCTAAAATAATGTTAATGATAAAATGTTAGTTTGTTGGATTGTTAATGTGTGAAATAGGTCTATAGGATAGTTTAATAACAACAAAAACGCCAGCTTGAAATGAATATGGAGCCGGTTTGCAAAGAGAGGCAGAGCTTCACTGCACTGCCAATGCATGATTGGGATAGAGAGCTCACACTGTTGGTGGTGAAATCCTAATGTTGTAAAGTTTACTGTCTAGCAGATTAAACTCACTCTGCATCAGCTCCCCTCGCAAATAAAGGCAAACCAGATCATTTACAGCACATAGTTTCTGTAAATACCTTTAGTTTATATTGTAAAACACAATGAATCATCATGGATACGTCAGTAAACTCACCAAACTCTCCCTCTTAGAAAACAACGAAAATGTCCTATGTCATAGAACAGCAATTGAAGTGAAGACGAGATGTCAGAATTTTCATCTTATGTATTGCCTTTTATCAAAGAAGAAAAATATAACTCTAAGTTGCCAAAAACAGTTTCCCTCGAGTAAGATGCCTTTCCAAGCTGAAGCTAGTCTTACGGGTCTCACCAGCAGCAGAGAAATTTCAAACGAGCTCTTCCGGTAAATCAAAAGATGCGCGCGAGTGCGTGCAAGCGCCCAGCTCATGCGCAGATTTCTTATCGACCAAGAACTTGACAGAATGTCCTGCAGGCAAAACTACGAGCTCAATTTCGACCTGTTACGATATTATTGCTAAGTGTAATATTCAATTTCTTCAAGAGAGAGGTGAGTTTAAAGTAAAAAAGTTTTCTAGGTTAACTTTTCGATTAGGCATAGAGGCTATGCTTGGAGGCTATGTTATGATGAAGTGAAAAGCATATAATAATCTGTTGAGGCGAATATTCATTACTTGACACGTGTATTTCTTAAGTGTAAGTGGCATTTTCATGTTTTCTCTAATTACTTTGATGTAACTTCGAAAGTAGGCTACTGCAGTTAGCTATTCTGAGCTTTTTTTTCTAAGTTTGAATAGGCTATAGTTATCTTTCCATTAGGAAAATAACACTGTTTGATCATTAATCAATATTGTTTAGTATAATGTATGTTTTATGTATTTTATGTTATCAACTACAAGTGTATTATAGAAACTCAGCTATAAACTTTTTGGCTTCATTAGGCACCGGAACTGATGCAGTTCAATGTGCTGCATATGTTTTCAGTAGGCTACCAAAATTGTAGGCTAGCTTGGTGAGCAACAAGAACCTGCAAACAACCATAGGTAGAAAATAATTTCACAAAGGCATTGTTTTCATTAGGCAACAGGACTTAATTTAAAGGACTATTCCATTGAAAGGATTTAAAGGGATATTGCACCTTTGATGAAAGCTGGTTATTCGCCCACTTACCTAGTAACACATGTGGGTAAAAGCATTTTGGTCTTAGTGCATGCATTATTGTAATCTGACAACACCAAGTTTAGCATTATTTTTAGTTTTAGATTAGCATAGGCACTGGATTGTGACGTAGCCAGATAGCAACACTTTGTACTGGTACTCTACATTACATTTCAGCATCTATGCCAAGCTTAAGCTAAAATTTGGGTTGCCAGATTAGGAAAGTGCATGCACTGAGACCAAAATATTTTTACCCCACACAGGCAATAGGATGAATGACCAATTAGAATGCATGAAAATGCATTCTACAGTTCTTTGCATTCTTCTTTTTCTAATCTATATTATTATTCTACCAGAAACTTCTGCACCTAATACCGTAATTCAGCTTAAACTATTTGACTTAGAAACCGTATTAAAACTGCGTAGCTCTCACTTAGGCCTAGTTCTCTGTTGCTATGTAATTTTCATCTTTCTGACTTTTATACTTTTGAAACTATGACTTACAAACTATTTAAAATATGCCCATGGACTTAACATTGAGCTGAGCTAGAATGTGTTACAGTGGGTGACATCACACTAGGGCCTTAGCCAATCATCTTGGGATAAAAGTCCCCACTATAATAATCCACTGTTATATAATTTAACTACTAAAGTTACCCCCCCCCCCCCCCTATAAAAATAAAAAAAAATCAACAGCTGTTTCCTGTCAACAACTGCAAAATAAAAGTCATCACTGTAATAATTCAATGCCAAAAAAGAATTTGGAAGTTGGTGGCCATCAACTATTACCCCCCCCCCCACCCCCACACACACACACACAGAACCACTGCACCAACCCTAGCAACTACCTTACCAGCGGCCTAGCAACCACTTCCACAGTTACAACCTAGCAACCACCATACCTACCCTAGCAACAACCTAGCAACCACCTCAAGTCGGCCCAGCAACCAATTCGACAGTTGCCACCCTAAGCAACCAACATACCTACCCTAGCAACCACCTCAACTAGCCTCACCTCACCTCAACCAACATACCTACCCTAGCAATGAACCACTTCCACAGTTGCAACCTAGCAACCAACATAGCAACCGACATGCTTAACTTAGCAACCACCAGCAACCAACTTGTTAGCATAGTATGCTAATTAACATATACGTAGCCCTGCTGTTTTAGCCCTGTAGCCCTACTGTTTTATAAGCGCTATTTACTGACCAAGAGCCCGTATAACAACGTAACTGCTTGCTCTAATATTTTATTTATTTTTTATTATACATAATTATTATAAATTGTATATAATTGCTGCACATGGAGATAGTCTCAATTTCACTGCTCTTTGTAACTACAAATATGCATGTGACATACAATTCTTGAATCTTGAATCTTGAAAGATAAGTGGCCAAGGGTTGCTGTCTGACTACTTTGCATTACAAGGTTAGGATAGGGTTAGAATTTAAAATTGGGATTGCCTGATTAGGAAAACACATGCATGCACTGAAACCAAAATCTTCATATCAAACTTTTCTAACGCCTTAACATGTTATGTGTCTCATGTGTATTTATTTGAATAAAAATACAGGCCATAGGAAGAGGATTTGCAATCTGCAAGATGGTGCAAAGCTGTACTACGAAACCTCAGTGACTATGACGGCCTGGCCAACTGCCATTTGGTGTCTTCAGCATCTACCTCAACATCCAAACATTGCATGTGGATAAAAGATAAGCTTGTTCTTTCACACAGAAAAGGACTTTTTTATACACACACTTTAAAGGGCTAGTTTCACTGAGTTATCCTACTGTGTGCATTTATTATTCTGTTCACACAGTGAACTGTTTTTGTTTCTTTTTCTACATGTTCCCAACAGTTGCCCATACAAATATGGACATTCCATTCATGCACATTCATGTACTTGAACATTCACTTTAATGCACTTTTACTTTATGTTTTCTCATTCTTGCACATCTTTGTCTCGTTATTGCATTTAAGAAGACCGCTGTAGAAATCAATCAATTACAATTTTTCACAATTACTATAACAGAAGTAAATACCATGACTTTCCTGTATGGTTCATCTTACTTACCTGGAAAATAGTCCCGTTTTACCTGGTAATGTTGCCATAAATACAGCACATGGTGATTTAGAATGGTTGGAATTGAGAAGAAATCAATCTTTGTGTAACTACTTGGTAAGACGTTGTTCATACCATGGGAACAACTGATAAATCCTTTGACAGTCCAGTTTTATCATATTTACCTGGAAAATAGTTTGTTTTTACCTGGTAATAATACAGAAAATACAGCGACAATACAGTGACAATGTTTGTAGTGTTTTTTAATAGAAAAAGAGATTGATATTTGTGTAATTACTTGGTAAGAAGTTGTTAATGCCATGGGAACAATGCAGACTTTCTTTTACAGTCCAGTTTCATCATATGTACCTGTCAAATAGTCCGCTTTTACCAGGTAATGATGTAGAAAATATGTGACAATGTTTACAGTGGTTTGTAAGGAAGAAGAGATCAATGTTTGTGCAATTACTTGGTAAGAAGTTGCTAATACCATGGGAACAATTCAGACTTTCTTTTACAGTCCAGTTTCATCATAATTACCTGGAAAATTGCCCAGCTTTACATGTTAATAATGTCGAAAATATGTGACAATGCTTGCAGTGGCTTGTAATAGAAAAAAGATTGATATTTGTGTAATTACTTGGTAAGAAGTTGTTAATACAATGGGAAGAATTCAGACTTTCTTTTACAGTCCAGTTTCATCATATTTACCAGGAAAATACCCCAGTATTACCTGGTAATACTGTAAAAATATGTGACAATGTTTTCAGTGGTTCTTAATAAAAAGATTGATATTTGTGTAATTACTTGATAAGAAGTTGTTAATATCATTGGAACAATTCAGACTTTCTTTTACAGTCCAGTTCCATCATAATTACCTGGAAAATAGCCCAGCTTTGCATGGTAATAATGTAGAAAATATGTGACAATGTTTGCAGTGGCTTGTAATGAAAAAAAGGATTGATATTTGTGTAATTACTTGGTAAGAAGTTGTTAATACAATGTGAACAATTCAGACTTTCCTTTACAGTCCAGTTTCATCGTAATTACCAGGGAAAAAAGACTAGTATTACCTGGTAAAATGGCAGAAAATGCATAGTGACAATATCGATTGTTTGATGAACACATTTTTTTACCATGTATTTACCAAGTAAATTTCAATCAACATATGCAATTATCCACTAATAAAGAAGAGACCCTGATGGAGTTATTTCTGCAGTTACCGGGTAAGTACTGAATAAACCCATGCCTGATAAATGGGTATAGTGCTTACAGGACATAGTTTCTTAGGAACAACTGTGTTCTTTCCTGGAAAACACTATTTTCAGAACAGTTATTACCAGCCAAAACATGGTAATTTCATGGCAAATACTACTAGGTAATAAGGTCATAATTTCTCTGTTTTTACATGGTTATTGGGTTATATTTTTGTAGTTACCACTATAATTGCAGTAGTAATTACCCATTAATGCAAAATAGTTTCGTGGTAATAATTAGGGTATTTCCATGTAATTACCATATACTTTCTCTGTATTTACCATCCTTTTACCTGTGTTAGTTACCATGTAATACTTTGCAATTACCATATTGTTACCAGGTAAATACCTGGTAATTAGGGTTTTTGTTACTACCATAATTCCAGTAATAATTACCAATTAATACCAAATAGTTTCATGGTAATAATTAAGGTATTTCTATGTAATTAATACATAATTTCTATGTAATTACCATCCTTTTTACCTATGGTAGTTACCATGTAATTATTTGAAATTACCATATTGTTACCAGGTAAATACCTGGTAATTGGGGGACTGTAAGAGAAAGGGTTACCCATTTTTTCTTTGTTATGATGTAACTAATCAACTGAAGAAGTTTCATAGTGATATCTATTAATTTAAAATTTTACCCTATTCAACTCAATTTGACTTAGACTGTTGGGCACAATTTTGCCCTCTAACTTGGAAAATATATATGTCCATCTACGGCGGTCGACTTTTAGTATGTGATTCAGGGGGGTGTTAGGACCAAGAAAAACCATGAACTGTTTCTGTTGCAATTTTTTTGTCAATTTGCACTAGATTGACTGGACTACCTTGCTGAAGACAAAGTGACGAGCAAGACCTACAAAGGGCTCAACAAACAGGCTCGCAAACACTACAAGCATAAGGACAATATGCAAGCTGGCCCTACAGAGCTGCAGAAGAGAGTTCCAGATGCAAGTTCTAATGGGACAAGGAATCCAAACACTTGTGCTGAGCAACAAGCCTATAATGGCGTGTATAAGAATAGACAAAATGCACCGCCTTCTGACATTCAGTCTAGTACTCTGCGCTGGGACCATGAGAATAATTGTCCCATTACCAAAAAAGGTTGTGATAATTGCACTCAATATAAACCTGCAATGGGGGATGTGGTGACTGATCGTCTGCCAGAGGGGACACCGGTACCAGCTCCAGTAAATGTACAAAGAGTAGTTGTGTCAGCAGCTGGTGCAATGTTTGTACACAGCATTGTTAAAAGAAAAGAAAAGAAGGAAGAAGAGGATGATGAAGAAGATGGAGAATATGATGATGATGAAGAAGAAGATGATGATGAAGAGGATGAGGATTATGAATATGAAACAATAGTGGAGGAGGAAGAAGAACAAGACAATGGAAACTGGAGGGATATTATTTGAGCATATAATAACATAACACAATATGTTCAGCATATCTTAAAAAAGAGTACCCTCTACCATTTTTAATTAAATACTCCCCATGGCTTACTTGTACTAGGAATGTGATATATATATATATATATATATATATATATATATATATATATATATGGGCAATTCCAGCGTTATGGACGTGACATTTTCGTGCATTATTGATGAACAAAAGGCCAGATAACCTCTGCAAACCTAGCAGTATTTCACAATTTTTTTTCATATTCTTCTGCAAACTCCATGGCTGAATACAAGCAAACAGAAAAAAATAATATCATGATTTGCATCATAAGAATATGAGCCTTTCAATTTGCGTTATGGACGTGACGAAAAACGGACAAACTTTTGAGAGAGCGTAGTTTTTGCTGTGAAGTGTGTGAAATTTCTAGAGAAATGTAAATATTACTACATTCATACCAAACAGGACACCTCAGTAAAGGCAGAGAAAGACTTAATTTCAAATGTAAATGTAAAAAAAGTTGGTTTTCATTGGGAGACATGGCGTTATGGATGTGACGTTATGGACGTGACGTCTGGAAAAACCCTCCAAAACGATACAAAACAATTGTGAACCGTGGATTTTAACCTGTAACAAGATAAATAGTAATATAACAATGAAAAATAACTGATAGTATTGCAGCTTTGTGTGTGTTATCACCCACTTATGCCCATTATAAGCCCCTCCATAGACTTACATTATAGCTGAATAGGGTAAAAATTTTAACAAACAGATATCCTTTCGAAACTTGCTCAGTTGAATATTTACATCGAGACAATACTTTTTTGTATTGGAAGTTTTCTGAAAGAATTTGTATGTCCATGTAGGTGAGACTTAAAGTTTTAAGGTGAGGTTTACTTTTTCGTGGAATTGCCCATATATATATATATATATATATGTTTTGTAGATCTATTGTAGATTTATTTTGTATTGAGTTTAAGAGTTGGCTACTGTATGAAGTAAAATTAAATGAAATGTAATTAAATTAAAATGGTAAATTAATGGAACAATGAAATCCAAGCAATTGTTTAACAGGTTCTAGCATCAATTTGGATTTCTTGTGAGTCACATATACTTCCCAGAAAACAACTTACGATGAAACTTGCTAGAAGTCATATTTGTAGTGATATTAAAATTTATTTAAAAATTTAAAATTCAGCATATCAGTGAACACTACAGATCACTCAGTGAGTTTCATACTTTTGTAAACAGATTTTTAATGTGTTTTTAGAAAGGATTGTTTGACTGACCAGTAGCGCTGGTCGAAATGTCAATCTTAACCATTGTATTTCATTGTAAACGATCAGAAAACAAGGTTTAATGTCATACACCGAACCTATGCTTTAAAGTAGAGGCAAATGCCAATGTAAAGTAGCCTAAGCTTTGCAAAGAGGTGGGACTCAAGCTGAAGGTAGATCTGCAAGACACAGGAAATCCCTTGCCCTGTATGTCTGTGTATGTGCCTGCATCTGTAGGAGAGAGCGTGGCCACAAGAGGGCACTGTCTCCCTGTCTTTATGTGCTCAGTTTTTAGTTTGCGTGCCTGTGATTTAGTGTTATAGTACATGTGTCAGACAGAATGTATTTTTATGTAATTTATTCTACCCAAATGGCAATCTATAAACTAATCTGTCTCTCTACACTGACTACACATCTAACATGATCATCTAACATCTACAAAATCACAAATGTAAAGGTGACAGGTATTTACAGTAGATAACCCTTTTAACCCAACTGTCACAGACATTGGTTCAAGCAATTGTCAGTTAATGACCTTCCTTTGGCTCCACCTTGCAGGCCCAGCTCCATTGGGAAGAAATGAAAATGTCTCTCCATCTAGGCCTACAGTATGTGAGAGAAATAAATACATTATATCAACATAAACATCAACAACTTGTGGTGTTCGGAAGTGTTAGTACTAGTGCTGTCAAACGATTAAAAAAATGTATCTGATTAATCACAACATTTTTCTATGATTAATCATCATTCATCACTTATAATCGCAACTCATTTCCTCCAGTAAGAATTTGGATGCCAGGGTATGTTGGATCCTTATTTTGCCCTGTAAAGGCCCTGATACTAAATAGTTGGCTTTGTTAGTTTGGCTTTGTATAGTTCGACTTGATAGTCGAGCTATTTTCTGTCTGAAATTGAACATAACACATGCCATGAAAGTGGAACCATATCCATCAGGATTAATCTGAGTTAATTTTTTTAATCCGAGTTCAATTTTTGGATTAATCACATGATTAATCAGTTAATTTTGCCAGCACTAGTTACAGAAGTGTCATTCGCGCACAAGGATACTGTATGCTATCAATGCATATTTGTTTGAGGACTAACATGGGAAACATGGGAAACATCAGCACTCTCCATTTCCCAAAATCTTAATCTACAATCTATTTTGCTCTAGGTTATGTCACAAATTACTAAATTAGTCAGTATGCCAAAGGTATACTTTGTGAAATAAGGTTTGTTATTGTCATGCAAATGATGTAGAAATAAAGATATACGCACTGTATATGTTATAGAACTCCAGACATCTTCAATGAACTCCACTCCAGCTTGATCCAATAGATCTATATGATCTATTTGATCTATATGATCTGTTATCAGATTTGTAAGAATCAGGTCTGGATTTCCCAGATCCAGCTTCACTACATCTGTGAGAAGAATGCACTCCACTCCACTCCATGTTCGTCCATGACGAATGCACTCCACTCCACTCCATGTGTGATACTAGTGAGTATCCTACAACACACAAGAGAAATAGTGATTCCATTTGGATGCAGAAATATCCATTTCCATCAAGTGTCTATTGCAGTAAATGGAGCAAAAGGAATTCTCTGTAAACACATTTTATTCCCTATTTTTGCGAGTGTAATTTGGCGATGTGCACATACAGCAATTTTGGCAGCAAAGAAAAAAAAGAAAACTAGAAAAGCGCTTAAAGAGCCCAGACTTCCGCCAAGGCAATGTGGTCACAATATAAATTTCATATCGTGTTCTGGATCACCAATATACACGGAAATTTCATCCAATTCCGTGTAGTACTTTTTGAGTTATGTTACGTTACGAGTTATGTTACAGACAGAGACGCCGACGAAAACATAACCTCCTTGGCGGAGCTAATAATCATATGATGATCCATACAAATGAAAGCACTCATGACATTTTTGTTTAGGTTGCAGTGAGGACTGACCTGCAGTTACATGGTGTGGTCATTCAAGAATATTTCTCTCTATGTCCATATTATTTAGTTATATTTCTAGAAATAAATTCCAAATGCTTTTAAAAGGCAAAACGTTCTCTAAGGAAAACATGTATGCTGTTTCTGTACACATTCTCTAAAGCTTGATTTGATTTCAAAATTTGATTTTAATTTTTAATTTGAAATCACAAATTGATTTGACAATCTGTGATTGACAAAATTAATGATTAGACTGAGCATAATCACATGACAACATATGTGATTGTGTAGGCCCACTGTTAGGAACAGTATGCCTACATGAACACATTGTTGGATGTATAAAATCAAAAGAATAATTTTACAAAACTAATAATAACAGCAATAATAATGAGAAATTAATTTGGCAGTAGAGATTACCAAGAGACACAGAGGGTTCCAGATCAACTCTGTGGTGTGAGGAAGAGAGTTGATCCATCACTGGTGGCAGTTGCTCTGCAGAACTGTCTGAAGACAGAACACGCTCAGACCCCTCAACTGAAATACACAACAAGAGAACAATGACACACCTGGTTTGTGTTTCCCAAATGCATAGTTGCTCACTAAGTTAGCAACTATGTTGTTTGCACTGCAATTTCCCATTGCCAACTGACTAAGTTGCTTAGCAACTATGCTTTTGGGAAACGGATGCTCTGACAGTTAGGCCTATTTAACTTCAGCACATATCTTGATACAGAGTTTATCAATTTCTAAAGATTTACAAGAATATGATGTGCAACATTGTAATAACTTGGCAGAAATGGAAGAGTTTATTTTAAAGCATAAGTTCAATACTTTAAGCAGCAACTTCAATACTTTAAAGAAATGGCCTATTCCTTTAAGCGGCAACAACCGAAAATCCTCGGGACAGAAGCATTTGTCACTCAGACAACCTGTATTTCATCATAAACGACCGAAAACAAGGTTAAATGTCATATAAACCGAATTTACTGTATGCTTTAAATTCATCCATCTCACACCCTTATAATTATTTTTCTCTTGAATCTTTAGTATGATTTTGGTGCTTATTTCATGAGTAGACTCACATTTATGTATAACTTCTGCTAATTTGTTTTTTTTTTGTTTGGAATTTCATGTAGTGTTTAAGGTACTTTTTACCAATGTTGTATAAAGTATCCAAAAGTCCCACTTGAGTAAAAGTACAGACACCCAGCAAAAAAAGTACTTTGGTAGAAGTACAAGTCACCTGTTAGCATGTTACTCAAGTAAAAGTATAAAAGTATTTTGTCTCTACTGTACTTAAGTATGAAAAGTAATCTTTAATTAAACCTACTTAAGTAATGAAAGTAAATAAAAGTACGCGTAGGCTAAAAAACATAACATTTTACAACATAGGCAGAATAATGAACTGTCAGTGTTAACTGAATGGGGCATATGAATATGAAACTGAAAGTGAGTTTCTATTAGCTGCCAACACACTACAATGTTTAACATTTTGTCATTCTTTTTCCTGAGGGCATTCAGTGACCTTGAACAATAGGGCTATGGATTGATTCACACCATATTTCTCCTTCAATGAAGAATTTGTTTGCACTTGTTCACTGACAAATTGGCATCTCTGATGTAAAACCTTGATGCAGTTGACCACCAAATGCAGTTTCAGCTGATATTTTGTAACTATAATGGCAATTGAAAATGTAGTGGAGTAAAAGTACAGAATTTTTTCACGAAATGTAGTTAAGTAGGCTAAAAGTAAAAGTTGACAGATTTTTAGCAACTCAAGTAAAGTATAGATACTCCAAAAACATACTTAAAGGAAAATACTGTAGTAAGTTTAAGCATAGTCCTGCTGCACGAGCCTTCTAACAGCAATATATTTCGCATGAAATTAAAGAATTTCGAACAGTAATGCGAACGCGAAACACTTTACATTGAGTCAATGTAACCTCAGATCTTACTTTCGGTTTCCAACAGTCAGGTCCCATTGATTCAGTGTAAAGTGCCTGTTCGCTTCTGCGTTCGCGTTCGGTCTGTGCTGTATCAAATTATTTTTTTCCACTCACTAATTAGCGCATTTAGCAAGCTCTTTCAACAGGGCTATGCTTGAATTCACTACGGTACTTTCCTTTAAGTACAGTACTTAAGTATTTTTACTTAGTTACTATACAACAAAGCTTTTTACTTACAGTTTGGATTGGTAACTTTGCTTTGTTCAAGCTCTTCTGCCATCCAGTCCATGTTCCTGTTGAGGCATGTCATGCTTCCCATCTCCTCTATCTTCTCCAACAAATCTATGACCTGATGGTTGTCACCCCGTCTTAGGTTATCAAAAACATGATACCTGTTCCCACACTTCCTGATGATCCACTGGAGAGCTGCTCCCTCACTTTCTATGTGGTGCTCTATTGATTTCTCCCCTAAATAGTCCCCATAGGTAAACAGCACTATGATGTGTCGCCAAATTTTACTACTAAGAAGCTCCAAGTGTCCCAGAGTGGTTCCTCTGTGTTCTTCAGTGAAAGAACGTTCCAGATCTATGACAAGGAGGACAGCAAGGGGTACAGAGGGGAGCAAAGACAAGGTGCCCCGAATCTCTGCCTTAATCAGTTCAGAGTTTTCCCGTTGATGGTCGGTAGCGGGCTGTCTGTTGCTCCAGCCTGGAGTGTCCATCACTGTTACTTTTCTCATTGCTATTCTGCCTGTTTTCTTCACACACTGAGTAGTCATTTTAGAGGTAAAGAATTCTACTCCTCCATTCACCCCCTGTAATATGGTGTTTCCACATGAACTCTTTCCAGCTCGCCGAGGACCCAACAGAAGAATTGCCAACTCAGAGAAGGACAGACATTTACCTTAGTCATGACACATAAAACACCATATTCCTTATTAGATTGTTATGTACAGTAAGTATGTCTAGGCAATAATAGATCACAATCAAGTTGGCTTCAAAACCAAAGCATGAAAACTACAGTTATACTCAGGTAAAAGTATTCATTTACAGTACTTTATGCACTTCCAACCCTTGTTTTACATATTTGGAAATTCTTGTAATTCACGTAAGCAATAAATCCCGAGAGGCCGGTGTAAATGCTGGTTTTAGCACGGGTGTTGTTAGGCACGAGACGCAGCCGAGTGCCGTTAGACATCCGTGCTAAAACCAGCATTTATACCGTACTCGAGGGGTTTATTGCGCTTCTAAAACTGTTATCACGTTAACGGCAATTGTTTCATTAACAGAAAACATAACCACGAGAAATATACCAAGTTATTCCTTGATACCAATTCCTCCGCCAAAAAACATACTTCCTCTTACTGAATGGTTGCCAAGTAACGCAAAAGCGCTGCTCCATTCACTTTCTTATGGCGCAGCAGTTTAGAACGAAATGCGGTTGGAGCTGTGCTAAATGCCTAATTTACAATGGCATCGAACGCGTTTTCAACCAATCACAATCGAGGACCGGAACTATCAGTTTTAGAAAAACAAGTTTACACTTACCCATAACATACTGAAGTGTTGCTCTTTCCTTGTAACTCCTCATCTGATGGTTTTCTGCTTATACCTCCACAATCCTCCATTTGTCCTCCATCTCTTGGGTTTTTCTTTGAGCTATCTCGAAATGGCTGCCACCATTTTCAACCACCATGGTCTCTAACTTTTTATAGAGATGTGCAACCTGCATGTTTGTCCCCTCAATGTTGTTGAAAATATGGTATCTGTTCCCACATTTGTCAATGACCCACTGCAGGGCAGGCCCTTCACACTCAATATGCTCTTCAATGGAAGTGTTTCCCAGCCACTCTGTAGCATTGAACAACACTATAATGTGATTCCACACACTTGGGCCTAACAACTCAATGTGTTCCTGGAGAGCCATTCTGTCTTCCTCTTCGAATGACACGTCTGCTCTGATGATTAGTATGAAAGCATGGGGTCCAGGGGGACACAGGGAGACACTACGTATAATCTCATCTTTGGTTATCTGGGCAGATCCCCTCAAAGGAACATTTGACCACCATCCTGGGGTGTCAACAACAGTAATCTCTTTGCCCATTAATCTTATGCATTTCTTAAGACAAAGACCTGTTCCTTGATTGGACTCAAACATATTTTCATTCAGTATGAAGTTTCTCACAGAACTCTTTCCAGCTCCTCGGGACCCAAGAATCACAATTCTTAAGTGTTTGTCTGAACAACAACAACAACAAAATACAGTATAATAAGTTTATTATATAATATTATTATTATTATTATTAATACTATTATTATTACTAACAAACAAGTTAATGAGTAAACTCACATATTATACGACCCGTCTGTGTCTCCATCTGTTTCTGCTTTCTCTTCTTTGCTCTTTTTTGCTGACATTTCTGTCTCTCCTCCGCGTCCTTTAGCCACCTCTGGGGCATTTTAAATCGTTTTCCACAATTCATCCTCATCATTTCTTTTATATTCTCCAGCAGTTGTGGGACTTGACTTTGTACGTCCACACCACTGTTGGTGTTCACAACAAGGTACCTTTTCTCGCATTTCTCAAGTAGCCAGATAAAGGGTCTGCCCTGCTCAAGTAGCCAGATAAAGGGTCTGCCAATATAGTGTCCAGTGGAAGTTTCATGGTTCATTATTATATCTTGTGACACATCCATTCTATCAGTAAGAAAAAGAACCATAAGGTGATTCCACACATTGTCACCCAGTAGCTCCAAATGCTCTTGAGTGGCTTTCCTGTGTTTCTCTGTAAATGTGTGATCCATTGGCAGAACTAGTAGCAAACAGTGAGGACACTGAGATACACTTAGCATAATTTTCAACTTCATCAGTTCAGGGGAATCCTGTAAGGTGTCCTTATCCCGCCAGCTTGGGGTACTGAAGACATTGATATGCCTCCCAGTTTTGGCCTTTGAACTGTCAAAAACATTACAATTGTGGTCTGATATTGCATTTATGACTAATTCCTTTCCTCTATCACTGTACCCCAGCAGCACAATCCTCAGATCAGATGGATGACGACCTCTGCCTGTGATGGGAATTAAAACAAAAATTAATACAACTTTACAATAGGGGTGCTGTACATGAATAAGCATTTATTAATGCTTGTATGTTTGCATTAATAATAAGTTTATAGCAAGTGTATACATAAGTCATCAAAAAGTTATGCATTAATGTTTAACTCATACGGGATATCAGCTGACAAGATGTTTACATATAAACTACTTACCATGAGATGTCCTCTCAAACTTAAGACCACAGTTTCCCATCTTCTCAGTAATGTCCAGTTATGTAACGAGCGTTAGCTTTGCCCTTTACATCCACTCTGTGCTGTGTGTATGCAATGAAGACTGGATGCTGGACTCAGGAATCAGATTGGTTTATTCTCTCCAATCGTCACAAACTCGATCTGATGTATTATGAGAACAGAACACACACATGATCACCCTAAAAGTTCTCTCTCAGTCAGGTAGAACAGTAACTGACTTACTCAATAAATTAATAAGATAACTGGAATGGTAGCAGTGGAGTAGCTTAACAACACATACCTGATATAGGCTATAATGAGAACAGGAGAGCACACAAACGGTCTCCTCAAAGTGAACAAAACAACTTAATCAGCAATGCAAGAGGATGAAATGGCGGCATCGCACACACAGCGAAAACATGCACTAGCTTGCTCTCCCCAAAGTGTCTCAATATTAGCTACTGACAGATGACAAGCACGGACATAAATCTGCACAGACACCCTGCTACGCACCCACAAGAAAAGTTCTTGATTGTAAGCCTTTATAACATGAAATAATCTTACTTTGTCCTAGTGAACAGACATTTGCAGGGTAGAGCCAGTCTGTGTCGTTTCTCCACCATGTTATGCACTCTAAAGACAGATATATCAATCTACGATCCTCTTTTAGATTTCAGTTTTGGGTGTGATCACAGACTGCAAGTCCAAGCACATCTAATGAACCTGTTTTGCAATCCCAGCTAAATCCAATCAATGAGAGGCTCTTCGATTAAAGGAAAATACCGGAGTGAATTCAAGCATAGCCCTGTTGAAAGGGCTTGCTAAATGCGCTAGTTAACGAGTGGAACAAAATAATTTGGTACAGCACAGACCGAACGCGAACGCAGGAGCGAACAGGCACTTTACACTGAATCAATGGGACCTGACTGTTGTAAACTTAAAGTAAGATCTGAGGTTACATTAACTCAATGTAAAGTGTTTCGCGTTCGTGTTAGGTATGCTGTTTGAAATTCTTTCATTTCATGCAAAATATATTGCTGTTAGAAGGCTGGTGCAGCAGGGCTATGCTTGAATTCACTCCGGTATTTTCCTTTAAATAACCCAGTGAAAGTGAAAGTCACATAAGTAAACTCTCATATCAAGGAATTGCTTTCTCTTCTCTCTCAGCTTTGTACTTAGAAAAACAACCATAGTTCCAGTCAAGACAAACAAGTCCCGTCATGTAGATCAAAGAAAGATGAGTTGCCATCTCAAGTTAATAAACTTATCTATTAATTAAATTCCCCAGACTGACGCAGAGGGAGTGGAAACTGTCAGTAAGAGTGTGTGTATAAGTGTTTGTCTGACATACAGTTGGTATGAAGGAGTGTGTTTCTGAATGTGTGTATGTATGTCTGTCTGTCTGTGGGGATGTGTATTTCTGAAAATGTGAGTGTGTGAGAAATGTGAGAAGTGTGTATCTGAAGGGTGTAATGTGGATAGCCCTTACTTCTGATCACACCTGCTCTGATAGGTCACACAGCTCTACTCCTTCAAACAGGGGCAGTCCTACCCTTTATATTATGGTGTCCTGGAAGACAGACCCAGCATGAAGGGGGGCATTGTGGTGCCGTGCCTGCCCACGGAGGCAGCTGTGCCCACCCTAGACAAACTAAGGTGTTGCAAATCCCAGGCTAGGGCCGTCACTGCTGCCATGAAAACACATAGGAAATACTGTATCCTCATCATAAGACTATGGTTTTATAATAAGCTACATCTGGAGTAAGATAGGCCTAAAAGTTTCACGACATTGAATGAGCTCCATATGTGTATATTTAAGAAAGAGAATGAGAGAGATGTACAGCTGGAGGTTGGTAGAATTTATCTCCTGTTTACCCAAGCCCACAGGTTGAATTGCTATAGCAGTTGTTTTAATGTGCACACTTTTATTCAGATACATTTTAAAACCTGACTTTTGTTAAATATGTAGCCTATCTAAACACATTTCACCTTGGCAGGGGTACAGTTGCCACTACAGTTCAGTGGTCAAGGGTAGAGGGCGCACTTTACACTGTTTTCTTTTGTTTACCCTCGCCCCAAATGCAGGGTGGCTGTAAAGCCTATGGGAGAAAACTGACGACCTGCAATAAATAACATAGCTGAACTTACTGTTTTCTCTGAAATTTCCGCTCATAGTCTCTGGCACAAAACATGAAAGAGAATCTGATATTAATTCAATATTTTGTAGGTTAAATAGGCTATGACAACTAGGCACACATGGGTGCATGGTCATATTTACCACTGTGGACGCCTAAGTCATGCCTTTTGGGGGGGTGGGCTATCTGCAGTATCCTACAGATAAGATGATGCCTATTTTTGCAAGACATTTTGCTTGCCATTCGATGACAGGTAAAAAACTATTCTCACTTGCGCCCTGACTGGAGGGTTATCAGCTCTTGATATGGTAATACTGTAAATGCCAATTCTTGATTATGTGAGCATTTAGATAGTTAGGCTCAATTTATTGTTGCTTAACGCAACTATGATGATAATAATGGCTTTTATGGTGGTGATAATGGTGACAAGGATGGTGCTGATGATACTGTCGAGGATGATGATGATGATGGTGATCAGTATGAGGAAGATGAAGGTGATGATGGTGAGCTCTAATGCAGGGAGTGAGTGTATGTGTGTGCATGCATGTGTTTGTGTGTTAAAGTGAGAATGTGAGTGCATTGTACTGTGTATGTGTGTGTGTGTGTGTGTGTGTTGGTTGTGTTTGTGTGTGATGGAAAAAAGGCCTGAATGCACCATGTCAAGGAATGTACTACTATACAGTATGTGTGTGCTTTGCACTATCTGTGTGTGTGTGTGTGTGTGTGTGTGTGTGTGTGTGTGTGTGTGTGTGTGTGTGTCTGTAGTGATCCAGGAAGGTTTGTCTCCCCTCAGTAGCCACTACGCATCCTCATTCTCCCAGCATGCACCTCTTCTGTCTCTGCTCCCCACTGCTATGATGCACACACACACACACACACACACTCACACACACACACACACACACACACACACACACACACACACACACATAGATACACACACACACACACACACAAACATACACACACACACACACACACACACACACACACACACACACACACACACAAACACACACACACACACACACACACACACACACACACACAAACATACACACACACACATAAACATACACACACACAAACATACACACTCACACACACACACACACAGTACAATGTTCCCCGCTGCTATCATGCTTTGAAAAGGGACATTAGTAACGCTATGTGACACATCTGTCACGCACAGCTGTGCCAGGCTCTCATACACACACACACACACACACACACATAGACACACACACACACATAGACACACACACACACACACACAAAGATACACACACACATACACAAACACAGATAGACACACAAACATACACACACAGTCAAAATTAGGCAGTGTTTTCATGGGGTACTCATGCATGCATGGATGTGCTCCCCTCCTACACACACACATACACACACACACTTACTGTAAACACACACACACATACAGTACAGTCTCACAAACGTCAAAATGTACAGTAATCTATAGCCCAAAACACACACCACAAAACTGTGGGTGGGGTTATTTTGGGATGTAGGCTCTCCTGGATTGTTGTGATTGGTTGAATGGGTGTTGTTACCGCGGGCAATGGGCCCAGTTGCACGTGGCACCAAGTGAGCAACCACAACACGTCAGCTGACTATACACAAACACACACACACACACACTGCCACAAAGCAGAGGGGACACAGAGGGCATGACGGCGTGTGTGTGTTTGTGTGTGTCTTCATACTGTATGTATTTTTATATGAGAATGAGTATGCAACCGGAAATGCATATGGATTTATTTATGCAAAATGTGTGTGTGTGTGTGTGTGTGCATGTGTGTGTATGTTAGCTTGATGATAGCACTCATTATCATGCACTGTACACAGTGCTGGCTTAATTGAATTGTGTGTGTGTGTGTGTGTGTGTGTGTGTGTGTGTGTGTGTGTGTGTGTGTGTGTGTGTGTGTGTGTGTGTGTGTACAGTACGTGTGTGTGCATGAATGAGTGTGTGTGGAGACCCAGTCCCTGCATCCATGCATAAACACATGCACACACACACACACACACACACACACACACACACAGATATGTAGTGTCTGCCATGGTGTGTCTCTCACACACACCCAAATCACTGTAGGCAGTCCAGTCCTCAGGCACATTGTGCAGACTAGTGGAAATTTAACCTCTCCCCAATTCATCCTCTCTTCCTCTCCATCCATCTCTTTCTACCACTCCATCTCTATTCTCTCTCTCTCCCCCTCTCTATCACTCCATCTCTCTCTCCACCACTCCATCCCTCTCTCTTGTCCAACCGCTGCCTCTGTATGTCACACAACTTTGGTAGGCTACCCTAATGAACAGTAGAGAATAAGTACAGTGGAATTACCTAAGTACCACAAAACTACTTGTAACTACACCCTTGGATGCGCGGGCTGTAAAATAAAGTGCATCCACGTTGATCCAACCCTGGATTTCTTATATGCTTTTACATCCAGGCTACCCCACACTTATTTTGTAATTATGGCAATATTACACATTAAGTTGTGTTTTGTTACGTTGTTCTTACTTGTACTTACCCAGTACTTCACGGGCTGTAAAATAAAGCGTGAAAGTGTGTTATTCCAGCAAACTTACGCTGTAAGTACTCAGTAATTTATCCCTTGATACCCTGTACTTCACGGGCTGTAAATTAAAGCATTACCATCTCTGCTTTTGTGTACTTATGCTTCGCAATGCTGTGTTGTGGTGTGATTTATGTGGTGTCTCTATTTATAATATCTACTTTGTTTATTGCTGCTGGTGTATCTCTCACATCCGCATTCTTGTGTTGTGGAGTACTGTGATGTGTTTTGTGTGGTGTCTCTTATAATGTCTGCTTTGCTTGTTGCTGCTTTTGTGTCTTATCCCTGTACTGATTAGCCTAGAAATCTAGACGTACTGGCGGCGGTAAATAAATTTGCTCAGCCTGTGCGTCTAGCCGCAAGCCATAGGGATTTGATTGGATGATGCCGTTGGCGATATCTAACCACAACGCTCTATGTCTTTAGGGCGGGCTTCGCTGAATACAACGGTCTTTTGAATTGGTGTTTACATCTTGTTCGTTCCTCCGATTGGCCATAGGCTATCCTGTTGCGTCCAGAAGTAGTTTGAAAGATAACAGCCTTGTTCAGCCCACGATTGAGTTTGGGTTATTTATTCGGAAATTCTCAGCTTATCAGCTACACACTTTGTGTACAACCGAATTCCAAAAAAGTTGGGACACTTTATAAATTGCTAATAAAAATGGAATCCAATCTTTTACAAATCTCATAAACCTATATATTGTTCACAATAGAATATAGATAACATGGCAAATGTTGAAAGTGAGACTTTTTGAAATGTTATGCCGAATATTGGCTCATTTTGGATTTTATGAGAGCTACACATCCCAAAATAGTTGGGACGGGTAGCAATAAGAGGCCAGAAAAGTAAAATTTTCATATGAGGGACAGCTTGAGGACCCATTTGCAACTTATTTGGTCAATTGGCAACATGATTTGGTATGAAAAGAGCCTCCGAGAGTGGCATTGACTCTCAGAAGTCAAGATGGGCAGAGGATCACCAGTTCCCCAAATGGTGCAGCAAGAAGTAGTGGTCCGAGATCACAAAGAAGTTTCTCAGACAAAAATTGCAAAGAGTTTGAAGGTATAATCATCTACAGTGCATATCATCATCCAAAGATTCAGAGAATCTGGAACAATCTCTGTGCATAAGGGTCAAGGCCGGAAAACCATTCTGGATGCCCATGATCATTGGGTCCTTAGATGGCACTGCATCACATACAGGAATGCTAATGTAATGGATATCACAAACTGGCCTTAGGACTACTTCCAGAAAACATTGTCAGTGAACACAATCCACTGTGTCATTCGCCATAGCCAGCTAAAACTCTATAGGTCAAAAAAGAAGCCATTCCTAAACATGATCCAGAAGCACAGGCGTTTTCTCTGGGCCAAGGCTCATTTAAAATGGACTGTGGCAAAGTGGAAAACTGTTCTGTGGTCAGACGAATCAAAATTCAAAGTTCTTTTCAGAAAACTGGGATGCCATACCATCCGGACAAGGACAACCCAAGTTGTCGTTGCTTATTGTTAGCGCTCATTTCAGAAGGCTGCATCTCTGATGGTATGGAGATGCATGAGTGTGTGTGGCATGGCCAGCTTACGCATCTGGAAAGGCACCATCAAGTCTGCAGTCCAGATCTTTCACCCATAGAAAGCTTTTGGTGCATCATACATAGGAATACATGACAAAGAGGACCTAAGACAGTTGAGCATCTAGAAGCCTGTATTAAACAAGAATGGGACAACATTCTCTCCACAACTTCTCTCCACAATCCCCAGACGTTTGCAGACTGTTTTAAAAGGAAGAGTGGATGCCACACATCGGTAAATGTGGCCTTGTCCCAACTATTTTGGGATGTGTAGATGCCATGAAATTGAAAATCATCTTATTTTCCCCTTAAAATGATACATTTCCTCAGTTTCAACATTTGATATGTGATCGATGTGGTATTCTGAGTAAAATATTGAAATTTGAAACTTCCATGTCACTGCATTCTGTTTTTATTCACAATTTGTAAAGTGTCCCAACTATTTTGGAATTCGGTTGTACAAATTTCTACTATGCACTTTTGAGGTGCGCGCATTCTCCTCTTTTGATGTCTGCCACACCCTCTGCGCTTAAGTTCAAAGTCAAGGCGGTGTTACGAAAGAGGTGGGCTTTATGTCAAATTGGACTAGACTGATCAACTGTGTCATTAACTTCTGTTGTCATGAAATCAAGGAATGTGGATTTTCTCATTTACCATCAGAATGTTATTCAATCCAGGATGAGGATAAATCTACTTTAATAGGCTATTGAAAATATTTTTGATGCGAGATTAGAGAAAGGAATCGGCTACCCTGTGATAGTCACAGATTTTGTTGATCTGTTTTTGCATGTTTAAATTAATATGGTGGCAAATGTTTTAATAGCTAATAACATGCTTTGATTGTGATTACAGCCATATGCCGTTTGAAAATAATGTCCTATTCCTGTGCTTTAGGCCTTTCTGTCATTCAATGAGCAAATTGTCTTGCATTTCAATTATTTAAGCGAGGCAGAATGCAACAGTTTAACAAGCATGTAGGCTTTCTAGGTAGCCTATTGAACATATTGGCTACTGGAAAACTTTAGGGATCATGAAAATATTCACCTTCCACGTGAAATAATTAATTTAGTCCAAGGTGACCCGATTTTGCTTTGTTATCTCAATATTTACAGTGTACATGCAGTTACAGTTACAATTTATTCAAGTGTGGACATCGAAAGCAACATACCATTTCGTTTTGTAGTGGCGTGGTTGTCACAATGTTGGTTTCAGAAAATCTATTTCATCCTAGCTCCTAAACATGCAAAAAAGTGAACTTCCCCTTTAATAGATTATATAGGACTGTCATACATAATGATAATAATACACTGTATAAAATAGAACAAATTGCAATTCACTTTTCATGCAATTATCAAATAACCCAGTGAATACCAGCTGTCATCCTGCAACCCTATTTGCATGGTGATCATTAGGATTGTGATGTTGTTGACTTACCAAGGTGAAGATTCTGCTTCTGCAGAACCACAAGAAGCTTTTAAGGGGAGTGAGGTGAGGTGACAAATATGACTTGTTCCACCTTCTTTCGTCTTTAAAGGAAAGTATCGGAGTGAATTCAAGCATAGCCCTGTTGAAAGAGCTTGCTAAATGCGCTAGTTAGCGAGTGGAAAAAAAATAATTTGGTACAGCACAGACCGAACGCGAACGCAGAAGCAAACAGGCACTTTACACTGAATCAATGGGACCTGACTGTTGGAAACCGAAAGTAAGATCTGAGGTTACATTGACTCAATGTAAAGTGTTTCGCGTTCGCATTAGGTCTATGCTGTTCGAAATTCTTTCATTTAATGCGAAAAATATTGCTGTTAGAAGGCTCGTGCAACAGGACTATGCTTAAATTTACTCCGGTATATTCCTTTAAGGACTAGGAGTTCACACAGTCCAGGCATCTATACAAAGACATACAGTATTGAAACTGAAAGGTTGTGACCTAGGCCTAAATCAGCAACACACTTCACAGTTGCATCCTATTTTTCTTCCTCTTCTCTTGTGGTTTGCTGGGTGTTGGCCTTTTCTGCTTTTTCTTTTCTACAGCCTGTTATTATAAATCACATGTGTGTAACGAAGGACAGGGTGGTTAAAGGACAACTTGTGCCCAAGGTTACCTGCTTAAAAAGAAGTAAAATTATTACTAAAAGAGAGTTTTTCCTTGCCTGTGTTACCTAGAACAATGCGAGGCACCTGTATTGTATCTGGCAAATAGTCTACATTTAATACATTTGTAATTGAATAAATAAAATAAAGTAAATAAAATTTACCTGAATATAATTAAAATAGAATGACTTCTGAGCTGCTCTGTGTAGTCTCTCCTTCTGTGCTCTTTCAACTGAAAGTGAATTCCAGGAGAGTTTTGATGTGGGGGATGTGCCTGAGATAGAGATCATATGGAGCAGAGGTCACGACAAGTAGATGTGTCTGCAAATTATTCCATCTGAAGAAAGAAGAGAGTTATACAGTCCACCCAAAGAAGAAAGTTATACAGTCCACCCATACTCAATTATCTTAACTTCAACCTTTTTCAACCGTTCTGCATTTTTTTTGGGGTGGGGGTTAGTTACTGGAGTTTTGTACTAGTAGTTTTGCTACTACCTGTCCTCAGTTTGTGTTCTGATAATAACTTCATTAAAAGGAAGAACTAAACCAGGGGTCAGCAACCCCCAGTTGCAGTAAAAGATTGTTCCGCAGGTTCAAGTCTTTCTACCACTACAAAAATTATATTAATGTTGTGCTGTAACTAGTCTTTCCTAACCCCACCCAGAGCAACACACTTAAAGTAAGGACAAATTTATTACTGAGATCTGAGGAGTGTGAAACAGCACAAGCAGTGGTCATAGGCCCCCTTCACTGGCTAGAATACAATTCCAGACTCCTCTAGGCCCCCCCTTCCTGTTTAGATTCAATTCATTGCCTGTGTTGCAAGACTTCTGAGGAGTGTCAGGAAAAGATAATGTTTATCTCTGGAGCAAGTTATGCTGCAATGGGGAGGTCCCACCTCCCTTTCTGTGGGAGACTCAGAACCTGCGTTGTGTGTACGCTATAAATTGCCTGTTGTGTGGGTTCTAGGACAGACAAGACTGCAGAAAGCTCTTGATCAGTAAG
>JAODXP020000028.1:9423887-9481718 GCA_027497455.2 Sardinella longiceps | reverse complement strand
ACTAACAGACGGCAGCCGATCATCAGATTGCTTGATTTCACTTCTCACGGTTGGAAAATTCAATGACTGTGGAGCTGTTTGATCGCAACTTGTTGCTGAAATGGTAAACATTTAATCGTGAGCTTCATTTCAAGAAATCAGCCAGTTAGCTTTCTAGTTCAGTCAATCACACCGTTCCCACAAATCGACACGCCTACAAAACCGTTTGCATGAAAAAACTGCGTAAATGAAAGCGAAAGAAAGAAAACTGGCTGTGTTTGAGGCGGAAGACAAGAAACTGCGCAACAAAGGTAAGGGACCACACAACGCAAATCAAATAAAACGAACTATCTGAAAATCCAGTCACGGCATGTTAATAAGAGTTTGAGTCTGTAGATAGAGCAGTGGTTCTCAAAGTGTGGTCCGGGGACCACTGGTGGTCCGCGAGCAAGCTCAAGTGGTCCGCGTGTTGATTACCATAAAAATATGTGAATTTAGCCTGTGTCATTATTTGAAGGCCAAAGATTAGTTGTTCACTGAATATAAGAGACAAACCTGTAATTTACTCTTTATTAAAGCATTTGAAGTGCCTACTCTATAAATTACTTGGGTAAAGAGTAGCAGCATGTGACCTGGCGAGGTGGCGCGAGGGCAGGTGGTCCCTGAAAAACATTTTTTGGGCTGAGTGGTCCTTGGTCTGAAAAAGTTTGAGAAACACCGGTATAGAGGGTATGAAAAGATGCAGCAGACTTGTGCTAGTATGCCTAAGCTTCGCAGAGGTTGACAAATTAGCAAATCTAATAGGCCTAAACCGTACTGAAACATTGCTTCGGATGACAGATTGTTCTGAGAACTTATTAGTAAATACCAAAAACCGTCCTCAAAATTGCACATGAACACACTCGTCGTAACGGTAATTTCCAATGGAAAGCTGGATGAATTTTTTGATAACGTTACACGAGTTTCCGAGAAGAGATAAACCAGAGACGTTTAAATAAGTAAACGGGCTTTTAATTAGTAAACTTTGAGCTTTCAACGTGGCGACGGAGAGAGATGAGTCAGTTGAGTGTCGTGAATGGTAAACATTGCATTGTTAAACGTCATCTACTGCTATTAGTTGGTTAATTTGTATCCTACATGTAGTGTGGCATTTACACGTATTATTTGGTTTTATAAAGCAGACGCAAGCTGTCAGTCGTGGTCGATACATTCGTGGAATGTCGTAGCCTCCCGTAGGCACGTAGTCTAGGTCTATGTATTTTATTATTCGGTCTGTGCTCACATGAATTTCGCTAAAGCACTTGAACGCACTCATAATTTCCACTAAACAAGTGGAAAGGGTAATCTTTCCCATACCACGTGAATGGTTGCTTGAGTCAGAGACACTTATAGAAGTTTACCATGGACTTTCTTTTTGATGACGCCATGAAGTAGGAAATATGAATTGCCGCCTAGGAGCTGTGTGAAGTTGCCCCAAAGCCCAAAATGCTGAAATAACACTGCAGTGTGTATCTGCTGCGTTTGGGCTGGTTTGTGCTGCAAATATGAAGCCGTGTGAAGTAGGCCTATGTTGATTATCACTGATTCTTGAGATTTTGGATAAAACATGTCCCACTAAGAAAGGGAAATTAATAACATTTTCAGCAATAAATTAAGTGAAGTCATAATCAGGGGGTCCTTTACACATATGTAAGGTTTTTTTTTCATTGGAGTCTTTTTTGTTTTTTATTATTATTATTATTAATTTGATGATTAGGTTAGCCACTGCCTACAAATTCACCTGTCCTCTCAGATTGGGGGTTATCATTTCAACTAGATTAAAAAAAGAATAATAAAAATAATGATTTCATTGAATAATACCTCTACTACATGAAAGAATACACAGTAATAAGTAGTTAAAACTGCAAATGGTGAATTCTGAACAATGTTTACTATTATTTTGTGGTTGCTCAAAATGTGTCCCTCATATCCGTCACCACCGTCAGATATTTACAAAAAGCAATAAAATCAAGCAACTATAATGTCAACTATATTCCTGAGGACCTTCTTTTCAAACCTTCAACTCTACTGCATGCTTCCAGATTACTCAAGCTCCTGAAAGTATTAAAGTAATTGGCTGGTTTTATTACTTTTTGTAAATATCTGTGACGGTGGTGACGAATATATGTGGCACATTTTGAGCAACCACAAAATAATAGTAAAGATTGTTCAGAACTCACTGTTTTCAGTTTTAACTACTCATTACAGAGTGTTCTTTCATTTAGTTAAGCAAATGGCCATTGACTTTGGATTTGAAATTTGGAATAATAGCCTATGTTTTAATAGGACCACTGTCACCACAGTTTTAAAGTCACCACCGTTTTATTTGTTTTAAATGAATATGCTACATGTTTCATCAGTGCTGTTGAATTATTAAAGTAATAGTCTCTCTTTAACTTTGTTGAAAGAAAAAAAAACATTAATTTGTCTTCTTAGGCTGAAAGTACATATTGTATAATATGAGATCTGTAAATATGAAGGGTGGAAGTAACAAAAAGTAAATAAAAAGAAATAAACTTTGACATGTCATATCCCCATGTATTAAATATAAATGTGTTAATGGTTATTAGACTAAATTAAATTTAATTTGAAGTTTGATACAATTGCATTTGAAGTTAAAATGCTTTAAACTTAAAATTAAATTAAAAGAAATTGAATTCACTTTGAGATCAGACATTCCATTTACAGTTCCCTGTTATTTTCAATTTGAATGAGACATATTTCAGCCTCGTGCAGTTCCATGCGCCACCATTTAATTCAAGAGCATTTCATTTACTTTTAGAAAGACTTTAGTTTTAGGTTGCATCAATGTCAATGAAATGCCAATCAAATGCCCCACCCATCATCAACAATCTGACTCGATTGAAAATGCCTGCCGTCAATGTGTGCAGTGAAGGGATTAGGCTGGCACATTCAGTAGCCTACGGTGGATAGCCTAAGCTTAGTGAGCTCCTGAGAGACCTTGCAACCGACTGGTCGTCATGCTTTTCAGGGAGTTTGTGAAATCCAACAGGTGTGTGACCATCCTTGTAAAATTTTGAAATGTTCACAATGAATGGTGGTTGCTGGTCGGCTCTCACCATCACAAGCTACATAACGCTTTCGACAGGGCAGGATTCTTTGTTGCGGGGATCCCCGTGTGTTTCACTGTCATGGGGTCGTAAAACTTTTCTTCATAGTAGGGTTGTTAATGAATAATCGATTATCGATTATTTGTTTGTTAAGGCTTGTTCGAATAAAAATTAAAGCTTAGCGAATAATCGTTTAATTTATTGCGCATTAGAGCAGCTACATCTTCCGGTACGCTATTGCGCAACAACGAGGAGAGGTGAAGGAGGTTAGGAAGAGAATAGCAGTGTGGGACCATTTCTCAAGAAACATGGGCCTATAGCTTATAAATTTCAATGCAATTACACTGACACGGTTACCTACCAACGTCATTTAAAAGGCGGTCTGATACTGGAGAACTGTTCTCATATCAGCTAGTTTGGCAAAAAGTATGTGCGCATTGCCTAGTCGCGATGTTTTCTCCGATGTGAAGGGAAACAGGCATGCTGTTGATAAATTGGTTACTGCTTATTAGGCCTACGTAATTTGAGAAAAAAATGTTATTCGTTATTTAACGTAGCCTACTTGGCTACTGAAGGCTATTACAGAGCGCGTCAATTTTTTATAATAATTGTCTCTGCCTCGGAAAGCATGAACTTGTGATCCACTGGAATATGCATACCTGTGTGCCTTGCTCGCCCGCCCTCTCGTCCTGAGTTTGAACAAAACTATGTGAAAGTTCTTCCTATCACCAGCAATTTTGGTCAGAAAAGTTCCATATTTCGTCGTGCATTCAAAAATGCTCATGATAGCCGTATGCTGCATTCAAAACATTGTGACAAATCTAGCCAAGAGCTGGATTCTTATTTCACAATCTGGGACGTCATTAAGCTCTGGATAAAAGTACAGTCGAAAAAAATATTTAACAGCATAAACAAAAGCTACATTAGAGCTCTAATAACTGACGGTCAATTCCTTCACGAAATCCCTAAACATCGCAACCAGGTCTACACGGTTGATGTGGTGCAAGTTCGCACCTTAATGCACACTGATCCTTTCGCTCTCATGCTGCGGCAGGCCAAAATGCTGTATTTCCTTAATAACTTTGGAGAAATATAAGTAATTTTATGTGCGTTTTTTTGACATTAATTTGCGTGGGGAAGATGGGCGCAAACCCATGTATGTAGACTATGGCTCTGAAAGTGGGCAAATGACGTCTTTTTTCCGCAAATAATCGATTAACTGTTTGTTAACTTTCTGAATAATCGAACATGAAAATTTCTGAAAAGTCCCAACCCTAGTTCATAGCAAACATAGCCTACTTGTCAAACCCGCAGTTTGAGCCAAGTTTCTCATGGTACAAGCATCTATTTTGTGATTGTGCAACTAACAACCTCTTGTCTTAAACCCTGTTTATGATACCCCTCAACAACGTAGGGTAAGATGAACACCTATAAGATGGCACAGCCCGTGTTGTTCCAAGCAGCAGCAGCTAGTAGGCCTACTAGAAGCTATTAACGGTCCCAAGCAAAAGCCCTGCCGTCTTACAGCCCTGCCATATTGTGAGCAATATCTATTATCAAGTCTTATTCTATTAAGTAAGTTTAGAGTAATTTAAACTTCAAATGAAATTGTATCAAGCTTCAAATTAGATTACATTTAATAACAATTGATAGATTTAAATTTGGTACTTGGCGATATGACATGTTTAATTTTATTTCTTAATTTTCTTTTTATTTAATTTTTGTTACTTCCACCCTTCATATGTAAAGGAGTACTATGAAACTGTATAAAAATTGAACAAAAGTGAATTTTCAACTTATAACAGTGTACCAGATAATGATTTAAAAACTCTAAATACATATAAGACCAATTATATTCAAAACAATTAGCTTTTTATTGCATCTGACGGTGTTGACAAAAACAAAGCAATAGCTGAGAAAATGCCTATTTTATGAAAAAAATACAAAAAGTCACATCCATAACCTAATCCACATCCTTTCTCTGTGTTTACTGAGGTGTCCTGTTTGGTATGAATGTAGTAATATTTACATTTCTCTAGAAATTTCACACACTTCACAGCAAAAACTACTCTCCTATAAAAGTCTGTCCATTTTTCGTCCCGTCCATAATGCAAATTGAAAGGCTCATATTCCTATAGTGGAAATCATGATATTATTTTTTTGTGTTTGCCTATATTCAGCCATGGAGTTTGCATAAGAATATGAACAAAATTGTGAAATACTGACAGGTTTGCGCTAGGGATGTCCCGATCCGATATTTGGATCGGATCGGCCGCCGATATGAGCAAAAAAATGCTTATCGGTATCGGATCGGCATGCACGGAAACACTCAGATTCAGACTCCTGATCCGTTTTTTAATTAAAAGTCCGCTCCGTTTTTTCTTACCCAAAATGCAATCCGCGTTTCTCAGCACGCCTTCCAGCATTATTAGCTGCTGGAGTTATTTATCCAAATTGTGGATGAATGGAGTTATTTGATTGAGTTATCCTTGTCTGGCAGATGGCAGAAAAGTTTATAATTAGGCTATAATGAGGAATGCATATTGCCAAGTTTTTGCTGCCAGTGTCAAAAAAATGCTAAATTAGCCTCTGTTACTAAAAATCTTCACTGTCTCTTTTCCAATGTTCATAGTCAGTTACTTAATGATAAAATATTTTACTTTTGTGTGCATCTTGTGTGCATTGTGCATCTTTTTATACTTTTATCAAATTGGAATGGAATTGCCCATATATACTATATGGGCAATTTCAGCGTTATGGACGTGACATTTTCATGCATTATTGATGAACAAAAGGCCACATAACCTCTGCAAGCTTAGCAGTATTTCACATTTTTTTCATATTCTTATGCAAACTTTGTGGCTTAATACAGGCAAACTAAAAAAAATAATATCATGATTTACATCATAAGAATATGAGCCTTTCAATTTGCGTTATGGACGTGACAAAAAACGGGCAAGCTTTTATGGGAGATTACAGTTTTTACTATGAAGTCTGTGAAGTTTCCAGAGAAACGCAAATATTATTCCATTCATACCAAAAAGGACACCTCAGTGAACACAGTAAACGACTTGATTTAAATATAAGATTAGTTGGTTTTCATTGGGGTTATTGTGGGAAAAATTGCGTTATGGACGTGACGTTATGGACGTGACATCTGGAAAAACCTTCCAAAAACCTACAAAACAAATCTGAATGGTGGATTTTCACCTGTAACAACTTCACTCAATTTCAAATGTATTGGGTGAAATCATGACAAGACTTAATATACTGAACTATAGCCTTAGTAAAGTGAGAGTCCAACACTTATGTGAAAACCATGCAAAACAACCCTTATTTGACAAATCTTTAGAAATGACTCCACAAGCCAAGGTTACTCATGTGTTTGTGACAATAATTGTAATAACATTGTTATTATCAAAAGTCATTGCGGAAGTGAAAAAAAAAATCTCCCATTATAATTATAATCTCCCATTAATCTCCCTCCATAGACTTACATTATGGCTGAATAGGGTAAAAATTTTAACAAATAGATATCCTTTCGAAACTTGCTCAGATGATAATGTACTGTACATCGAGACAAAACTTTTTTGTATTGGAATTTTTCTGAAAGAATTTGTATGTCCATGTAGATGACACTTTAAGTTTTACAGTTTTTCTCAGTCGCTTTGGTACAATTCTCGAGTCATCCTTACTTTTTGCAAAACAGTAAGTGCATTTTTCAACAATTTGGACAAATGGCAAAACACCATGGATTGACTGCCAAAGCAAGTCTCTTGCTCAAAATCCTTAATTCATCTCTCAAAATTAAATATTTGTGTCAATAGACGTGTCAGTCCATCAGAGGGAAAAGTTCTTGTGTCATCATGTGTGAACATAACGGTCAAATTGGTTAGTCATGTTGTCAATGTAATAGTGCGCACATGAGGAGTTTTCTGGTGTAGACTATGGTTATAAATAGTGCTGTCAAACGATTAAAATAATTAATCTGATTAATCACAAAATTTTACAATGATTAATCGTGATTAATCACTTTTAATCGCAACTCATTTCCTCCAGTACGAATTTGGATGCTAGGGTAAGTTGGATCCTTATTTTGCCCTGTAAAGGCCCTGATACTAAATAGTTGGTTGTTCTTCTCAAATGGGGCAACTCACACCTGTCCCCTACCCCAAAGGGTTCCCCAAACATGTTGTTGGACAATCAGGAGCTAGGCCATAATCTTTATATAGTTTGACTTGATAGCCGAGCCATTTTCTATCTGAAATTGAACATAATAAATGCCATGAAAGTGGAACCATATCCATCAGGATTAATCTGAGTTAATTTTTTTAATCTGAGTTAAAATTTTTGGATTAATCACGTGATTAATCAGTTAATTTTGACAGCACTAGTTATAAACCTTGTATAAAGTATAACATTTTGGTGATGAGTATTGTAAGTTGTAAATTACACCTTAGTGTATGTGAGAGGTAGGGTTGTTAATGAATTCGATTATCGATTATTTGTTTGTTAAGGCTTGTTCGAATAAAAATTAAAGCTTAGCGAATAATCGTTTAATTTATTGTGCATTAGAGCAGCTACATCTTCCGGTACGCTATTGCGCAACAACGAGGAGAGGTGAAGGAGGTTAGGAAGAGAATAGCAGTGTGGGACCATTTCTAAATTTCAATGCAATTACAGTGACACTGTTACCTACCCACGTCATTTAAAAGGCGGTCTGATACTGGAGAACTGTTCTCATATCAGCTAGTTTGGCAAAAAGTATGTGCGCATTGCCTAGTCGCGATGTTTTCTCCGATGTGAAGGGAAACAGGCATGCTGTTGATAAATTGGTTACTGCTTATTAGGCCTACGTAATTTGAGAAAAAAATGTTATTCGTTATTTAACGTAGCCTACTTGGCTACTGAAGGCTATTACAGAGCGCGTCAATTTTTTATAATAATTGTCTCTGCCTCGGAAAGCATGAACTTGTGATCCACTGGAATATGCATACCTGTGTGCCTTGCTCGCCCGCCCTCTCGTCTTGAGTTTGAACAAAACTATGTGAAAGTTCTTCCTATCACCAGCAATTTTGGTCAGAAAAGTTCCATATTTCGTTGTGCATTCAAAAATGCTCATGATATCCTATGCTGCATTCAAAACATTGTGACAAACCTAGCCAAGAGCTGGATTCTTATTTCACAATCTGGGACGTCATTAAGCTCTGGATAAAAGTACAGTCGAAAAAAATATTTAACAGCATAAACAAAAGCTACATTAGAGCTCTAATAACTGACGGTCAATTCCTTCACAAAATCCCTAAACATCGCAACCAGGTCTACACGGTTGATGTGGTGCAAGTTCGCACCTTAATGCACACTGATCCTTTCGCTCTCATGCTGCGGCAGGCCAAAATGCTGTATTTCCTTAATAACTTTGGAGAAATATAAGTCATTTTATGTGCGTTTTTTGACATTAATTTGCGTGGGGAAGATGGGCGCAAACCCATGTATGTAGACTATGGCTCTGAAAGTGGGCAAATGACGTCTTTTTTTTTCGCAAATTAGGGCTGCAACGATTAGTCGAACACGTCGACGACGTCGACTATAAAACGTAGTCGACGCAAAATCTTGTAGTCGCCTAGTCGTCATATTTATGAGGCTACATATAATTTGCATGTTAAAAGTTGATTTTCACTAATGCAGAGACGACCTGAAAGATTTCACTCGACTCTTTAGAACACTGCAATTCCCTGCCGGAAGTGTTGGGGGCAGTAACCTCATCTTTCCACTAAGATACCTGCAATAAACATGAATGATGAGAAAAGCCCTGGGCCAATTTGAGCAAGACTGCTCGTAAATAGCTCGTAAACTTGAGACCGCTATTATCAGGCAAAAATAAACTTTTGGATTTTGGTGCTGCACAATTTCAACATTAGCCTATGCATCAGAAGCAATGCAGATTGCGTCTCTGCAACTCTGCTGAACAGCAAAGCCTGCCTGTAGCCTACATTAAGCTAAAAGTTTTAAACATGAGCAAAGCACCTAGCTCGCTAATATGCTAGAAACTGAAAGGGTTTTCTTGTTAAAGTTTTCTTTGATGTAGGCTATTTAATTTTAAACCACAAGTAAAAACATACCTTAACACTGTAATTCCCAAGGTGCAGACGATAGGTGCAAGTAGCCTAGCTTAGCGATCGCAAGTTCACCAATCTAAAGATTAGTCGACTACCAAAATAGTCGTTAGTTGCAGCCCTATCGCAAATAATCGATTAACTGTTTGTTAACTTTCTGAATAATCGAACATGAAAATTTCTGAAAAGTCCCAACCCTAGTGAAAGATTGTTTGAATAGAATGGATAATATTCAAAATTACACTGCTACTTTTTGTACAGCAATTTGTTGACAAACCATGTCATTGTGCTACAGAAAGGAAAAGACGGCACTACAGCACTAAAAAAGCTAAATGTGAACATAGAACAATCTCGTTTGGGAAAACTATAAACCCAGTGCTATAGAAATTGCAATTCAGTCTTCCTACACCTTGCTTACATGCATTATTTTGCTTATATACATCTGTCCTTGACCTATTATGACAACATGTTCAACCATTTTTGCATGTAAAGACTTATACGATGAGCCAATGCCTAAATGCAATGGGGTGTGAGACAATTCAAGAGAAAATTGCACACAAGTTTTTGCATGGATGTACCAATGCATTTGTAATTTGCTGAAACCAATGAGAAATTGCTGTTTTGAGGTGCACAAGTGACATGATGATGTAAAGATTGACCAAGTAGTTTTGAGAATTTCAAATCTGATCTGAGAAATGTACCAGAGGGACTGAGAAAAACTGTAAGGTGAGGTTTACTATTCCGTGGAATTGCCCATATATTGATAAATAAAGATATTTATATAGAGATAAAAAAAAAGAATAAAGCAACTACTTGATATCAGTTGTGTTGCGTCCATTGTTTCCTTTTTTGATCCATTTCAGAATGAAACTGCAGAAATCAGACTCACCTGCACCCAGCTGTGCATCTCCACTAGAAAACTTTAAAAAGGAACCACCTGATTTAAGGTCAGCTGTTGTTTTTCACTGAACTGATGATATTTGTCCGATTTAGCTTGTAATAGAAAAATATAGGACTGTAGACTGTAATATAAATATTTATAAATCATAAAGGTCATAAAATATGGAGAGTAATTTCCAATAATAGCAAGGAGGTTTAAGAGTGCTGCAACTTGTTGTCGTAATAAAGCTATAACAGCTGCGCTGTGTTCCCAATGTGCTTTGTGGAGACGTCCATAAAGTCTTGTTGCTTCACATTGGAAATTAATGTCTGTGGTGATGTACTTGAAGTAGTCAGTGGATTAGTGTGCTAGTCTTCATTTTGATCCTAAATTGCATGACACTGATGTTCATACAGTAGATAACTGAATATTAAGGTTTTAGTAGTCAGCTGCTTTGGGCCTTGATTTTTTTTTTTTTTTTTTTTTACAGTGCATTGCTCTGCTGTTCTTATGTAACTATGTAAATTGACTCTTATGATGATTCTTAATCATCATTTCAGAATGAAGCAGGAGAGATCAGACTCACCCACAGCCAGCTGTGAGCCCATTATGTCAGACCTAACTGCCAGTCTCCTGACAAAAGACCACTTCAAGTGTTCAGTCTGTGCTGAAGTGCTGAAGGACCCAGTGTCCATCCCCTGTGGACACAGTTACTGCAGGCAGTGCATCACCTCATACTGGTCCCAGCCTAACCATGCAGGACTCTATGCCTGTCCCCAGTGCTCACACACATACAGCTCCTGTCCTGCACTTTACACAAACTCAGCCTTAGCACAGGTGGCAAAGAAACTCCAGCACTTCAGTCCTGTTCTTCCTTCTGACTGCTATGCTTGTGCTGGAGATGTGAGCTGTGATTTCTGCACTGGGAGGAAACCCAGAGCTGTGAAGTCCTGTGTGACCTGCATGGCCTCCTATTGTGAGACTCACATCAGGCAGCACTACACAGTTCTAGCCCTGAGGAGGCACACACTGGTAGAGCCTCAAATCCAGGAACTAAAGCCCAGTCAGCTGCATGACTTCAAAATTGAAGACTTAAATTTCCCTGACCCTGAAGAGCTCATAAAGCCGGTAAGGCACAGCAATTGCTGACAGACCTGTTATCATCATCAAAATATGTTGAACTCAACCTCAGATAGACTGAGGAGAAATCACTTACACAGAAATGCTAACAGCAACAGCTAACAGCATTTCTGTTGCAGAAAAAAACGAAACTAGTATATAATGCAATGCAGTAAACTGCAGGTCAAAATAATGCATTGATACATAATAAATGATAATAAATGTAATTTATTATGATACCCATATCTGTTTCTTGTCCTAAAAGCTCAATCTGCTGCTTGATGACCTCAAAATGGAAGACCTGAAATGTTTTAAAGATGAAGACCACAGCCAAGGAGTAAGTGGTTACTGAATTTGAACTTGATTGAATTTTGTTATGACTGTTATTTACTGTTATGACAGAATTTATACACAAATACAAAAAATTAACCTGACTCCGCCAGATGGACTTGCTCCCGCTATTCCATCAGGGAATGATCCATCCATTGAAGAAGTTTTGGTTTGTTAGTTCCGTTTTCGTTAGTTTAGTTTTGGCTGATTGGATAAGGCATCTGTTAATCATGACCATAACATACGTACATGTTCTTTAGACCCGCCTCTCGTTGCGCCACACCTCAACCCACCTCAAAGCTAACGCTGATTGGTTCGTTTGTTTGCCAACCTGTTCCAAATTCTCGTCAATGGAGAGTTGCCAGACTGAGCTGTGAGTGAAGACCTGAAGCTCGCGAGATCAGTTTGGTCTCACTAGGCTAGCAAAATGGTGAAATCCATGTACCCATGAGAGATTTAATTATATTTGGCTACATATTTTAAATATTTGATTTCACCATGTTTTTGCCATAATGGTACATTAAAGAATCGCTCTGGAGTGAATTCAAGCAAAGCAAATAAATTTAATTGAGCAAAGCAAAGCCCAGTTGAACGAGTTAGCGAGTGGAACAAAATAATTTAGAACAGCATAGACTGAACATGAAGCACTTTACACTGAGTCAACGCTACCTCAGATCTTACTTTTGGTTTTGAATAATCAGTTTCCATTGATTAAGTGTAAAGTGCTAGTTCGTTTGTGTGTTCGTGTTCGGTCTATGCTATTCAAAAATATTTTACTCCAATTTCTTAACTAGTTTAGCGAGCTTGTTCAACATGGCTATGCTTGAATTAATGCCAGAGCTATCCTTTAAAGCACTTCATCATTGAGAGGAATACATTTTTTCTATCTGTCCTTTTTGATACAGCTTGATCAGACGTCTCTTGGCCAGTCTCCAGATGAAGATGTATGTGGCCAACACGGGACACTAGACCAAAGGTAGCTGGGCCCCCTCATTTTTCTCCCCCAGATTGCGGGTGCAAAAAAAAAAAAAAAGATCCCAAGAAAAAAACACTTGACCTCATGAAAAACGGTTCCTCTGTGGTTAACAGTAGATGTACTTTTTGGACACTTGGAAATGCGCTTTTGAAATGAATAGGATTGAGTGGATTTTGGAGAAAAAATTGTATGTGCAACTATTTTTTTAAAAAAAACTTGCTTTACTGACACGGTATACATTGTTGACATGCTGTTTAACCTACCAGACACTGTTGAGCTCTCAGCAGCTGCATCTATGAAATTGATGACAAGATATCATTAGAAAAAGTGCCTTGCTTTAAAAATCAAATAGGGCAAAATTGCATTTACTTTTGTCAATTAATTTTGTCTAATTTTTTAATCTTCTGATTTTGTGATGAAGCATTTTAATTGCCATACCCATTTAAGTCCTATAGATGCCATACCCATGACAAAACCTTTGACTATTCATAACATTTCCGAGTCCACAACATTTCCACTAGACTTTTTTTTTTTATGTAAAATTACATAAAAATGATGTCTTGTAGATTGAAGCAAGAAAGATCAAATTCACCTGTGCCCAGTTGTATGTCTTTAAAGTCAATGGACCCACCAGAACACTTTAGAGAGGAACATACACCTTATGACTCAAGGTGAGCACTTAGTTATTCTGTTCAGAATGAAATGTTGATTCATTTAAATTATACATGTACATTCTTCTGGGACCCTATTCAATTCAATTGAATTTATTTCTAGAGTGCGAAATACCGTAAATTTGCCTCATGGCACTTTACAGACCGTATGAAGAGCACTCTTGATGAATGTTATTGACAATTGAATAGAATGTATTTTTATTGACATAGTTTTATTATTTACTAATTTAGTCTTCAGTACAGTTTAATTTCAAGTACAGTTCAGACAGAGCTTTCTTCACCAGTACTAGTGTGTTCCAGTTTCTATATTCAGTTCAGAAATGTCTTTGGACAATGGACTAAATTGTATGCGCAAGGTCAGTACATTCTGAAAAGAATTTACTATTTTCACATGTTTGGAGTTTAGAGTGAAACTGGGGAGGTCAGAATCACCTGCACCCAGTTGTTTGTCTCTGAAGTCAATGGATCCGCCTGAACATTTCAAAGGAGATTTGACACCAGATTCAAGGTACCTAATGTTTGCCTTACCTACTGTACATTGGTACAAGTGCAGTTATTACTTGTACTGCTGTTGGTTGTTCATTTGATGTATGTCTTCTACCTGATCCAGTTCAGCTTTTCTGACAAAAAAGAGGACTTGTTTTTTTTTTACATGTTTGGAACTTAGAGTGAAAGTGGAGAGGTCAGAATCTCCTGCACCCAGTTGTGTCTCTCTGAAGTCAATGGACCCACCTGAACATTTCAAAGGAGATTTGACACCGGGTTCAAGGTCAGTGAAGTAAGAAAAAATCAACTGTGTCCAAAAGTATACCATTGATGAAGTGATAAGAAAAGTATCTGAATTGTGAAGGGTTGCCTTACCTAATATTTGCCTTACATACATTGGTACAAGTGCAGTTATTACTTGTCAAGGATGGTGTTACTTTTGGCTATGCCTTGCTTTGCTGCTTAGAGGCCATTGTCTTTCTATGTTATACTGATTGGGGTCTATTAAATAAATATTTTGGGGAGCAATAGGTAAAAACGTCTTCTCTATGTTGCACCTGGAGCCTGTTGTTACCTTTTCTAAAAGGGCATTATATCTGTATGTTATTCCAGACTAAAGATAAAGATGAAGGAATCCTCTGATTTGACCATTCCTCTGAAAAGGTATTTGCAAACCTTATAGTGGTTCTTCATTATGCAAAACATCTTTAAATAGGGGGAAATGTGTGTAGTTTTTATTTTTATAACTTTTGATATGTGAAATTAAGACCAAAACTAAGGGCAAAAATTGTAAGCTCTAATTGTGATTGTGTGGTTTTAGACCCAAGCTGGAAATGCCATACATACCTGCACCCAGTAGGTCTCTAAAGTCAATGGACCCACCAGAACATTTTAAGACAGAATTCATGCCTGAGTCCATGTGAGTATTTTATTTTATTTAATTTTTAATTATTTTTTTATTATATATGTAAGAGGCACAAGAATATTCCAATTTGAAATAAAATACCTTGGTCCAGTTTCCTAAATTCTTCTTCAGTTATTGAACACTCCCTTCAAGTTTTGACCCTAGGCAGATGAGGCAGATGAGGTTTTGTTTTCATATGCATCAATTACTATTACCTGCTGTTTTGCTAATTGGTCTGTGTAGCATGATATTTGGTCATCATTCTCATCAATTATTCTCATCATTCTCTTAGCTGCAGCATTTTGCACCATTTGAAGCCTATTCATATTGGCTTGAGTTACAAAAATCTGGATGGGATGAAATAAAAGCATGGCCGACACTTATATTCTGACTTATATTCATATTCTGACAAGCCACACTATAACAATATGACAACCATGGCTCAATCCTAGTGGCTGAATCCATGTTGTCTTTCAAGCACTACGATCTGAGCCACAGAAAGGCAAACAATTATGTCCAACAACCGCTAAGGCTGCTAACACCTCAGTTCTATGTTCATTGAGTTGTAGAGTAGACAATTGCTTGAAAAACCATCTAGGTTTTAATGCCATTCAGGCAAAAAAAAGGTAATTCAAAGAACATGGTGTCGCAGGTATGTGAAGCTGAATATCACAAATAATTTCAAGTAATTGATTTTAGAGTGAAACTGGAGAGGTCAGAATCTCCTGCACCCACCTGTGTGTCTCTTAAGTCAATGGACCCACCTGAACATTTCAAAGGCAGATTTTCACCAGCTGATTCAAGGTACCCCATCTTCTATATTAAACTGGTAACATTGTTGAACATGACAGATTTTAAATTATTAAATTACATTTCTTAAATGAGAGAACTTAAATTTTATTCTATACTCTCTTTATACTGTATCTACTGTTCTTTCTTGAAGCGAGTTCGTAGCCAGTGTGTTAATGGTGGACCACTTCAGATGTTCAGTGTGTACAGGAGTGCTGAAGGACCCAGTGTCCATCCCCTGTGGACACAGTTACTGCAGGCAGTGCATCGGTTCATACTGGGCCCAGCCTAGTCATGCAGGACTCTATGCCTGTCCCCAGTGCTCACACACCTACATCTCCTGGCCTGCACTCTACACTAACTCAGCCTTAGCAAAGGTGGCAAAGAAGCTCCAGCACTTCAGTCCTCTTCCTGCTGACTGCTACACTGGTGCTGGAGATGTGAGCTGTGATTTCTGCACTGGGAGGAAACTCAGAGCTGTGAAGTCCTGTGTGACCTGCATGGCCTCATATTGCGAAACACATCTCAAAGAGCATTACACAGTCCCAGCACTGCAAACACATACATTGACAGAATGTGAACACCAT
This sequence comes from Sardinella longiceps, assembly GCA_027497455.2. Taxonomy (NCBI): domain Eukaryota; kingdom Metazoa; phylum Chordata; class Actinopteri; order Clupeiformes; family Clupeidae; genus Sardinella; species Sardinella longiceps. The sequence goes on along the minus strand of JAODXP020000028.1, from coordinate 9,465,771 downwards.
GATCAAAAAACCCTGGACATTAAGTGTGATATCAAAACTGAAGAGCTAAATCTGGTGAGATTGGACTTTTTTTATAATATGAGAATGTCAGTTTGAGTGAGAGTTACAAATTCTTGCTATTGATTCTGACTGATTGTTTCCAATACTAGAGAAAGGATGAGCCGGGAAATCAGAAGCCAACTATCAGTAAACTGCCTGAGGCCACGACAGAAGCAATGGAACATGGAGTAGAGGTGGAGTCAGCAGCTGTTGGTCCAGTAGCTCAGGCTGAAACTGAACCCCAGCAGCAGACACAGCAGACCACTGAGAGCCCTGGGGTACCACTGGTTACCACTCAGAACCAGCTGTCTGCACAGGTGAGAGAGAGACTGTCATTGGGTGGCTCATAGATACTTCGAAGTGAAATATCGCTGAACTGCTGAAAATGGATTCATGTATCAGTTACAGTATGGCTTAGACTTAAAGTGTCAGGCCACCATTTGTGGAAATAAGCTCATTTTGCACCTCCCCTCGAGTTAAGCAATTGAGTTTTACCTTTTTTCTGTTCATCAAGCCGTTCTCCGAGCCTGGTGATACGACTTGCAGCTCTATCCTAGCATAGTTCCTTGAACCGAATTTGACCAGCTAGCATCGCGCCCGCTAGCATCTCGCTTAAAAGTAATAAATATTTCCGGTAATTTTCCCATTTAAATGTCTTCTTATCTCTATTTGAAAAATTTTTATAATACTTGCAGAAAATGAAACATGGCGATTTCTTTGGACGAATTGGTTTGGAACTATTATCTCATTTCTGCATAATGATCAACGCGCACGGCGAAACAGCACACTCATATCCAAGCAGCTCCTGAAAATAGTCCAACAAACACAACAAACGTTCATGTTACATTCGCTACGCGTGTTGATTATTACGCTGAACTGGATAATTAAATTGAGGAAATTGCCACGTTTCATTTCATTAGGGGAGGTGCAAAATGAACTTATTTCCACAAATGGTGGCCTGGCACTTTAAGCAATTATAGGTATCATCTCTGTGTAGTGAGCTGTGTTTCATGTGTGTTTTTTTGTGTCATTATTAAATATTCTCTCTTGCTTCCCAGGAAAATATTGAAAATCATGAAAATAATTCAGAAAAACAGGGAAAATCTTTGGATGACAACAGTCAGGATTCCACTCCTGAGAAAGACCCTAAAGAGCAGCTCCGCCTGTCCATCGAGCGCTGTATCCAAGCTCTGGTGCATGCCTGTCAGTGCCGCAATGCCAAATGCTCACTGCCCACATGCCAAAAGATGAAGCGCGTGGTGCAGCACACTAAGGGCTGCAAGCGCAAAATCAACAGTGGTTGTCCTGTCTGCAAGCTACTCCTCGCCCTCTGCTGCTACCACGCCAAGCGGTGCCAGAAGAAAAAGTGCCCCGTGCCATTCTGCCTGAACATCAAGCACAAACTGCGGCAGCAGCAGCTCAAGGAGGCACAGATGCTGCACAGGCGCATGGCCACCATGCAGGGTATAGGCCAGACAACTGTTCCAGGGCCAGAAGGCAGTAGTTCCACAGGCACACCCATCTCTAGTACACAGCCAGTCATTACACAAACACCAGCAAGCCTCAACAGCACTCCAGGACTCCAGTCTGTTAAGGGTGGTGGATCCCAAGCACCACAGCAGCAGCACCCCAGCATTCACCCGTCTGCCCTTCAGGACCTTCTCAGAACCCTCAAATCACCAAGTTCTCCACAGCAGCAACAGGCGGTATTAAACATCCTAAAAAGCAACCCTCAATTGATGGCTGTATTTATCAAACAGAGAACCTTAAAGTACAATGCGCGGCAGCAACAACTCCAGCAGGCACAGATGATGGCCAGCCAGCTGCACTCAGGCCAGACAACTGTTCCAGGGCCAGAGGGCAGTAGTTCCACTAGCACGCCCATCTCCAGCGCACAGCCAGTCATTACACAAAGACCAGGGAGCCTCAACAGCGTTCCAGGACTCCAGCCCGTTATGGGTGGTGGATCCCAAGCACCTCAGCAGCAGCACCCCAGCATTGCCCCCATCAAGGTTGCTAGATCACAGGGAAGCTATGCTTTGCCCAGAGGTTTGTTTTTGAACTTTTGTTCATTTGTTCATGTTTAGGGCTGGCAAAATTAACTGATTAATCATTTGATTAATCCAAAAAAAATGAACTCAGATTAATCCTGATGGATATAGTTACACTTTCATGGCATATGTTATGTTCAGTTGTCAGAAAATGGCTCGGCTATCAAGTCAAACTATACAAAGATTATGGTCTAGCCCCTGACTGTCCAACAACATGTTTGAACTTGGGGGTAGGGGACAGGTGTGAATTGCCCCCATTTGAGAATAAAAAAGCCAACTATTTTAGTATCAGGGCCTTTACAGGGAAAAATAAGGGTCCAACATACCCTAGCATCCAAATTAGGGTATCCATTGTTGTAATTGAATGATCTGTACTTGCGGAATGCAGAAGGAAACCTGAAGCAAAAAACCCTGTTGTCTCTGACAGCTGTCAGTAGCCTATACTTTTGCAATGATCATTGTAGGTTACAGAAATAACTGACCTGAGAACATTGAGAATTCCCATTCAGAGTGAAAGGAGCCTCCAGCAACATTGGTGTTGGTAATGGTCTTACCAGTCTATGGTGAGCTAATTGTCTGAATTTTTGCCCCTCCATTTATCACTTAAGGAGCTGGGGCGCCTGCACTGTCTGTGCCCTGTGGGAGGACTACGTACAAATACATCACTGACTCAAGAATTTCGGTTGTGCGGCTTTCCCATTGGATTGTAAAGGCTTATATTATTACCTTGGCTTATAGCAGGGGTCGGCAACCCTAGGCACAAGAAATTTCCAGTGACACGCGGGCATTGCTCTATCCTAATAATTTAATACATTAAAAATATTCAGACATATGATGAAATGTCATTGACCTTAAAAAATGACTACGCAGCAATAGCGCCCCCATATTTATTTTTCACACGAGATGTGCCCCCTTGGTGCCTTGCTAAGATGGCAAAGAAGCCAACAGGTCGGGCCTTCCACTCCTCGTGCTGTGTGCACTTTGTGTTTTGAAAGTGTTGTGTGTTGAACTTAGGCCTACAATGTTAGACGTCATTACGAGACAAAGCACAAAAAGACTTTCAAAGATCAGGCAGATAGGAACTATACGTTATTTCAAATTCAGACACACAAGGGAGTTTAGGTTTAGACTACTTCCAACCACACTGACACATATAGCCTACATGCGCCAGCTTCAGTCAGAGTTCGCAGATCGCTTTGGGGACTTTCAGAAGTATAGTGCAATGTTCTCTTTCTTGATCAAGCCAGCTTTGACGAACATGAAATTGATCTGGCTCTGATAGAGTGGTTGGGCACATAGGGAAATGCAGCTGATTGAGTTGAAGAGCTCAACATTGTGGGTTCGAGCAAGTTCACAGAGCTACGTGTTCAATTAACTTACAAAACACATCGCAGGGCCAACATCATTACGCTCGGTTAACAGACAACCAGCCAATAAGCGAAGCTGATTAGACGAGCTGCCCAATCGTTTCAAACCAGAACTGTAATCCCTCCCCCCCGCCCTATAATCGCATCAGATTAAAGAACCTCGAGACCATGAATACAGATGAACATCCGTATTATGGGCAGTCTATGTCTGGCAGTCTGGCTATCTTTCAGCCCTGACTGCGTGGGGCGTGTATGTCCCATACATCTGTGTTGTACCGAGTGGATTGACTGAAAGAGAACGCCAGGTTATAAATATAACCACTGTTCTCTGAGGGAGAGAAACAAGGTACAACAATAGTTTGCCCTGCTCAGCTTATGCTCAGTGAAGAGTGCTAGGTTGAACTGGGGAACTGACGCGGTGACTGTGGTGATTTGTGTTACTATACCTCAGGCCACTAGGTGTCAGTAGCGCGATATACAAGATATGAGATTCACTACTAGACAGAGTAGATTTAGAACTAGAAACATGTGAGTTTAAATAATAATAATAATAACTTAATAAATTGAACATAAAAGACAACATAACAGTTCTTTTTATTTGAAGACAACAAAACATGGTACCAGGAGTGAAACTACTGAAACTGCTGTGAGTGAAACTTTTGTGAGAAGTTGCCTATTGTGAAATTCGACGTGATGGATACTCTGAAGCCACCGGAGCACTTGAAGCTAACGGGGAATGTCGATAGCAACTGGCGCACGTTTAAGCAACAGTTTCGTCTGTATCTGGAGGCCATGGGACTGGATTCAAAGCCGGATGCCAGAAAGGTAGCTTTACTGCTTACAATAGCAGGTCCACAAGCCATTGAAGTGTACAACACTTTCGTTTTTGATAGTGAAGATGATCGGTTAAAATTGGATGCAGTGCTAGGCAAGTTTGAGGCTCATTGCTCTCCGAAGAAGAACGAGACATATGAAAGATATATATTCCGTTCGAGGTTGCAGCAGCAAGATGAAAGTTTTGACAGTTTTCTGACTGATTTGAGGATAAAGGCACAGTCGTGCAACTTTAACACTCTCAAAGACTCAATGATCAGGGACCAGATTGTGTTCGGCATAGAGGACAAAAAGGTCAGAGAACGCCTGCTCAGAGAAGTGGAACTGACGCTAGAGGGAGCAATCAAGATTTGCCATGCGAGTGAGTTATGCCAAAAACATGTGAAGACGTTTAGCGAACTCTCAACTGTTAGCACAAATGTGAAAGAAGCCGCTGATGTTGGTGCCATCTCAAAGCCGGATAAGCGACAGAAGAAAGGCCCGTTCCAGTGCAAAAGATGTGGCACACAGCACAAACCAAGGGAGTGTCCAGCCTTTGGTAAGCAATGCAACAAATGTCAGGGCAAGAACCATTTTGCTAAACAGTGTTTTACAAAAACAAAAGAGGCACAGAAAGGAAAATTAGTCCATGTTGTGGAAGAAACAGACTTAAATGACACATTCTTTGTTGGAATGGTGAACTGTGATGAACCAAATCAGATAAATGCCATTAAGGAAGATAAATGGATAGCACCACTGCAAATAAATGGGACTATTGTCACACTAAAATTAGATACCGGTGCAAAAGCAAACTTGATTAGCATGTCTGATGTGAAAGCAATGAAAGAAAAACCAAAAATTCAAAGAAAAACACTTGCACTGAAGGACTATAATGGACAAAGCATTGAGTGTTTAGGCACATGCAAACTGAAAGTAACAGCGAAAGAAAAAGTGCACCACCTCTTTTCAGTTGTTCCTGAAGGTCTTGATTCCCTTCTTGGTGATAAAGCCTGTGAAGATTTACAGCTTGTGAAGAGAGTATACAGAATTAACACTGAAATGAGTGCATGTGACTCTGCTGACTCGATAGTACAGAACTTTTCAGATGTCTTCAGAGGTTTTGGTGTGCTGCCGTTTACTTACAAGATTCAGCTCAAAGAAAATGCGCAACCAGTTGTACATGCCGCAAGAAGAGTTCCACTGGCATTAAAAGATAAACTGAAAAAGGAACTGGAGCGGATGACAGCGCTTGGTGTGATCAGAAAAATCGAGGAACCAACAGACTGGGTCAACTCGATGGTTTGTGTGAAAAAGAAAAATGGAGAATTAAGAATATGCATGGATCCAAAGGATTTGAATGAGAACATCAAGCGTGAACATTATCAAATACCAAAGCGAGAGGAGATCACCAGTGAGATGGCGGGCGCCAGATATTTCTCGAAGCTGGATGCGTCACAAGGGCTCTGGCAACTCAGGTTAGATGAAAGTAGCACCAAATACTGCACTTTTAATACTCCGTTTGGCCGATATTGCTTTCAGAGGCTACCCTTCGGAATTATATCAGCTTCAGAAATATTCCACAGAGCAATGGAACACATAATTGAAGGTCTAGATGGCGTGCGTGCCTATGTCGATGACATCATCATATGGGGATCCACCCTCCAACAGCACAATCAGAGACTGACAAGTGTCCTGGATCGAATACAAAAGAATGGACTAAAGCTCAACAAAAACAAATGTCAATTTGCAGCACCAGAAATTGTCTTCCTGGGAGACAAACTCTCAGCACAAGGCATACAGCCTGATGAAGAAAAGATCAGTGCCATAGTGAACATGCCCAAACCCACAGACAAGGCAGGTGTGCTACGCATCATGGGAATGGTCAATTTCATAGGGAAATTTATACCCAACCTGTCAGCAAAGACGACTTGCATTCGTGAGCTCCTGCACAAGGATAAAAACTTCAAATGGACCTCCAACCATGACCATGAGTGGCAAAGGCTCAAAAGTTCACTGACCGCTGCACCTGTACTGACATTCTTCGATTCAACGAAAAGAATCAAAGTGTCAACTGATGCTTCAAAAGATGGAATTGGTGGCATTCTTCTTCAAGCTGAAGGTGAGCATTGGAAACCTGTGGCATACATATCACGATCCATGACAGAGATTGAGTGTCGATACGCGCAAATAGAAAAAGAATGTCTCGGATTAGTGTTTGGCCTAGAAAAGTTCCATAGCTACATATATGGCTTACCCACCTTCACTGTAGAGACTGACCATCGTCCACTAGTTGCCATCATGAAAAAGAATCTAAATGAAATGTCACCGAGGATACAACGCATGATGATGAAGTTGCAGAGGTAAGACTTCGACCTCATCTACACACCTGGCAAACACCTGATACTAGCAGATGCACTGTCAAGAGCACCTACAAGAAATAGTGCCAGTTCAACTGAAGAGGATGTTCAAGCACATGTCAACATGGTGTCTGCTACACTCCCTGTGTCAGACACAAAGACTCAGCAGATCATTGAGGAAACAGCTAAAGATCCTGAACTTCAGCGCATCATGGAGAACATGCAGAGTGGATGGCCTGCAGGATGCTGCCCACAGTTCTACCATGTAAGAGGTGAGCTTAGTGTAGTAGAAGGACTGTTGTTAAAACAAAATAGAATAGTCATCCCAAGACAATTAAGACAAGACATTTTGCAGAGAATTCATGAAGGACACTTAGGTGTTGAAAAATGCAAAAGACGGGCGAGAGAGACAGTGTTCTGGCCTGGATTGAATAAGGACATTGAGAATTTGATAAGCAGATGTGAGACTTGTCAGAAACACAGAAACAGACAAGTGAAAGAGCCAATGACTGTAACTGAAGTGCCAACTGCACCTTGGCATAAAGTAGGCATGGACTTATTCCACCTTAAAGGTAAAGAGTACCTAGTTGTCATTGACTATTACTCAAATTACCCAGAAATGGCATTACTCTCAAGCACATCTTCCAGCTGTGTTATTACACATGCAAAATCAATCTTCGCCAGACATGGCATTCCGCATATAGTGATGAGTGACAATGGACCATGCTTTAATAGCAAAGAATGGCAAGACTTCGCAAAAGCTTATGACTTCAAGCATGTAACATCCAGCCCACTGTATAGCCAGTCCAATGGTAAAGCGGAGAAAGGAGTTCACATTCTGAAGCAACTTCTAAAGAAAGCTGCTGATAGTGACGCAGATCCTTACCTCGCTCTACTCAGTTACAGAGCATCACCTTTGGAGTGCGGGTTATCACCTGGTGAGTTACTGATGAAGAGAAAACTTCGCACAACACTTCCAAGCTGCTTTAAGCAAAAGAACAACCCTGTGCTACAGCAAAAGCTGAATAGGCAGAAGATGATGCAGAAGGTTTTCTATGACCGAACAGCCAAGCAGCTTCCGCCACTGTCACGTAATGATCCAGTTAGGATTGAAAGCCCTGAAGGATGGTCTACCAGAGCCACTGTTCTTCGAGAAGTCGCTCCACAGTCCTACGTGGTGAAAACCAAAGAGGGTCAAATCATCAGACGGAATCGGCGCAGTTTACTGAAGACACCAGGGACTGTTGCAGACCAAGAGTTCAGTGACACACACACTGAGTCTAAGGCCAACAGCACACTTTCTGAAAACTGCAACACAAACATGTATACTGAAAGTCAACCCAGTGCACTCACACCTCCTGAAATTGCAACAAGGAGATCTGAAAGGACAATTAAGAAACCTGATAGACTGGACCTCTAAAAAAAAAATTGAAAGGTCTGAAGTTAATGAGCATGTAATTGTGATGTTTTAATGTTTGCTAATGCTCAGGTTTAATGTTTTGAAATATGATAAAAGTCAGGTTATCCAAGAATGTAGCATTGTGAAATGAGTTATGTTACTAGAATGAGTTATGGCAGGTAACTGTTAAAAGTAAAGCTGACACCTGTGATGTATTTAAGTTTAGTATTTACCTCAAAGAAAGGGGGATGTGGTGATTTGTGTTATTATACCTCAGGCCACTAGGTGTCAGTAGCGCTATATACAAGATATGAGATTCACTACTAGATAGGGTAGATTTAGAACTAGAAACATGTGAGTTACAAGTACGTTACTTGGTCTTAATAAATTGAACATAAAAGACAACATAACAGTTCTTTTTATTTGAAGACAACAAAACAGGGACTAGGCTTAAATAGCAGCAGGCGGAGCCTTTCTGGCGTTAAAGGGACACCAGGCAACGTTTTACTGTTAATTTACCAGCCTCAAAGTCACTTCGATGATTAAATGGTTCATTACGGGGTGACCGATGGCTCTCTCGTCAGACTCAAGCATTTGTTTCGCGGTAATCCCGCTTGCAGTTTGGCAGAGTGTCGGGTCCACGAAATAGAAACTGAAAGTAGGTATAACTGAAATCGCATTTATTACCGGCTTGTCAGACAACGAAACACACAAAAAATATCATCTCTGGTTTGTACTCTTTGATTTGCAAATAAATTTACATCGATCGCTGAGAATGTGTAAGGCAGTTGTATTTTTTCAAATATTACGGCGACTGTAGGTGGAGCTCCGGAGATAGAAAAACGTAGTCCTGCCTGGTGTCCCTTTAATAGAGGTGTTGTCAGCCAGACCACGCAAGGGCGTGATATCCCATACATCTGTATTGTACCTTGTTTCTCTCCTACCTCTTTTCCACCGCCACGAACCAGGTGCTGGTTCTGGGCTGGTGCTTGTGCCAGTTGGGTGCCGGTTCTACCTGCCGATTATCCTAGAACCAGTTTGCTTTTCCAGCGGCCGAGAGTGAGTGCTAGTGCTGCGTCACTAAGTCAGTGCACAAGCCTGTTACCGTAGTAACGTCACAATGGGCTACTGCTAAACTATCGTCGCTGATAAAAAGTAATATTAACGGTGAAACGTAGCTCCGTAGTTGGCAGGTTTAGTTGACCTTTTCCCTCAAATATTTTTACATAGTTAGCAAGAAGTTGTACGTGTACAATCTTAAAATCCTGTTATTTTAACCTAAGAATATGTATGCTGCGATTTTGAAGTTGTCTGTCAGCAAACTATCTACGCTCAAAACGTTAGCAAGCTAAGCGAACTTTCAGCACCTTACGTAGCTGGGGCCGGATTCACAAAGCGTTCTTAAGATTTTTTTTTTCTTAAGTTGCACTTTCTTCTTAACTTTGGTCTTAAGACCAAAGTTAAGAAAATCAGGTATTCATTAAGAAATTCTTATGTTTTTTTCTTAGTTTTCCTCTTATGTTTTTTCTTAAGAGAAAACTTGAGAACAAATGAGATTCTTGAAAACAAAGTTCTTAAACTACTTAATTTTTTTCACAACTTTAAGATAATCCTTCACCTGTCTTAACACAGGTAAAGTGTTCAAATATATTTATTTGAACACCTTTATAATAACTAAAAGTTAAGTTATTCATATTTATTTACATAAAAACATTTTTTTAAATAAAAACAATTGACAGTTAACTAAAAAAAAAAAAAAAATGCAAGTCGTGACCCCTGTTTCATCCTGTGTTAATAATTGATAGAATATTGTTACTGTATTGTTCTGCTATACAGTAATTTAGTCTAGGCCTACTTTTTATGTATTTACATACAGTAGCCTATGTACAGAAGACTGTTTAATATAGCCTAATAATATTCATGTATTATTAACATAATTAAAACTTAAAAAACAAGTCCATTTAACTTCTTTTGGTGTCATTCAGAGAGGAAAATCCACCAAGACCAATAAATCTTCTTGTATTCTCCCATATTTAACATGACAGTTGGCTCTCTAGAATTCTTAAGTACAAATCTAAGAAGGTTTTAAGTGAGAAAACAAAGAAGTTCTTAAGACAATTGACAATTCTTAAGAAAGAAATGGAGAATAGTACTTAAGAAAATATTTATGAACTTCTTATTTTTCTTCTTAAGAATTTGCTTAAGTTTTATCTTAAGAAAATATTGGTGAATCCAGCCCCTGGTTCTTGTGTCTGGCTCCAGCTTTCAGTTGGTGCTGAGTTGGAACCGGTTTACCAGAGCTAGAGCCAGGCTTATTTGTGTGGAAAACCAAAGAACTGGTTCCAGATTTGGCACTAGCTCCGAACCAGCACTGGAACCACCTCGATGAAAAAGGGGTATCCCTTAGGGAACAGTGGTTATATTCATAACCTGATGTTTTTATGATCTTCCCTGCTGTAGTTCTGCTCACCCATCTCTCATGTTCCCAGGCCAGAACCAAGTGAATGGAGCAATGGGCAACCAGGAGAACATGAACACTACAACCAGGTAAAGTTTTATGTCTGCTGACGTGTAATCTATATATAAAATCGACTAACGTTTCGACTGATACGTCTTCGTGACGGAGAGGTATCAGTCGAAGCGTTAGTCGATTTTTGCACCAATAAAAAAGACTGCAAGTGTCACCAGTGTGCCCCTGTCCTTTCCCTATTAAGAACCTAAGTCCAGATGAGATGCACCTGATGTTGCAGAACTGGGATTGATGCGTGGAGTGCCCTACTTTTATGTGTAATCTATATGTTTGTTTGGTCTACCCAAGCCTAATTTTGTACAGTAGCAATGTAGTTTGTGACAGTTCGGTCTGTACTGTACCTCCTCTACCTATTTACAGCCCGATGACCAACAGCAGCATGATGCCCATAGCCAGTCCACCCTCCACTGGGGTCATGAGGAAGGCCTGGCATGAGGACATCACTCAGGACCTGCGGAACCACTTTGTGAATAAGTTGTAAGCTAGTTACACACATACACATAGCCTACCTTAAATTAGTGATGTATTGAACTCGTCTGATTGTTTGTAGTTGTGTTTTAGCGCCATTCTTTTTACAGGTATTCTTATTCTTTATTTGGAGCCCCATTAGCTTCCACAAGTCCTGGGGTCCATCATTAAAATACACAATTAAAAACAAAAGGTACATTATATCAGAAAAAGGCACAAAATAATTGCCTAAGAGCAATCACAGCAGCATCAATAAATTATAAATACAAAACATGCCAAGAGACAGAAAAAGAGAAAAAGAAAGACTCTAACAATTAGCCACAGCACATGTTTAGAAGGTAGATTTTCAATAACCTTTTATCTAGTATGTTGTTCTCTGTTTGAAGTTTAAGGCTAAACTATTCCACTTTATAGAAGCCCTATAGAGAACAGTTCTAAGCATGTTCACTTCCAGCAATTTTACTTTTTTTAACTTGCTCTATAATTGTTTCAATGGTTTCAATTGAAAGATTCAATTCGGGGTTTTTGGCAAGGGCGTGTAAATTGCCAGAGACAATGCATTTTGTTTTAGCAATATTCAGTTTAAGTCTATTCATTCTCACCCAGCTCATTATATTCTGTATCTCACAATTAAGGTGTTCACTTAGCTCTTTGTCATTGTATGATGAGCAAAACAAGTAACAAAAATTAAATAAAAAGAAATAGACTTTGATATATCATGTCCCCATATATTAAATATAAATATATTAATGGTTATTAAATGAAATCTAATTAGAAGTTTGATACAATTGCATTTGAAGTTAAAATGCTTTAAAATTAAAATTAAATTAAAAGAAATTGAATTCACTTTGAGATCAGACATACTGTGATGCCCTCCCCGTTACCTCCTCGTCAGGCATCACCTCAGTACTAATCATTGGCCAATCACCTCGTTATCACCTTGAGCACCTTCACCTGGACGTCATTGTCTACTACACCTGATGCACGGATCACTATATAAGGACTCTTTCTGGCGCCCCGCGCTTGTGAAGTCTTGAGTGTGTTCCCGTTTCAGACTGCACTATATTGGATGTAACTAGGTTACGCTTTCTTTGTTCAAAGTAAAACTCTGCACCTGCAACCGTGTTTGTATTTGTGTGTGTTCCACCACACCGTCACAGAAGACTTCACCATTCTCATGGATGCAGCAGAGAACTCCAATGAGGACGGCTACCTCCCGGAGCCAGCCTCAGCCCAGTCCGTTGCCCAGCTGGCTGCTATCGTGGCTCACACCCAACAGCAGATGGCTGCCCAGAGCAGTGCCATTGATGAGGTGATCCAACGCCTACGGGATCTTTCGCCTAGTGTGGTTTCGCCCCAACCGATGGATAGCTCTGACGACCAAGCACCCACTCGGGAACGGAAACCAGAATCGCCCGTTCGTCTGCCGAAGAGCTACACTGGAGCCTCAGATGCCTGCAAGGGTTTCTTGCTACAGCTAGACCTCTACTTTGCTTTCCACCCACATGTGAGGGATCCAGAGAAGATAGCCACTCTGATTTCACGACTGGATGAGCGAGCAAGGGAGTGGGCCACGGCTGTTTGGGACCAAGGGGGTGAGTCGCTCTCCTCATATTCTAACTTTGTCTCACTCTTTCGTGCTGTGTTTGATCACCCTACAGAGGGAAAGAAAGGAGGAGAAAGGCTCCTACGACTGAAGCAAGGAAGCAGATTGGCATCTGATTACTCCTTAGAGTTCCGAACTCTCGCAGCGGCAAGTGGGTGGAATGAGGCGGCGCTGATGACAGTCTACCGTCAGGGACTGAGGCCAGACCTGCAAAAGGAGATAGCCTGTTGTGACGATTCACTCTCTTTAGATGCACTGATTGAGCTCGCCATTCGCATTGACAACCTTCTTCGAGAACGGCGATGGGCTGCTACTGTGTTCTCCACTCCACCCTCCATTGACGAACGTGGTTCGGAACCCATGCAATTAGGAACAACTCGTTTGAGTGCTGATGAACGTCGCAATCGTGTTCGTCTGGGTCTTTGCCTAACGTGATTTCAACGTGTTGCGGACAATCTGGGTGCCACCGGGTGCCACCCATCGAACGGTGTCCCGTACAAACAACAGTATCCTAACTATAAAATTAAAACATGCGCACTAAAATTCTCCAACGTCTACTCACCGGGACTTGTCTTCTACAACATGAATTTCATTACAACTATATGCGCTGATAGTTTTAAAATTAAAATTGTAGACAACCGGGCGTGGTGCATGGTGCACCCACAGGTGTTGGGGAGGCCTTAATCAAGCGAGATGAACTGGTTTGTTCAAGCCGTGTCCATCAGCGGTGCCAACACCATGCCACCTCAGCTACGATTCGCTGGCATGTGTGCGGGATGCCGTTAAATTGATGAATCCCACTGCATTATTAATTAGAATTTGTACGGAATACCGTTTACAAACGTTATACTGTGGCGAGGGAGATCACCAATTAGCCCAGTGCCCGATCAAACCATCCAGGGTGACACGTGACTTGGACTCCTCAAACACAAAAAAGAAGGTGAGCCTGTCTCCACACTCCTTCTCCATTAACCCTTTCACATTGACCATAGTTTTGCGCACTGGTGACAAATCTCTTTCTGTTGCAGCCTTAGTTGACTCGGGGGCAGCTGGAAATTTCATCTCGGCTCCATTAGCCAAACAGCTCAATCTCCAGCTGCATGCATTAACAACTCCCTTTGCTGTTCGAGCTCTAGATGGGGCCCCCATCAGCGGAGGTTCCGTCACCCACATGACTGCACCAGTGTGTCTTACAGTTAGGAGTATTCACAATGAGTTGGTCACCTTTCTTGTCCTGTCTACCTCACAGCACTCACTTGTTCTTGGACTCCCTTGGCTCACCCAGCACAACCCCACTATATGTTGGGAAGAGAGAGACATCACAGCATGGTCACCTCACTGCCACAAACACGGCCTCACCCTGCGATGTTCTGCGACAATGGTCGAAAGTCCCCTGACAACCCTCCGGTCCGAGATTCCATCTCAATATACAGAGCTGAAAGCGGTTTTCAGCAAGACCAAGGCCACATGTCTCCCTCCACACCGACCATGGGACTGTGCCATAGATCTGCTGCCTGGAGCCACACCACCTCGTAATCACATCTACCCCCTTGCCAGAACAGAGCAGCAAGCGATGGAGGATTACATCAATGAAGCCCTGAATCAGGGTTTCATCCGCCGCTCCACCTCACCAGCCTCAGCTAGCTTCTTCTTCATAGCGAAGAAGGGTGGTGGGCTACGCCCATGCATTGATTACCGGGGGTTAAACGAGGTGACAGTGAAGTACCGGTATCCACTCCCTCTGGTTCCCAGTGCCATTGAACAGCTACGAGGAGCAAAGTTCTTCACTAAGCTGGATCTTCGCAGTGCCTACAATCTGGTGCGCATCCGGGAGGGAGATGAGTGGAAGACCGCCTTCAGTACTCAGTCTGGCCACTATGAGTACCTTGTTATGCCCTACGGACTTGCCAATGCTCCTTCGGTTTTTCAGTCCTTCATCAATGACGTGCTACGGGACATGCTGGGGAGGTATGTAGTGGCATACATTGACGACATTCTGATCTATTCTCAAACCTTTACCCAGCATGTACTACACGTGAAGGCAGTATTGTCCAGGCTCCTACAACATCAGCTCTATGTCAAGGCAGAGAAGTGCGCATTCCATCAGACCACCGTCTCCTTCCTAGGATATATCATCGGGCCAGAGGGAGTACAGATGGAAGGTGACAAGACCAGAGCCGTGACTGAGTGGCCGGTTCCACGGACGGTGAAGGAGCTCCAGAAGTTCATTGGTTTTGCCAACTTCTACCGCCGCTTCATTAGGGGCTTCAGTCAGGTGGCAGCTCCCCTCACTGGCCTCTTGAAAGGAAGTCCTAAGACCCTGAAATGGTCACCAGAGGCACAACAAGCTTTTGAGGTACTCAAAACCCGTTTTACAACAGCTCCAATCCTTAAGCTTCCAGATCCAGACCTGCCGTTCGTTGTGGAAGTCGATGCTTCAGACACCGGAGTGGGAGCAGTGCTTTCTCAACGTTCAGGTGAGCCACCCAAGATGTTTCCCTGTGCTTTCTTCTCTAGAAAGATGACCACTGCAGAGAGGAATTATGACATCGGCAATCGGGAGCTGTTGGCAGTGAAGTTGGCCCTGGAGGAGTGGAGGCACTGGCTTGAGGGATCTCGGGAACCGTTCCTGGTGTTGACTGACCACCGCAATTTGGAGTACATCAAAGCGGCCAGACGGCTGAATCCCCGTCAAGCCAGGTGGGCCCTTTTCTTCTCCAGGTTCAATTTCACTATATCCTATCGCCCAGGCACTGAAAATACCAAAGCTGACGCTCTTTCTCGGAGGTACGATCCAGACGATGTTCAGCCCGAGCCTTATCCCATTCTTCCCTCTGAGTGTATTCTAGCTCCGATACAGTGGGACCTCCAGAGGGACATCGCTCGGGAACTTCGACGGGATCCAGTCCCAAGAAACTGCCCAGCAGGGAAACAATACATCCCAGCCTCCCTAAGAGGTAGTCATTGCTTGGGCTCACACATCCCTTTCTTCTGGCCATCCAGGAATATTCAGAACTCAAGCTCTACTCACTGGCAAGTATTGGTGGCCCCACCTGGCCTCTGATGTGCGGCGCCATGTGTTGTCCTGCTCCACCTGTGCCACCACCAAAAGCCCTCGGCAGCTCCCCGCAGGAAAACTCCAACCACTTCCAATCCCAGAACGTCCATGGACACACATTGCAGTGGATTTCATCACTGACCTGCCCTCATCTGAGGGTAACACGGTGATCTTGGTAGTGGTAGACCGTTTTTCAAAATTTGTTAAACTAATCCCTTTTGCCAGTCTCCCCACTGCTCTACAGGTTGCAGAATCTCTGTTCGACACAGTCTTCAGGAACTTTGGCCTTCCAGAGGACATTGTATCGGACCGCGGGCCCCAGTTCACATCCCGGGTATGGAAGGCCTTCCATAATCGCCTTGGAGTGACGGTCAGTCTAACATCGGGTTACCATCCGGAATCCAATGGGCAGGCAGAACACTCCGTCCAGGACGTGGCCAGGTTCCTGCGTGCTCATTGTCATCGCAACCAGGAGGACTGGGCCAAGTATCTTCCATGGGCCGAGTACGCACAGAATTCCCTTCGCAGTGCTTCCACTAAACTCACCCCCTTCCAGTGCGTACTCGGCCGGCAACCTCCTTTGTGTCCTTGGGATGGAACCCAAACGGAAGTGCAGGCTGTGGATGAGTGGTTCAGGAGAGCTGAGCGTACCTGGAGGTCCACACATATCCAGATTCGTCGTGCGGTACGACATCAACAGATCCAAGCTGACCGCCGCCGCAGAGAGGCGCCAGTGTTTGAGCCAGGGGACCGGGTCTGGCTTTCCACCAGGGACCTTCGTCTCTGTCTGCCCTGCCGTAAACTGAGCCCACGGTTCGTCGGGCCGTTCAAAGTTCTCCGGAGGATCAATGAGGTAACCTACCGGCTTCAATTGCCGTCGCATTATAGAATTTCACCCAGTTTTCATGTCTCTCTTCTCAGGCCTGTGATTCCTGGTCCCCTGGCTGATGCGGTCCCGGCAGACGATCCACCGCCTGCACTGGAGATTGATGGCGCTCCTGCCTATCAGGTCCGAGAACTCCTGGACTCCCGTCGCCGTCGGGGCCGCATTCAGTATCTGGTGGACTGGGAGGGGTACGGCCCCGAGGAGCGGAGCTGGGTCCCTTGGCATGACATCCTGGACCACACCCTGTTCCGCGATTTCCATCTCGCCAACCCAGACTGCCCTGCTCCTCGTCCCCGGGGTCGGCCCCCAGGCCTGCGGCGTCCCACGGCTAGGGCCGTGCCTCAGAGGGGGGTACTGTGATGCCCTCCCCGTTACCTCCTCGTCAGGCATCACCTCAGTACTAATCATTGGCCAATCACCTCGTTATCACCTTGAGCACCTTCACCTGGACGTCATTGTCTACTACACCTGATGCACGGATCACTATATAAGGACTCTTTCTGGCGCCCGCGCTTGTGAAGTCTTGAATGTGTTCCCGTTTCAGACTGCACTGTATTGGATGTAACCAGGTTACGCTTTCTTTGTTCAAAGTAAAACTCTGCACCTGCAACCGTGTTTGTATTTGTGTGTGTTCCACCACACCGTCACACATTACATTTACATTCCCCTGTCATTTTCATTTTGAATGAGACATTTTATTTCAGCCTCTTGCAGTTCCATGTGCCACCATTTATTTAAAGAGCATTTCATTTACTTTTAGAAAGGTTTTAGTTTTAGGTTGCATGTTCACCTGTCAATCAAATGCCTCAGCCCCACCCATCAACAACAATCTGACTCAAAGATGCTCTTGAAATAAATGGTGGCGCATGGAACTGCACGAGGCTGAAATATAATGTCTCACTCAAAATGAAAATAACAAGGAAATGTAAATGTAATATCTGATCTCAAAGTGAATTCAATTTCTTATTCAATTAATTTTAAGTTTAAAGCATTTTAACTTCAAATGCAATTGTATCAAACTTCAAATTAGATTACATTTAATAACAATTGATAGATTTAAATTTGGCACTTGGCGATATGACATGTTTCATTTTATTTCTTAATTTTCTTTTTATTTAATTTTTGTTACTTCCACCCTTCATAGTCTTGCACAACCTTTTAGTAAATTACGTTAAAGTAAAAACTGTTTAATTCGTCCCTGTTCTCCCCTACTGAACTTCAACCTGGATAAGTCAAGTCAAGTCAAGTCACTTTTATTTATATAGCACATTTCATACAACATTGTTGATCCAAATTGCTTTAAAAATAATAATAATAATACAATAATAATAACAAACAATAAACAAATATAATAATAATAATAATAATAATAATAATATGCAAATGACCAAATAAAACAAACAAACAAAAATAATAACAAAAATAAAAGAGGAAAAGGGTTTAGGGAGAATTAAAGGCTAGGGAAAAAAGATGTGTTTTTAACTTAGACTTAAAAAGAACAATGGTATGAATGGACCTAATGTGGGAGGGGAGACTATTCCAGAGCTGGGGAGCAGAAACAGAGAAGGCTCTGTCACCTCTGGTTCTAAGGTGAGAGGAGGGAACAGAAAGAAGAAGTTTAGAGGAAGATCTGAGTGGCCTAGAAGTACAGTAAGGACTAAGTAAATTGCAGATGTATTCTGGTGCTAATTCATGTAAGGCTTTAAAAACATAAAGTAACAATTTAAACTCAATTCTATATTTCACTGGCAACCAGTGCAGTTCACAGAGCACAGGAGTGATGTGATCACGCTTCTTAGTTCCAGTAAGCAATCTAGCAGCAGCATTTTGAACCATTTGTAATCTAGCAATAGAAGAGTTGGGAAGGCCAAAATAAAGTGCATTACAATAGTCTAATCTTGAAGTGATGAATGAATGAATTAGAGTTTCCATGTCTTTAGCAGAGAGGAAAGATTTTAACTTTGCAATAGTTCTCAATTGGAAAAAACTGGCCTTCACCACACTGCTTTTACTGATTACTGAATGTGAGTGAAGAATCCAGGTAGACTCCAAGGTTTTTGACTACACTACTGAAATTTGAAGATAAGGGACCAAGAGCATTACTCAGGTCAGCTAGTTTCGTTTCATGAATGATCATAACAAACACACACACTAACCTTGTCTTGGGACACATGTAGGATCACTCCACAAACGAATATTACTGAAATAGATTTACTATCATGCCGTTAAATTATTGTGTTCAATTCGGTTCAAGTCCATGCTAAGTTCACTTCCCACATATGAAGGGTGGAAGTAACAAAAATTAAATAAAAAGAAAATTAAGAAATAAAATGAAACATGTCATATCGCCAAGTGCCAAATTTAAATCAATTTAAAACAATGTTGTATGAAATGTGCTATATAAATAAAAGTGACTTGACTTGATTTGGCTTGACTTATCCAGGTTGAAGTTCAGTAGGGGAGAGCAGGGACGAATTAAACTTTTACTTTAACGTAATTTACTAAAAGGTTGTGCAAGACTATGAAGGGTGGAAGTAACAAAAATTAAATAAAAAGAAAATTAAGAAATAAAATGAAACATGTCATATCGCCAAGTGCCAAATTTAAATCTATCAATTGTTATTAAATGTAATCTAATTTGAAGTTTGATACAATTGCATTTGAAGTTAAAATGCTTTAAACTTAAAATTAATTGAATAAGAAATTGAATTCACTTTGAGATCAGATATTACATTTACATTTCCTTGTTTTAATTTTGCATGAGACATTATATTTCAGTCTCCTGCAGTTCCATGCGCCACCATTTATTTCAAGAGCATTCATTTACTTTTAGAAAGACTTTAGTTTTAGGTTGCATGTTCACCTGTCAATCATATACCCCACCCATCAACACTGATCAGTCTCGATTGGAGATGCCTGTATCTGTTGTAATTTTTGCGGAGTGTTCTCGCGCCACTACGACGCCGAATGATTAGGCTACGACGCTAAAAACTAACGTTTTTTTATTCATTAGTGATAATATTTTGCACAAAATATGGCAGGGTTGTAAGACTACGGGGCTGTTTGCTTGGGACCGTTAGTATAGTAAGCCTACATATAGACCAAAAGACAGTCAGTAGGCTGCTGCTGCTTGGAACAACTCGGGCTGTGCCATTACAGGAGTTCAGCAGGCTGGTCCTACTACCGTAGCTAAGTTGTTGAGGGGATAGAATCAGATAAACAGGTGCCGTGTTCGAAAATGCGTACTGCTTACTACTGGTATACTGATCCTGGCATGAAGTAGTATGTCGTATGCAGTACGTGGAAAATATGATTTTACCAGTATGCAAAAGTTTCCCGGATGTTATACTGATGGCATACTGATGGCGGCCAAATCGCCAGTGTACAAGAGGTGCTCACTACTCGGATACTTCAATCCCATAATTCAACGCATTCTCGCAATTCCCGCGATCTTTCCCTCACGGGTTTACGGGCTGAAAAATGGCGGACAGTAGTGGTGGTTTTGTTGAAACTTGAGTGACTGTAACTTAACTATTTTGAGGTATTTTTGACACACAAACCGTTTTATCTTGCACAATGTGCATATCCCTTGGACATATGACTGTTGTAGTTGTGCTTCGTTCGTTTGTAAGAGAGATAATTTCGTTTGGGTTAGCATTTGAGCAACTGTGCATGGCTTTACATTCAAATGCCAGCCAAAGACGTTAGCTTGATTGCTAACCATTAACTTCAATTGAGGGAAGCGAGCTAGCGGGGGAAGCAAGCTTCTAACGTGAGTTTAAAGCTGATAGGTCTTTGTTGGTCACATGGTTGTGTAGTATATTACAAGAAAAATATCACTTTTGGCTTACTACACTGTATACTATGGTGGGTGTAGCATCCAGTACACAGTATATACTGAAGCAGTATGCAGTATATAGCACGCAGTATGGCTTTCCGAACGCAGCAAGGGTCTAAGAGGTTATCAGTTGCACGATCACAAGATAGATGTTTGTCCCACGAGAAAGCATGAAACCTGGCTCAAACGGCAGGTTTGACAAGTAGCCTAGGCTATGTTTGCTAAGAAGAAAACTTTTACGACCCCATGACGGTGAAACACACGGGGATCCCCGCAACAAACTACCCTGCCCTGTCGAGAGTGTTAGGTTAGTTTGCGATGGTGAGAACCGACCAGCAACCACCATTTATTGTGCACATTTCAACATTTTACAAGGGTGATCATACACTTGTTGGATTTAACAAACTCCCTGAAAAACATGACGACCAGTTGGTAACAAGGTCTCTGTCAAGGGCTCACTAAGTTTAGGCTATCCCCCGTAGGCTACGTGTGCTAGTTTAGGTGTTGAATGTGCCAGCCTAGTCCCTTCACTGTATACATTGACGGCAGGCATTTTCAATCGAGTCAGATTGTTGTTGATGGGTGGGGCATTTGATTGACAGGTGAACATGCAACCTAAAACTAAAATCTTTCTAAAAGTAAATGAAATGCTCTTTAATTAAATGGTGGCGCATGGAACTGCAAGAGGCTGAAATAAAATGTCACATTCAAAATGAAAATAACAGGGAAATGTAAATGCAATGTCTGATCTCAAAGTGAATTCAATTTCTTTTAATTTTAAAGCATTTTAACTTAAAATGCAATTGTATCAAACTTCAAATTAGATTTCATTTAATAACCATTAATATATTTATATCTAATACATAAGGATATGATATATCAAAGTTTATTTCTTTTTATTTAATTTTTGTTACTTCCACCCTTCATACCCAATGCTTTTTCAATGCTTTATTGGGTGTTATCATACATACATGAACAGATGTAGCCTATAGAAAGATTTCAATCAACATTATTTCATGAACACCAGTGGTAAAATCTTTTATATAAAAGATTTTACCCCTGGTGTTCATACAAAGACAAATGCACCCAAAAACAAAAAGAGAGTAAAAAGAAAAAGTCGTTGTCATGGCAATTTACGTCACCACACGGAAGAACTAATGGCAAAAAGCGTAGCCGAGATATAATGTTTGACCACTAGGATTGCTAGAGAGTGAAACGTAATTTTTTTTCCTGGTCAGGACCGGGTGAAGTCCATATTCACCTTATGCAGCCCCGCCCCTTTTCGTCTTTTTTTCTTCCGCGTTTGCCCTCCGATTGTCTTGAAACTTCCGTTAGACGCTGCCTCTCATTCAAATCAACGTAATTTTCATGAAATACCACGATCACAAAACTCCTTATTGTAGCCGTAGAAACACACTTCTTACTGCTGAAAACATAATTTTTCATCTGGCGACGAACTGTTCTAACTATATTGATGGATGTAGTGAGCACAACTTCATAATAAGACCACTTATATTAGACCGTTAAAACACCAAATATCACAACGCTAAGTCAATGCGTTGCTAGACCGGATGTTGAATGACAATCGTCATGGCAGCGCCCATGTTTACCCGCTGAATAAGGTGAATACTAATTCTGCATTCCATTTTGTCTCGGCAACTTGGATGGACGGACGGACGTCATGTCCGCTAAAAACACAACAAACTTCGTCTCGATTGCATTCCATTTCATTGATAAATTCGGATGGAAGGTGGAAGCAAAATTAATTGAATATTGACCAAGACAGAGGAATACATTACAATCTTACTATAATGAATGATGTATAATACCAATATAATTCTGTGTACTGTCTAATCAAGTATTTCACCAACAAATAACACTTTAGAACAACCATGAATCCCTGGGCTACTTTAGTGAGTAGGAACTGGCAGTAGCTAGGCTACCTATGCAGGGAGCTGACTGTTGCGGACTTTGCGCAAACTAGACTGTTGCAATCTAACTTTATTTTTGCTCTGTCCACTAAAACTAATGTCATAATGTTATCTAGTTAGTTGTCATTCAGTGAAATACCATTTCTCAATTTAAAACGTTAGTTAGCTTGTTCGCTAGCGTTAGCTCGCTACAAACAACAGCTACCTGAAGTGAAATGGAAGTTGATTTAGTCCTAAAACGAACATAAACAGCATAGCCTAAACTGCTGGGCTTGAAATGATATCAAACACTTACATGTCATGTCACAAACTTTATTTTACTCTGTGCATGTAATCCAGGGGGTTGTCATTTGAAATGCCACAAGTGGTGTTAGCTAGTTCGTTAGCGTTAGCTTGCTAACAGCAGCACTTTGCTGTCTGCCCGCTCTGATCTGTCACATTGCTGAGACATTGCTTGACCAGATAATCTATTTACTCAGCCTGTCATTGGTCCCCAGGGTTCGGGCCATTTTCCCAACGTCAGACCCTGCTAATCTGATGGATCCACGAATGGTAGATGTGATGGTATTTGCACACCAGTTAGAGGGAAACTCCTATGAGTCTGCTAACAGCAGGGTAAGAGCTGTCTGACTGTCCATTCAGAGACACTAAACTGATAGAGTCCCTTGATAGTCAGTATTCATATGTTAGTATTCTGTCAGTATGCATATGTCAGCGGCCTTGATTGTTGGAAACAATAAAAGAAAATATGCCTTAGAAAAAATGGTTAGATAACAATTTTAGGGATGAGTTTGATGTTCCATCTTTATTTGTTTGGGACTCTCTTCATTACTTTTTTCTTTTTCAGGCTGAGTACTACCATCTCCTAGCAGAGAAGATTGTTAAGATCCAGAAGGAACTGGAAGAGAAGCAACAGACACAACTCCAGAAGTGGGGCATGATTGGGGCCCAACCAATCACAGTCCCTACAACTGGTGGCCTACTAATGGACTACATAACACCTTCACCAGTGCCACACTTTTATGAGTGTACATACAGTACACACCCATACCCCATACTGTTCCATATTGTATCTAGCCCTCACTCACGCCACACAAAGCAGTTGCTGCCTTCCTCAGTCCAGGACCTTCCATACTCCACATGTTACGGGCTTGGAACCGAAAGGTTGCCAGTTTTGATTCCCTACCAGTGGACCTTGAGCAAGGCACCTAACCCCTCTGCTCCCCAGGCACTGCTGAAGCAGGCAGGCAAACTGCACAGTGTTATGCGTAATTTATGCCACATGTTACGGGCTTGGAACCGAAAGGTTGCCAGTTTTGATTCCCTACCAGTGGACCTTGAGCAAGGCACCTAACCCCTCTGCTCCCCAGGCACTGCTGAAGCAGGCAGGCAAACTGCACAGTGTTATGCGTAATTTATGCCATCCGTCCTGTGTCTGTGCGCGACCACGCGCCCCGTGCAGAGGCTCTGCGTCCATCGTCGAGCGCCTCGGAAAAATCGAGCGCCTCAAAAAAAAGCCTAACGACGCAGACAAAAAAAGCGCGGTGATTGGTCATCTCGCTACTTCCTTGTTCTTGTGGCAGCGCGATGCCGGTAGTTTGCGAGACTAAGGTCTGTTGTTATCCACCGAATGCTTCTGTTTCCATGCTTGCATTTTCTGCACGTGAAAACAGACTGGGTATGTCAAATAATGATACCAGTACATTGCCTTTGCAGTTTGTGTGAAAATACTTAGCTAACTGAGTTAGAAAGCAACATTGCGTAATAATGCCCGCAGTGCTTGCTTCCAGTAATAGTATAGGAGTAGCATAATTTGGCAAACTGTACACCACCAGACTTTATGATCTAGATCTTGCTCCAAATGATAGCTGTGGAAACACTTTACAAATATACTAGCCTGGGAATTCCCATGCTCCTTTGCACGCTTATTTCATTTCACTCTGCAGAGCAGCATGGAGACCATGGCCGTTTTTCTCGCCCGCTTTCGGTATCCAATCGCAGAACAAAAAGGGATTTGTACGGCCCTCAATCGCATTTTACGTCACGTGGTGGCTCTGGTATTGGCTCCGAGGTATGTACAGACGCTATGATAGACATTCGTAGTGCCCAATAAACGGCTATGGACAATTGTAAACGATGCTTCCGCTACGAGAAATCCAATAGATAGGTCCCCAGACTAAATATCACTTGTGATTTTAGTTTGGCATTCGCCAGGCTATACCTATACAGCATGACCTACATTTATCAGTTACTTGTTTATAGACTTAATAAAAACATCCTAGCTATAAACATAAATGCAAGTGTCACAACACACACAGAACCATCCCTCTCATGGGTTAAGATAAGGCCAGAGAACCTTTAATGGGGGAGAAGGTGCACTCTCTGTATACATCACGGTAGTGCAATGAGGGGAATGCACAAGTAGGCCTACGTGAAGAATGAATGGGGTTCTCAGGAGTTTTACCACTTTATGTTTCATTCGTTTAAATAATTGCATTTATGCATGCGAGGAGAAATGGACTTCTCTCAGGATTTGTTTTTATTTGTAAAATCACTTCTAAAATGGCTGTCCCACCTAGGACAAGTTCCACTCATTGGAGAAATTCCAGGCCACCTACCATGAGAAAATGTTTTGTGTTCATTTATAGTGTGAGCCTGCAGGGATTTGGTTTGTTTATTGTTTCTTCTGTGAAATGGCTACAGTCACTGGCTGCTAGATTCAGTTGTGATACTCCCCTCCCCTTGTTGATTAATGATCAGGCGTTTGTTTGGCAAAAGCATAGTTTCTACCCAGTTAGCAACTTAGTCGGTAGGCAATGGGAAATTGCATTAGTTCTAACAGGGTTGCTTTTGGCAAACAGATCCCTGATCAGGTGATGGACTGACTCTACAGCCCTGTAGTGGTGCTGTATGAAGGGTCTCTTGTATGTGGAGACTCGTAGGGGAAGAACCAACATTAAAGGGAAAGCTGGATGGGTTCATGGAGGACTTTAATTTCCGCGGTCTCATGCCAGCATTTCCACAGGACTGAAGCTCTGGGCTGTCACACCTCATGGACAATAAATACAGTACCGGTATGTGGAAGAAGAGGGGTGTCTTTCAGCAGTTCTGAGGCATCATTCAGCAGTTCTGAGACGTTTATCCTGATGTACTTGATGCTGGTTAGAGGTTTGAGACCATAGATGAGGCTCACTGTTGGGATGCTGAGTGCAGAGGCCAGACTCAATTTGACCCGCTTTTATAAACACGGTGCATGTTACTAAATGATTGTTAGGTCCTATGGTGACAGGACTACCGCAGCCCTTCTTTTTGTTTTTTTTCTTCTTTTTTTTCAGGTTTTCCGTTTGCAAGTCCCATACCTGAGTTGTATTGACTGTCTTCTATACTATACTGTTCTGTAGTCCTCAGATGTAACTGACCTTTTTTTCCCAGAATACAAAAAGGTGAATAATTGTAAATGAATCCATTTCAGGTAACCCCAGTTATCATTTGATTTGTTCAGGTTCTGATCATCCGCATTCTTAATTTGGTCAGTGTTGGTTTGTTTGGACTACCGCATTCTCTCTACTTCTGACTGCCTGAAACCCAGGTCCACCGAGGAGAAATTGATGTTTTCATTTCAGCGTTCTGAATATGTGTAAATGTTAGTCACCAATCAGCTGTGTTTGGTCAACCACCTCTTGTAATAATGTATTAGAACTTTTTTTTTGTTACTTTGTTTTTGTTTTCATTTCCCTGGTTACACATTTCTGCCTTTGTGGTGTGACTGTTGTTGTGTGATTGCAATGCTAACTGCATGGAGAACAACTGATTGATTTATTGATGGATTGATCGACTGATTGATAAATGATGGCTGCCGATGAAGGACAGAGTCCCTGTCAGGTGACCTGGTGCCTGTTGATTCAGCACCATTGCATGTGAACTGGAACCTTTTTTCCTCCTATGATTTAGTGTCCTTATGTTCTTTTTTTTTTCTTATTATGTTATTTGTGACTGAATTACTTCCCTTTGCTTTACAACAACCAACTCCCAATTATTATTGTTACATGTTGATTTTGATAAGCCTGTATCAGGACACTTGTTATGTAAAATTGTTGTGCACAGTAACAAAAGACTGTTCACTGTTTTTTCTGAATTCCTTAAGGATGCCTGCTGGTATGTCTTGACTTATGAGACCTCAGTCCAATGTTGCCTATCTTCCTGTGAGTTTCTCCAAACAGATACAGGTGGCATAAACCAGAAATCAACAATGTTTGCTGGGCCACTTGTTACACCTTTTCAATGAAAATCATGTATCTTCAGTTTGAAATTTATATTAAGTTACTGTTTTGATGATTTGGGACTATGGCTCAAGTGACCAAAATCCAAAAATCATGTCTTTTTTTGTCGTGAAAGGGAATGTTTGGCCGTTGTTCATGCCTTTTAGTTTGTCTTTTGAAAGTGTCTTGAGTTGGTTGATTTTGATCTCCCGTTGTGAAATAAAGGACTGATTTCATAATGTGCCATTTTTGTATTGTAATCTGTTGTGAAACTTCTGTCTGGCCTGGATGGAACTCAGAAATGATATGGTATGAGTGCTTCATCTGGAGGTCCTCCATTCAAAACTGGGCCAAGTTTATTTTATATGTAGGTTTTAGCCTGCATTGTGGGATCTACTTCATCCATGAAAACAAAACCACTCATCTGAAACCTACAATAGGCCGAAGTGTGTAGGGGATAGGCCATCAATAACCTTTTGTTTGTTCTATTTTTATTCCTTTATTTCCTCCATAAATAAAGAACATCTTTTCTTTCTTCAAAGTTGGGAGACTATTGGTAGGCTATATACTGTAAACAGTATTTTTGGCTATAGAACTGCTATATATCACTTTACATAGCCTTATTGATGCTTTCATATGAGATGACATTCACGTGTTTTTTTCTCTCCATTATTTAAGAGATTATTCACAGGCGACCTGTTAAAACTTTGATGTAGGCCTACCAAAGTCAGTGAAATGCGCCACCTAGAGGTCTGGCGAATCCTGAAGGCCAAACCACAGTAGGCTACACAGGTAGTCTGTACAGGTATGTAGCCTAATATGTAGAGGGCTATACGAACGTGGATACGCTCTGTCTGTGCCAGGTCTTAGTTTGAACACAGAGGTCGCAGATCAGCCTCGCGCCCGACTGTGAGACTCAATACTAAAAATCCGAGTCGCCAATTGTGAACACTGGATAGTGTTTTGTCGTGTCGTGGTCGTATCGGGTAGTCTGAACTCGGTATAAGTGAAAGCGAAAGAAAAGTCACAGGTGAGGCGGAAGACTAAGAAACTGCGCAACAGGTAAGGGACCATACAGAGCGAGTTAAATAAAAGTAGAACCTATTTGAAAACTCATAGCTAAGCATTTTAAGTCATAGCTAACCATTTTAATAAGACAGTTTGTATCAAGGGTATGAAACGATAAACATTTTGTACTAGACTTGTGTTGTTATTTGGCCTAAACTTCACCGAGGTTACAGATTATCTAATCTTACTGAAACATTCAATTATTGCAGGAGGCAGGTTGCTTGGGTGTTCAGCTGATAGATTGTTCTGAAAACTTATTTAAGATGTCAGGGTTTTGTATTCCTTGATATTAGCTTATTATTTTTATCAAGGACTTTCATATGCCATGAAATAAGCCTATAGGCCTCATTGACTTAAAGGGGAAATCCTGTCAAATTTCAACAAGAGCTCTATTGCTCAAGCTACTAGAGATTAGCAAATACTGAAGACGCAAGACATTTTAGTCCAACCATATAGGTTTCCTTGAACAGAGAGTAAGCCCTGACAGTTCACCCAATGGGGCAAGTTTTCAAAACAGTTTTCAGCATCAAATCATGCACCAAATGTCCCCCCAAAAGCTATGTAACATCATCAGACACATTACAACACACCTCTGTAGTGTTTATGACTACAAATGTCTAACAAAGTGCTTAAAATTGTGTTTTTATGCAGTGTTTACAAAACCGTTTTGTAAACAAACAATATTGGGCTGCTTCCATAAGCTCACAGTTTTAACCACTTTTCCAGCCATTTGTTGCTATATACAATACAGTTCTGTGTTGTAATGTGTCTGATGATGTTGCATAACTTTTGGGGTGATATTTGGAGCATGTTTAAATGCTGTAAACACAGTTTTGAAAACTTGCCCCATTGGGTTAACGGTCAGGGCTTATTCTCTGTTCAAGGAAACCTATATGGTTGGACCAAAATGTCTTGCGTCTTCAGTATTGGCTAATCTCAAGTAGCTTGAGCAATAGAGCTCTTGTTGAAAATTGACAGGATTTCCCCTTTAAGGGCCAAAGACCAAGGAAATGTATTTGACACATGCATACAGTACGGTTACAGGTGTAAAAGTAGCAGTAAATCTGGTGTCAGCCTATTTGTGCATTATTTATGGGGGTGCAGTAGGAAAGGGGCTACATCACCTCATAGCAGTCAATAGGACTAGGTTCTGTACAGTTCATGAATGAAATTTGACAATAATATAGCCTAAAGAATATGGGGAAAACATTTCTTCCCTGTGCCAACCAGCCTTACTATGAACTGGCGTTGGTTGACATTAGACACAAGTTTTATCTATAGTGCTGATACAGTGACATCTGTGCTTTAATTGTGTATCTACTGCCTTGCTTAATTAAGAAGTGCATTTTTTTTTTGCAAAATGTGCTTTATTGGAGGATAATGTGTTTGAGTGAGTATTGGAAAGTGCAGCTACTGTACTGAGGCTAAAGTAGTCTATGGTTTAGCTTAAAGGGAGATTAATGTTTTCAGGCATTTCAGACTTTGATTCAAGGAATTTAGAGTTTAGCATTTGAGATGTTGGCTATTTATGGTGTTCTTTGATGTTCATACTTTGCAGTGACACGTTTTGAGGATTATGATTGTGAATGTGACTTCAGTTCAAGGTGAAGCACAAAAAAGCAGGCTTGCCAGCCAGCCCCCAACTCAACATTCTCTGCAGTTAATGGACCAACCTTCAGATAACTTTTAAGGTTCAATGGGTTTAAGGTGAGCTGAATAGTTTCCTCAAAGAGCTCTGAATGTTCTGGGATTGTATTAGTTGAATAGAAATGAATCATCTGGAAGGTATTGAGCAGGTCATTGATTTAATGTGAATTAATACATAATTTCTTATTAATTAATTTGTAAATAAAGATAAAGCAACTACTTGATGTCGGTTGTGTTGTTTATTGCTTCCTTCTTTGATGCATTTCAGTATGAAGGTGGAGGAAACAGACTCACCTGCACCCAGCTGTGCATCTCTAAAGCATCCACGAGAAAACTTTAAAAAGGAACCACCTGATTTAAGGTCAGCTGTTGTTTTTCACTGAACTAATTATGGTTATCCGATTTAGCTTGAAATAAATGAATAATATAAAAAAAAGACCTGTAGACTGTAAATATTTATGTGTCATAAAAGTCATAAAATATGGAGAGTAAGTTCCAATACTGGCAAGGAGTTTTAAGACAGTGCTGATCCAACGGCAAAGCTTTTTACTAACAATTGTAGCACCTCCTTGGTTTTGGAAGGGCTTGTCGTTTCAAGTTTCAGTAGCTGCTCTGGTTGGTTGTTTTCTACTGAGCAGACATGGTGCTCTGCTTCCACTGGATAATCACAGGGATAGTGCAAGGCCCAACTTCTTGTCGTAACAAAGCTATAACAGCTGAACTGTGTTCCCTATGTGCTTTGCGGAGACGTCCATAAAGTCCTGATGCTTTACTTGTACATTGAAAATTAATGTCTGTTGTTGTGATGTACTTAAAGCAGTCAGTAGATTGTGCTTGAAGTCATTTTGATCCTAACAATGACACTGATGTTCATAGATAACTGAATATCAAGGTTTAGGCCTTGTCTAAGATTTCTTTTGTAAAGTGCACTGCTCTGCTGTTTTTATGTAACTATGTAAAATTACTCTTATGATGATTCTTAATCATTTCAGAATGAAGCAGGAGAGGTCAGACTCACCCACAGCCAGCTGTGTATCCATCAAGTCAGAAGATCCACCAGAACAAGTGTTAATGCCTGACTCAAGGTGAATTCAGTACACTGAAATTGACAAAGTGGTTGACAAAGTTTATGGTCTTTGTGTAGTATATTTTAGTGTGGTAAGTAAATTAAGTACTGTTAATAATATCTCTACAGTGAACTAACTGCCAGTCTCCTGACAAAAGACCACTTCAGATGTTCAGTGTGTGCAGAAGTGCTGAAGGACCCAGTCTCCATCCCCTGTGGACACAGTTACTGCAGGCAGTGCATCACCTCATACTGGGCCCAGCCTAACCATGCAGGACTCTATGCCTGTCCCCAGTGCTCACACACATACAGCTCCTGTCCTGCACTTTACACAAACTCAGCCTTAGCACAGGTGGTCCAGAAACTCCAGCACTTCAGCCCTGTTCTTCCTGCTGACTGCTATGCTGGTGCTGGAGATGTGAGCTGTGATTTCTGCACTGGGAGGAAACTCAGAGCTGTGAAGTCCTGTGTGACCTGCATGGCCTCTTACTGTGAGACTCACATCATGCAGCACTACACAGTTCCAGCCCTGAAGAGGCACACACTGGTAGAGCCACAAACCCAGGAACTAAAGCCCAATGATCTACATGAACTCAAAATGGAAGACTTGAAATGGATCAAGGATGAAGACCCTTTAAAATTGGTAATATGTAGAAGTTACTGTGGTTCAACAGAATAGAGGGGTGTTTGAAATTGTGTGAGAGAGATTTAGAATACAATAGAGGTGAATAGAAAAGCACGTTACCTTTTTGAATATCATGAGGAAACATGATGCTCACATTTTCTGTCTGACTTCTTTGATACAGCTGAACCAGACGTTTCTTAGCCAGTTTTTAGATGATGATCTCCGAAGCCAACAAGGGACACCTGACCAAAGGTAGCTGGTCCCCTCATTATCTGTAACTGCCACAGGCCATTTACATCATGGTCTTATGATGAAGCTGTGCATCACAAACGTGTATAAATGTTTGCCTCCGTTACATGCCGTAAAAAAAAAAATCAGTTCACAATCTCAGCACAACTTCTTTTAGAACAGAACTACACTGGGTAAGGGATTAATCAGGGTGTTTTGTCGTCACATTGGACACATGAAACAAAACACCCATTTTCAGTTTAGTTGGCGGACATAGAGATGAAAGAGATGATTTTTTTTAGAATTGGTAGTGTGCTGTAATAATAATAATAATAAAAACTAAAATTCACTTTATTTCAGAGCCAAGATAAAGAAAAAGGCAACACTAGATCAAACAATTCCAGAGAAAAGGTATTTATTATTCAGACATTTTTATGAACAAAATAAATCCACAGTTGGAGGATTGTTAAAACTGCACACATAATATCATACCAGAGATCATACTGTAATTCTATGCATTTTCTCACTCTTTGGACAGAGATCACTTATATCACTTATATGCTCGTATAGTTATAAATCAGTCAGAATGATGAAGTCAGCTGAAACACTTGTTGATGACATGGTCATTCTGAAATATATGTAAAAAAAGAAAAAATATTAGAAAACAATTATTGGTAATATGTGTTCTAAATACTACACCAATCCTAGAAACAATATGAATCACCATCACAAAGTTTCTGGCCACCATCTGCTTATCTGTAAATTTGAAAATGTGGCAATTTCAGAATGAAGCTAGAACGGTCTGACTCTCCTGCACCCAGCTGTGCGTCACTAAAGTCAATGGAACAACCACAAAACTTCAGTGCGTTCCCTCCACAGAACTCAAAGTGAGTTGACTAGAGATTTTGTCAGAAAGAGCCAGAGCTGCAACTACTGAATGACTTATTTTTTTAATTGGTCAATTAATTGTTTTAGTAAAAGAAACATCTAGAAATGGTGAAGAATTATTAAGTATTCCCAAAAAGCCCATGAATAGATTTTCCTCCAAACACTATAGGCATAGTTTACTGTCACACACACAGGAAATGTAGTGTTTGAATTTCATTTGAATTTCAGAGTGAAACTGGAAAGATCAGACTCACCTGGACCCAGCTGTTTGTCACTCAAATCAATGGAACAACCACAAAACTTCAGCATATTGACTCAGCACTCGGGGTGAGTACAGTTGGATTTTCATTAGAAGTGGTAATGGTGAGTTATGGATGACTGTGTCGAATACGAGTTAGAAATCACTTCCAGATCATTTGTAGCTCAAATGAATAAACGGTTCATAACCTTCTGTATTCACTAGAATTCAGTTGCTATTTTATTGTTAAATTATGGATCGCATTTTGAGCGCAGTACCAGAGACACTTATATAGCCTTAGAAGGACTTTGGCAGTACTCAGTACTGTTAGCTTGGGCCTGTCCGTACTTCCTGTCGCTGTATGAAATTTCACTACAGTATGTAGTTCTCAATGAATATGAAGCTTTACGGACATGAATGCCATTAAAATGTAATGTTAACATTAAATCGCCCAAAGTTTTAATTCAGAGGATGGGTATTTAATGGGTATGTGTTTGTAATTTTAAAAATATTGATTTTAGAGTGAAGCTGGAAAGGTCCGACACTCCGGCACCCAGCTGTTTGTCTCTAAAATCAATGGAACAACCACAAAACTTCAAAGGAGAATTGACATCTGATTCAAGGTGAGTTAATGTAGATTGATTCACACTGGATTTCTCCATCACTGCTGTTCCAGTGGAAATAATCTTGAAATCTTGACACAACGTATAATGCTTAAATTCCCTGAAAATATTCATTAGTATTCCACAAAGCCAAATTTGTTCCGATGTCTTGTTCTCTCCAAACCTTAGGCATACATAGTTTATTGTCACAGAGGCATAGGACATAATGTTATTATTCTTGTCACAAACACAATTTTGAATTTCAGAGTGAAGCTGGAAAGGTCAGACTCACCTGGACCCAGCTGTTTGTCACTCAAATCAATGGAACAACCACAAAACTTTAGCACATTGACTCAGCACTCCGGGTGAGTACAGTGTTGATGTTGATGAAAAAGGAGGGTTGTTGTGTTAAGGATTGACAGTATTGGGTATGATTTAGAAATAAGTGGACCAGTACATACAGGCCAAATGAATGACTGTTTCATTCCCTGCCTTATCCTGAATTTTACATCAGACAAATAATTATTTTGTATTGTTATGTAAATATAATAATTTTCAGTGTGAAGCTAGAAAGGTCTGGAAAGGTCTCTCCTGCACCCAGCTGTTTGTCTCTAAAATCAATGGAACAACCACAAAACCTCAAAGACGACTTTACACCTGATTCAAGGTGAGTCTCAGTGTGGCCTCTTTACTTGGCACTTGGCACATGTGCTATAGTTGAATTAGAAGTTAGCATGACATAATGGTTAGAATTGAAGTTGCTGTATTTCACAGCCTTGTGTGTTTTGCCCTTTACCCTTGTGTATTTGTATAATTTGTCAGTATAACAGTACATGGTACTTAAGTACAATTTTATCAACAGAAACACAGTGGGTGTGTATGTGTGTAATAAGATATGAGAAACAAACTGTTTGCTTTATCTGTTCTGTTCTTTGCAGTATGTTGTTAATAGTGGATCACTTCAGATGTTCAGTGTGTGCAGAAGTGCTGAAGGACCCAGTCTCCATCCCCTGTGGACACAGTTACTGCAGGCAGTGCATCACCTCATACTGGGCCCAGTCTAACCATGCAGGACTCTATGCCTGTCCCCAGTGCTCACACACATACAGCTCCTGTCCTGCACTTTACACAAATTCAGCCTTAGCAGCGGTGGTCCACAAACTCCAGCACTTCAGTCCTGTTCTTCCTCCTGACTGCTATGCTGGAGCTGGAGATGTGAGCTGTGATTTCTGCACTGGGAGGAAACTCAGAGCTGTGAAGTCCTGTCTGACCTGCATGGCCTCCTATTGCGAAACACATCTCAAAGAGCATTACACAGTTGCAGCACTGCAAACACATACATTGACAGAATGTGAACACTATGATCAAAAAGACATTAATTGTGATGTCAAAACTGAAGAGATAAATCAGGTGAGATTGGACCTTTTTTTGATAATATGAGAATGTCAGTTTGTTTGAGAGTGTTTTTCAAAGAAATATAAATTCCTCCTAATGATTCTGACTGATTGTTTCCAATACGAGAGAAAGGATGAGCCGGGAAATCAGAAGCAAATCATCAGTAAACTGCTTGAGGCCATGACAGAAGCAATGAAACATTGGGTAGATGCCAAGGGAGAGGTCTCACATCCCCAGGTGCAGTCAGCAGCTGTTGCTCCAGTAGCTCAGGCTGAAACTGAACCCCAGCAGCAGATGCAGCAGACCACTGAGGACCCAGGGAAACAACCTCAGCCTAGTGACACTCAGGACCAGCTGTCTGCACAGGTGAGAGAGTAGACTGCAAATGGGTGGATTATAGATACTTCAAACTGAAAAGACACTTCATCAGTCAATTCATGTCAGTAAAGAGCTCAGGACTTGAGCCTTGGCATTCAGCAATAGGTCTAGTAGCATCACCTGTTCTTCAAGCATGTTATCTAATCTCTTATGCACTCCTATCAATGTCGCACTAGTAGTCCTGTCTGCAAGCAGCTCACTGCCCTGCAGCTACCATGCCGAGCACTGTCAGAAGAATAAGTGCCCTTGTCACCCTTACTAGCTGCAGCACTGGCTCCAGCTGGTACAATTACAGGGCATGGCCATGACAGAGCAAGTCATACCAGGTACAACTTCCTCCTCAAGTGCAGGGATGCAAATGGCGCGCCTTTTGGCGGATGCCGCCTTTTTCACGGCTGTCTGGGGGACTTTAGAATCAGTGCAGATCTGAGATCTGAGGTGTGTGATTGTGTAGTAGTGCAGACGCGTCATTTGACCTGGCCATTCGATTCGAGGCTGAAGCCCTGTCAAGTTCTTCTTGACAGCCATAAATGCAACAGAGTCGGTGAAAACCGCTACAAAATCTGTTCTGACACGCATGCAATAATCTTGCTGCAAATTCAACGTCTCTCAGATGCATATGTCTGTAGTGCATCGCAATGTCAACATTTGCAGATCTTTTTATCCATAAGAAAAGTTGGGCCGTCTCATCCGCTGTTAAACACAGCCCAATTATAGGCTACATACGTAATGCACCCGACTGGCTTTAAACCTTTCCCACGGAGAGTTCGCAACAGTCAAACATCGTTTAAGCTATGCAATCAGCTGATCCGATAGTTCGGGCATTCGGGCATTCACATATATCTCACATATATCTCTCTGCATATTGTTCCATTCATTCATAGTTCCATTTCTTCTCGTTCATGCACGCGCGCACCGGGTTTCCAGCTGTGCATTTAGGCGACTACCTTGCCAAAAGCTGACCCCCGCCTTGCTTAAGATCCCCAGACTTTTCTTTCTTTTTCTTTTTTTTATGCATTGGCATAGCCTATGGAAGCCACCAATAAAAAGAAATGATGAGATAAAAAGTCACAATTTTGAGATTAGAAGTCTAAATTTTGGGAAATAAAGTCTAAATTTTGAGATTTGAAAGTTAAAATTATTAGAAATAAGTGACAAATAACATTTATTCATCAAGTTGAATTTAATTCAGTGACAAGTTATGATAGTGCCATAAGTATGGCTGTACTGCAAGTAGTTTAATTGGTACAATGTCAGATGACAAATTAGGCTACTTAATGACTTTAGAAGCCAATAGCCTTGGGGCAAAGGTTTCTTTTTTTATATTATTGATGTTGCCTCAAAATTAAGTTTTATCCCACTACCTGATTAATTGTTGAAATAATCGACAGAATAGGCTACTCGATTCCAAAAATATATGATGGCATTAACTAGCCTACTTCATTTACATTACTTGTTCAGTAAATAAAATAAGGCTGTGGCAGGTTTTGGTCGCCATCGGGCGATGCCCCCTCCCCCGGTCATCTACCCGCCCTGGCGTTGATCATCACCAGGGCGATGCCAGTGTGCCTTGTCTCAGAGCGATGCCTCCAGGTTGCAGCAGATCAGGCGCTACCCTGGGCCACCTGAATCTTTTTGTTGCTTTTTGGCTGATGTCATATTAGTGTATGATAAATATAAGCGACTTTGGTAGTGGAATTAATTCATTTCATAGTGGTCTGTGTACAAATATGTATAAACCCTACAGACGGATTGAAACCACTAAATGGGTCAGCAACTGGCTCTGAAATCTACTAGGGACCTCCAACATTCTACCCCATTGTTTTCAATGCAACCCTGCACACCGGCACTGAACTCCTCCACCGCTGCTTCTTGATTATGATTGAAGTCTATTGTGTCGGAGCCGTTGAGAACATCAGTGGGTTCCATAGGCTACAGTACTATATTCTTTGCATGTAGTGCAAAGCCACAATGCTGTCGGAACTGATGTGTGGAGACCATTAACACTTACGTTAAGTTCAGACCGTACACGTCCACACCTCTTTTTCTCGGTCGGGTGCGTTGGAGAAGACTGTGTGGTCATAGATTAAAAGCTTGAAAGGAATCACGCATACTGACCATTACACAAGCAAAATATTTATTATTAAAGATTAAGAAACTACAATGTTTTGGTCTTAGACCTTCATCAGGTAATTTGGAGCCGATGGGATGGACGAACCCACAATGCATTGCGCGAAAGCTCCATGCAAAGTCAGTGGGATCCCTCGACGGACTTGTAGAGTCTGAAACAGGGGTTATGGTGTTGGGCTTGACACAGAGCACTAATCATGATAGGCCTGACAGACAACTTGCTGGCCACTTTCTAAAAATGAAAATGAAAATGCAAAAAAACCCAGAAACTGCTGTCTGAATTTCTTTACATTTTTAGGTATCATGTGCAGAAAAAAATGATTGTGGGACTTGCAAAGTGTAAAATAACTTATCATTGTACCCAATTTTAATCCTTGTCTACCTCTTGTCTTTAACACAGGGCTCAAAGCAGTCCACAGCAGGTGTTGTGACCACACCAGGATATCCAGTGGCTGATCCTGAGAAGCGCAAGCTGATCCAGCAACAACTGGTGCTTCTGCTCCATGCACACAAGTGCCAGCTTCGAGAGCAGGCCAGTGCTCAGACACGCCCATGCAACCTGCCCCACTGTCGCACCATTAAGAATGTCCTTAATCACATGACCCACTGCCAGACTGGCAAGACTTGTCAAGGTAAGTGTTTTTTATTTTTTATTTCATCCTGTCTTGGCTTTTTGTTAGTATGTGAACCTTACTATTTTTAAATTTCATACTCTCTTTGACAACAAGAAAAACACTCACCTCGAGACCTCGAGAATATGATAGGAGAAGTTTTTTTTTTTAAATAATAAAAAATAAAAAATGAATATCCACATGAGCATAAATATTCATACCCTGTGTTATAACACTTGGTAACAAAATTCTGGTGGCCTCCACGTCTTCAAAAGTAAAACAATGTGTTTTAAGGATTAGGCCAAAGGTGATCTAATAGGTTATACTGCAGATTCCAAAAGTTTGGGCGAAGCAGCCTTGCTACTAGCCTGGTCATAACCAGCCCCTCAGTCTAAGCTTCTCTTCCTACGAGGTTCTGGGATCTCAGCTAATGAGAGGTTGCTTGCTGGAGGTGTTTAAATTCCAAACGATTGGATCAGTCCTTGACTGATAGCATATCATATTGTCTTGCTGCATTGTCCTGTAGTTCATAAAAGGCAATTCCAAGTATAGAAGTAAGAATAAAAATCAATGCATCAACATTGGTGCTTGGAAGGGTAGGTCATTTTGAAATGTGTCTAAAATAGTTATATTAGTATTAATTAGCAACAATAAAATAATGTGTCTGGTGAGAGTTATTTGCCCTCACTCATCACAAGATGTTCTGGTATCCAAAAACATTCTGTAGGTCAGTCTGTTTTACACTGGTATGAATTTAGATATGCTGGTGAGAAACATTAGAACTTTCAAACTATAAATTGAAGTAGGTTGCTTATCTTTCTGTGCTTTGGTGTACTGCTTTTTAGGTGTGTTCAATACTTCCCCCCTCTGCCATTTCACTTAACTAGTGAATTGCCCGTGTGGCAAAGGCTTTTTTTTCTCCACTGAAAGCACTGGAGTGAGGGGAGTGGCTACGTACAGCGGGAGAAGTCTACTGAGCTTCATTTAACAATATCTTTCTTTGCTAATCTTTGCCAAAACAACATTAACATGACACTGCACTCACCCGTGTCATTAGCATGATGCATACCAAATTTGAGGTCAATCGGACGAACGGTTGCAGAGTTATGCAATTTCTTTACCAGTTTAAAGGGACACCAGGCAGGACTACGGTTTTCTATCTCCGGAGCTCCACCTACAGTCGCCGAAATATTAGAAAAAAGACAACTACGTTACACATTCTCAACAATCGATGTAAATTTATTTGCAAACCAGAGTACAAACCAGAGATGATAATTTTGGTGCGTTACGTTGTCTGACAAGCCGGTAATAAATGCGATTTCAGTTATACCTACTTTCAGTTTCTATTTCGTGGACCCGACACTACCATACTGCAAGTGGGATTACCACAAAACAAAATGCTTGTGTCTGACGAGAGAGACATCGGTCACCCCGTAATGAACCATTTAACCATCGAAGCGACTTTGAGGCTGGTAAATTAACAGTAAAACGTTGCCTGGTGTCCCTTTAAATTTCTTTGCCTAATACTCATGTCTGGTCAAAGAATAGACTTGTTTCACACCTGAACATTCCGAGGTTCTAAAAGCATTCCATGGTAGTAAACTGAACATTCTACCATTGAAATGCATTGGATTTATGCCTCTTTCTGACTTGAAAAAAATGGGTAATAACATTTAAAATAAGTCTAAATTCACTTTCTTTCAAATAATACACATTTGAAGCACGCAAATTTGGAGGTCCCTAGTAGATAAAAGTGGTTTTACATTTATGTGCATGAAGCTTCAAACTATTCGGGACCTCCCAATTTGTGTGCTTCAATCAAATGTGTATTATTTGAAGGAAAGTGAATTTAAACATGTTTGAAATGTTATTACCCATTTTTTCAAGTCAGAAAGAGGCATAAATCCAATGCATTTCAATGATAGAATGTTCAGTTTACTACCCTACTTACCCCCTGTTTTTCATCTGTCCCTATTTCACCCTCATTCTTTCTGTCATTCCTGCCCCCCTCTCTCTTTCTCCTGATCTTGTCTCACAGTGGCACACTGTGCCTCTTCCAGAGAGATCATCTCTCACTGGAAGAACTGCACTCGTCATGACTGCCCCGTCTGTATGCCACTCAAAAGCGCTGGAGATGCGGGAAATCATCAGAGTGAGTGTTTTCCAGGAGCTTCTGTACTGTCACTTTACACACAACAGGGAACACACTGCCAGCTATCACTGATGACAATTCAGCATAGATGTACAGTATGTATGTGCATAAGATGAAGTTGCCTATTTGAAAGCTCATGTAACTTGTCGGTACATTGTTTTGCCTGCATTATACCTGCAACATGTGAAAATCACGCACACTTACTTCAGTTCTGCTGAATTTAATTAGTGAACGCGTTTCACACTTGCTTCATCAGGTTCACTCTTAAAGCTGGGAACAGACCTACCGACTTTCTCAGTCTTTTACAATTAGAATTAGAGTGAGCCAAATTGAGTTTGAGTGAGCCAAACCTACAGAGTCAATCTGGGACGATTGAGAGTCGTTTATGAGCATATTTACATTAAATACCTCAGGCTGTCTGAATTTGAGGTGCCTATAAATGATTTAGAAATGCCTATGCACACCCACTGATTTGGAATGAGCGTGTTGGCCTGTACTACTTCGCCAACCCATTATTTCTGTTGAACCGGTCACCTCAAAGGCCGTTATCCCGCTTATCTCCCGTTTGTATTCATCTCTCGTATAGAACGTAAAAGAAACATGGAACTTCAATTTAAAAGAAGTTAACCTGTTCGGTTTGGGTACTATTTTCAGTTGAAAGTGATCTACAAGGCTGCTTATTGTTGTTATAGTTACCATTCTAAAAGGCTTCCAAAGTTGCCAGTTATCTGAGAATAATGCCACCCATCAGCCAATCAGAGAAGAGAATCGCGTTCAGAAGGGAGATAACATTATGTAATGAACATCAACACAGGTTGGAAGTTTAACAATGAGGCTACTTACTATAAATTCACGGTTTAAAATTTTGCTCCGTTTGGATATATCGCAAACTCAGAAATGGGACAGAGGAATATTCACAGACTGACTTATAGCCTAGAGGAAAGCTTACAATCGAGTAACATTAATAAGCTATACGCACTAAGCCAGAGGCAAATATGAGCTTTAAAGAGAACCTATGCAGGATCCGGTGGCGTCATCCAGTAAGCTAACAACCAAACAAAGCAGTTATTTAGCGTTTCTGCCAATAATCCTCCATTTAGAATTGCATAGTCAATGGTGATCACCGCTAACAAAATGTATCGACAGTTGAATGCGCTGAGAAGTCACAAATCGCGTTGTAATTCAAACAGTAAACTCTGGCTAAGTCACGTGACCTAGCTTGCTTGCTAACCAAAACTTACGATAGCCGGGACGCGCTCCCTGATCTTGCATAGGCGGTATCTGCCTCTAGGAGGGTCGGACAACCTCGTGAAGGGGCTCGTTTTACTCCGGAACATGTCATTTATCAAGTCTAGTGAGTTCTAGGCAATTTACATAAAGGTGTAATGAATAGGAAACGTCAAAATTTTACCTAAAAGTTGCATGTGGTGGCTTTAATATTAACAAAGCAAAGCATTTGTAACGTTAACTATAAGGTAACATCTTTTAAGACTTCTGTCATGCTGTATTCTGATTAAACCCAAAACAAATTCTGATTTGTGCTGGTTTGAGCAAGGCTAGTTTAGTGATTTACATCATTCCTGTTACACTGTCCACATACTTTGGTCACTGATCATACATTATTATTAAAATGGTGCTTTGGTTTCTGGTGGAAACCTTGTCTAAGTTGTAAACATTTAAGTAGCGCTGTCAAACGATTCAAAAAATTAATCTGATTAATCGCAAAGTTTTCTAAATGATTAATCGTGATTAATCACTTTTCATCACAACTCATTTACTCCAGTAAGAATTTGGATGTTAGGGTATGTTGGATCCTTATTTTCCCCTGTAAAGGCCCGGGTACTAAATAGCTGACTTTGTTCATCTCAAATGGGGTAATTTACACCTGTCCTCTACCCCCAAAGGTTCCCCAAACATGTTGTGGGACAGTCAGGAGATAGGCCATGATCTTTGTATACAGTAGTTTGACTTGATAGCCAAGCCATTTTCTATCTGAAATTGAACATAATACATGCCATGAAGGTGGAACCATATCCATCAGGCTTAATCTGAGTTCATTTTTTTTATCTGAGTTCATTTTTTTGGATTAATCACGTGATTAATCAGTTAATTTTGCCAGCACTACATTTAAGCAATATGGGAGTGATGTGGTTAGCAGAATATCATCACTGTGTGCAGTTCGGCCACAGGCACGAAGCCGCAGACCGAGATAATTATCGTCTGACAGTAATTTGTTATTACGATCCTCCCCACT
>JAODXP020000028.1:9395620-9423787 GCA_027497455.2 Sardinella longiceps | reverse complement strand
TAGATGGTGCTATTACTTCCTGAATTTTTGGTCAATGATTCCCGGGACACTGTAACACCGGGGCACATGATACTTGGTGGGCATGTAGCCCCTGTAGACTTTTACGGAAAAAAATCGCTTGGTCCCCAGGGCCACTCCATCTTTGCGTGGCCCCCCGGGAAACCCCAAAATGCAGTTTTCCTAAAAACTACCTGACCCGTTGACATTTAGGATGATGAAATTTTTATGGAATGTTGGTCTCAAGAGCCCACATCAACTTAGCTTATAACCTGACCTGTAGATGGTGCTATTAAGTGAATGGTTACTGGGTTACAAAATTCAAATAATCATTTACATCATATGTGACCCTGCACAGCGAAATCAGTCGCATTGGCATTTTTTTTCAAAATTAAGTTATTGCATTCACGTGAAAGGCAAGAAATAACCTTTCAAATGATACCACTATCGATACCATTGGCCAACAAATGACATAGATAGGAGCGTTCAAAGTGTTACAATGTTGCAAGTCAGAAAAATTGAAAAGCGGGAGAAAAACAACTCTGAAGTTTATTAGCTTGTTGCAAGGGAGTTATTAGGCTAGCTATTTTGAACATAATGCTATCAGTGAACTCAGCTGAATTAATTCTGCTACTAGTCCAACCAAACCAGTTAAATGATATCAAGCCTACTTATCTAACATGCAACCAAGACAGGAATACCCCTATTTGTGGACTTTACACGAAATATGGATATAACATGGATATAACTTGAAGCTCACCGTAAAGGTAAGAGCCAGTGGATGGTTTGGTATTTTGCTATGAGGTAGGCTAGGCTACGCAACGATGCAATGTGTGGATGCAGCTGTTAGTATGGGATTTATAGTTGTCATGTCCCTCATCTGAGTGATATCCTTGAAGCAGAAAAATCAGCAGACAGTTAATACTTGGCTTGTGCCGTTTATAGCACTACCGAACGCTTAACAGCTTATTAACTCATTGACTGCCAATGACGTCTTTAGACGTCAACTGAAATACTGCCGTTCACTGCCAATGACGTCTTTAGACGTCAACTGCGTTTTTTAATGGGGAGGGCTGCAGAAAGACCTAGGGAACCTTGTCTGTAAATATCAGAATTCTCCGTCGAAAATTGTTGTTCCAAATTGATCCTGAGGGTGGCAGTGTGTCACTTTGGATGTGAGATGAGCATAGATTCATAGGTATGGCCAAGGGAGAAGTAGAGAAAGCTAATGACATGGCTAAATATGCCGCTAGCAAAGTGCAGACGTAAATCGGAGAAATTTAGGCAGTTCACACTCGATCAGAGTATGTGTCACTGCCATAGTAGTTCGAGTAGTGTTCCGATCGTGGGAGATGAAGGAGATCAACCTTGGGCAAACGGAAATAGCAGTTGTGACTTGTTTCAGTGCCCAGCTAGCTCACAGTTCCGGGTCAGGTAAGAATTTGCGAGCCAGTTGTTGATCACTGAGTTTTCGCTGTCACAGCCTGTAAATAGCATATATTTACCTTGTTACAACAATGTCTATTTTATTACCAAAAGCCCCCTGTTACTGTTGTTTTTGTGGTCTTATCAAAGGAAGACATTTTCCCGATGTTTGACGTGCTAATAGACCGAAAAAAACGTGCATCCAAGACACTAACGTTGTCAAACAAAACGCTAATTTTCTCCCTTTTTTGATAAAAAACGGGTGTGTTTGGAGAAAGTAGCTTATGTTCGCCTGCTGATTTCTAAGCAATGGAAAGGGGTAGAAACGAACTTTTTTTTCTGGTGAAAGAAGAGAGTCTGCTCTGTCTTGTGGTAGTTTCATTGTTTATGTAGTCGTAACACATAATATTCTGTGGCTCTTTAAAAAACAGTCAAAATTCCCCAAAACCTCTGGCAGTATGGAACTCTCTATTCTGAAAACGGCTGGCAGTCAATGAGTTAAACTTCCAGTTATGCCAACTAGCTGCGCCCACTTTAGAACCCGTTTGACTAGC
Source organism: Sardinella longiceps (assembly GCA_027497455.2). Taxonomy (NCBI): domain Eukaryota; kingdom Metazoa; phylum Chordata; class Actinopteri; order Clupeiformes; family Clupeidae; genus Sardinella; species Sardinella longiceps. Next base: position 9,421,811 of record JAODXP020000028.1, on the reverse strand, counting down.
TTCCAACTCAGTCAGATTCTCCACCAGACGTTAGCTCCATCTAGAGGAATTTTATGGACCCCAACACAATCTGCAAGTTACTTCTAGCCTAGTTTATGAAAATGAAAAAGCCCTTTACATTCAGATAATTATTTTTTCTTATAATCTATGACGAATGTTTACATGCCCTGCTGTAGTTTACTTTACAAACCAATTAGCACTAGAAATCTATGACAGCTAAGTTAGTACCTTCTCAACAAACACATTTTTAACCCATTTAAGGTATGAATTTCGGCATAAGTTAACAACAATCTGAAAGGGTAGACTTTATTCTGTCAAATTATGCTGAAATGTGAAATTCGACTTTTTTGGTGCAAGCATTCAATTTTTAGAATTTTCTCAGAAACGAAGTTTCTGCGAAGCGACTGATTTCGCTGTGCAGAGTCACATATGTGCTCTATGGCAAGCCGTTCAGGGAAAAAAAACTTGAATACAGGACTTGAATGAAACGCCGAATATATTGAATGAAGTCCCGAATATATTGAATGAAACTCTGAATGTATTGAATGAAACTTGCCTCATCTGAGGTCAGTGCCAGCCAGGAGCGGTTTCTGGCATGGGCAATATGGGCGGTCGCCCAGGGCGGCATCGTCGGGAGGGCGGCATCACGGGCACTCCGAAGTTTTTATTATTATTATTATTATTGCGCACGCGAAAATTACAATCGCGGGTGATCCGGTTTTGCTTCATTGTCTTTCGGAAGCTTTGGTACGGGTACATCTGCACCTACAATAGACGTATTTGGTATCAAATTAAAGTAGACATCCAGACGCATGCATTGATACCACTTGTAATGTACTTGCTTGAGAATAAGGGCGCTCAATTTCAGTTTAAAGATCGCCCCCCATTTTGAAATATCTTTATCTGGTGTTATAAACTTGGCTGCTGGAGTTCCATCTAATAACCAAGAGCTATAAAAAATAAAAATAAAACAAAACAATCACTACACATTATGATATAGACCTATAATTTGAACAGAAGAGTTTTCTATCATCCATTTGCAGAAAATGAACACCCCAAATCCCTTAAGGTTTGCCTGCTTTCAGACTTCAGTGCTGAAGTCTCACACACAAGAAAGGGGAGGGGTTTGGGGCGCCAGATAAGGTGTTCGCCCAGGGCAACAAAGAGGGTAGGACCGCCCCTGGTGCCAGCGGCCATCTTATGTGTGTCACCAGTATGGAAATGCCCATGACCAGGCAGTACTGCTTGGGTGGAGTGAATGAGTAAATGAGGCAAAAATATTAAATAAATTATAGTTTTATTAATAATTTCATTGATTGCAGCTGCAAGGTAAAATAGTTTAGTTAAGTCACAGTCCGTTTCTTTGGCCGAGTAGTAATCCAGCTGCGTGACCACCTGTACAGCACAGGAAGCGGCGACGATCCCACTGAAGGTTGGCGTAGCAGCTAGCTAGCGGCGACGATCCCACTGAAGCAGCGACGATCCCACTGAAGGTTAGCGTAGCAGCTAGCTAGCGGCAACGATCCCACTGAAGCAGCTAGAAGTGGCGACGATCCCACTGAAGGTTGGCGTAGCAGCTAGCTTCAGTGGGATCGTCGCCGCTTCCTGTGCTGTTCACTGGTGGTGGTAACACGGCTGGATTAATTACTACTCGGCCAAAATAACTGACTGTGACTTAACTAAACTATTTTACCTTGCAGCTGCAATCAATGAAATTATTAGTAAAATTATTAATACAATTATTTATTTAATATTTTTGCTTCATTTACTCATTCATTGCCAACCACTCCACCCAAGAGGTACTGACTAGTCACAGGCATTTCCATACTTGTGACACACATAAGATGGCCGCCGGCACTGACCTCGGATGAGGCAAGTTTCATTCAATATATTCGGGACTTCATTCAATATATTCAGGGTTTCATTCAATATATTCAGAGTTTCATTCAATATATCCGGAGTTTCATTCAATATATTCGGGACTTCATTCAATATGTTCTGAGTTTCATTCAATATATTCAAGGTTTTCTTTCATTCAATATATTCGGGACTTTCATTCAATATATTCAGAGTTTCATTCAATATATTCGGAGTTTCATTCAATATATTCAAGGTTTTCTTTCGTTCAATATATTCAAGGTTTTCTTTCATTCTATATATTCTGGACTTTCATTCAATATATTCTGAGTTTCACTCAATATATTCGGAGTTTCATTCAATATATTTGGGACTTCACTCAATATATTCGGGACTTCATTCAATATATTCGGAGTTTCATTTAATATATTCAAGGTTTTCTTTCATTCAATATATTCAGGACTTCATTCAATATATTCAAGGTTTTTTTCCTGAACGGCTTGCCATAGTGCTCATATATAACTACATACACACAAGCACACATGCGCACGCAGGAGCGGTTTCTGGCATGGGCGATATGGGCGGTCGCCCAGGGCGGCATCGTCGGGAGGGCGGCATCACGGGCACTCCGAAGTTTTTATTATTATTATTATTATTGCGCACGCGAGCGCCGAAAATTACAATCGCGGGTGATCTGGTTTTGCTTCATTGTCTTTCGGAAGCTTTGGTACGGGTATATCTGCACCTACAATAGACGTATTTGGTATCACATTAAAGTAGACATCCAGACGCATGCATTGATACCACTTGTAATGTACTTGCTTGAGAATAAGGGCGCTCAATTTCAGTTTAAAGATCGCCCCCCCATTTTGAAATATCTTTATCTGGTGTTATAAACTTGGCTGCTGGAGTTCCATCTAATAACCAAGAGCTATAAAAAATAAAAATAAAACAAAACAATCACTACACATTATGATATAGACCTATAATTTGAACAGAAGAGTTTTCTATCATCCATTTGCAGAAAATGAACACCCCAAATCCCTTAAGGTTTGCCTGCTTTCAGACTTCAGTGCTGAAGTCTCACACACAAGAAAGGGGAGGGGTTTGGGGTTCAGATCTTTTCCTTTGCTGTAGAAGCTAGACATGCATATAGTAGAGTAACTAATAGCTACCATAAGAGTTTTGCAAAAAATAGAAAAAAAAAAAAATGGAAATTGGCAGCAATGGCTATATAATTTTGTTTCATTATTTTTATCCTCTTGCTCTAGGCCATGATAATATGATGAGGTGTGCTGCGTCATTTTCATAATATTTCATAATAACAATAATAATTATTATGTTTTGTTTTGTTTGTTTTATTTATTTATTTATTTATTTTTTTTTGGGGGGGGGGGGCGCCAGATAAGGTGTTCGCCCAGGGCAACAAAGAGGGTAGGACCGCCCCTGTGCGCACGGGTACACACACACACACACACACACACACACATCACACACACACACACACACACACTACATACTGTACACATAAGCGCACACATGCGCACGGGTACACACACTCACACACACACCATAAACACACACACACACGCACACTCTTATACTTGTACACAAAAGCAAACTCACTCATGCAGACACACATTTATAACATGAGAAAGATACAAACAAGTTGACAAGCATCATATATATGCAGAAAATGTGCAGAACTGAGCGGCGGTCATATTTTGTAACGCCATGCGGTACATCTAGTATTATTGTATTATTTGTACATAATCTTAAACCATATGTTTACTTGTACCTAAGAGGAGAAAACTTTTTTTTTCTTAACTCTCGATTATTGAATGAGAGTAAGCTTTGTCTTTTTAGTTCAGTGACTATTATCACATTTTTTGCATTTGTTATATTTGTTGGATGTCAAAATAAAAGACACACTATTTTATATTATCCCTTTAATTGTCAGCTCAACTGTTTGGTATAGCACACTTTAAAGCATCATATTTCACCGTATTTCCACCTGTTGTGAATTCATCTTACTGAGCCTTTTCTACCACTAGTGTAGGCTACTACATGTGCTACATGTTCGGCCATATTTTGTGGGCTCACATCTGTCAAGTTTGTAAATGTAAGATTTTTTTTCTTTATAAGTATGTTTAAATGAAGTCAAGTAACATATTAATTCACTTACCTTCCTGGTTAAATATTGTTTTAATATATATATTAAAGATATGCGTGACCAAACGGTTGATAAGTCAATTTATGGCAAAAGTCAGTTTCCCATAATAGAGGCTCTCACCAAGTTTCTAAATTAGTGATATTAATAATCATAAACTGTTTTCAAATGTATGCTACCACTGTAAACATAGCATTTAAATATTTAAAAGTCATGTTTAACTATGTTTTACATCAAATGATATCAAATATGCTTCCTATGCAATTCAATGCGTTTTCAATGAAGGTCTCATTCAGTTGGATGAAAGCAGCAAAAAGTGGAATAAGGAATGGTGCAGTTGCATCACGATTCCAGCTAATTTAGTGCAGAGAGGTTCCAGACAGTTCAAACACAACAGGCAATTGCACTGAAGTGTTTTAAATGATGTTGGGTCACTCTCAACCGGTCATTCCCATGCATTCCTATTCAATACAATTAGTTTAATCCAAGGTTATGTGTGTTGTAAAAGTCTAAAATGTGATGCTGTTGCATTAAGAACAATAGAATATCACTTAATTATTTTTAGAAATGTTTTAAAGACAAGGAGAATATACATCCTTACAGTTTGCCTATTTCACTGAACATATGGCACATTTGGCGTTTTTTATGTACTGTATTTCCGGTCATTTTTAATCAAATATACATTTTCCTTTTAAGTTTTAAATGCAATGCAAATGTTTTCACATATGCCATTACAATAATAGACTTTCTTAAATTAAAATAAATATATTTTTTTTTACACTAAAATGGCACAAACCAATGAAAAACTGATTTTTACCATAAATTGACTTTGTGACCGTTTGGTAGAGGTTCATAAAATGGAAACGATAGGCCCTATGAAAAAAAATTCTTTTTTCAATATCATATGTCAGGCTAATAGATCAGGATGAAACAAAAAATATTTGTTATAAAGTGTTTTTCAGGGTGTGCCAGTTTATTATTTATCATTATAAGCCCCTCCATAGACTTACATTATAGCTGAATAGGGTAAAAATTTTAACCAACAGATATCCTTCCGAAACTTACTCAGTTGAATATTTACATTGAGACGATACTTTTTGTATTGCAAGTTTTCTGAAAGAATTTGTATGTCCATGTAGATAAAACTTGAAGTTTTAAGGTGAGGTTTACTTTTTCATGGAATTGCCCATATATATATTTTTTTTACACCAGTCAAAATGTTTACATGCTCTTCCTTAGTTTTGACAGAATTGCCTTGAAACTGCTTCTTTTGGAGTGAAATGTTGAGGGTATCCTTCCACAGGCTTCTCACAATAGTTTGCTGAAATTTTGGCTCATTCCTCTTGACAGAACTGGTATAACTGGATCAGGTGTTTTGAAGCCTACTTGCATACCTGTCTTCTCAGTGCTTACTCTGATTCAAAGTTATTTGTCAACTAAATGTACAAGTATACTACATGTCTTTTGTTAGGCTTATAGAGAGTTAACTCCATTGAAGTCAAAAAAGTCCATGTGTATGTAAGTACACTTGGCCAAAAACTGAGCAGTCACTTTAGGCAGACCAGACAAAGCCACAAGTTTGAGGAAGTCCCGAGTAAACATGCCTAAGCAATAACAAAGAATTTCAAATTTCAGAGACTTTACAAAATGTCTCCCTTCCTTGTGGACTGGGTAGAGCAAATGTTGCACCAGCTCTGGAGTGGCCTCCATGCTGTCTTTGAGGACAACCACTGTCTTAGGTTGTGACATGTGTATCCTTGCAAAACACCCCAACTTGCCATCTGACAGATATAGCTTCAGCATCACTAAAAGCTTTTGGGGAGCAGAGGATGGGGTGAACAGTAAGACATGTTTGGGGATTATGTCTATCCACCTGTTCTAAAGGAGCTGTAAATACCAGCTTTAGGTCAGTCATTTTGTCACTACAGAGTCTTTCTCAGTGTCTCATGTCACATAAGGGCTCTCAATATGAGTAGAAAGCTTGTGTTACTTTGATTCTCATCTGAGAGAAATAAACTATTAAAGGAGGAAAAAGGCAGTGGTGACTCAAGTGACTGGTAACAATTTTTATATTAAGTATTACGTGGAAGTACAACACTGCTTTAATTTATGATGGAAAGAGTTGAAAGAGTTAAACATCCAAATCGAGATCATGAAAAAAAAAAAAAAAAAAAAAATAGGACAGGTCTATCCTGTTCTTTTGGGGGACACCTGAGATTCAATTCAAGGAAATACATTCAAGAAAAGAAGCCGATAAGACGCACCATACTGTAAGTTAATTTATTAAAGATAGGCTATTTCTATCACTATTATATTCATTATTAACTATTAGCATAAATATTAGCATTTTGAATATATATTTTATATAGGTTTATGAGAAATACAAAACCAATATCTTTGTCTCTTTGACGAAACCCGTAGCTTCAATTTCATGTGTGCTCTAGCAAACCATAGAAAAAAATATACATGAAGCGCTAATAAGGCCTATATGTTCATATTTTGGGAGCACAGAAAGCTGTTAAGTAAATTTCTGAAAAATTACATTTTAGGGTACAACTCTAGTCCCTTCAAAATAACATGTATGTTGTCTATGTTTTTTTGTGTGTTTAACTGTTTTGAGGGTTACACTTGAGTTACTGGAGATAAATTTTGGTTATATATATTATATTTTTATATGTTCATAACTTTTACTTGTTACTGAACAGGTACAGCCAGTAGAGTTGGGCAAGAGAGACCTAGTTATGCATAACTAACTAGGTGGCATATTTCTCTCTTCCTAAGATGGGTTTAAGACAACATCCTCACATGTGCAACTTCTTGTTTGAAGGTACAGGACAAGTACAAAAAAAAAAGAAAAACTTTTGAGACGGCAATGACCAAGCAAATTGGAATGCTATAACTTGATATATTTATTTTACAAAAAGTAATGAAACACGTCAATAAAAAGGCAGGCCTCGCATAAGCCTCCCGGTCTCACTCTCAAGCACTCACCCTGAGAGATGCTGCAGTGGAGTGGAAGCGCAGGCGTGGGCCTTGCGCCTGTCCTGTAATTGTGAACAATTGTGAGCCAGTAAGATCATTGGAATTCAACAACTATCAACTCACAAATATTGGATAGACAGTTGGTGAGGTCCATCTTAATGTGTAATGACTATCCCCTCTTGGAGGAATTCATTCTTTTTCCATCTGGTCAGAGGTAGAGGCTACCACTATACAAAATGCAATAGGCACATTTTGTTCACTTTGTTCCCAGGGAAATTAATACACTTACCAATCCATTGAGGTTGTTCTGGAACTTTATATAATTATATTTATTATATTCTCCTGTAGGCTATCTAACTTTAAGTACGCTATATGCTAACTAAGAATTATTATTCATACACACCTCTAACTTTGGCTTGCCTGACGTGACCAGTGTTTTGTAAATACACTTAAAATATTGTTGTGCACATTGTCCTTGAGCCAGAGGTCTGGTCAGAACACCTGAGGACAGTAAGGCACATAGTTGGAATGGTATACCACCCTGGAGCTAGAAAATAATTGGTAGTGACTAAGTTTGTGTGTGTGTGATCACCCTCTTTATACCCATTATAACCCTAATATATAATGTGAATGTGTGAATAAGATAAAATATCAAGCTAATAGATATCCCCTCAAAACTTTCCCAAATGTTTTTTTTTTTTGCATAAGGACAATACCTTTGTACATAAATTAGCCATTACCCACTTAAAGCCCCAATGTGTATAGCCTTCGAGAGAAATTAAGTGCAACGCAAATTCTGTATTACAGCTACGGAAGCCTGCATGCGGATGTTGGTCTATTGTCAGTCTATAGCAAAAACGCCTTCGTATTCCAAGATGGTGGCAATACATGGAGAGTCTACCCCAGTTAATGTGTGCAAATGCGAAATTTCAAGGCAATACGGACACACGGAATTAATAGAGGTGGTTAAAGGAGAAAGCCGGTTTTAAAATATGTTAAATAATGATGAGAGCAAGGACTTCTCGCACATAGTTCACTTGTACCTGACCGATTGGCTACAAACAGCATGGATTAAAGTCCTCCGTCAGTATGACGGATTTCCGTCAATTGCGCCTCATCCCTTTAATTGCGTCTCATCATAAATGGAAATGAACAAAGGAGAAAGGATCCAACTGAATGAACTGTCGCCTGTAGCCTATTTTGAAACGCATAATGACGTTCTTATGTCAGTTATTTGTAGAAGTAAAGACACAAACTAGTTGGCTTAACTTACAATAAATTGTGATCTCTTGGAAAGTAGGCAGTGTTTGCGTGAGCGCAGAGCAGTTCACTTTGCTGTACCGCTCCTAGGAGCCAACGCAAGCGCAAGCAGGTTCTCTGGTGAGCAAGATAAATATATGGATTAATTTATTTAGAAAAATAAAGTGATTTTCAAGTGTAGTGTTTCTAACCCCAGCTATAATAGCCTTCTGTAACAGCAAATTTATGGTAGCCTAATGAGACTTGATTAATGAAGAATAGTTATCACCATACAGTAAACAGGCATGATTGAGGTCATAGCGGACCAGACGTATTCCTTCTATGATTTAAGCAAAATATGTTGGCTGACCTATTTAAAAAAAAACGTCTTCTCAGATATTGAGAATTAAAATTTGAGGCGACACTTGTTCAGTTTGCAGTTGATCATCATGACTGATCAGCCCACTACAGAAAAAAAAATCCCTTGCATTATATTGGCACGGAGTCATGATCGCATGCAAAGAGCTGCATGATTTTAGGCTACAGTTTGTTTATGTATCGGTAAATAGAAGAAAGCTGTCCACGCGGACGTAAAGAACAGAATATCTCTTGTGTGGAAACACTGATATTTCGCTTTACTTGTCAATGCTCCATGTATGCAGAGAACGTTGCATGCTTTGCCTACTGAGAGGCGCTACGCGCAGTCCAGCGGAGCCTTAAAAATGCGTTAAAGTTTACGCTAATTGATTTACGGTTGCTAATAAAACATAAACACCAGCGCTTGTTCTTGTAACGGTATTTGTAATAATTTGTTGCATGTTACCAGTATTGAGCATTATTTAGAAGGCCATATTAAAGGGGGGCTAGAACACGTTTTTCTGACTATTGGAAACTGTTCCTTGACCAATTTTATACCACATAATTTTTTTCGGGGGCTGAAAATGACCTAGGAGCCATGCAAAGTGAATTACAAGAACCCTATGTATTAGGGCTGCATTGAAATGACTTGTTTTCCCCGCCCACTCGGCGAATTCATGAATATGCAAATAGCTGCTCGCTGATTGGCCAGCTCCCCCAATGACGCTGAGAGCTGGACACAGCTGAAAACTCCGTGAAACAGCAGTGATAACTTTCGATATCGACAAGAAAGGATCTGAGACGAATCGCACAACCTTACATGTTTGAACCTGAATCGACAGAAACTTCAAATGTTGAAGAGGAACCAGTTCGCCAGCGAGATTGAGGTTTCAGAGTGGTAAGTGTCACGAAGATTTTCTAGTTCAGTTAGTAGCCTAATAACGCTAGCATAACTTTCCCCATCTGGGGGGTATTCCTGCAAAGTCGCTAATGATATCGGCGCTTATGTGATTAAGCCTCGTTTGAAGTAGCGTCAACTCAGAGATGAGGCTGAAGCCATTCCATCAATGCAAGTTAGCTGCGCCTGCCTCTCGTTAACTTAAACAAGGCTGCGTGCACGAGCTCAACACTAGACCTAAATAGGTGATTTAGGAATACCTGATAAACTGTCGTAAAATTAAGGCAGAACTAAAAGAATTTTAAGAAAGAAACTTCGATATGCATACGTCATCTGTTGAATTTTGTGTGAAATAACTGAATGTCACATTTTTATAGTAGTAGGCCTACTGTCAATGCAGAAATTTGAAAAGGTGATTGAAAATATATTTTGAATCATAATGTTTGACCATTGCTTGTTGGAACAAATTGGCAGTCTCATGTTGTTCTGTCACAGCAGACTTGCACCTGCAACTGAAATCAATCAATCATTCAATTAAGACGTAGCCTACAACTCCAGACACCACGTGATGGGCCGGCATGTGACACGTCTCTGATTATGCATGGATTTGTTTTTAATTCGTAACTAAAATTATTCCTAATAGATACTTCAAAATATCAATAGTAACTTAGTAAAAAGGGGAATTCATGCATGATCACAGTGTTTGCAAAACCTATCAACCTTTCTTGGTGGGAAAGATTATTAAGCAGGTGTATGGAACCTTTTTGGGTGACTTGTGTTTCTGACTGATTGCATTTTCTGAGACACCGCTTTATTAAGCCTTGCAGTTAACCTGCCACGGAGCTGGTTAGTTTGGGAGCATATGTTACCCCAGCAACTCAGCGGCGATTACTGTTAGCGATAGTAATGGAACTGAACTCACACTAAAACTAGCGCCGCTTGCCGAAATTAGCGCGGCTTAGCGAATAGCTCCGTTGATGGAATACCCCCCTGGAAACCAGCATAGCTTATGCTCCTAGCAACTATTTTTTATATTTGTTATGCACACATAGGCCAATTTACAGCTGCCAATATGCCAATTTACAGCTGCCGACACATACAAGTATTTTTGTATAACCAATTATGCGAGCGGTATGTTGGTTTCCAAGATTATAGCCATCACAAGTTGCAATATCAGTGTTTACAGTGCTATCGCTCTGTCCTAAGAAGTTACCACGGTGTAACACAAACTCAGAGCAGATTAGTTTATGCAGGAGTAGGAATCATTTCCTTACCAGTTTACCAACTTACTTTGCTAAGAACCTATGGTGTGGCTGTGGCTTACAAAATGCAATGGATATCTGCAAAGTGGACCGTAGCCCCATGACAATTGGAGGAATGGAAAGTTATGTACATGATATTTTAGACAAGTTTGTTATTAGTAAGATAGAATGGCAATAGAAATTGTACACAATGTCTCAGAGCAAATAAACTTTATTTGTACAAATATACACACACAATTGTGCTCAGAAAAATCGTTTCATCAACAGAAATGAAAAACTAATCCCGCTAATCCATCCCCACCCCCACGTTGCAATGTGTCATTTCTACAGACAATCTACAGATACTTGGCCTACAGATGGTTCGTGAATTGGTGCTGGGACTCTCGGCAGAAGTGGTGATGCCCTCCTGTGTCGTGCTACGCATACGGAGGGGGTTTCCTGAAGCTTCAGGGCAGTACACCGGCTTCAGACCTTCCCTTGAATGAAGCGGACACGTGTGCAGCTACAACTTCATCCAAGTCAGGTCTTCCATACTGGGCTGAGGTACAGGAGTCTGCTTCAACACATCAACAAAAGGCTGGGGATCAAGGAGAACTTGATTGAAGACCAGATGAATGAAGACGTACATGTAGCCTGTGGAGTGCAAAAACAGAACATCATTACATATTTGCTTATTTTTTTCTTTGCACTTTTATAAAAAAATAAACAATTGTTCCACAATCTATTACACTTACAAATTGTTGGCTCGGTCTTCACTTGTTTCACGGTGTGTCCTCCCCTCTTGGCCTTTGGGAACACAAAGCTATACCCCAGCTTCCCCTTTGAGGTCTTCTTTTGCTGTTGATCTGCATTCTCATTGTAGTGCATTGCGGCAAGATACAACCTGTAAAGGTAAAATGTGTGGGGGTGTTGGGGAGAAGAGAAAGACTTTCAAACAATGGGCACACAGTGATAATGCTGCAAATAACAAGCACATTTTTGGGTCAAACTTAGCCATGCTATTAGTGTTACAAAAATCTTTTCAGAGGAAAGTAACATGTTCAGGAAGTAGTTAGGGTATGTACATACCAGCAAAGGATTCCAATGAAGGGGAAAACGATGTTTTCAGGAGCAAAGCGCAAAATAACACTGCTACAGGGCAGACGTCCGGTAATGAGGAGTTAGTTTTTCCACATCTGATAGGAGTCCGCTGCAAGCTTCTTGGTTGTAAAGACCCGCTCCAATCAGTTCATTGCAGGATTCCCTAAGAGGAGTGAATTAGAAGAGGATTTATTACATATATGCAGTACAGTCAATATGTACAACTCACACCATGCTTATCCAGTAAATATTGTGGTTTAGGATACTGACCTGGTTTCAACCACTTGTTGGGGTCTTCTGATACCTAAACTTCTCAGCCCCAGAAGAACAACCAACAGCACACCAGTAAAGGTTGACGATGCTTCTATTCCAGCTTCTTAGTCAACCCTAGATAATGGCAAAAGACAAGTTATTGGAGGTAACAAACATGGTAAACATATAGATCTTTACATGCAAAAACTAGTAACACCTTTTGCCATGTGCCACACATCATAGTGTACGAGATTTCACTGGTGTAGATGTAAAAGGCAGAGAGACTGTGGTGCCAAAATCTACACTCTGGTATGTCACTGTTGCCTGTATGCCTAAAAGATAATTATAATATTCTGTGTTGAATACCCTGTGTCAAGCAATATCTTCCAAGAGAAGCCATCTTACCATCAGTCACACGTTTAGGCTCATAGTAGCCTACTTTTCACACACACATTTCCAAAACAAAAAAAATATTTACAGCTATGCAGCAAGCCTGCGAGCTAATAGGCATTTTTTTGTAACCTCACAAGCAGGAGTCAGGGCAAGGCTACTTGGGACAGAGTTCAAACCTATAATGCCAAAGATCAAGTTTACCTTTACTCCAAGGGTGAGATGCCAGTGTTTTTCAGGAGAGCTGCGTAGACACACATTTAGGGGCGTCTGTTTGACAGGAAGCTTCCACCGAGCCTGGCAGTAGCTGTGATGCACTCCTAAATGTATATTATAAAAACACAGACACACACACCAATTCAATACGATTAAAAAGGCTATAGCAAGCATCACAAAAGCGCGATACCAATCGTGTAGATGTTAGCAAATGTTACATTCTGTCCGGGCCAGAGCAAGTTCTCATTCTGCAACGTTATAAGGTTTGCAAACATAGTGCCCATTTAGATCAACAGTTCATAGAAGGGTAAATGTCAGTAAACTTCCAATTCGTTGTGCTAACGTTAGGTATTCACACACAAAAATGATCTAAATCCATGGCATACGCAGGTAGCTAACGTTAGCATATACAAACACAGCCAACATGCTAACGACACGAACTACTCGCTTAGATAAGTAGATAAGAGGAAGACTAGTTTACTTACGGTTGACGGTTGTGTTGGTAAAGTCGTCGGTACAGCTCATCTGTTGAGTGTCGTTGTGTAAAGCCGGCTTGATGATACTGTCCATGGTTTGAAATGGAGTTCGGGGTGAAATGAGTACATAGCCAACATCGGATTGAACTGTTGTTATAGATGAAAATCAACCACTGTCACCGACAACTCGCTTCTTGTGGAAACCTGTACAAAGTCCTCACATTGCCATTACATCCTAGAACGTTGCATGCGTGCTCAAACATCCTTATAACTAAATTTCTCTTATCAAACGTAGTCGTTAGCCGTTTTCTCAAGCTAGCTGGCTATCGCTTCTGGCCGTATTTATATGCCAACCCCCAGAAAGGGGTTGGGTTATGCAAATTTAGGTAGGTGGTCAGTGGGTGGATCCAAGAGGGTCAGAGCTCCTGTTACGTATTATCGCAGCCTTGTTCAGATTGGCCCGTTTTGCCACAGCAAAAACTAGTTCGAAAATTTGCATACAGGGGAGGGCGATGAGACAGCTGAGGTTACGGTGACATGCTAGAGACGCGTCAAGGCGCCTATATTCAACAACGAGGAGGTAAATGCGGTTTTGAATTCTACCACCCCTTTAAGTGAGCAGACGCTTGTCATCCATGCATCTCTCTAGCTCCTTCTGGCATGCATGGTGGACACACCCACCCTCTCCCTATGTTGATTTGTTAGGACTATTTTAAAAGCTAAAACTACGACCAAACCTTTGTTTTCAGTAGGCTAATAAAATTTCATAATGAAATTCAGCTTCACAAATAAAGGCTATTTGTCCATAGTTTTAATAGGCCTAATAACCTATAGATATTTTACAGCAGGTTATCATTGTGCCATATTTTGTATTGTTATGCATTTTGGTTAAAATCTCAAATGACACATCACAATGACATGGCCAACTATTTTCATTTAGAGGCCAGTAAGCCAATAATATTACTGTTCATTCAATAAAAAAGTATAGCTTAGTATAATACTTACTAAAACTTTTTTGGTCAGGAACAACAGGTCTTTCATGTTGCATTATTGCACTAGGCCTGTATTCCAAAAATATAATGCATCGCCCCCAACCCCAATTTCTCCCACCACAAAATTATTTCCTTTCCATATTAACACACACCATATTAACCATCACACCACTGTCTGTCAAACAAGACATAAAACATGTTTCTTGATAATGCAAGCAGTATCACATTAGACATCAAAATCTGATCACCTCCCAGTTCTGTGTCACGTGTACTGGTGGGCAACGCCCTCTCCCCTGATCACCTCCTAGACCCCACACACCACCCCGCTTCTCCATAGAAATTTCAGTCAAATGAAAATTTTTTGCTTTAATCCATGAAACAGGCTTAACGTTGAAGTCAACCGGCACCTCATAGTCTAAGTTCAACACTAGCTTACCTCATAATTTCCATCATTGACAAAGCTCAAAGTTACTCCAAACTTCATTCCGTAGATTCCTGTGGGTGTTTACATTTAAACCGAGGCATGAGAACTTTGAAAGTGCACATTTAGGTTAGATATACAGTAAGGTTATATGTACAGCTTGACTCTATCTAGCTTGTAAGCTTCCGTCGCCATGTTTCATCTGAACTAACGCGATATCGACATTACTGAGTAGTGAACTGCTCTACATCTCGCGTTAGTTCAGATGAAACACGCTTACAAAGTAGATAGTATTCCCGAGAGGAGGGGTCAGGTGCAAGTGAACTATGTGCGACAAATCCTTGCTCCGATCATTATTTAACATATTTTAAGACAGAATCACACCGGCTTTCTCCTTTAATACTTATGAGAAAGGACAACCTTGTCAACAGGTAAAGCACAATTTGATATTGAAAAGTAAAAACGTTACACATTGGGGCTTTAAATATGCTGTAACTTAAGGCCATGGAGCACCTCTACAAACCAAACAAACCTTTTGTGAACAGTCTAGCTATGCTGAATATGAAATTGTATGTAAACATGATAAATTTTGGCTGTACTAAAAAGGTGTATCTTGGTCTTAGTGGAGCTATCCCCAACATACCCTATATATTAGGGCTTACTAAAGGGACAAATAGATTGCTGGGCCAGGACAGACTTGAAGTGATCTCTATACACATTGAGGAAAGAAAATTATTAATTGTGTCACAAATTATTAGTTGTGTCACTTTTTTCTGTTCATGGTCTACCGTCATGAAATTTTGACTAGGCACGGGTATTAAAGGAAAGCTCCGGTGTAAGTTTAAGCATAGCCGTGTTGCACGAGCCTTCTAACAGCAATATATTACACATTAAATGAAAGAATTTGGAACAGCATAGACCTAATGCGAACACGAAACACTTTACGTTGAGTCAACGGCACCTCAGATCTTACTTTCGGTTTCGACTAGTCAGATCCCATTGATTCACTGCGTTTGCGATCGGTCTATGCGGTTCCAAATTATTTTGTTCCACTCGCTAACTAGTGCATTTACCAAGCTCTTTCAACAGGGCTATGCCTGAATTCACTCCGCTGCTTTCCTTTAATCCAAGAAAACAACACTTGAAGAAATCAGAAATTAATAAACAAAACATACCGTTGTGTGTACATTGGGGTGGTGGTCGTGTAGCAGTTAAAGCAATTATCTGAAGTTGTTTTACATTGTTAAGTGCTGTTGATAGCAGGGCTGGACTGGGACCAAAAAGTGGCCCGGGCATTTTTGGTCATAGCGGCCCACCATGATACGCAGAGGCACGCGACAAACCAGAAGATATATGCAAACATTGTGTTATGTCAAGCACACAAAGTGCAGTACCTTTTGCCACAAGCCCCACTGCCTAGTCTTGTAATAATGTCACGTGTTGAGCATTTGCACACTTTTAGGTCCATAATTTCCCCCCATACTGAATATCTATACTACCACTCATTTGTTGTTCAGGCCTCTCAAGTTTTGAACTCCGCTCGGAGTGAGATTTTTCTTTTTTGGCCTGGCGTAGATCTACAGTACAGTGTACATGTATGTATGTGTATAAGAGACAGTAGTCTATGTAAATGCATGTATTTTAGGTGATTTAGAGACAGACAAGGTACTGTCACCCCGAAATAATGACCTCCAATGAATTCTGTGAAATGAAATGGACAAATGCACTGGCATCAGGAGGCTGTTTTGCAAGGGCTTAAAGACAGCACTGGAAAATATAAGAATTCTGCATTTCAGAAGTATTGAATCAGGTCCACCCTGTGGTTCTGTTCTATTTTTTTTAATTAGGCCACTAATGATTAAGTAGTGATGATGCATCATTATTTACTATGTATCAATAAACATTCATATAGCCTAAATATTTCTTTAGACTAGGCTATTTTATGTTTTTATTTAATTAGACCTATTTCAATATGTCACTGTAAAAAAACAGGCCTAGTTGTAGCCTATAATCTTTAAATATTGTTCATTATAGCTTTAACTGAAATCTTATCACTGAACCATTTGAAGAAGTACAGTATGTGCCTTTCTTTTATCTTGGCCTAGTGCTTTTACAGTAGGTTACACATTCTGTGCATATGACAAACTTTAAAAGTATTGCTACGTAAGGCAAATGCTTTAATTTGGGGTCTAATAGGCCTATTGTACCAGACCAAATTTAAGACAATGGCGTCACCAGCTGTAGTCAGGGGCGCTAATCACTTTTGGGTATGCGATAACATTTTTTGCGCTGAAATAACATAAAATAAAATTCTGAACCATAAGATGACCTTCAAAGTTGGTATATTGTGAACAACACATTTAACACAACAACAATGAAGGCAGCAATTGTCAACTAATGACGAATATGGGATGCATTTGTGTACAGAAGTAGGCAAGAAATTTTTGAAAAATTTGTTTCCATTTCCTGCAATCTGGTGCATTTTAACAAGTTGCTAGATAGCTTCTCATAGCAATTAATTAAATGGTTTATCTAATGCATTGCACAGTATTTGAATGCTCCATGAGGTCATATAGCAGCCTGGCTGAATTGTATTGGGCAGTAGGTTGTATATTTCTTACAATTGAACCAAAATGTATTTAATTTCAGACTTTAATGGCATTTACTGCTGAATTCTCAGTTTGATGTGATGCACATAGTCTTTTATTCTTTTGGACCCTTTTTGGATAATAATGAGGAACATGCTGGGGACAGTCTGTCTTTGCAATTTGCTAAATTCCCCTATATTCATTCTAAATAGTTTAATTGAAATGTGTCTAAACCCTTGGAGGAAATGGGCTACAGTAGCCTACCTTGTGTTTCTGAATCAGTAGCCTAATTTTACCTCACTCACGTCAGATGTAGCGCTACGCGCGTTCATCTGATATTCAGCGATAGACGAATTATTTCAGGAGCCAGAAATCCTTGAATCTAACTGGGCAAACGGCTTGTCCATCAATTTAATTGACGTACACTGCAGCCAACCACATCGAAACCAACCGAAGACGCTCGTTACGTTTGTTGGATTGGTTGGATTCAAAACAGTTGCTTCTTCGCTACGTCACACCCTCTACAGCAGCCAGCGGCCCTGATTGGTCCGGTTAGAGAATAATGGCTTGAAATCTCTCTGATGGGCTTCAACATCAGATCGTTGCGCGGAAGTGGCTTACGAAAGTTACGTAGCGCATGATCTGACGTGAGTGAGGTAAAGCCTAATTAGCACAGGGTATTTTTTGACCAACATATCGGTCATGGGATGCCTGTCTGAAATGACCATTTCAGCCTAATATTGGAGACTATACAAAAACAGCTGGTGTTATTGCTACCTCATTGTAGATCTATACATTGGTACGCCTTTGACTTCCACTGTTTTTGGAATGCATATGGAACTACAGTACTTCGAAATAATTAATTAATTTGAAGGATAATGCATTATCATAGCAACTAGTGACCACTATAGATGGGTTGCACTTGTGCCATTCTTTCAAATGATATATGTATGGCATTTGGGAGAGAAAAAATCTCTGAGTTATTAAATAGAAAAAAAAATGATAGATTTTGAACTCATAAGTGCACGCGACCGCATCGCAATATTAAATGCGTTAGCTATTTTTATATCGCGAAGGGTCGGGTGGTGGGTAGTGGTAAGGGCAATTTTAAGGTTACCTGCTGTCATTCATGCACAATAATCTTTGGCATATGATCTCACGTGCTTTCATCTTTGTCTTTAGCTCTTTCTACCTCGGACAGGTACTTTTTTGCCCTCTCAATCTTGCTTCAAACAGGCTACATGGGCGCACTCCTCAATTTGGGGTGAATTAAAACTGGGCAATAAAGTAGAGGGGAGGGCTGTTTCTTAGCCTACATTATTTTAAACTGCAAGAAGTTCAGCGCGGTTATGATGAGCTTGTGGGTTTGCGCTTTTTTATACATTAATGTCTTGTGCATCTCTCACACGTGTATTGGAGAGGTGACACTATGAAACGTTTGTGTTTGTAACCTACAACATGTGAAAAGGAATTTTTCATAATTGTATAAACAAAGGCATATTTTGGTGTGTCAGCTCGAGGAAACTGTCATTAGCTCGTCTCACTAGCACACACACACACACACACACACACATACAAGCCCCCCTGGCCCATGAAACGTTTGTATTCATTCTGCTTAAATTTCGGCTACTACTTCTCTTACCAGGCTCAGCTGACAGTAGCTATTCTGACCTCCTCAATCCCCTGGCTCACATCTCTCTCCTCCACCTTCATATATCTACATGGATTGGTTCTCCTTCTTCTGTATTGGGCCGTATAACATTACATTGTTGATCTGCCACGTTAGATAGAGACTGTGCCTCCCCGACAGTCTGTGCACTCCGAGGCTGCTTCTGATTTTAACAGACCTGCACCCACTGATATGCAGTCATTGTTGCACATCACAGGAACATAGGCTAACTGCATTATTACTATTCTTGCATATTGTTGCTTCAACTTTTAGACTTTGTTGCCCCCCATTACGTTTCTCTGGCTCTGTCCATTTCGCCAGACAAACTTTCACTTCTCTCCAACTCAGTTCAGCTCAAGTGGCAGAAGAACTAGGCTACTTGGGTCAACGTAAGGGGAGGGGCGGGCCGGGCCGGGCCGGCGGAGGAGGGCTGAGAGATTTCATTGGATTAGCCCGATGTCCTTCAGGAATTTCTACCAATGGCCGCATTTTGTGATTCAAATACCGTCGCAGCCGAAAAAAATATTAAAAATATTTTTTTTGTCATGAAATTATGACAGCCCCGGCCCAAAAATATGCGTCGGCCCACCGGGCATTGCCCGGTATGCCCTATGGCCAGTCCATGCCTGGTTGATAGCTATGACGGCTGAGTTTCATGCAAAGACTGAACTGGCAAAATGGTAGTTAATGGTAACAGAAGCTGGTATATAGAATGAAACCAAATAATTCTCAGATACCCACTTCTATTTGGCTTGGCTGCTGTTTCGCTATTTAGCCTGCTTTGCATAAAATTCCGTCATTCTCATTACTATCAATAGCTCTTAGCAAGGTAAAACAAGAGGGTTATGGGTTGATTCACTCCAGATAATTCATTTAATAGCCTAATTGCCATCATTGTGCCCTTGAGCAAGTCACTTAACCCTAACATTGGGTGTCTGGTCCAGTAGTGATATTCTGTTGTGTGGAGAGGGGTTTGAACTGTTTATTCAGTCCCCCACCCAATGGAGCTTCCTCAGGAGCTATGCATAGCCAGGCTGTGTGACCGCTGCTAAGTGTTAATAAGCTATCCGATTGGGACAACACTTAACATTAGAGAGCAGTACATTGCAGTGTGTGATTTGAGACACCGGTTGTTCACATACTAATCATCTGTTCCTCCCTGCACAGAATGAGTGAGCAGTGGAAAGAAATCATGAAAGGTACATATAACGTTTTTTGCCTGATTTTAAATGTATCAACTGGAGTCAGTCAACCTCTAGCGTGATTGTTTGCAGTTGTAGAGTGCTGACAATAGGCAAAAGGTGCCCGCACACCGGCTCCGACAGCACTGCGGAGCACTTTCAAATTTGACAGTTTCACAACGGAGCTAGCACAGCAGCATGTGGAGATAACGATGGATGTCAATGGATGGCGGAGTGCTCAGTAGGCTAATGTGTTGGAGCCGGTGTGCTGTCCACTTAACAGTGAGAACAATTTTGGCACAACACAGGTGAAAGGGGACACATGGAAACAAAACAGAATTTCAGTTTTCATGCTATTCGCTTTAAGCTGTAGTAAATTTACTCATTTTCATTTTGCACGCTGCAACCTTGAATAAAAAGGCTATGGGTTGACTGACATAGGACAATTACTCTGCACAAAAATCGTAGTTATCTCTACTTCCATTTATTTTAGGCATTTCTCCACCGGGACCAATTCGGTTTTCCTCAGTGCGGTCTAACTCCGTGACTGTCTGCTGGTCACCACCAGAGGATGCTACTGATTCGACCAGGTACAGGATGACCTGGAGAGGAGACCATGATGAGATGGAACAAGAGCAAGCAAAGGAGGTGACAGATTCTGAGAACGAAGTGACAGGGCTTCTTCCAGAAGTGCAGTATCATTTTACAGTGTCTACCCTCGGTAAAGATGACCACGTGAGCACCTGTGTGGAAGCATCTGTGTGCACAGGTAGGATCACATAGAACTTTAAGCAATTAAATATACTGTAGCAGTGAAACAGGTTATACCATGGCTTGATTTGTGCATTCTAATTGCACAAATATAACACAGTTAATTGCACACACATAACACAGTTCACCTATGTGCCAAAATGAAGTTTCCTTTTCATTCAAATAGTCAGTAAAATGCATCATCCCTTTGGCATTGTGTGAACACTACAAGTCAAAATGTTTAGGGGCCCTATCATGCACACCGTGCTTTGTGTGTTCACGACTGGCGCAAGCGGTCATTGATATTCTGTGCGAGCGCATTGTTCGGTTTTTTTTTGTCCGTTGTCTAATTAGGAGATAACTTTACGCCCGAAGGTGTGGCAAATGTGTGGGAACAGATGCTATTATACAAATGCAGAAAAAAGGACCGCCACTGACCAGGAGAAACCTGGTCATTTGTCGGTCACGGATTCCTGAAATGCTATTTTATGGGTGCACAATGCAATAGGAAATACAGTCCTCCTTCCAATTATTACAATCGGAAAATCATTATGATGTTTAGTAAGATGTGGTTAAACAATATTTATTAGCTTGCAACTGATAACTCGAAGGATCAAGTTTACTTTCGCTTTCAGGGTGTCCGCGGGTGTGTAAAAAGTTGTAAAAGGTAGTAAGTGAAATCAGGTCAAATTAAGGCCAGTAAAAAGTAGTAAAAAGTAAGAAGCATCATCTGACGAGGTAGTAAATTTTTAAGCCCCCATCCAAATGATGCTATTTCAATTTGTTTCACTTACATTCATCCTAACTCCTTAAATTACTAAACTTCTGTGGACTTATTATTTTCTGTGGACTAATTATTTTGCGTTGCGAGTGGAACCTGTGGTGATTTGTGTTATTATACCTCAGGCCACTAGGTGTCAGTAGCGCTATATACAAGATATGAGATTCACTACTAGATAGAGTAGATTTAGAACTAGGAACATGTGAGTTACATGTACGTTACTTGGTCTTAATAAATTGAACATAAAAGACAACATAACAGTTCTTTTTATTTGAAGACAACAAAACATGGTACCAGGAGTGAAACTACTGAAACTGCTGTGAGTGAAACTTTTGTGAGAAGTTGCCTATTTGTGAAATTCGACGTGATGGATACTCTGAAGCCACCGGAGCACTTGAAGCTAACGGGGAATGTCGATAGCAACTGGCGCACGTTTAAGCAACAGTTTCGTCTGTATCTGGAGGCCATGGGACTGGATTCAAAGCCGGATGCCAGAAAGGTAGCTTTACTGCTTACAATAGCAGGCCCACAAGCCATTGAAGTGTACAACACTTTCGTTTTTGATAGTGAGGATGATCGATTAAAATTGGATGCAGTGCTAGGCAAGTTCGAGGCTCATTGCTCTCCGAAGAAGAACGAGACATATGAGAGATATATATTCCGTTCGAGGTTGCAGCAGCAAGATGAAAGTTTTGACAGTTTTCTGACTGATTTAAGGATAAAGGCACAGTCGTGCAACTTTAACACTCTGAAAGACTCAATGATCAGGGACCAGATTGTGTTCGGTATAGAGGACAAAAAGGTCAGAGAACGCCTGCTCAGAGAAGTGGAACTGACGCTAGAGGGAGCAATCAAGATTTGCCATGCGAGTGAGTTATGCCAAAAACATGTGAAGACGTTTAGCGAACTCTCAACTGTTAGCACAATGAAAGAAGCCGCTGATGTTGGTGCCGTCTCAAAGCCGGATAAGCGACAGAAGAAAGGTCCGTTCCAGTGCAAAAGATGTGGCACACAGCACAAACCAAGGGAGTGTCCAGCCTTTGGTAAGCAATGCAACAAATGTCAGGGCAAGAACCATTTTGCTAAACAGTGTTTTACAAAAACAAAAGAGGCACAGAAAGGAAAATTAGTCCATGTTGTGGAAGAAACAGACTTAAATGACACATTCTTTGTTGGAATGGTGAACTGTGATGAACCAAATCAGATAAATGCCATTAAGGAAGATAAATGGATAGCACCACTGCAAATAAATGGGACTATAGTCATGCTGAAATTAGATACCGGTGCAAAAGCAAACTTGATTAGCATGTCTGATGTGAAAGCAATGAAAGAAAAACCAAAAATCCAAAGAAAAACACTTGCACTGAAGGACTATAACGGACAAAGCATTGAGTGTTTAGGCACATGCAAACTGAAAGTAACAGTGAAAGAAAAAGTGCACCACCTACTCTTTTCAGTTGTTCCTGAAGGTCTTGATTCCCTTCTTGGTGATAAAGCCTGTGAAGATTTACAGCTTGTGAAGAGAGTATACAGAATTAACACTGAAATGAGTGCATGTGACTCTGCTGACTCGATAGTACAGAACTTTTCAGATGTCTTCAGAGGTTTTGGTGTGCTGCCGTTTACTTACAAGATTCAGCTCAAAGAAAATGCGCAACCAGTTGTACATGCCGCAAGAAGAGTTCCACTGGCATTAAAAGATAAACTGAAAAAGGAACTGGAGCGGATGACGGCGCTTGGTGTGATCAAAAAAATCGAGGAACCAACAGACTGGGTCAACTCGATGGTTTGTGTGAAAAAGAAAAATGGAGAATTAAGAATATGCATGGATCCAAAGGATTTGAATGAGAACATCAAGCGTGAACATTATCAAATACCAAAGCGAGAGGAGATCACCAGTGAGATGGCGGGCGCCAGATATTTCTCGAAGCTGGATGCGTCACAAGGGTTCTGGCAACTCAGGTTAGATGAAAGTAGCACCAAATACTGCACTTTTAATACTCCGTTTGGCCGATATTGCTTTCAGAGGCTACCCTTTGGAATTATATCAGCTTCAGAAATATTCCACAGAGCAATGGAACACATAATTGAAGGTCTAGATGGCGTGCGTGCCTATGTCGATGACATCATCATATGGGGATCCACCCTCCAAAAGCACAATCAGAGACTGACAAGTGTCCTGGAGCGAATACAAAAGAATGGACTAAAGCTCAACAAAAACAAATGTCAGTTTGCAGCACCAGAAATTGTCTTCCTTGGAGACAAACTCTCAGCACAAGGCATACAGCCTGATGAAGAAAAGATCAGTGCCATAGTGAACATGCCCAAACCCACAGACAAGGCAGGTGTGCTACGCATCATGGGAATGGTCAATTTCATAGGGAAATTTATACCCAACCTGTCAGCAAAGACGACTTGCATTCGTGAGCTCCTGCACAAGGATGAAAACTTCAAATGGACCTCCAACCATGACCGTGAGTGGCAAAGGCTCAAAAGTTCACTGACCGCTGCACCTGTACTGACATTCTTCGATCCAACGAAAAGAATCAAAGTGTCAACTGAAGCTTCAAAAGATGCAATTGGTGGTGTTCTTCTTCAAGCTGAAGGTGAGCATTGGAAACCTGTGGCATACATATCACGATCCATGACAGAGACTGAGTGTCGATACGCGCAAATAGAAAAAGAATGTCTCGGATTAGTGTTTGGCCTAGAAAAGTTCCATAGCTACATATATGGCTTACCCACCTTCACTGTAGAGACTGACCATCGTCCACTAGTTGCCATCATGAAAAAGAATCTAAATGAAAGGTATGACTTTGACCTCATCTACACACCTGGCAAACACCTGATACTAGCAGATGCACTGTCAAGAGCACCTACAAGAAATAGTGCCAGTTCAACTGAAGAGGATGTTCAAGCACACGTCAACATGGTGTCTGCTACACTCCCTGTGTCAGACACAAAGACTCAGCAGATCATCGAGGAAACAGCTAAAGATCCTGAACTTCAGCGCATCATGGAGAACATGCAGAGTGGATGGCCTGCAGGATGCTGCCCACAGTTCTACCATGTAAGAGGTGAGCTTAGTGTAGTAGAAGGACTGTTGTTAAAACAAAATAGAATAGTCATCCCAAGACAATTAAGACAAGACATTTTGCAGACACTTAGGTGTTGAAAAATGCAAAAGACGGGCGAGAGAGACAGTGTTCTGGCCAGGATTGAATAAAGACATTGAGAATCTGATAAGCAGATGTGAGACTTGTCAGAAACACAGAAACAGACAAGTGAAAGAGCCAATGACTGTAACTGAAGTGCCAACTGCACCTTGGCATAAAGTAGGCATGGATTTATTCCACCTAAAAGGTAAAGAGTACCTAGTTGTCATTGACTATTACTCAAATTACCCAGAAATGGCATTACTCTCAAGCACATCTTCCAGCTGTGTTATTACACATGCAAAATCAATCTTCGCCAGACATGGCATTCCGCATACAGTGATGAGTGACAATGGACCATGCTTTAACAGCAAAGAATGGCAAGACTTCGCAAAAGCTTATGACTTCAAGCATGTAACATCCAGCCCACTGTATAGCCAGTCCAATGGTAAAGCGGAGAAAGGAGTACACATTCTGAAGCAACTTCTAAAGAAAGCTGCTGATAGTGATGCAGATCCTTACCTCGCTCTACTCAGTTACAGAGCATCACCTTTGGAGTGCGGGTTATCACCTGGTGAGTTACTGATGAAGAGAAAGCTTCGCACAACACTTCCAAGCTGCTATAAGCAAAAGAACAACCCTGTGCTACAGCAAAAGCTGAATAGGCAGAAGATGATGCAGAAGGTTTTCTATGACCGAACAGCCAAACAGCTTCCGCCACTGTCACGTAATGATCCAGTTAGGATTGAAAGCCCTGAAGGATGGTCTACCAGAGCCACTGTTCTTCGAGAAGTTGCTCCACAGTCCTACGTGGTGAAAACCAAAGAGGGTCAAATCATCAGACGGAATCGGCGCAGTTTACTGAAAACACCAGGGACTGTTGCAGATCAAGAGCCCAGTGACACACACACTGAGTCTAAGGCCAACAGCACACTTTCTGAAAACTGCAACACAAACACATATACTGAAAGTCAACCCAGTGCACTCACACCTCCTGAAATTGCAACAAGGAGATCTGAAAGGACAATTAAGAAACCTGATAG
The DNA here is from genome assembly GCA_027497455.2 of Sardinella longiceps. Classification (NCBI taxonomy): domain Eukaryota; kingdom Metazoa; phylum Chordata; class Actinopteri; order Clupeiformes; family Clupeidae; genus Sardinella; species Sardinella longiceps. The sequence continues at coordinate 9,396,052 of JAODXP020000028.1, read as the reverse complement.
ACTGGACCTCTAAAAAAAAATGTAAAGGTCTGAAGTTAATGAGCATGTAATAGTAATGTTTTAATGTTTGCTAATGCTCAAGTTTGATGTTTTGAAATATGATAAAAGTCAGGTTAGCCAAGAATGTAGCATTGTGAAATGAGTTATGTTACTAGAATGAGTTATGGCAGGTAACTGTTAAAAGTAAAGCTGACACCTGTGATGTCTTTAAGTTGTTTAGTATTTACCTCAAAGAAAGGGGGATGTGGTGATTTGTGTTATTATACCTCAGGCCACTAGGTGTCAGTAGCGCTATATACAAGATATGAGATTCACTACTAGATAGAGTAGATTTAGAACTAGGAACATGTGAGTTACATGTACGTTACTTGGTCTTAATAAATTGAACATAAAAGACAACATAACAGTTCTTTTTATTTGAAGACAACAAAA
>JAODXP020000028.1:9272630-9395520 GCA_027497455.2 Sardinella longiceps | reverse complement strand
TCTCACCCGAGGATAAAGTCGACGAGGATGGGATTCGAACCCACGCGTGCAGAGCACAATGGATTAGCAGTCCATCGCCTTAACCACTCGGCCACCTCGTCTCATGCGCACAGCCTGGGTTAAAACATCCCCCACCACAGCGGCATTCTCTTTGAAAGGGAGAGGCTGCTCTTTGCAAACAAAAACTCAAAGAGACAGGCGCACGACGCCGTGACTCTCGCAACAGGCCAGCTATTTAGGTGGCTTGCGTTGGACCTTTCCAAAGTTTGTGTTGGACGCATCACAACACCTGCTGTGGCAATAGTTTCCGTTCAAACAGAGAGCACCTCTCAGCTGAGAGATAATCTCGACGAGGATGGGATTCGAACCCACGCGTGCAGAGCACAATGGATTAGCAGTCCATCGCCTTAACCACTCGGCCACCTCGTCTCTTTTGACCGGCCGCTCTTGAACCTTTCCTCGTCACTAGCCAATGTTCTTGCGCAACGCGCGGGAGTCCTCTGTGGACAGATATTCAAAGAGCGAGGCAGGTGAAGCCACAAAACTTCCAAAAGGGCAGCACTTGAGGTCACTTGTGTTGGACGTATCTCAAGGCCTGAAAACAGGGCCTGTGACAACATCGCTCACGCAGGCGGTGACCACATCTCACCCGAGGATAAAGTCGACGAGGATGGGATTCGAACCCACGCGTGCAGAGCACAATGGATTAGCAGTCCATCGCCTTAACCACTCGGCCACCTCGTCTCATGCGCACAGCCTGGGTTAAAACATCCCCCACCACAGCGGCATTCTCTTTGAAAGGGAGAGGCTGCTCTTTGCAAACAAAAACTCAAAGAGACAGGCGCACGACGCCGTGACTCTCGCAACAGGCCAGCTATTTAGGTGGCTTGCGTTGGACCTTTCCAAAGTTTGTGTTGGACGCATCACAACACCTGCTGTGGCAATAGTTTCCGTTCAAACAGAGAGCACCTCTCAGCTGAGAGATAATCTCGACGAGGATGGGATTCGAACCCACGCGTGCAGAGCACAATGGATTAGCAGTCCATCGCCTTAACCACTCGGCCACCTCGTCTCTTTTGACCGGCCGCTCTTGAACCTTTCCTCGTCACTAGCCAATGTTCTTGCGCAACGCGCGGGAGTCCTCTGTGGACAGATATTCAAAGAGCGAGGCAGGTGAAGCCACAAAACTTCCAAAAGGGCAGCACTTGAGGTCACTTGTGTTGGACGTATCTCAAGGCCTGAAAACAGGGCCTGTGACAACATCGCTCACGCAGGCGGTGACCACATCTCACCCGAGGATAAAGTCGACGAGGATGGGATTCGAACCCACGCGTGCAGAGCACAATGGATTAGCAGTCCATCGCCTTAACCACTCGGCCACCTCGTCTCATGCGCACAGCCTGGGTTAAAACATCCCCCACCACAGCGGCATTCTCTTTGAAAGGGAGAGGCTGCTCTTTGCAAACAAAAACTCAAAGAGACAGGCGCACGACGCCGTGACTCTCGCAACAGGCCAGCTATTTAGGTGGCTTGCGTTGGACCTTTCCAAAGTTTGTGTTGGACGCATCACAACACCTGCTGTGGCAATAGTTTCCGTTCAAACAGAGAGCACCTCTCAGCTGAGAGATAATCTCGACGAGGATGGGATTCGAACCCACGCGTGCAGAGCACAATGGATTAGCAGTCCATCGCCTTAACCACTCGGCCACCTCGTCTCTTTTGACCGGCCGCTCTTGAACCTTTCCTCGTCACTAGCCAATGTTCTTGCGCAACGCGCGGGAGTCCTCTGTGGACAGATATTCAAAGAGCGAGGCAGGTGAAGCCACAAAACTTCCAAAAGGGCAGCACTTGAGGTCACTTGTGTTGGACGTATCTCAAGGCCTGAAAACAGGGCCTGTGACAACATCGCTCACGCAGGCGGTGACCACATCTCACCCGAGGATAAAGTCGACGAGGATGGGATTCGAACCCACGCGTGCAGAGCACAATGGATTAGCAGTCCATCGCCTTAACCACTCGGCCACCTCGTCTCATGCGCACAGCCTGGGTTAAAACATCCCCCACCACAGCGGCATTCTCTTTGAAAGGGAGAGGCTGCTCTTTGCAAACAAAAACTCAAAGAGACAGGCGCACGACGCCGTGACTCTCGCAACAGGCCAGCTATTTAGGTGGCTTGCGTTGGACCTTTCCAAAGTTTGTGTTGGACGCATCACAACACCTGCTGTGGCAATAGTTTCCGTTCAAACAGAGAGCACCTCTCAGCTGAGAGATAATCTCGACGAGGATGGGATTCGAACCCACGCGTGCAGAGCACAATGGATTAGCAGTCCATCGCCTTAACCACTCGGCCACCTCGTCTCTTTTGACCGGCCGCTCTTGAACCTTTCCTCGTCACTAGCCAATGTTCTTGCGCAACGCGCGGGAGTCCTCTGTGGACAGATATTCAAAGAGCGAGGCAGGTGAAGCCACAAAACTTCCAAAAGGGCAGCACTTGAGGTCACTTGTGTTGGACGTATCTCAAGGCCTGAAAACAGGGCCTGTGACAACATCGCTCACGCAGGCGGTGACCACATCTCACCCGAGGATAAAGTCGACGAGGATGGGATTCGAACCCACGCGTGCAGAGCACAATGGATTAGCAGTCCATCGCCTTAACCACTCGGCCACCTCGTCTCATGCGCACAGCCTGGGTTAAAACATCCCCCACCACAGCGGCATTCTCTTTGAAAGGGAGAGGCTGCTCTTTGCAAACAAAAACTCAAAGAGACAGGCGCACGACGCCGTGACTCTCGCAACAGGCCAGCTATTTAGGTGGCTTGCGTTGGACCTTTCCAAAGTTTGTGTTGGACGCATCACAACACCTGCTGTGGCAATAGTTTCCGTTCAAACAGAGAGCACCTCTCAGCTGAGAGATAATCTCGACGAGGATGGGATTCGAACCCACGCGTGCAGAGCACAATGGATTAGCAGTCCATCGCCTTAACCACTCGGCCACCTCGTCTCTTTTGACCGGCCGCTCTTGAACCTTTCCTCGTCACTAGCCAATGTTCTTGCGCAACGCGCGGGAGTCCTCTGTGGACAGATATTCAAAGAGCGAGGCAGGTGAAGCCACAAAACTTCCAAAAGGGCAGCACTTGAGGTCACTTGTGTTGGACGTATCTCAAGGCCTGAAAACAGGGCCTGTGACAACATCGCTCACGCAGGCGGTGACCACATCTCACCCGAGGATAAAGTCGACGAGGATGGGATTCGAACCCACGCGTGCAGAGCACAATGGATTAGCAGTCCATCGCCTTAACCACTCGGCCACCTCGTCTCATGCGCACAGCCTGGGTTAAAACATCCCCCACCACAGCGGCATTCTCTTTGAAAGGGAGAGGCTGCTCTTTGCAAACAAAAACTCAAAGAGACAGGCGCACGACGCCGTGACTCTCGCAACAGGCCAGCTATTTAGGTGGCTTGCGTTGGACCTTTCCAAAGTTTGTGTTGGACGCATCACAACACCTGCTGTGGCAATAGTTTCCGTTCAAACAGAGAGCACCTCTCAGCTGAGAGATAATCTCGACGAGGATGGGATTCGAACCCACGCGTGCAGAGCACAATGGATTAGCAGTCCATCGCCTTAACCACTCGGCCACCTCGTCTCTTTTGACCGGCCGCTCTTGAACCTTTCCTCGTCACTAGCCAATGTTCTTGCGCAACGCGCGGGAGTCCTCTGTGGACAGATATTCAAAGAGCGAGGCAGGTGAAGCCACAAAACTTCCAAAAGGGCAGCACTTGAGGTCACTTGTGTTGGACGTATCTCAAGGCCTGAAAACAGGGCCTGTGACAACATCGCTCACGCAGGCGGTGACCACATCTCACCCGAGGATAAAGTCGACGAGGATGGGATTCGAACCCACGCGTGCAGAGCACAATGGATTAGCAGTCCATCGCCTTAACCACTCGGCCACCTCGTCTCATGCGCACAGCCTGGGTTAAAACATCCCCCACCACAGCGGCATTCTCTTTGAAAGGGAGAGGCTGCTCTTTGCAAACAAAAACTCAAAGAGACAGGCGCACGACGCCGTGACTCTCGCAACAGGCCAGCTATTTAGGTGGCTTGCGTTGGACCTTTCCAAAGTTTGTGTTGGACGCATCACAACACCTGCTGTGGCAATAGTTTCCGTTCAAACAGAGAGCACCTCTCAGCTGAGAGATAATCTCGACGAGGATGGGATTCGAACCCACGCGTGCAGAGCACAATGGATTAGCAGTCCATCGCCTTAACCACTCGGCCACCTCGTCTCTTTTGACCGGCCGCTCTTGAACCTTTCCTCGTCACTAGCCAATGTTCTTGCGCAACGCGCGGGAGTCCTCTGTGGACAGATATTCAAAGAGCGAGGCAGGTGAAGCCACAAAACTTCCAAAAGGGCAGCACTTGAGGTCACTTGTGTTGGACGTATCTCAAGGCCTGAAAACAGGGCCTGTGACAACATCGCTCACGCAGGCGGTGACCACATCTCACCCGAGGATAAAGTCGACGAGGATGGGATTCGAACCCACGCGTGCAGAGCACAATGGATTAGCAGTCCATCGCCTTAACCACTCGGCCACCTCGTCTCATGCGCACAGCCTGGGTTAAAACATCCCCCACCACAGCGGCATTCTCTTTGAAAGGGAGAGGCTGCTCTTTGCAAACAAAAACTCAAAGAGACAGGCGCACGACGCCGTGACTCTCGCAACAGGCCAGCTATTTAGGTGGCTTGCGTTGGACCTTTCCAAAGTTTGTGTTGGACGCATCACAACACCTGCTGTGGCAATAGTTTCCGTTCAAACAGAGAGCACCTCTCAGCTGAGAGATAATCTCGACGAGGATGGGATTCGAACCCACGCGTGCAGAGCACAATGGATTAGCAGTCCATCGCCTTAACCACTCGGCCACCTCGTCTCTTTTGACCGGCCGCTCTTGAACCTTTCCTCGTCACTAGCCAATGTTCTTGCGCAACGCGCGGGAGTCCTCTGTGGACAGATATTCAAAGAGCGAGGCAGGTGAAGCCACAAAACTTCCAAAAGGGCAGCACTTGAGGTCACTTGTGTTGGACGTATCTCAAGGCCTGAAAACAGGGCCTGTGACAACATCGCTCACGCAGGCGGTGACCACATCTCACCCGAGGATAAAGTCGACGAGGATGGGATTCGAACCCACGCGTGCAGAGCACAATGGATTAGCAGTCCATCGCCTTAACCACTCGGCCACCTCGTCTCATGCGCACAGCCTGGGTTAAAACATCCCCCACCACAGCGGCATTCTCTTTGAAAGGGAGAGGCTGCTCTTTGCAAACAAAAACTCAAAGAGACAGGCGCACGACGCCGTGACTCTCGCAACAGGCCAGCTATTTAGGTGGCTTGCGTTGGACCTTTCCAAAGTTTGTGTTGGACGCATCACAACACCTGCTGTGGCAATAGTTTCCGTTCAAACAGAGAGCACCTCTCAGCTGAGAGATAATCTCGACGAGGATGGGATTCGAACCCACGCGTGCAGAGCACAATGGATTAGCAGTCCATCGCCTTAACCACTCGGCCACCTCGTCTCTTTTGACCGGCCGCTCTTGAACCTTTCCTCGTCACTAGCCAATGTTCTTGCGCAACGCGCGGGAGTCCTCTGTGGACAGATATTCAAAGAGCGAGGCAGGTGAAGCCACAAAACTTCCAAAAGGGCAGCACTTGAGGTCACTTGTGTTGGACGTATCTCAAGGCCTGAAAACAGGGCCTGTGACAACATCGCTCACGCAGGCGGTGACCACATCTCACCCGAGGATAAAGTCGACGAGGATGGGATTCGAACCCACGCGTGCAGAGCACAATGGATTAGCAGTCCATCGCCTTAACCACTCGGCCACCTCGTCTCATGCGCACAGCCTGGGTTAAAACATCCCCCACCACAGCGGCATTCTCTTTGAAAGGGAGAGGCTGCTCTTTGCAAACAAAAACTCAAAGAGACAGGCGCACGACGCCGTGACTCTCGCAACAGGCCAGCTATTTAGGTGGCTTGCGTTGGACCTTTCCAAAGTTTGTGTTGGACGCATCACAACACCTGCTGTGGCAATAGTTTCCGTTCAAACAGAGAGCACCTCTCAGCTGAGAGATAATCTCGACGAGGATGGGATTCGAACCCACGCGTGCAGAGCACAATGGATTAGCAGTCCATCGCCTTAACCACTCGGCCACCTCGTCTCTTTTGACCGGCCGCTCTTGAACCTTTCCTCGTCACTAGCCAATGTTCTTGCGCAACGCGCGGGAGTCCTCTGTGGACAGATATTCAAAGAGCGAGGCAGGTGAAGCCACAAAACTTCCAAAAGGGCAGCACTTGAGGTCACTTGTGTTGGACGTATCTCAAGGCCTGAAAACAGGGCCTGTGACAACATCGCTCACGCAGGCGGTGACCACATCTCACCCGAGGATAAAGTCGACGAGGATGGGATTCGAACCCACGCGTGCAGAGCACAATGGATTAGCAGTCCATCGCCTTAACCACTCGGCCACCTCGTCTCATGCGCACAGCCTGGGTTAAAACATCCCCCACCACAGCGGCATTCTCTTTGAAAGGGAGAGGCTGCTCTTTGCAAACAAAAACTCAAAGAGACAGGCGCACGACGCCGTGACTCTCGCAACAGGCCAGCTATTTAGGTGGCTTGCGTTGGACCTTTCCAAAGTTTGTGTTGGACGCATCACAACACCTGCTGTGGCAATAGTTTCCGTTCAAACAGAGAGCACCTCTCAGCTGAGAGATAATCTCGACGAGGATGGGATTCGAACCCACGCGTGCAGAGCACAATGGATTAGCAGTCCATCGCCTTAACCACTCGGCCACCTCGTCTCTTTTGACCGGCCGCTCTTGAACCTTTCCTCGTCACTAGCCAATGTTCTTGCGCAACGCGCGGGAGTCCTCTGTGGACAGATATTCAAAGAGCGAGGCAGGTGAAGCCACAAAACTTCCAAAAGGGCAGCACTTGAGGTCACTTGTGTTGGACGTATCTCACGAGGCCGTGACAAACCCACGCGGCGGCACATGGATTAGCAGTCCATCGCCTTAACCACTCGGCCACCTCGTCTCTTTTGACCGGCCGCTCTTGAACCGTTCCTCGTCACTAGCCAATGTTCTTGCGCAACGCGCGGGAGTCCTCTGTGGACAGATATTCAAAGAGCGAGGCAGGTGAAGCCACAAAACTTCCAAAAGGGCAGCACTTGAGGTCACTTGTGTTGGACGTATCTCAAGGCCTGAAAACAGGGCCTGTGACAACATCGCTCACGCAGGCGGTGACCACATCTCACCCGAGGATAAAGTCGACGAGGATGGGATTCGAACCCACGCGTGCAGAGCACAATGGATTAGCAGTCCATCGCCTTAACCACTCGGCCACCTCGTCTCATGCGCACAGCCTGGGTTAAAACATCCCCCACCACAGCGGCATTCTCTTTGAAAGGGAGAGGCTGCTCTTTGCAAACAAAAACTCAAAGAGACAGGCGCACGACGCCGTGACTCTCGCAACAGGCCAGCTATTTAGGTGGCTTGCGTTGGACCTTTCCAAAGTTTGTGTTGGACGCATCACAACACCTGCTGTGGCAATAGTTTCCGTTCAAACAGAGAGCACCTCTCAGCTGAGAGATAATCTCGACGAGGATGGGATTCGAACCCACGCGTGCAGAGCACAATGGATTAGCAGTCCATCGCCTTAACCACTCGGCCACCTCGTCTCTTTTGACCGGCCGCTCTTGAACCTTTCCTCGTCACTAGCCAATGTTCTTGCGCAACGCGCGGGAGTCCTCTGTGGACAGATATTCAAAGAGCGAGGCAGGTGAAGCCACAAAACTTCCAAAGGGCAGCACTTGAGGTCACTTGTGTTGGACGTATCTCCAAGGCCTGAAGACAGGATATTCAAAGAGCGAGGCAGGTGAAGCCACAAAACTTCCAAAAGGGCAGCACTTGAGGTCACTTGTGTTGGACGTATCTCAAGGCCTGAAAACAGGGCCTGTGACAACATCGCTCACGCAGGCGGTGACCACATCTCACCCGAGGATAAAGTCGACGAGGATGGGATTCGAACCCACGCGTGCAGAGCACAATGGATTAGCAGTCCATCGCCTTAACCACTCGGCCACCTCGTCTCATGCGCACAGCCTGGGTTAAAACATCCCCCACCACAGCGGCATTCTCTTTGAAAGGGAGAGGCTGCTCTTTGCAAACAAAAACTCAAAGAGACAGGCGCACGACGCCGTGACTCTCGCAACAGGCCAGCTATTTAGGTGGCTTGCGTTGGACCTTTCCAAAGTTTGTGTTGGACGCATCACAACACCTGCTGTGGCAATAGTTTCCGTTCAAACAGAGAGCACCTCTCAGCTGAGAGATAATCTCGACGAGGATGGGATTCGAACCCACGCGTGCAGAGCACAATGGATTAGCAGTCCATCGCCTTAACCACTCGGCCACCTCGTCTCTTTTGACCGGCCGCTCTTGAACCTTTCCTCGTCACTAGCCAATGTTCTTGCGCAACGCGCGGGAGTCCTCTGTGGACAGATATTCAAAGAGCGAGGCAGGTGAAGCCACAAAACTTCCAAAAGGGCAGCACTTGAGGTCACTTGTGTTGGACGTATCTCAAGGCCTGAAAACAGGGCCTGTGACAACATCGCTCACGCAGGCGGTGACCACATCTCACCCGAGGATAAAGTCGACGAGGATGGGATTCGAACCCACGCGTGCAGAGCACAATGGATTAGCAGTCCATCGCCTTAACCACTCGGCCACCTCGTCTCATGCGCACAGCCTGGGTTAAAACATCCCCCACCACAGCGGCATTCTCTTTGAAAGGGAGAGGCTGCTCTTTGCAAACAAAAACTCAAAGAGACAGGCGCACGACGCCGTGACTCTCGCAACAGGCCAGCTATTTAGGTGGCTTGCGTTGGACCTTTCCAAAGTTTGTGTTGGACGCATCACAACACCTGCTGTGGCAATAGTTTCCGTTCAAACAGAGAGCACCTCTCAGCTGAGAGATAATCTCGACGAGGATGGGATTCGAACCCACGCGTGCAGAGCACAATGGATTAGCAGTCCATCGCCTTAACCACTCGGCCACCTCGTCTCTTTTGACCGGCCGCTCTTGAACCTTTCCTCGTCACTAGCCAATGTTCTTGCGCAACGCGCGGGAGTCCTCTGTGGACAGATATTCAAAGAGCGAGGCAGGTGAAGCCACAAAACTTCCAAAAGGGCAGCACTTGAGGTCACTTGTGTTGGACGTATCTCAAGGCCTGAAAACAGGGCCTGTGACAACATCGCTCACGCAGGCGGTGACCACATCTCACCCGAGGATAAAGTCGACGAGGATGGGATTCGAACCCACGCGTGCAGAGCACAATGGATTAGCAGTCCATCGCCTTAACCACTCGGCCACCTCGTCTCATGCGCACAGCCTGGGTTAAAACATCCCCCACCACAGCGGCATTCTCTTTGAAAGGGAGAGGCTGCTCTTTGCAAACAAAAACTCAAAGAGACAGGCGCACGACGCCGTGACTCTCGCAACAGGCCAGCTATTTAGGTGGCTTGCGTTGGACCTTTCCAAAGTTTGTGTTGGACGCATCACAACACCTGCTGTGGCAATAGTTTCCGTTCAAACAGAGAGCACCTCTCAGCTGAGAGATAATCTCGACGAGGATGGGATTCGAACCCACGCGTGCAGAGCACAATGGATTAGCAGTCCATCGCCTTAACCACTCGGCCACCTCGTCTCTTTTGACCGGCCGCTCTTGAACCTTTCCTCGTCACTAGCCAATGTTCTTGCGCAACGCGCGGGAGTCCTCTGTGGACAGATATTCAAAGAGCGAGGCAGGTGAAGCCACAAAACTTCCAAAAGGGCAGCACTTGAGGTCACTTGTGTTGGACGTATCTCAAGGCCTGAAAACAGGGCCTGTGACAACATCGCTCACGCAGGCGGTGACCACATCTCACCCGAGGATAAAGTCGACGAGGATGGGATTCGAACCCACGCGTGCAGAGCACAATGGATTAGCAGTCCATCGCCTTAACCACTCGGCCACCTCGTCTCATGCGCACAGCCTGGGTTAAAACATCCCCCACCACAGCGGCATTCTCTTTGAAAGGGAGAGGCTGCTCTTTGCAAACAAAAACTCAAAGAGACAGGCGCACGACGCCGTGACTCTCGCAACAGGCCAGCTATTTAGGTGGCTTGCGTTGGACCTTTCCAAAGTTTGTGTTGGACGCATCACAACACCTGCTGTGGCAATAGTTTCCGTTCAAACAGAGAGCACCTCTCAGCTGAGAGATAATCTCGACGAGGATGGGATTCGAACCCACGCGTGCAGAGCACAATGGATTAGCAGTCCATCGCCTTAACCACTCGGCCACCTCGTCTCTTTTGACCGGCCGCTCTTGAACCTTTCCTCGTCACTAGCCAATGTTCTTGCGCAACGCGCGGGAGTCCTCTGTGGACAGATATTCAAAGAGCGAGGCAGGTGAAGCCACAAAACTTCCAAAAGGGCAGCACTTGAGGTCACTTGTGTTGGACGTATCTCAAGGCCTGAAAACAGGGCCTGTGACAACATCGCTCACGCAGGCGGTGACCACATCTCACCCGAGGATAAAGTCGACGAGGATGGGATTCGAACCCACGCGTGCAGAGCACAATGGATTAGCAGTCCATCGCCTTAACCACTCGGCCACCTCGTCTCATGCGCACAGCCTGGGTTAAAACATCCCCCACCACAGCGGCATTCTCTTTGAAAGGGAGAGGCTGCTCTTTGCAAACAAAAACTCAAAGAGACAGGCGCACGACGCCGTGACTCTCGCAACAGGCCAGCTATTTAGGTGGCTTGCGTTGGACCTTTCCAAAGTTTGTGTTGGACGCATCACAACACCTGCTGTGGCAATAGTTTCCGTTCAAACAGAGAGCACCTCTCAGCTGAGAGATAATCTCGACGAGGATGGGATTCGAACCCACGCGTGCAGAGCACAATGGATTAGCAGTCCATCGCCTTAACCACTCGGCCACCTCGTCTCTTTTGACCGGCCGCTCTTGAACCTTTCCTCGTCACTAGCCAATGTTCTTGCGCAACGCGCGGGAGTCCTCTGTGGACAGATATTCAAAGAGCGAGGCAGGTGAAGCCACAAAACTTCCAAAAGGGCAGCACTTGAGGTCACTTGTGTTGGACGTATCTCAAGGCCTGAAAACAGGGCCTGTGACAACATCGCTCACGCAGGCGGTGACCACATCTCACCCGAGGATAAAGTCGACGAGGATGGGATTCGAACCCACGCGTGCAGAGCACAATGGATTAGCAGTCCATCGCCTTAACCACTCGGCCACCTCGTCTCATGCGCACAGCCTGGGTTAAAACATCCCCCACCACAGCGGCATTCTCTTTGAAAGGGAGAGGCTGCTCTTTGCAAACAAAAACTCAAAGAGACAGGCGCACGACGCCGTGACTCTCGCAACAGGCCAGCTATTTAGGTGGCTTGCGTTGGACCTTTCCAAAGTTTGTGTTGGACGCATCACAACACCTGCTGTGGCAATAGTTTCCGTTCAAACAGAGAGCACCTCTCAGCTGAGAGATAATCTCGACGAGGATGGGATTCGAACCCACGCGTGCAGAGCACAATGGATTAGCAGTCCATCGCCTTAACCACTCGGCCACCTCGTCTCTTTTGACCGGCCGCTCTTGAACCTTTCCTCGTCACTAGCCAATGTTCTTGCGCAACGCGCGGGAGTCCTCTGTGGACAGATATTCAAAGAGCGAGGCAGGTGAAGCCACAAAACTTCCAAAAGGGCAGCACTTGAGGTCACTTGTGTTGGACGTATCTCAAGGCCTGAAAACAGGGCCTGTGACAACATCGCTCACGCAGGCGGTGACCACATCTCACCCGAGGATAAAGTCGACGAGGATGGGATTCGAACCCACGCGTGCAGAGCACAATGGATTAGCAGTCCATCGCCTTAACCACTCGGCCACCTCGTCTCATGCGCACAGCCTGGGTTAAAACATCCCCCACCACAGCGGCATTCTCTTTGAAAGGGAGAGGCTGCTCTTTGCAAACAAAAACTCAAAGAGACAGGCGCACGACGCCGTGACTCTCGCAACAGGCCAGCTATTTAGGTGGCTTGCGTTGGACCTTTCCAAAGTTTGTGTTGGACGCATCACAACACCTGCTGTGGCAATAGTTTCCGTTCAAACAGAGAGCACCTCTCAGCTGAGAGATAATCTCGACGAGGATGGGATTCGAACCCACGCGTGCAGAGCACAATGGATTAGCAGTCCATCGCCTTAACCACTCGGCCACCTCGTCTCTTTTGACCGGCCGCTCTTGAACCTTTCCTCGTCACTAGCCAATGTTCTTGCGCAACGCGCGGGAGTCCTCTGTGGACAGATATTCAAAGAGCGAGGCAGGTGAAGCCACAAAACTTCCAAAAGGGCAGCACTTGAGGTCACTTGTGTTGGACGTATCTCAAGGCCTGAAAACAGGGCCTGTGACAACATCGCTCACGCAGGCGGTGACCACATCTCACCCGAGGATAAAGTCGACGAGGATGGGATTCGAACCCACGCGTGCAGAGCACAATGGATTAGCAGTCCATCGCCTTAACCACTCGGCCACCTCGTCTCATGCGCACAGCCTGGGTTAAAACATCCCCCACCACAGCGGCATTCTCTTTGAAAGGGAGAGGCTGCTCTTTGCAAACAAAAACTCAAAGAGACAGGCGCACGACGCCGTGACTCTCGCAACAGGCCAGCTATTTAGGTGGCTTGCGTTGGACCTTTCCAAAGTTTGTGTTGGACGCATCACAACACCTGCTGTGGCAATAGTTTCCGTTCAAACAGAGAGCACCTCTCAGCTGAGAGATAATCTCGACGAGGATGGGATTCGAACCCACGCGTGCAGAGCACAATGGATTAGCAGTCCATCGCCTTAACCACTCGGCCACCTCGTCTCTTTTGACCGGCCGCTCTTGAACCTTTCCTCGTCACTAGCCAATGTTCTTGCGCAACGCGCGGGAGTCCTCTGTGGACAGATATTCAAAGAGCGAGGCAGGTGAAGCCACAAAACTTCCAAAAGGGCAGCACTTGAGGTCACTTGTGTTGGACGTATCTCAAGGCCTGAAAACAGGGCCTGTGACAACATCGCTCACGCAGGCGGTGACCACATCTCACCCGAGGATAAAGTCGACGAGGATGGGATTCGAACCCACGCGTGCAGAGCACAATGGATTAGCAGTCCATCGCCTTAACCACTCGGCCACCTCGTCTCATGCGCACAGCCTGGGTTAAAACATCCCCCACCACAGCGGCATTCTCTTTGAAAGGGAGAGGCTGCTCTTTGCAAACAAAAACTCAAAGAGACAGGCGCACGACGCCGTGACTCTCGCAACAGGCCAGCTATTTAGGTGGCTTGCGTTGGACCTTTCCAAAGTTTGTGTTGGACGCATCACAACACCTGCTGTGGCAATAGTTTCCGTTCAAACAGAGAGCACCTCTCAGCTGAGAGATAATCTCGACGAGGATGGGATTCGAACCCACGCGTGCAGAGCACAATGGATTAGCAGTCCATCGCCTTAACCACTCGGCCACCTCGTCTCTTTTGACCGGCAGCTCTTGAACCTTTCCTCGTCACTAGCCAATGTTCTTGCGCAACGCGCGGGAGTCCTCTGTGGACAGAAATTCAAAGAGCGAGGCAGGTGAAGCCACAAACTTTCCAAAAGGGCAGCACTTGAGGTCACTTGTGTTGGACGTATCTCAAGGCCTGAAAACAGGGCCTGTGACAACATTGTTCACGCAGGCGGTGACCATATCTCACCCGAGGAATCCGCTGATGTTTGTTTACAATGATGTCGATAACAAGCTAGCGAAAATTCTGCTAATATTACAACGTCAGCGAACCCTAGGATTAATCAAAGCATACAGGCTGAAGAGATAAGGTATCACTTTAGTCAGCAATATTATTACACATTGCTGACTAAAGTGTTACCTTGTGTAAACTGTGTAAACTGTTTCCTTGTGTTTAGCCACTTATCCCTGTCCATAATTCACTGTGTGGTTATGAATTCCACAACAGTGGTTTCTGAAGGTTTAACATAATACTAACATAATACCGTTTTGTGGTTACTATGATATTCAAAAGTTACGTTTGCGCTCATAAACGAGTCTGTAGGTTTGGCTCACTCAATCACGTTCTGATCGTAAAAGACAGAAAGTCTGTAGGTCTGTTCCCAGCACACATTTGTTATCAGTGAAAAGTTGTTTTTGACAACTTCAAACTTTGTCTTGTTTCATAGAATCTGAGATGAAAATTAAGAAATGGGCAGGTATGTTGTTGGATCTTTTTTTATTTCCATCTTTTGTGGGTAGCCTATAGGAATATATTAAATACACACAAATTATAATGACAACCGATAAATTATGGTGAAATTAACCATTTTCCCACATCCAATCATGCTGTCTATGAGAAGGCCCTATGGTAATGCCTAAAATAATAAAATCTTGAAGCCAGTCAGAAAAATATCTGAACTTCTTTCTGCCTACTTGAAACCCCAGATATCAAGGCCTATTGCCTAAATAATAGTCTGAGGTCAGAACAAGAGTTCAAACAGCAACCTGAGTGCACATTTGTGCACAATGGACACATTTTTCATACGTTGATAGAGAAATGAAACTCTCTGATGACAGCTAGAGCCCTTAAACCACCTCCAGTGCTTGGAAATTATTGTCCTCTCATAACACCCCAGGCGCCACAGCTTCAGCAAACTGCCCTCTGCTTTGGGTTAGTGTGTTTCCACTTGTGCTGCTGTGTAGCACTAGGTCATTATGGAATACAGTAAATGCAAAACCACATTTGTCTCACAGGATCAAGAGTCTATGTGCTCAATAGATTTGGATCAAAGTGATCTGGATTGGGAAACCAAATGTTCTGCTATCTGGGATCAAGGCCCAGTTATCAGTTCAACTCAGTTCACCCTGTACCTGGCTTTAGTTTGAGCTTTGCTGAGCCAAGCTGAAAATTGAAGTTCATTTAAAGCACTAATCTGAGGACATACAGATTCCATGTACTTTCCTTTTTAGATCACACTTTCACATTCATTATATGTGCACTTTCATTTGTCACATATAAAAGATGTCAGCTGGGACATGCTCGGAGGATAGACTGGTGACTGTCAATGATGCTGTTATCAGACAAGAGTATAAACGACTAAAGAAGAATGGAGATGGTTGAACACATTCATAGAAAGACTGGCAGTTATGATGTGAGCCAACCAGATGCAGATGACAGTAAAGGAACACCTCATCAAGATGATTTCAACCAAAAGGATGTTTCCAGGAAGGCCACAAAAGGTGATCTGATTTGCAATTGCTATTGATGTGCTAGTGGCTGTGTGCTGATTTATGCTTTGGTCTATGGCTAATGCATCATTTAGAGAAAGTGTACTCTTCTATTCTACCTCTACTGAGATGTATAGTATCAAAGTAGAAGTACTTAAGTAGCCTTCTTAAGTACTAAAATGCAATATTGTTCTTTTCTCCTATTCCCACTTTTACTTTACATATTTTTGACGAATTTAATACTTTTACTCTGAAACGTTATTCATGTGCTGAACCGTTACTCGTTACTATCATAAAAATATACAAACTATACCACATCAAATGTCAGAGTGGTAGATGGCTGTCACCATCATTATTCTGGATGACAGTTTCAGATTTTTTATAGTTATAACTTGCCCAGCATAGTTCTTTCTTTCTATCTGCCTTAGCTATCTATTGTGAAATAATCATGGTATAATTTAGCTAATTTAGGCCCTTTTCTGGGGTTCCTAAAATAAAATAGAAAGGTTGACACTGAAAATTGGTCAGTTGGTCATGTCTAGGCTATTTGCCTCATTTAAGGATCGCCACAGCCTGCTTCAGAGTGGTGCGTATTCTCAATCCTGTTCTTAAAGCAATCTTAAACGTTTATTATAAAACATGTAAACTCACCGAATGGTTAGGGGTGTTCCTTAGGCTATCATAAACAAGTTTTGTAGGAAAATACCTGTTCTGTTTTATTTGGCATTTTGCAAATACCATTGCTTCTGTTGGAACACTCATGGCTTGTGGTACCATTCCACTAAACCAGGGGTTCTCAAAGTTTTGACAAGTAAGGGCCAATTTAGGGACCCTGAGGGCCGCTAAAGGAACAGGGGAAGAAAAAAAATCCCATTTGCAATAATTTTAAAGACCAGTTTGCATCTCTTCAGTTTACATTTATTGCAATAAATGCATGTAGAAGCCACTAAACATCACTCAATGGAGTAGTTTCAACAGTTTTACAGACATTGTCGCAGGCTGCCAGAAATGTTTCTGTGGGCCGCTATGGGACGCACTTTAAGAACCTATATGCACTAAACCATGCTAAAAATAAAGGTATGTCACCACCCAGTGGTTGACTGTGCAGCGGAAGTTCATTCAAGATCGTGAAGTATGTGAGGAAAATAGTTCCAGAATTTTCTAAATACCAAAGAAAACATGACAGAATCATTTACTTCTGTTGAAAGACTGTGAAAAAATAGTTCCAGAATTTTCTAAATATTACCAAAGAAAACATGACAGGAAGGTTATTTATTTTTTTGCTACGAGACTTGTCTTTAAACATTAATGAATATTACTAACCATTCGGTGAGTTGCAAATGTTTTATAACAAATGTTTAAGGTTGTTTTAAGGACAGGATTAAGAGTGTGCATAATAAGTCATTCAGAAGCAGACAGGGGAGTTTCTATATGAGCCAAATAGCAAAGACAGGGTCAATCGTCCAAATTTAAATATCAACCGCTCTGTTTCGTCTGAAACACCCCAGTAAGGTGGCTAACAGTGCTAAATATATTCCAATTTTTAAATATGTGTCTTTCAGGACCCTGCTATCTGGCTGCAGTTTGTTTTGGACTACTGCTGATTGCCATCACTGCAATGTTCATCAAGACTGCTTTGGAAAACATGGAGTTACAGACAAGAAAAAACAATTTAACTGAAGAAAATTCTCAGCTACTGACACATCACAATGCCTTGCACAAGGGGAAATCTGAGTTACAGAATGATTTTGAGAAATTGAACCAAAAGATTTCTGACTTGCAGTCACAGCACAAAAACCTCAAAGAAGAAAAGCTAAACCTAGAGATCAGTTACAATGACCTGATGAAGGAGAAAAGTCATTTAGAAACCAACTATGCCATTTTGAGCAGTGGACAGGAACAGTTGATAACTAATATCCATGAACTCAGCAGACAGAAATCGCTCTTAGAGGCCAGTTATGACAACCTTCATGACGACAAATTTCAGTTAGAAATTATTTGTAATAATATAACCACAGAGAAAGACCGTTTACAGACTGCTTATAGGTATTTGTACAGACAAATGTCTCAGTTACAGACTAATTACAGTAGACTGAAGGAAGCCAAATTACTTTTACAAACAAGTTGCAATTCGCTAAATAAAGAGAAACAAGACTTGCATGTCAGATATTATAACTTAAGCAGTGAGAAGTCCCATTTACTGATCAATTTCAAGAATGTAACCAGTGAGAAAATCAACTTACAGCAAACTTGTAATGACTTGAAATCTGAGTTAGACAAACAAATTAGTACGTTGAACCAACAGAAATCCCAATTACAGACAAGTTATGACACATTAAACAGACAGAAATCTCAACTACAGACCAGTTATGACACATTGAACCAACAGAAATCCCAACTCCAGACCCATTTCAACACACTCAGTCGAGAGAAATATCAGCTGGAGATCAGGAGCACAAATCTGACCAAAGAAAAATCCCAACTACAGACTAGTTATGACACACTCAATCAAGAGAAATCCCAACTACAGACCAGTTACAATACACTGAACCGAGAGAAGACTCAACTGGAGAATAGGAACACAGTTCTGACTAAAGAGAAATCCCAACTCCAGACCAATTATGACACACTGAACAGACAGAAATCCCAACTACAGACCAATTATGACACACTGAACAGACAGAAATCCCAACTACAGACCAATTATGACACACTGAACAGACAGAAATCCCAACTACAGACCAATTATGACACACTGAACCAACAGAAATCCCAACTCCAGACCCATTTCAACACACTCAGTCGAGAGAAATATCAGCTGGAGATCAGGAGCACAAATCTGACCAAAGAAAAATCCCAACTACAGACTAGTTATGACACACTCAATCAAGAGAAATCCCAACTACAGACCAATTACGACACACTGAACAGACAGAAATCCCAACTACAGACCAATTATGACACGATGATTCGAGAGAAATCCCAAATACAGACCAGATACAACACACTCAATCAAGAGAAATCCCAACTACAGACCAGATACAATACACTGAACCAACACAAATCCCAATTACAGGCCAATTACAGCACTCTGAATCAAGAGAAATCCCAACTACAGTCCAGTTATGACACACTGAACAGACAGAAATCCCAACTACAGACAAATTACGACACACTGAACAGACAGAAATCCCAACTACAGAGCAGTTATGACACAATGAATCGAGAGAAATCCCAACTACAGACCAGATACAACACACTCAATCAAGAGAAATCCCAACTACAGACAAATTATGACACACTGAACCGAGAGAAATCCCAACTACAGACCAGTTATGATACACTGAACCGACAGAAATCCCAATTGGAGAGCAAGAACACAGATCTGACAAATGAGAAATCCCAACTCCAGACAACTCACAGTGCCATGACTAGAGAAAGAGATGAACTCCAGAAACGTCTTACTAAACTAGGTGAGTATTTCTAAGTAAATTTACAAGTAACAAAAAAGTATGGAAAATATGTCATTGTGATTGATGTAATCATTTAATGTACATATTTTGATATGTAAATTGTCTTGTAGGGGAGACCCAGTTTAAAGGAAAGATCAGCCTGTATGAAAAGATGCAGGTCTGGTGCCATGAGAAGTATTTTTTGCCGTTTATTACTCATAGTTGCAGCTAAGGCCACGTATTTTAATGGCATTTTTACAATGTATCTATATACCACAATTTACAGTGAAACAAATAATATCACGTTGAAATGTTGAGTTTTCTTTATTTCAAAAGTAATGATAAGTGAACCATTTTGAGTCGAGAAACTGGAAGTCCTGCCTTACGGTGAAACTAGCCAATCGCGTTGCTGAACGCTATATGACTGACAGATTTTTTGTTTACTACCTCCGTCACTATGGTGATAGCCATGCCGCGATAGTAAGCGCAGGTGCAGTAAGCAAATTGCCGTTTTAAATAAAGTTTTTCTTTTTTTTTGTTCAACTCAGACTTAAACAAGGATTCACACAGTATACTTTTTTAGTCCAAACGACCAGCCAATCTAGACTTTTCTATTCAATTCAATTTATTGTCTCGCGGCGCTTTATAGACAGTACGGGGAGCACAGGGGCAAGGAAAAACTCCCTTTGCTTACTAATAATTCATATTTAGGAAGAAACGCAGATCCATGCCTCATGGGCTCAGCCCACCTAAGGTATCCGTACAGTCAGTAGTCTGATGCATAGATTGACCATGGTTTACACAGAGTAACAGCATGAGTACTGAATGTTGTCTGACTTACTAGATGGTAGAAAAAAAGGAAAAAAGAAAAAAAAAATAGTTTGTGTGACAGTCAATAGGGTAGAAGAGACAGGGATGGAGTGGTTGGGGTGGCATTAGAGTTCATTGGGTGGATGTCGCCACTTAGGTAGTGTCAACAGGGGGCCCGCAGGCCAGATCCATCATGGGGCCTCTGAGAAAAAAAGGGAGACTGGTTCTGGTGTGTAGGGGCAGAAGAGACAAAAGAAACAAAAGGATTAGGGCAGTCTAGGAGGATATCACTACATGATATAAGTGTGTGATATATTGTATGTCAGAGTGAGGAGAGGGAGAGAAAGAGGAGAAAGAGGGTTGTACAGGATGGCATGTGTGCAGTAAGTGGCAGCACTAAGCTATCGCAGCAACTAAGGTATGGTGTATGGCAGTGGTCCCCAACTATTTTTCCTCAAGGGACCCTGCAAACATTAAAAAAAATATGCGTTGAAAGGGGGCTTAGTTAGAACATCACAAAGCCGGCTTCTTATAGCCTTTTGCTTTCTTTAATACACCTTAATGAACTGCTTAGTATGGCTACTCGTAGACCTACTGATTGTGTGGTCTGTAAGCACATTAATGGAAAATAACTGATGAGTCAGATGGTGCTGTGGGCCTCTCATTTGGTTCTTGTGGGCCGGATCTGGCCCACGGGCCGCCATTTGGTGACCAGTGGTGTATGGCATCTCACCAACCTAGATGGGGTGGTCAGTGGCCACCTTGGAAAAACAGCAGAAGCAGCCCTTCCCAGAGAAGCCCATGGGGAGTGGTGATATGCCATGCACCATTCCTAATTATAGGAAATGTCAAAGCCATTATGTGCCTTATGTGTCACAAGAAGGATTTTGAAGTCAATTCGGCTTTTGACAGGAAGTCAGTGTAGAGATGCAAGAATGTTGCCTCATGAGACCAAACTGATCTTGCGAGCTTCAGGTCTTCACTCGCAGCTCAGTCTGGCAATGCTCCATTGACGAGAATTCGGAGCAGGTTGCAAAACAAACGAACCAATCAGCGTTGGCTTTGAGGCGGGTCTAAATAACATGTGTTAGTACGTTATATGCTTCGTTGGTCTGATTGGTTGATTTGGCCCATCTATCACCAACATAGGTCGTGATAGACAGATGCCTTATCCAATCAGCCAAAACTAAACTAACGAAAACAAAACTAACAAACCAAAACTTCTTCAACGAATCATTCCCAGATGGACATGCGGGAGCAAGTCAATCTGGCGGCGTCAGGTTAGCAAGAATGGGGGAGATATGTTCATATTTCTTAGTTCTAGTGAGTGTTCTAGCTGCTGCATTTTGGATTTGCTGTAGGTTTTTAATGCAGGTATTACTGCACCCTGAGAACAGAACATTGCAATAGTCGAGTCTGGAGGAAACAAATGCATGTATTAACTTTTCAGTATCCTCAAAGGACAAGAACTTTCGGTAACACTTTACTTGAAGGTACCTTCAATGTGTCCATCTATGCATGTAGGACAACCTAATCTGGCATAGACTACTATATTTCATAGTTCAGTCTTTTGGAAAATATGTTGCCTAGAAATTTGCTGAATCAGACTAGTAGCCTACCAAACTTCAGATAAGACTATTTTTCCTGCTCAATTTGAAGCATATTCGTCATCAGTAACAACAAGAAAAAATGCTCTCAGTGGATGCAGGCAGAGCTGGAGAATTTAAGAAATTTAACTTGCACTCAAAGTGATGTTTCTCCTGGACCGTAATTAGTGTCTAGTACCATTGGACAGCTTGGAGCTTGCTTACTGAATCCGATGGAGATCGCGTATCTGACGTTAACTCCGCGAGTAATATAACCGCTAAGAATGGATGTAATTTACAATGAAAATCATCTGCCCAGCCTTAGGGGGGCTTGGGGGAAATTTAGGGGGCTTGAGCCCCCCAAAATGGACCTAACGACGTCCATGCTGAGACATCAATTGAAAGTATAAATAGCTCACTCTTAGTGTGACATGTAGTCCTTTCAATACATCAGTCATTAAGCCATCTGTTAAAAAACTTAACCTTGACCCTGATGTTCTGGCTAATTACAGACCTATATCTAACCTTCCTTTTATATCCAAAATACTTCAAAAAATTGTGTTCAAACAAATTTGTTGCTTCCTAGACCAGAACAAAATCCAAAAAGTCTTCCAATTTAATCACAGCACTGAAACAGCCTTAGTTAAAGTCTTCAATGACCTCCTTCTTTCCATGCATAAATCCTTCACCATCATAGCTTACTTAGCAGTCTTACACTCTCATTTAGCTCACAAGTGAAAAATCTGGTGGTAACTATTGATCAAGATCTCTCTGAATACTCAAATAAAGCACATCTCTGAAACATCCTTTTTTCACCTAAGAAACATTGCTAAGGTTAGAAAGTTTCCACTGCTATGGATTATGTAAAAATCAGGCAACAGCACAGAATCCTAAGGCAGAAGAGGTGGGAAGAAGAGCCAGGGAGAAAATGAGGCTCAGAAATGGCAGATGATGTTGCAGTGTTACAGCTAAGCATATAATGCACTGTAAAATCACCAATAAAATCTCTCTTTCTTTACCAGAATCTATGATGCAAGTGAAATGCCATGCTGGTAGGTAATACAGATGCAATTGCTAAAAAAAGTTTTATATTATTATACACATTCACCATTAACTAACTGCTGATTAAAATACAAACTAGATGTACCACATGGCGGTACAAAATATGACCGCCACTCAGTTCTGCACATTCTCTGCCCTGTGTGTGTGTGTGTGTGTGTGTGTGTGTGTGTGTGTGTGTGTGTGTGTGTGTGTGTGTAAGACAGTAGGCCTATCATCCCAAACCAGTAACCCTTCGCTTAATAGCACCATCTAGATCAATGGTGGTACAGTCATTAAATGTAAATTTAAATTCATTTATTTTATAGCGCCCCATGGATGAAATTCCACAAAACTTGACATATTCCCACAAGATGTCAGGTTCATCATACACATTAAAGGAATATACCGGAGTAAGTTTAAGCATAGCCCTGCTGCACAAACCTTCTAACAGCAATATATTTCGCATGAAATGAAAGAATTTCGAATAGCATAGGCCTAACGCGAAACACTTTACATTGAGTCTACGTAACCTCAGATCTTACTTTCGGTTTCCAACAGTCAGGTCCCATTGATTCAGTGTAAAGTGCCTGTTCGCTTCTGCGTTCGCGTTCGGTCTGTGCTGTACCAAATTATTTTGTTCCACTCGCTAACTAGCGCATTTTGCAAGCTCTTTCAACAGGGCTATGCTTGAATTCACTCCGGTATTTTCCTTTAAAGTTGGTGCAGGTCATAACATCTTATCTAAAGATAGCGGCAATTAAAGCAGTATAATATTGCATTTTCATTTTTACCATGGGGTTGCAAATCACAAATGACTGGTTAAAAGCTAAGTTAATGTGGGCTCTTGAACAAAGATGGAGTGACCCCCAGGGACCAAATTAAATTTTTCCGTAAAATTCTAACACCAAGTTTCATATGCCTCGGTGTTACAGTGTCCCGGGAATCGTTGACCAAAAATTCAGGAAGTATTTGACGGGAGAAAAAAAAACTTTGACAATCACTATGACCGCTAGCGGCGGTCATAATTAATAACATATATGAGGCATTTGTTAGTCAATACAAATCACTTATTAATACATTATTGACCTTATTCTAGCCATAGTAGATCATTAAGTACTAGCATTTGTACAGTATAACCTCCTACAGCTTATTCATAGGACCTAAGTTAGTTTTTGAATATAAATTATGATATGCGTTGAATAATTCTTGAATGAATAACGTATCATTACAGAAACTCTGAGAGATGACATAGGCTACTGTGAGCCAGTCAGCTCTTGGTTGTATGTGCACAGTCCACCTGTACCATCACTCTGTTCTGTATAGAAGGGTCAGACAGGCAAGCATGAGGTTGTTTAGGTTGTTTTGGATCAGGCTACTAGTCCTTGACCCTCATACAGCTTCATCAATGATATGATCTCTCTTGAGAGTTGTTCATGTAAAACCAGAGACTTGGGGAGGGAAGTCTCACTCCTCACTTACTGTTGAAACCATCTGATGTCATTATTCTGGTCTAATGTGTCCATAGCTGTGGCCATGATATAATCTTTTCTAAAGAACTGACAGCAAAGGAATGTGCAGTTAAATGTGTTAAAAATTTGTAAAAAAAAAATTGTATTTTATCATTATGGTTTCATGAGTGACACCATTTCCATTATCCATTTAATGGTTTCATGAATGACACATGTATTTTCAATAAAGTTTTCAAATATTTACCATGCATCATTTGGTTTCAGACAAAATCCATTTCCTCAGCTCTAATGTGTCTCTTTCTCTGTCCTAGTTGATGTGACTCTGGATCCTGACACAGGTAATGCCAATCTCATCGTGTCTGCTGATGGGAAACAAGTGAGTGATGGAGACACTAAACAGAATGTCCCTGACAACCCAAAGAGGTTTAGTCGTTATATAAATGTCTTGGGAAAACAGGGTTTATCCTCTGGCAGACTCTACTATGAGGTTCAGGTCAACGGGAAGACTGGGTGGGATTTAGGAGTGGCCAGAGAGTCTTTTAGCAGGAAGGGAGAAATATATCTGAGCCCTGAATATGGAGTCTGGACAATCTGGCTGAGAAATGGGGAGTATAAGGCACTAGATGGTCCTGATGTTTCCCTCTCCCTGCCAGAGAAGCCCCAGAAGGTGGGGGTGTTTGTGGATTATGAGGCAGGTCTGGTCTCCTTCTATGATGCAGACAGTTGGTCTCTTCTCTACTCTTATACTAATGCTACCTTCACTGAGACTCTCTATCCCTTCTTCAGTCCCTCTATTAATTATGGAGGTAAAAACTCCTCCCCTCTCATCATCACCTCAGTATCTGTATGCCCTAAATGAGGAAACACACTGTATGGCATGATGGAGGAGTAGTGTATTCAGGAGGGGGGTATTTCGAGTGTATTAATATGAGAAACAGTTTATGAATTAGGTTCTAAAGTATATTTTGTGGAGAATGTACAGCAATCTTTCTTAGAATAATAACAATGCTTTCTTTATAACCACCATTGGTTGAATAGTCTTTTTTCACAGTAATATATAAATTGCAGTGTATTTTCCTGCTTTTACCTTCAGGCACATTCTTGGTAGTAGTTTTTTAGCATCTGTACAATAAAGTATTGTTTAACCATGTGTATGCACTGAGTGGTATGTTTCCATACAGTCTTTTCAATGTTATTTCTACAATGTACTGGGATGCCTGCAATAACATACTGTATGTAGAATAGTCAGTCACATTGACATGGAGTTGGTCCCCCTTTGTATAATGAATTTTATCAGGAAGGGTTTCAGATGTAGGGGTTTGTACCTGAAGATTTCTGACCATTAATCCAAGAGGTCAGGCACTGAACCAGGCCATATCAGTGATGTTGGACTCAATGGGCTGGTTCTCAGTCTGCAGTATATTTCACCCCAAGGGTTATTCAACATTCAAGAGTTTATTTGTCACTACATAGAAATAATATTGCAAGACGTGGTCAAATAGCTTAGCCTACTCTAATTGAAGAGAGAAAAATATAGACTACAATAGGTTAGGATAGATAAATAAAGAAAAGTTAATTAACAAAATAAAAAACCCAGCCATGGCCAGCTTGAGGGAGGAAATTTTCTCAGTCAAGGTGGCCATGAAGGAGACACCACTGCCCTCTGGTGGAGATTTTTGTTCAGCTCAGCAAGGCGTCCTTAGAGATGACATGTCCCGTAGGGTTAAAGCTCAGGACTCAATATGGACTTATGAGTCCATTTCTTCCACACCACACTCAGTCATCACTCACATAATACTGCTCATTGATTGGTGATGTAGGTTTGATGCCAAAGGACAACAGTGCTCATGACAGCTCAGGGTCTCTGCAGATCCTCTATGGAATTAGCACACATATGTAACAGGACTTGACCTACAATATTGTCTTGATTGTAAGTGAAAAAGACACCTGATGTGTGTTTGTACTGTGTGACTGATATTCATGGTCAATAATAGGGCCTACTGTAGGCATTTCCATGTCACTCCTCACCTGCCATATTTCTACTCCCCACTAGAGGGGGCTCACCCCACACTTTGAGAACCAATGAGTTTTTATATTACATGTATGTAAGGACAGATGTATAAGATGATTGTAAATGTAAATATGAGCACGTAAGAATAATTGCTTGAAATAAATAGTGTATGTAAGAAGACTGCATACATTTATGCAATAAGACATTAGGTTCAAGTTTTAGGGCAATTAAATGCCATCTGACTGGTGAACAAAAATCTGCCTCTCTGACAGCCTCTCTGACTCCCTGAGTCGGTTTAATATAATTGAATTGAATTATACTTTATATATTGAGACATCATTATAAATTTGTCGTACATAGGTGAATTTAAAATGACTGACACTAAATAAGATTATTTATTTCCTAATGCCTAGGTACAGTATGTCACTAAGCCCCTCCCACTGACTGGCTTCTTTAGGATGCTATCCTAGGAGTATCGCAGCCAGAACACACAGGCTGCTGCAGGACAACTTCCTCCTAAATGCCATCATAACAAAACCCAGCCACTCCCATTTCCAGAGTCTGTTTAATTCAATTGAATTGAATAATATAAATGTAGAGATCATTATAAATTGATAGTAGATGTGAATGACTAAAGAAGATGATTAATTTCATAATGACTAACATGTAGTACATCACCAAGGTTTTCTTATGCAGTCCTCAACCCGATGACCTGACAGCAAAATGGGATTGACAGTCATGTGACTATTATGGTTCTCAAAAGTGACAGGAGGAAGGGCTCTCTACCATTCCATTTCTGAAAGTTTAGCTGGCATCAGTTACACACACACACACACACACACACACACACACACACACACACACACACTAGACCATACTGAATACCATGAATTCCCTGATGGGGACATAAATATTAACACAGTAGGCCTATACACTGTAATTATCAACACAGAGAGTTGTATATGTGTGTGGATACATACTGTGTGGGTGTGACAAAGGCAGTATCTTCATAACCACTGTCTGTCATGTTTGTTTCTCTCTGTGAACTATTTTTGTCTTGGGCGTGTGAACCTGCTCTGCTTTGGGACAGTAAAGTGTGACAGTTAATCAAGTCACAGACAAATAAAGAGGAAATCATGGGCTTAGTTATATATGATATTTCTAGGTTCAAGCAATATAGACTATCAAAAAACAAAATTTCTGTCAAAATCAGAAATTCTGGCGAAACTGAACACTTTCCATACTAAAATTTACCAAGCCCTAACTATAGTTTAGCTGTAGTAAGTTTCAGGTAGCAGGAGTCATTGTGGTTCTCTAACACTTTAAGGGTGAATTGGTGGCTGTTTTGACTCTAACTGGCACATCTGGGTGGAAGCAGGAAGCAAGTTTCTGCTGGTGAACCACAGCTAAGTGTGGCAGAGATGTTGAGGCAGCTCTGTAGAGGACAATGAGAAAATAGTGAAGGAATGGCCAATCCTGCATAGGGTACTGTAGAGAGAAAAATGTAAGTACAAGTCTGGCTCCAACGCCGGAGGAAACAGTGAAGGAATTACTGAGTCTGCATAGGGAGCTAAGAAGACACTAAACTGTCTAAACTTCACATATTATCCTTAGAAAATGCACATGTGACACATGTCTTGGTCAATGTTCCCTCTAATTTTTTTCAGGACTGAGCAAATTAAAATTTGTCTGAGCGGCATGCTTCCGCACCGTGAGCAGGTTTGCACATGCGATCGGGATAATAATGCACACATTATACTTGCAGCAATATTTAATAATAACTAAACTAATATAATTCTGTTCTGTGTTGTAAACAAAAAAAATCCAATGTGCATCAGTCCATAGCCATGTAGTATAATACACATAGTGCTGTTGACTGGTAAAGAACAAAAGTAAGATGCAACTACAGTGCTGAATCTGAGCTAACAGAATAGGGCACAATAAATTGACTGCATTTCTGTAAGACACACATTCAGTTGAGGTCAGATGATGACTTTGTATTTGCCTACAGTATGTTGCATCAGATTGTCAGGTTCTTTGGCCTACAGACAACAATTGGTGACATTGGATTAGTCTACTATGGATGCATTCACACCAGATTTTTCCTTTAAATAGGCTACATTAATTTATTTCTTACTATTAATAAAAAGTATTCATTAGGGCCCATTTTCTGATTAATTTCCTCTGCTTGCCTTCTTTGAAACCCCCTCTATCTTTATCATTGCTTAAAAAGCCTTTGGCTTGACTTGGACTGGAGAGGAATTGAATATGCTGTGCAGGAATTTCCATTTGTAGCCGAAATAGGAACAGATTAGGCTACTTGATAGTAGTCTATCTGAATACACTTTCTTTTCTCCTGCTCATTTTGATACACAGTTCATTAGCCTATGGATGGAGCTCTTTAACTATTGCAACAAGGAAACACCTCTCTGGACGCAGACAGAGCAGTATGAAGCAACGTGCATTGAAGATTAGCTGTCTCCTCAACCGTTTCGCCATAGTGTCAACAAGTGAGGATGGTGACGGAAACGCATCAAGTACGCGCGTTATGTGCGCAGAAGTATACCGCGGGTGTCAAGGGGGCTTGATGATTTTTTGCGCGATCTGAAAAATCATGTGCGCTGCAAGCCCGAGAGGTCTGCGCGCGCGCGCACGCGCGCAGCTTAGAGGGAACATTGGTCTTGGTATGTACAGTATCTCACCTTGATTGTAAATCGGCTTTTACATCAGACAAGATACTGTACAGAGTTCACTGGAAGCGCAATGGGCTATTCTAGTTTGTTCAGGGTCATTAAAGCCTGCCTTGTGGGAAGGCGATATAGGATGGATTAAGCAGGATTCTTTCATCTAATTCCTGTTATCCCAGCATACTTCTACAATAAGTACTAAAACTTCTTGCGAAATATTTTTATTAAGCCTTTATTATCCGTATACCTGACACTTCACGAGTATCTGATACTTCACGGCCTACTTGTGATTTTGATGTCTATCCAATCTACAACGACATATGAAGCAATTTGTGAGATTGTGAGCATGATGTATTGTCGTGAGACCTGTCATGTGTTTTAGGGTCAAAGATAAATATAATATTTTGACCTACCACCAATGTGCTAGTTCATAAGCTCCAGCACACATGTAGTATAAGGAAGTGTCCTAGTTGTTGCTCATCTTCAAACATGCACTGAATACACTCACAGACCCCTTCAAATGGGGCTACTAGTAGTGTCAGAACTTATGGTGTCCTTTTGGCAATCAATCAACTCAAATGCGCTACTGATGGTTACCAAACAGGCCCCTTCGTCCAGTGTATGAATGAGACACAAGACCAGGCTTTTAGATGCTTGAAATACAAACAACTAGAAATACTCACTACCGATAATATACATACACTGTACTGTACTGTATAGACCTAACAGGCAGGCAACACTTGATACATTAAGTCAAAGACTTATCTGCCGTAACAATTGCCTTCAATTATAAATGGAACCGGCATTCAATGTATTTTTTGACAGAATTTGACTTAACATTTCCGTAGCTTATTCAGTGTAGACCTGTCCCGAGGGCTTTAAAGAGTAGGCCTACTGCATGGAGAGAGCTTGAGAGGCCAAAGGGAGCAGGATTGGAAGTTATTGTTTGTATACCTTTACGCAATACACATACTGTAGTTGACATCATCATAGTTTCGTTAAATTTGTATTTGTTAATTCATTATTTGTTGTTGGCCAAAATGCTACAGAAGCACAAGTTGCGCACAATAATGTGAAAGGAGCTACAGCTTTGAAAAAATGTATCTTAAATAAAGGATGGAAAGGTGTTTTTTTTTCTAATTTTCTCTGATCTTCGGTATTGAGCACACATAACCACACATTTATTTTTACATCAAACCCATGATTTCCTCTTTCAGCCAGCCTCTCTGATCTTCTCACTGTGCTGCCGTACAAGTGCACACTCACTCTTAACTGGTCCACCTGCAGGTTCACACTCCACTCTGACCTAATAGCACAGAGAGACAAACATGTCTGAGAGCATTTATGAAGAGCCTGATTATTCTAATATCAACACAAGAGCGTGTAACAAAATTGAAACTACATATGCAAATGTAGTTGGGAACAATTATAGGAAAGAAGTACAACTGAAAACGATCCAGGATAGTCCAGGAGGTCGTAATCATGGTAAGTGTGCAGTCCAGAGCCATTGTTCTGTAAGGTATGTCATATTGTATTCTATTCTATTCTGTCTGAAATAACATTCTCCTCAGGTTGCTACAAGTTGGCTGTGGTGTTTCTGGGGCTGCTGTGTGTTCTCCTCTTGGCTGCCATCATAGGACTGAGCATCATGGCAAGACAGTTACAACTCAGTTACAACAACTTCACCAATGAGAACGAGTTAGTCAATCTACAGGGAAGATACACCACTCTGACTGCTGAGAAATCCCAGCTAGAGACCAACTTCAGGGCCATGACTGCTGAGAGAGATGAACTACAGAGGCGTCTTGACCAACTGGGTGAGTACATTGTTCAATACTGTTTTAATTTGTTGTCAGTAGAGCAGATTGGTACTGTTTATGCAGTTTGTGAGATTCACAATGAATTAAACCATAACTATTTCATATGGAATTGGTCTATTAGATGAGGTTGGCTTTAAAGAAATGGTCAAAATTGAAATAGGAATCATATATTCCTCTGACATTATCAATTACTATTGTAAATGCTGAATTCTTGGATGGAAACACCACCAAATGTTCATCTCTCCCCTAATGCTGATTTTTTGTTTATCTGAATATAATGTGAATAAATTGGATGGGAATCAAGCTAATGGCATTAATATGCCTCCCTCCTCTCTTAGAGGCCCATAATAACAACTTGATTGGAGAGAATAAACAGCTTCAGACAAGGAGCTCCACTCTGACTGCTGAGAGAGATGAACTACAGAGGCGTCTTGAAAAACTGGGTGAGTACATTGTTTTAATTTCTTGTCAGTAGAGCAGCTTGGTGCTGTCGACACAGTGAATCCAGTGTGGAAGATTCCCAATAAATGAAACCATAAGATTTAATATGGAAATGGTCTAGATGAGGCATAATTTGGAGGCTCAAGGCACACCACAGCATAAACTTCAGTGTTAAAGTTGTCCAATACCAAGCATTTATAATAAACTGAACACATTTCCTGTGGACACATTTATTACAAACTGTAATTTACAGTAATACGGATAAATGTTTTCTTTCTTTTTCTATTCAGAATCACAATCAATGAAGCAGATTAAACGCTTTGCTGGTATGTAGGCTTTGTTTTGTGATAATTTCACTTCAGTACTTTTGCTGACAATAAAGCATTTTTTTGTGTGTTTTAGTATTGTATTAGGACCAGGTTCAACACAGTGTGCCCACAGTAGCCTATGTATAACGGTTTCTTTTAGAGCCCTGGTATGGTTTTGGGATTTTCTAGGCAAGGCAAGTTTATTTATATAGCGCATTTCATACACAAAGGCAATTCAATGTGCTGTACAAAAATAAAAGCAAGTAGGCCTACAGTAATTGGTAGAGAGTAAAAGCATAGCAAAAACATAAAATAATCATGTGAAGTAAAAAAGACAGGGCAAGAATAAAATGAAAAAAAGGAATTAAAGGTTTAGATATATAAAATAGATTTTAGGAGAAAGCATCTGAGAACAGTTTGGTCTTAAGTCTAGATTTGAAACTGTCAACAGTAGGGGCATTTTTTTATTTCTTCTGGAAGTTGGTTCCAAAGTTGCACTGCATAGTAGGAGAAAGCGGCTTCACCACACTTTGTTCTGACAAAGGGTTCTTTTCCAGCAAATTTTTATTCAGTGACCTGAGAGACCTGAGTGATGTTTGCTGCTGACACACGTCTGAAATGTAAACGGGTCCAGTGCCATTTAATGATTTAAACACAAGTAACAGTACTTTAATGTCAATTCTGTAACTTACTGGTGACCAATGCAGGGACTTCAGAATTGGAGTAATATGGTCAGTTCTTTTTGCTCCAGTGAGAACCCTGGCAGCTGCATTTTGGATCGGTGGAAGATGTTTGATGGTTTGAAAATATGCACGCACAAATCAAACTTTATCAATAAAAACAATTGAGGGAAGCAATAAAACATTATGCAGTATGCCACTGTATCAGGTTTTAAGCACAGACAGCTGGCTACATGGTTGGAGATACGAGTTCATGGACAAGTAAGCTCCTATATCTGATAAAACAGTAACAATTTCACCAAATCTGTGATTTATTATGTTTATGGGAGGGTAATGTAATAAGTTTTTTCATGTTCCCACCAATGTAATAATTTCCTGCAAATGTAATAATTATTACGTTTGTGGGAAATGTTTTATTACGTTAACAGTAGGCGACTGTTATTACGTTTATGGGAAATTGTTACGTTTGCAGGATTATTAAATTTTTAAAGTGCATATTTTTATTACGTTTGTCGGTGTTACATACATTCATGAAAAAATCTGACATACATTTTAATCTTTTTTCTGTCCAAGTTGCTGTGACTTTGGATCCTGACTCAGCACATCCCGAACTAACTCTCTCAGCTGATGGCAAAGAAGCAGAAGTTGGAGAGAGAAGATCTGGAATCCTAAAGACCTCTAAGAGGTTCTGGACTTATACCTGTGTTCTGGGGAAACAGGGTTTCTCTTCTGGAAAATTCTACTATGAAGTTCAAGTTCTTGGGAAAAGTGACTGGGATGTGGGAGTGGCTAGAGAGTCCATCAACAGGGATGACCTGACACTGTCTACTCAGGATGGATTCTGGTCAATGTGGCTGAGAAATGGGACCAATTATTCAGCAATTGATAATCCAAGTGTTCCCCTCTCCCTTACAGAGAAGCTCCAGAGGGTGGGGGTGTTTGTGGATTATGAGGCAGGCCTGGTCTCCTTCTATGATGCAGACTGTTGGTGTCATCTGTATAGTTTTACAAATGCCAACTTCAACGAGAGGATTTATCCTTATTTCTTTGTTGGTCATGATCCAGTGTCAATAATTATCCAACCTATAGTGAAGTGCGTATCAGGAGTATAAGAAGGTGCATGTTCTGCTTTAGTCTACTCCCAAACCACAGTCACTATGTTTTTTTTCATGCATCTGAACACATGTTTAGCTTCTGTAGATCACAGACAGTTAAAGTCACACAAGCCTTTTAACAGCAATATATCTCACATGGAATGAAAGAATTTCAAGCAGCATAGACCTAACGCGAACGCAAACCACGTTAAAGTCAACGGCACCTAAGATCTTACTTTCGGTTTTGAATAATGAGGTTCTATTGATTCAGTGTAAAGTGCTTGTTCAATTCTGTGTTTGTGTTCGGTCTATGCTGTTCGAAATTATTTGGTTCTGCTTGCTAACTGGTGCATTTAGCATGCTCCTTCAAAAGGGCTAAGCTTGAATTCACTCCGGAGCTGTCCTTTAAGATAGCTATGATAACAGGAAATAATTTTGGTTTTCTCTGAACAGCATGCTTTTACATGCAAGTTATAGGTTACAATTTCTTGGATATTCAACATTTAGTTGCTTGTGCTCAAATGTACTAGTGTTCACTTTCTGATTATGTAGAACTGTTTTTTGGTTCCCATCTGTGCCCAGTCATTCAGTCCTGACAGTAAATGTGTGCTTGTGTTTTAGGCCTACTACTGTGTGCCCATCCTTGTGAATGTTCACAGAGGGTATCCATGGTGATTGTAAGAATCCTGCATTGGTGTATGTAAATATTATTTCTATGCAGTAGGCCACAGATGAATGACTAAATAAACTAGAGCACAGTCCTCCACCAAGGCAATGTGGTCACAGAGACAATAATTACAGATGGTGTTCTGGATCACCGATCACCACCAAAATTTAATCAGTTCTTACTTGTCCCAATACACACATTGTCCGAATTTCATCCAAATCCGTGCAGTACTTCTCGAGTTATCTTGTACACAGACAGACAGACAACACACACACACACACACACACACACACACACACACACACAGACAGACATATGCAGGCGAAAACATAACCTACTTGGTGGAGTTAATAAAGATTAGGCTATGTGTATCTGTCTTGGGGAGGAAGGGCTTTAACAAGAAAATCAGGTAAATACTAGCATCTAAAAATGGGCAAACCTAAAATATTAAATTTCTTTCATTTTGATTTATGCTCTTCCTCTTCTGCCATGTGTTCGCTAACATACATTTATTATATCTAATTTTAATAAAATCCCATCTCAATATACAAATGATCTGTATTTTGTATTCTTAACTTCATTTGGTAATGTTACAAGTGATAAGCAGCTCAATGGGCTCAAATCCAGACTAGCAGTGGGATATAAGAGTAATCTGAAAGGTGTGACAAGGGGTAAAAGTGGGTACTGATATCAGTGCTGAAGTCTCACACACAAGAAAGGGGAGGGGTTTGAGTTTCAGATCTTTCTTTGCTGTAGCAGCTAGACTTGCGTAGAGTAGAGCAACTAATGCCATAGAGTTTTACAAAAAAAAGGCCATGATAGTATGATGAGCCGTGCTGCATCATTTTTATATATAGATTACAGTATAAAAGGGATAACCAAACTCAAACACAGGCTGTAGCGAAGGGAGAGAACAGTGACCCCACCTCGTCTCAAACCCGGGTCTCCGGGTTGCTTGACGTGCAACTTGACCGCAACGTCAAAGAGCCAGGCTCATTGGTATGGCAGTCAGAGCGCATACTCAACCGTAGTGACGACACTCCTTCACACAGGCTCAAAGTCATGACTACAATTGAGTCAATGGTAAAAAAAAAAGAAAGAAAAAACATTTTTGTGCCTGGTAGCCAGGCCAGTCACATGCTCACACACACACAGTAGGTTTTGAGTCCCACAGGTGACATGTGGGCCTGCCATTTTCAGTACTATTGTAATGTGGCAATAGTACTTTGCAAACTACTTTTTGGTGTGAAAGCAAATCAAATTAGGTAAGCCATTGAATTAATTGCTTTAGCAACCTGGTAAAATGCACCAGAATGAAGGACATTGCATGAAAATGCTTACAAAATTCCTGACCTGACCCCCATAGCCTCTGTGTAAAGACAAGCATTATTGTTGGATATATTAAGATAGGAGATTTAGAGTTTTATTTTTTCAAAATACAGTATTCTCCATCCCTCTTGTAATTAATAAGTACTTGTAATTTTTTTTTTTTTTTAATTGAGCCCCTGCCCCTCCAAAGGTCTCTGCACGGCCCTGGCAGAGTTCCTAGGGCTAAACAAACCATCCCATGGTAGTAAACTGAACATTCTAATGCATTGAATTTATTCCTTTTCCTGACTTGAAAAAAATGGGTAATAACATTTAAAACATATCTAATAAATTCACTTTCTTTCAAATAATGCATATTTGAAGTCCACAAATTGGGAAGTCCTGAATAGATAAAAGTGGTTTTACTTTTTTGTGCCTGAATATTCTAAAAGCTTCTAGCCTATCTATTTGGGACTTCCCAGTTTGTGGGCTTCCCATGTGCATTATTTGAAAAAAAGGTAACACTTTGCGGTAAGGGTACATGAATTATAATGAATTCATGCATGATTTCATTCATGATTCATTCGTGATTCATGCATTACTTCATCTCTGAATATCTAATGACTCATCAGGTATTAGCATGAATTCATTGTTTATCATTAATGACCTCCTGCTGAAATAGCAGATGATCTTAAGCATTAATTACTCTAGGTACATCATCATGAGTCATGACTAATTACACATGATCATGATGTTTTTGTTCAAAAGAATTTGATATAATAAAAGTACTTATTTAGCCTACTTTGGCCTAGTCATACGCCATACGTCAACTAAATTTTACCAATTTAACCTGTCAACACTTTAGTTGAGGGGGCACAAACATGATGAATTCATCATGATCATGCTAATACCCCCCTGACACATCCCCAGACCCTGTGATGTTTCTAGCAAGACAACAGAGGCCACGACAGAGACAGTCATCATATGGGAACTGTGGATCAAACACACATGCTACCAGGGCACAGAACTGCCCAGCCCATGACCAAACATGTCGTAACTACGGAAAAAAAAAACACTTCCCCGCAGGCCAGATAGTGGTAATAACACTCCCCAGGGCTCATCCACTATAATCCACCATGTAACATCAGGGCCAATGCAATTTAAGTCCTGCACAGTCAATGTCAAGGTAGTGTGTCTTCCCCTGTTGTTGGACACAGGTGCTAGTGTGTCCTTGGTGAATGCCACCACTTACCATAAGTTCTTCAATTCCCTGCCACTGTCTGCACCCACAGCTCTTCTTCGTGGCTATGGTGACTCAAGAATTGACCTGCTGTGGTCCATTAAAGTGACTATTAGTTATGGCACTAGGGTGTTACCCTCTTTTGTGTTCAATGTGGCCCGACAAGGGGCGAATTTAATGGGTCTGGACCTGTTTACGATTCTCACTCATTGACACAGGGGGTGCAGCCATTATGACTGCTGCTGCTGGACCATATCAGAAGTGGTCATCACTCTTTGACGGGCTTGGCTGCCTTTCTGCATTTACCCACCAACCTCTCATTGACTCCTCAGTGACTCCAGTAGTCCAGCCACTGCATCGGATTCCACTGGCCCTGAGAGATGGAGTGTCAGTCGAGTTGCAGGGCCTGCTAGACGCAGGCATTATCGAGCCAGTGGATGCCTCTCCGTGGATTTCAAATCTGGTCGTGGTGAGGAAGAAATCAGGGGCTTTACGCATCTGTGTGGATCTGCGAGCTGTCAACAAAGCAGTGATTCCAGACAAATACCCGTTACCCACATCTGAGGAGCTCACAGCACAATTTCACGGCTCCTCAGTTGAGAGAGAGCTACCTCCAGGTACCCCTCCACTTGGAGAGTAGAAACCTGACTGCCTTTGTCACACACTTAGGGGTTTTTCGCTACACTAGAATGCCTTTTGGCCTCAGCTCCGCCACCTCCTGCTTCCAAAAGGTCATGTCTTCAGTGCTGGCAGGCATCCCAGGTTATTTATCTTGACGACCTGGTGGTACACGGTCCCACTACCGAAATCCATGACAGTCGCCTACATAGCGTGTTCAAAGCCCTAACTAAGCACAACCTCACACTCAATGCCAGCAAATGTGTTTTTGCTGTACCAGCCATTGAATATGTTGGCTTCAGACTGTCAGCAGAGGGCATCTCTCCCCTGGAGTCCAATGTTGAGGCTATCCTTTCTGTCCCTGAGCCAACCTCACCCTCTCAATTGGCTTCTTGCCAAACAAACGTCCAATCAGTGTTGGCTTTGAGGCGGGTTGATGTGTGGCGCAACGAGAAGCAAGTCTAAAGAACATGTACTTATATTAGTACGTTATACTGTATGCTTTGTTGGTCTGATTGGTTGATTTGGCCCGTCTATCACCAACATAGGTTTTGATATCCAATCAGTCAAAACTAAACTAACGAAAACGTAACTAACGAACCAAAGCTACTTCAACGGATGGTTCCCAGATGGAATTGCGGGAGCAAGTTCATCTGGCGGAGTCAGGTTATAACTGTCAGGGCTTATTCTCTGTTCAAGGAAACCTATATGGTTGGACCAAAATGTCTTGGGTCTTCAGTATTGGCTAATCTCAAGTAGCTTGAGCAATAGAGCTCTTGTTGAAATTTGACCGTAATTCCCCTTTAAGAACAGGACTGAAAGGAAGGCATAGCCTCCATCTTTTAAACCACACATGGGCAAAATGTAGCCTGGCATGCCAAAAATGTACAACTCAAAAAGCATTTTCTAACATTTTCTAACATCGACCAGTAAACCAAGGCATTAGAGGGAGGGAGGTCAATCATGCACTTTGAGAAATTACAGTGCTACAGGCTCTTGGTTAGACCAAAGTCTTGCAGAGCTTTGAAAGTCGATGGCAATCAGGCTAGGCAAAATGTGGCATGGGGGCCAGATGAATACAGTGGAAGAGATAAGTTGTCTATCAGAGTTACTAAAATTAAATCAAAGAATGGACTCCAAAATATGTTGCTACGAATGTGTCTCAAAGGTGATCTGTTTGAAATGTCAGGGAATTATCTGCCTTCAAAGAATACAATATTAGCAAACTCTTTGATACAAACATGCTAATTGTCCTTAAATTTTACCGCTCTGCCAGGCAGAATATTTCTACAAAGAGGTCTACCAGGAGTCATCAACAAAGGTGAGCTGTTTGCTGTCTCACAAAATCATCATACACAGAAAACAATTTTCAGATTTATTGTGGCTAATGGTAGAGACAGCTATATTATCATACTATAGTCTACAATAATTGCGTCACATTGATTTATACCACTTAACTGTGTAATGTCTAATTTATCTAATATGTTGCCCTCCGCTTACTTTGCCAAATTATCTGTGGCTATCAGACTAAAACTGCTGCCGACCCCTGTCCTAAACCTTAGGCCTCTTCTTCAGAAAGTAGAGCACATGTAACCAGGGTCGGTCATTCCGCACACGGGTCTCGAACCTGGCACCCCGTCAACTACAACACACCCACGACATGGAAGAAAAACGTTCTAACCATTGAGCCCAGGCTTTGTGAGGATTTACACGTACAGCCACCAGATAGCCCAGGTTTTGTGAGGATTTACACGTACAGCCACCAGATAGCCCAGACTAGTTGACATCCGTTAAACACACATAACCACACATTTATTTTTTCTTGACTTCCTCTTTCAGGCAGCCTCTCTGATATTTTCCTGCTACTACTGTACAAGTGCACACTCACTCTTATCTGACCTAATAGCACAGAGACAAACATGTCTGAGAGCATTTATGAAGAGCCAGATGACTCTGGTATTAACACAACTGCTGCCACCATATCAGAATCTACATATGCAAATGTAGTTACTAACAGTTCTGGGCCAAAAGTGCAACTCATGATGCAGGATAGTCCAGGAGGTCGTAATCATGGTAAGTCTGCAGTAAATTGTTCTTTAAGTAACATTATATTCTACTTTTCAAGGTTAAGTTTTACTCTCAGATATGTTCTCCTCAGGTTGCTACAAGTTGGTTGTGGTGTTTCCGGGGCTGCTGTGTGTTCTCCTTTTGGCTGCCATCATAGGACTGAGCATCATGGCAAGACAGTTACAACTCAGTTACAACAACATCACCAATGAGAACAAGTTAGTCATGCATGAATATAAGCAACTACAGACTAATCAGACAAACGTGATAAAAGACGTAGAGGCCATTAATAACAACTTGATTAGAGAGAATAAACAGTTGCAGACAAGGAGCTACACTCTGACTGCTGAGAAATCCCAGCTAGAGACCAACTTCAGGGCCATGACTGCTGAGAGAGATGAACTACAGAGGCGTCTTTGCAAACTGGGTGAGTATTTTGTTTGATAGCACAGTTTCATTTGTTGTCAGTGCTAGAGGAGATTGGTGCTGTCTCTGTAGTGTTTTCCCCAGCTGATGTGTTCATTAGTTCTTATTTGTGGTTAATCTCATTGAAGGGATCATTTTACAGTACTGTGAATGGTGACTTCTACCCTTTCCGGTAACACTTTACTTGAAGGTACTTTCATAAGCATGACATGACACTGTCATATCTATGACATTATCATGTCATGAACCTGTCATAAATATTATTATCATGTCATAAAATGTTCATGGCCACTGTCATGAAGTGTCAATTACACCTTGTCATGACAACTTGACATTGTCTGGGTTGTCTTCATTATGACATCTTGACATAACCAAAGTGACATTACCAGAAGTTGTCTTAGTTATGACAAGTTGACATTAAT
The DNA here is from genome assembly GCA_027497455.2 of Sardinella longiceps. Classification (NCBI taxonomy): domain Eukaryota; kingdom Metazoa; phylum Chordata; class Actinopteri; order Clupeiformes; family Clupeidae; genus Sardinella; species Sardinella longiceps. Next base: position 9,356,013 of record JAODXP020000028.1, on the reverse strand, counting down.
CAGGATGACATCAAAAGAACTTGTTTGTTTGTTTGTTTATTTGTTTAGCACAAATTATAAACATCTGTGCAAGGCGGGAACGAAGCCAAAAAGGCTTGTACAAGAGTTCCACGCCTATTGCCATGTTTAGTTTCATATGACATGCAGGCTAAACTTAAAGATCAAAAATAGGAAACAACTGAAAGCAAAATTATTAGGATCATAACAGAGGCAGGAAGAATTGACAAGATCCCAGAAATGAATTCAAGAGAATAGGACTACAAGTAAGGATACTAGAAGAAACAAAAAGCAAAAAGAGACAGGTAAAAATTATTTCATGTTGACTGTAGATGGATTTTCAGCTGTTTTTTAAAAACAGTGAAGGATGAGATGGATCGCAGCTGTGGACTTTAATTCACTCCACAACTTTGGACCTCTAAAGGATATGTTGAACTGGTGCCTAGATGTATGTGTGCGTGGGAGCATTAGGTTATTGTTTCGCGATCTTGTATGGTAAGACTGTGTATCGGCTGTGGAAATAAATATAACTGGTCTTTGTCATGACAACTTGACATAAATGTTTTGTATTCATGTTGCATTATTAAGATTGCTTGGTCAGATAGTCCGGTGAGAGGGTGTTCTGGTTGTCCTGACACCATTATGCCACCTTCAGTGGAAACGTTACATTTGTCAGTAAGATGTCATGAAGGATAGACTGACTGTCATGACACAGTTGTGACAGTGTAATGAATACATCATTGGACCTCAAGTAAAATGTCATGAAGATGTCATGACGGTACAGTATTTCTATCTCTCATGAAGTGTCAGTGACAACTCAAATTGGTACCACTTTACTTGAGGTCCAATGATGTACTCATTACACTGTCACAATTGTGTCATGACAGCCAGGCTATCCTTCATGATAGCTTACTGACAAATGTAATGTTTCCACTGAAGGTCTAACAATGTGTTCATTATGACCTCAAGTAAAGTGGTACCAATTTGAGTTGTCACTGACACTTCATGAGAGATAGAAATACCGTCATGACACCTTCATGACATTTTACTTGAGGTCCAATGATGTATTCAAAATAATGTCAACTTGTCATAACTAAGACAACTTCTGGTAATGTCACTTTGGTTATGTCAAGATGTCATAATGAAGACAACCCAGACAATGTCAAGTTGTCATGACAAGTTGTAATTGAAACTTCATGACAGTGGTCATAAACATTTTAAGACATGTTAATAGTATTTATGACAGGTTCATGACATGATAATGTCATAGATATGACAGTGTCATGTCATGCTTATGAAGGTACCTTCAAGTAAAGTGTGTTACCCAATTTCCCTAGTGTCATGTGAGATTATCTACAACAGGGGTAGGGAACCTATGGCTCGGGAGCCAGATGTGGCTCTTTTGATGGTTGCATCTGGCTCACATACAAATCTTTTATAAAAGAATGATAACGTTAAAAATCATTCTCATGTAGGCCTATTTCAATCCATTCATCTATCTATTTCAGTCCAAGGTGACTGGAATAGCAATTGTGAGAAATGGAAAGCCATTCACAGATGAGGATTATGCCAAAACACTCTTTTTCTGTACTTTTTGATTACTTTTCGAATAAAGATAAGATAAATTAATGAATAAAAGACATGCCTGTATATTGTATGGCTCTCATGGAAATAAATTTTGAAATATGTGCCATTAATGGCTCTCTCAGCCAAAAAGGTTCCCGACCCCTGATCTACAAGTTCGATCCCATCCGAATTCTGTCCCTTAGATTGTTTGGCAACAACGTTGCTATCGAGAAAAATGTTTCAGAATGATTCTTGGAAGTCTTAGATATTGTGTTGATATTCTTGATTTTTTAGGCCTACATGCACTGATAATTTTTTAAATATTTCTAGGACTCAAGTCCATATGCAACCACTCTTGGCCAAGCAAGTCCATAGCCTGAATCTCTATCTGTGTGCTTACCGTGTGTAAGCAATGTGGACACGTTTTCGTTTAGACTGCATGTTGTCAGGTCCCCAAACTTTTTGACTGCACTACATAGTGCCTAAAATGAAGGAATTTGGAACAACATAGACCGAACATGAACACAAAAGTGAACAAGCAGAAAGTCAACAGATCCTACTGATCTTACTTTGCTACTTTGTTGACTCAATGTAAAGTGCTCATTCACATTTGCTATGTCCCAAATTCCTTCATTCCACTTGCTATAATGCACTCAACAGGCTCGTACAACAGAACTGCTGTATGATTGAATTACATTTAAAGGAGAAATTTGGTGTGATAAGGACCCAAAGTATATTGTAACATCATAAAAAGTTGGAACACTTGTTGGGAGCAGAATTTTGATACATTCTTGCAGGCCGGAGAAAACCACTTGCTAGTTGTTGCTTCCGGGGGCATCTAGCTAGGTGTTAATAGCCAAATCGCTGTTTTAAACCATAGAAAGGCTCAAAATAGCCCCACACTTTGTTTATAGTAAAATGATAGTTCCAACATGTAAAACTACAAATTTAAAACTTAGTAATTGTACAGATAGCTATTTACCCCCAAGCTGGATGCCCCCGGAAGCTACAACTAGCAAGTGGTTTTCTCCGGCCTGCTCAAACGTCTCAAATTCTGCTCCTTGGCAAACGTTCCAACTTCTAATTATGTTGCAATACACTTTGGGTCCTTCTTACACCAAATTTCTCCTTTAAATTAGTCTATATTGGTCTGCAAACAAATTGGACGTGAAATTGAATTCACACACACACACACACACACACACACACACACACACACACACACAAACTGCAGCAAAGACACATACTGCACTTTGGCTTGGTTTTACGGTAACACTTTGCGGTAAGGGTACATGAATGATCATTAATTCATGCATGATTTCATTCATGATTCATTTGTGATTCATGCATTACTTCATCTCTGAATATCTAATGATTCATCAGGTATTAGCATGAATTCATTGTTTATCATTAATGACCTCCTGCTGAAATAGCAGATGATCTTAAGCATTAATTACTCTGGGTACATCATCATGAGTCATGACTAATTACACATGATCATGATGTTTTGTTCAAAAGAATTTGATATAATTTGATATAATAAAGGTACTTATTTAGCCTACTTTGGCCTAGTTCCTCATATCTATCCCACACGTCAACTAAATTTGACCAATTTAACCATGTCAACACTTTAGTTGAGGGAGCACAAACATGATGAATTCATCATGATCATGCTAATTAATCATGACTCATGCTAATTAATCATGACTCATGATGATGATGTACCCAGAGTAACTAATACTTTAGAACAGTTATTATGTCCAATCCCAAGCATGTAAAATAAAGGTAAACTGAACATGTTTGCTGTTGACAAATCTGCAGTGAAAATGTCCTCTAGATAAGCATTTTCTTTCTTATTCCGTTCAGAGTCACAATCAATGAAGCAGATTAAACGCTATGCTGGTATGTAAACAAGTTAATTGCTTTCCCCCCTTTTTTCATTTTAAATCTGTCATAACAGTTGAATGATGAAATGTGATACTGTGTAGAAGTAAGGACTAATCGTTATAATCTTATAATTTCACTTCAGTACTTCTGCTAGAATTAAGTGATTCATTTTTATATTTCAACTGGTAGGCCTATTTTTGCTGTGCCACTGTCTAATAGCACATGGTAATATAACATATGTCAACATGATAAAAGCAACCTATTACTAATGGTAGCCTACTAAAACTTCTACTACTTATGACACGTTTCGTATGCTGTGGAGTGTCTTCCTTGTACAGATGTTTTGTACATGTGCACAACCTGTGTTCACAGTTCTGGTATAGAGGGCTGCCTGCTGGAGAGTCGGCCTACTGATTTTTTTGATGATGCATTGGACGGGATTCAAACCGTCAACCTTTTAGTTAAAAAAAAAAGTATTCCTTTAATTTCACCAATGTGTGAATCACATAAACATAAAACATATAGAAACATTGCAAAGTTTAAGTAAAACTTTTCCATATAGGAAGTTATATAAGCTTCATACAGTAGCTTATCTGCAATTTATATGTATTTTGCATTTAGTTTGACTGCCCTACAAACCCTGAGATTCTTATACAACATAGGCCTAAAAACATTGTAAAGTTTATATAAGTCTCTGTCACATCGGACGTGTCATCTACAATTCTTACATGGTGCAAAGTTATATAAGTTTCACATTATATGGATTTTATATGGATTTTGCATGTGGTCTGAGTCCCCTATAAACCCCATATAAGATTCTTATACAACATAAAAAAACATTGTAAAATCAAGTTTCACATGTGCATTTTATATGCATTGTATGAGCTTTGAGTCCCCTATAAAATACAAGATTCTTATACAACATGTAGGAAAAATTTAAGTTTCATATAATTCCCCTTCATGTGGGGAAGGGCAGTGATGTCGACAGGTAGGCAGAATATAACGTAAAAAAAAAATGCATAAACATGATATGTCCAGATATATCCGGACATGTTTCTAACTTTTTGAAAGATTAGTAAGCATTGCTTCTCATCAGAGAAACAGTTATTTAGCTGAACAATTATTTATACTGTATAGTCGATAGATAGAAAGCGGTCAGGTACCCAACTTGGGGCTACGGGTACCAAACCTGTATGTTCTCTGAAGACCCCTATACAGGACTCTACCAACTTGATGGTTCCACAAAAGGCTCACAATTTATCTACAGTATATTTGAACAAATATTGGTAGTATTTGTATATTTACTTAGAAATATAGGCAGAACAATTGCTTTTTTTCTCTCATTGCCCTACAGATATAATGTATTGTCTTCCCTACTTATTTGCTATGGGGTCATGCTAGTCCGCTACGGTACAATGTTGCCTCAGGGCAACATGCAGTTTTTTGTAATTTTCTAAGAAATCTTAGAAACTAAAGTTGTTGGCTCTTGAGTTATTTCTCAAGGTTACTGATATTTTCCCTTTATGATTTTTTACTTTGAAATTGGATAGTATAGGGGTTCCCACACCTGCTGAAGAAATATCCAATCAGTTGCATGTTTACTTTTGATTTAATAAGCCAAATAAGGCCATGTTGCCTGGAGGCAACGCCGTACCATAGAGGGTTATGGATTAAAACAAGGTCTGCAAACGTTGGCAACGTGATGCACTATACAGGCATATGCATAGAGAAAGACGTTTAATTTGCATCAAGATTATTGCATGCGTGTCGGAATGGAGCCAGTCATTTTTTTTTTCTTTTAACTTGATGGCACAGAGACCCTAGCCTGGGAGTTCCCATGCTCCTTTGCGCGCTCAATTTCTTTTCACTCTGCAAAGTAGCATGGTTACCCTGGTTACCATGGCCAAAGACGCTATGATAGACATTCGTAGCACCCAATAATCGGTTCTGAACAATCGTAAATGACGCTTTGAGAAAAGGACGCTTCGAGAAAAGCAATAGGTAGGTCTCCAGACTAAATATCACTTATGATTTTAGTTTGGCAACCACCAGGCTACAGAGATCCAGGGCTTTAGCCTCAAATCGAATGGCCAGGTCTAATGACGCGTCTGCACTCCTACACAATCACACACCTCACTGTTCCCATGTTTTTGTATTGTAGTATTGTTTTTGGACTGGGTGCAACTGTACAATGTGTGTGCCCCCTGTACAGTATATACTGTATAACAGTTTCTTTTAGGCTGGCGAATGCCAAACTAAAAATCACAATTGATATTTAGTGTGGAGACCTACCTATTGCATCTCTCGTAGCGGAAGCATCGTTTATGATTGTCCAGAGCCGTTTATTGGGCGCTACGAATGTCTATCATAGCGTCTGTACATAGCTCAGAGCCAATACCAGAGCCACCGAGTGGCGTAAAATGCAATTGGGGGTCGTACTAGTCCCTTTTTGTTCTGTGATTGGATACTGAAAGCAGGCGAGAAAATCGGCCATGGTCACCATGCTGCTTTGCAGAGTGAAATGAAATAAGCGCTCAAAGGAGCATGGAAACTCCCAGGCTAGGTCGTGGTATGGTTTTGTGATTTTCCAGGGAAAAAAGTAGCCTAGAACTCTAGACATACCCCTAGCGGTAGCAAATTTGAATTTGCACAGCAGATACATCTAGAGACCCCTGATAGAAACCCGTTGTAATCGTTCCTCTGGCGGCGGATAACCAATCACAGCGCGGTATGTGTACAGGAAATCGTAAGGCGGGCTTTGTACGATGACGACAGTCCTGCTTAAACCAGAGCCGTATGTAGAGATTCGTCTTTGGCTTTAGTTTTGGACGAATTGCACTTGTAATTTTCTTTGAAAGTGAAACAAAGTTTCTGAAGTGCACTGAAGTCTTTTGTTCTGAAAAAAGATGTCTTTGCCGTGTTACCGACGGGCTACGGGAAAGGTTTGATATACCAGCTGGTACCACTGGCCGGAACGCTAGCCAATTACGTGGAGAGGCAGTTTGAAAGACAACGCAATCACCCGCCCCTCCATTGAGTGGTCTTCAGACTATACATTCTTATGATATAGTCTGGCGTGTCAGGCTAGGAAAAAAGGGAGATCATAAAATGGGGCATTAGCTATTCCTGATCTCTATAGCTCTCCTTCAGTGCATTATCACTTAGGGATGACGTGTCTGCCAATTTTAATCAAATTTCTTTTTTTTAATTTATTATTTTATTTATTTATTTATTTATTTATTTTATTTTGCTGCCCAATACTATAGGGGACAGACAACAATTACTGTACATGCATTTTCTCAAAATGTGATGAATGCTGCAATAACTATACAGTATACCTACAGTATTTATTAGGTTGTAGCCATATAATCAGTGGGGATCCGCTCATCCTTTCAAGACTTTTTGTGTTAGGCCTTACAATTAGTGAATTGGTATGAATTGAATATAAAATATTTTACTTTTCTCTATACTTCGCATAACTGGTGTTCAATATAGAAAGTATGGCTACAGCTTTGCATATGTTGAATGGGGAATGCATGCATGAAAAGATCTGACATACACTTGTGTGTGTGTGTGTGTGTGTGTGTGTGTGTGTGTGTGTGTGTGTGAAATACATGATAATGAGGAACATAAATGGTTTCACAGTTTCTCTAATACACTTGTCCCAGGTGTATTTTCAATAAATGTTTACAAATATTTACCATGTAGGCCTATCATTTGGTTTTAGACAAAATCCATTTCCTCAGCTGTAATGTGTCTCTTTCTCTGTCCTAGTTGATGTGACTCTGGATCCTGACACAGCTAATGCCTATCTCATCCTGTCTGCTGATGGGAAACAAGTGAGTTATGGAGACACTAAACAGAATGTACCTGACAACCCGAAGAGATTTGAGTCAAGTTCCTTGTGTCCTCGGAAGAGAGGGATTCTCCTCTGGAAGGTTATACTATGAGGTGCAGGTCTCAGGGAAGAGTGAGTTGGGATTTAGGAGTAGTCAAAGAGTCAATTAACAGCAAGGGAGATGTTTCAGGGGGCACCAGTGATGGATTCTGGGAAGTCTGGCTGAGAAATGGGAATGAGTATAAGGCACCAGCTGATCCCACTGTTCCCCTCTCCCTGCCAGAGAAGCCCCAGAAGGTGGGGGTGTTTGTGGATTATGAGGCAGGTCAGGTCTCCTTCTATGATGCAGACAGTTGGTATCATTTGTATAGTTATACTGGTATCACTTTCACAGAGAAACTTTACCCATCCTTCTGTCCTAATAAAAATGATGGAGGTAAAAACGCATCACCGCTTATCATCTCCTCAGTCACTAAATGTTCTATTTAACAAAACACAACTAATTGGGTGGTTTCTCATAATATTCAGCTTTGGTGTGTTTTATTAATTGTACCCCACAGGAAAAACATATTTTCCTCATATTGTCAAAATGAGTGTGGACCTGAAATTTAAGCGCAAAAGAACTACATTTTGTTACTTTGAAAATTTGATAAAATTGTCTGCTAAATGCATGAATGTAAATGTGAGTTATATTGTTGTCTGCAGTTACAGATATCTTTTGTTTCTTGATCATTTTTAATGTACAGCAATCTTTTTTAGAACCACAACAATGCTTCTGACAGACCAGTGACCAGTGTTGACAAGTGTTGTTGAATAGCCTTTTATATCAATTGCAATGATGTTTCTTGCTTTTACTTTCAGACATATGGTTGTTACAAGCTTTTCAGAACCTGTAAAATTAAAGTATTGATTTGATGTGCATTTTATGTTTTTCCTACAGCCTTTTCAATGTTATTTACACACAATGTGTTGGGATGGCTGCAATTACTGTGTGTAGAATAGTCAGCGACATTGACATGGAGTAGGCCCCCCTTTGTAGGCTATACATTGACTTTGACTGTTCTGGTATGGCTTACATTCAGACACATGCTTGTTAGAAGTAGTTTGTTAGTATCTGGGCAATAAAGCATTGTTTCTATCTATGGTCATATGCACTTTGTGGTATGTTAACCCTACAGTCACTACAGTTTTCAATTATATCCACAGTGTGTTGCTGTGATGGCTGAAATGAAATACTTTATGTAGAATAGTCAGTGACATTGACATTGAGTTGGCCCCCCTTTTGTATCTACAATGACTTTGACTTTCTGGAAGGGCTTTCAGATGTAGGGGTTTGTACCTGAAGATTTCTGACCATTAATCCAAGAAGATCAGGCACTGATGTTGGACACAATGGGCTGGTTCTCAGTCTGCACTGTAATTCATCCCAAAGGTGATTCAGCATTAAAGAGTTTATTTGTCACTACATAGAAATAGTATTGCAAGACGTGGTGAAATTGCTGAGCCTACTCTAAATGAAGAGAGAAAAATATAGACTACAATAGGTTAGGATAGGTAAGATAAATAAAGAAAAGTTAATTAACAAAATAAAAAACCCAGCCGTGGCCAGTGTGAGGGAGGAGACGTGATGAGCACTGGGAAATCGTCTCAGTCAAGGTGGCCATGAAGGAGACACCACTGCCCTCTGGTGGAATTTTTTGTTCATCTCGCCAAGGCGGCCTTAGAGATGACATGTCCAGTAGGGTTAAAGCTCAGGACTCAATATGGACTCATGAGTCCATTTCTTCCACACCACACTCAGTCATCACTCACATAAAACTGCTCATTGATTGGTGATGTAGCTTTGATGCCAAAGGACAACAGTGGTCATGACAGCTCAGGGTCTCTGTATATCCTCTATAGAATTAGCACACATATGTAACAGGACTTGACCTACAATATTGTCTTGATTGTACACCAGTGAAAAAGACGCCTGATGTGTGTTTGTACTGTGTGACTGATATTCATGGTCAATAATGGGGCCTACTGTAGGCATTTCCATGTCACTCCTCACCTGCCATATTTCTACTCCCCACTAGAGGGGGCTCGCCGCACACTTTGAGAACCAATGAGTTTATATCTACATGTATGTAAGGAAAGATGTATAACATGATTGTAAATGTAAATATGAGCACGTAAGAATAATTGCTTGAAATAAATAGTGTATGTAAGAAGACTGCATACATTTATGCAATAAGACATTAGGTTCAAGTTTTAGGGCAATTAAATGCCATCTGACTGGTGAACAAAAATCTGCCTCTCTGACAGCCTCTCTGACTCCCTGAGTCGGTTTAATTAAATTGAATTATACTGTATATATTTAGAGATCATTATAAATTTGTCGTACATAGGTGAATTTAAAATGACTGACACTAAATAAGATTATTTATTTCCTAATGCCTAGGTACAGTATGTCACTAAGCCCCTCCCACTGACTGGCTTCTTTAGGATGCTATCCTAGGAGTATCGCAGCCAGAACATCCAGGCTGCTGCAGGACAACTTCCTCCTAAATGCCATCATAACAAAACCCAGCCACTCCCATTTCCAGAGTCTGTTTAATTCAATTGAATTGAATAATATAAATGTAGAGATCATTATAAATTGATAGTAGATGTGAATGACTAAAGAAGATGATTAATTTCATAATGACTAACATGTAGTACATCACCAAGGTTTTCTTATGCAGTCCTCAACCCGATGAAACTGACAGCAAAATGGGATTGACAGTCATGTGACTATTATGGTTCTCAAAAGTGACAGGAGGAAGGGCTCTCTACCATTCCATTTCTGAAAGTTTAGCTGGCATCAGTTACACACCACCACACACACCACACACACACACACTAGACCATACTGAATACCATGAATTCCCTGATGGGGACATACATATTAACACAGTAGGCCTATACACTGTAATTATCAACACAGAGAGTTGTATATGTGTGTGGATACATACTGTGTGGGTGTGATAAAGGCAGTATCTTCATAACCACTGTCTGTCATGTTTGTTTCTCTCTGTGAACTATTTTTGTCTTGGGCGTGTGAACCTGCTCTGCTTTGGGACAGTAAAGTGTGACAGTTAATCAAGTCACAGACAAATAAAGAGGAAATCATGGGCTTAGTTATATATGATATTTCTAGGTTCAAGCAATATAGACTATCAAAAAAACAAAATTTCTGTCAAAATCAGAAATTCTGGCGAAACTAAACACTTTCCATACTAAAATTTAAATTTACCAAGCCCTAACTATAGTTTAGCTGTAGTAAGTTTCAGGTAGCAGGAGTCAGTAGCCCTTTTCCCATTGCAACACGGTATAACGGCGGGTCGTAATACCGTGTCCAAACCCCGCGTCAAGCAATGGGAACGCAATTCTAACCCCTGCCCAAAGCCATGTCGCTGGACTGTTCTGGGGGTTTGACCTAGAGGCACAAAGCGTAATGCTGGCTTCACATTAGCCAAGTTTTGAGTCCGTAGTACGACAACCTAACGGCCGGAAATCATTCATTCCCTATGAGGATACGGAGACCGCATGCGAACGGGGTCCGACGACTGCGGTGCGAATACGACAGAGCTCCGGATGCGTTAAAAAAATTGAACTCGCCCGACAGTTTCGGATACGACAAAGCCAACGGTAGAGTGCGTTGCTAGGTAACGGCCATAAACATTGTCTAGAAATGCTTCAATATCAGCGAAATTGCACTATATTTTAACATTTTACAAGTGTCAAACACAACAGAAATGTATTTTGTTGGCCCCTAAGTGTGTCAGGCCGTTTAATACAGGTTACAGTGCAAGTTACGTGAACTATCGATTCACCGCCATTTCCCTCTCTGTTGGGAGCTCCGGCTGAAAGACGTGTAGCAGAGAGGATTCAAGCGGAGCGAGAGGTGTCAACGCTGGTTCAGTTCCTGGTTCTATTTTTGCAAGGGGGAGGGGGAAAAATCCCCCTTTATGCAGACTTAAAGAATTTTTTCTTATTGTGATGTAATGATTTATGCAGACTTAAAGAATCTTTCTTATTGTGATGTAATGCATTTATGCAGACAGGAAGTATTCCAGTTTGCTCCCATTGAAATGTATTATGATGCCTTATCTTGCTCAGTATTCCATGATCTTTGCGTGTAGTGTCCAGCATCCGTAGGGGAGTGTTGCGAAATTCGGAGCTGTAGTGTGAAGGCCGCTTAATACGTAACACGCAAAGTCGGGCGGGTTTAATGACGTAACCTATGCGCTGCTCTTTTTTCATCTGAACCACGTGAACTTGAGAATGTAAACAATCCATAAGGAGATCTAACTAGCAATTAAGCTAGGTTACAGGCAGCAATAGGCAGCTAACTGGTAACTCAAGGCAAAAACAGTCATACAAACAGAAAGCAAACCCATGGAGAATAAACAACACTTGGCTTGATCAACCATAAATCACATTATGACCGTCCCTAAGCCTATGCGCTGCTCTTTTTTCATCTGAACCACGGAAACTTGAGTAAACAACAAATCCATACGGTGGTCTAACTAGCAATTAAGCTACAGGCAGCAACAGGCAGCTAACCAGTCACGAATAGCATAGCAAAACCGGTCATACAATCAGAAAGCAAACCCATGGAGAATGAACAACACTTGGCTTGATCAAATCACATTATGAAGCAGCTACTTTGACAACTACTGTCACCGCAAGCTCACAATCTCGCACCACCAGCCTATTGTCATGACATGAGCTCACAAGCTCACAATCTAGTCAAAACCCACCAATTTAGCTTTAAAAATCCTCAATGGTAGCAGCATTTATAGAAGTAGAAATCCACAAACCTACCTGTCCTTGTAAACTGCTCAAAAGGACCATGCTTTTTAATCCACAGAACCTGCTTGGATAACGTAGCCAGTCTTGCAGTTACCTATCTGAAACGGTAGCCTAGCAATTTTCTTTTTTTTTATTAGCCCAAGTGTTTAAATGTCAATGCCTGAACTCTAATGCTGCTGTTGCTCTGTTGCTGTCAGTCACGCCCACTTCAGACGCGGGTCGTTGTCCGTTCCCATTGAACTCGCTTCGGCAAAAAGACTACCCCCCGAGGTGGGTCGAAGAGCCGAGCCGAGTTGATGCGGCAATACGGCTCCTCAATGGGAACGGAACAGCGGGAGCGCGCTGAGGCGTCTTTAACCCGCTATATTCCTCAATGGGAAAGGGCTATAGCCTCCATCTTTTAAACCACACATGGGCAAAATGTAGCCTGGCATGCCAAAAATGTACAACTCAAAAAGCATTTTCTAACATTTTCTAACATCGACCAGTAAACCAAGGCATTAGAGGGAGGGAGGTCAATCATGCACTTTGAGAAATTACAGTGCTACAGGCTCTTGGTTAGACCAAAGTCTTGCAGAGCTTTGAAAGTCGATGGCAATCAGGCTAGGCAAAATGTGGCATGGGGGCCAGATGAATACAGTGGAAGAGATAAGTTGTCTATCAGAGTTACTAAAATTAAATCAAAGAATGGACTCCAAAATATGTTGCTACGAATGTGTCTCAAAGGTGATCTGTTTGAAATGTCAGGGAATTATCTGCCTTCAAAGAATACAATATTAGCAAACTCTTTGATACAAACATGCTAATTGTCCTTAAATTTTACCGCTCTGCCAGGCAGAATATTTCTACAAAGAGGTCTACCAGGAGTCATCAACAAAGGTGAGCTGTTTGCTGTCTCACAAAATCATCATACACAGAAAACAATTTTCAGATTTATTGTGGCTATGGTAGAGACAGCTACATTATCATACTATAGTCTACAATAATTGCGCCACATTGATTTATACCACTTAACTGTGTAATGTCTAATTTATCTAATATGTTGCCCTCCGCTTACTTTGCCAAATTATCTGTGGCTATCAGACTAAAACTGCTGCCCACCCCTGTCCTAAACCTTAGGGCTCTTCTTCAGAAAGTAGAGCACATGTAACCAGGGTCGGTCATTCCGCACACGGGTCTCGAACCTGGCACCCCGTCAACTACAACACACCCACGACATGGAAGAAAAACGTTCTAACCATTGAGCCCAGGCTTTGTGAGGATTTACACGTACAGCCACCAGATAGCCCAGGTTCTGTGAGGATTTACACGTACAGCCACCAGATAGCCCAGACTAGTTGACATCCGTTAAACACACATAACCACACATTTATTTTTTCTTGACTTCCTCTTTCAGGCAGCCTCTCTGATATTTTCCTGCTACTACTGTACAAGTGCACACTCACTCTTATCTGACCTAATAGCACAGAGACAAACATGTCTGAGAGCATTTATGAAGAGCCAGATGACTCTGGTATTAACACAACTGCTGCCACCATATCAGAATCTACATATGCAAATGTAGTTACTAACAGTTCTGGGCCAAAAGTGCAACTCATGATGCAGGATAGTCCAGGAGGTCGTAATCATGGTAAGTCTGCAGTAAATTGTTCTTTAAGTAACATTATATTCTACTTTTCAAGGTTAAGTTTTACTCTCAGATATGTTCTCCTCAGGTTGCTACAAGTTGGTTGTGGTGTTTCCGGGGCTGCTGTGTGTTCTCCTTTTGGCTGCCATCATAGGACTGAGCATCATGGCAAGACAGTTACAACTCAGTTACAACAACATCACCAATGAGAACAAGTTAGTCATGCATGAATATAAGCAACTACAGACTAATCAGACAAACGTGATAAAAGACGTAGAGGCCATTACAACTTGATTAGAGAGAATAAACAGTTGCAGACAAGGAGCTACACTCTGACTGCTGAGAAATCCCAGCTAGAGACCAACTTCAGGGCCATGACTGCTGAGAGAGATGAACTACAGAGGCGTCTTTGCAAACTGGGTGAGTATTTTGTTTGATAGCCCAGTTTCATTTGTTGTCAGTGCTAGAGGAGATTGGTGCTGTCTCTGTAGTGTTTTCCCCAGCTGATGTGTTCATTAGTTCTTATTTGTGGTTAATCTCATTGAAGGGGGGTCATTCCGTGTGAAATCAACCAGTGACGGACCGGTCACCCTCTCTGAAAAATCTGAAAAAAATTACAGTTGTTTGTATGCTCAACCTATGCTTGAATCTGAAATAGTAAGTCTGTATCACTAATCGTTGCAAAAGTACAGCCATTTGAAATTTCAAGTATTTTTAAGCATTTTGGTGAACAAGCCTTTTGTTCAACTTCCAACATTGCTGGCTCTTTCAGTATTTCACACACAATTGTGAAACCATGTGAATAGAAACACATTTCCCTGTAGAATTCAAAAATCAGCTCAGATCAGATGTATCTGGTTTTATTTTCCCCCTCCAAAGCTTTGAAAATGGCAATAAATTCTATACTTGTCTATTTTTCCTATTCACATTTGGATTTTGCAGTCCTGTTTGTGCATTAACTTTTGTTGATATTGTTATCATACTGTCAGAGCATTTTTTAAAAACAGGTATGATTTTTACAAAGGCCATATTCATCCTCTCATTTCACCACGTGGACAGTTAGCAAGATTTTTTTAAATTTTACTATGAGTCATTCAGTATCTGAGGAACACCTATCCAAAATTTGGTGTTGTTGCTGAGTCTCGTTAATTAGATATGATTTTTTGAAAATATTGTCAGTAAATCCACTGAATTAAAGGAGAAATCCTACCCAACAACTTACTTTCATTTCTATTTAATTCTGCCCCATTCACTCAGCATTAGGTTGTTTGTTATTTGGTCTATAATCAATTTTTATGTTCTTTTTCTGAAAGACAGCATTCAGGTAACTGGAACAATGGGCCTATTGGCTTTATGCTGGATTTCTCCTTGCTTATCTGCAGTACCACATTGCGCCATATGTGGTGCACTTTCAATACAATGGAAGTCAATGTAAATCAGTGGAGTTACTGACAATATTTTCAAAAAATCATATCACAATAACGAGACTCAGCAACAACACAACATTTTAGACAGATGTTCCTCAGGTACTGAATGAGTCATGGTAAAATTTAAAAAAATCTTGCAAACTGTCCACATGGTAAAATAAGAGGATGAAAACAGCATTTTCCAAAATTGGAACCATCTTTGAAGAAATGCTCTGACAGTATGATAACATTATCAACAAAAGTTAATGCATAAACAGGACCGCAAAATCCATATTTGAGTGGGAAAAAAACTGGGATAAATTTGTCTCACTTCCTTTTTGAACGAGAAGCTGGTGGTGTGAAATCACACATAGAATTTACAGCCATCTTCAGAGCTCTGGAGAGGAGAAACTACACAAGATACATCTGATCTGAGTAGATTTTTGAACTCTACAGGAAAATGTGTTTCTATGCACATGGTTTCATCATTGTGTGTGAAATACTAAAAGAGCCAGTTATGTTGGAAGTTGGACAAAAGGCTTGTTCACCAAAATGCTTAAAATTACTTGAACTTTCAAATGGCTGTACTTTTGCAACCATTAGTGATACAGACTTACTATTTCAGATTCAAGCATAGGTTGAGTATACAAACAACTGTAATTTTTTCAGATTTTTCAGAGAGGGTGACCGGTCCGTCACTGGTTGATTTCACACGGAATGACCCAGGGATCATTTTACAGTACTGTGAATGGTGACTTCTACCCTTTCCGGTAACACTTTACTTGAAGGTACTTTCATAAGCATGACATGACACTGTCATATCTATGACATTATCATGTCATGAACCTGTCATAAATATTATTATCATGTCATAAAATGTTCATGGCCACTGTCATGAAGTGTCAATTACACCTTGTCATGACAACTTGACATTGTCTGGGTTGTCTTCATTATGACATCTTGACATAACCAAAGTGACATTACCAGAAGTTGTCTTAGTTATGACAAGTTGACATTAATCAGGATGACATCAAAAGAACTGGTCTTTGCCATGACAACTTGACATAAATGTTTTGTATTCATGTTGCATTATTAAGATTGCTTGGTCAGATAGTCCGGTGAGAGGGTGTTCTGGTTGTCCTGACACCATTATGCCACCTTCAGTGGAAACGTTACATTTGTCAGTAAGATGTCATGAAGGATAGACTGACTGTCATGACACAGTTGTGACAGTGTAATGAATACATCATTGGACCTCCAAGTAAAATGTCATGAAGATGTCATGACGGTACAGTATTTCTATCTCTCATGAAGTGTCAGTGACAACTCAAATTGGTACCACTTTACTTGAGGTCCAATGATGTACTCATTACACTGTCACAATTGTGTCATGACAGCCAGGCTATCCTTCATGATAGCTTACTGACAAATGTAATGTTTCCACTGAAGGTCTAACAATGTGTTCATTATGACCTCAAGTAAAGTGGTACCAATTTGAGTTGTCACTGACACTTCATGAAAGATAGAAATACCGTCATGACACCTTCATGACATTTTACTTGAGGTCCAATGATGTATTCAAAATAATGTCAACTTGTCATAACTAAGACAACTTCTGGTAATGTCACTTTGGTTATGTCAAGATGTCATAATGAAGACAACCCACACGATGTCAAGTTGTCATGACAAGTTGTAATTGAAACTTCATGACAGTGGTCATAAACATTTTAAGACATGTTAATAGTATTTATGACAGGTTCATGACATGATAATGTCATAGATATGACAGTGTCATGTCATGCTTATGAAGGTACCTTCAAGTAAAGTGTGTTACCCAATTTCCCTAGTGTCATGTGAGATTATCTACAACAGGGGTAGGGAACCTATGGCTCGGGAGCCAGATGTGGCTCTTTTGATGGTTGCATCTGGCTCACATACAAATCTTTTATAAAAGAATGATAACGTTAAAAATCATTCTCATGTAGGCCTATTTCAATCCATTCATCTATCTATTTCAGTCCAAGGTGACTGGAATAGCAATTGTGAGAAATGGAAAGCCATTCACAGATGAGGATTATGCCAAAACACTCTTTTTCTGTACTTTTTGATTACTTTTCGAATAAAGATAAGATAAATTAATGAATAAAAGACATGCCTGTATATTGTATGGCTCTCATGGAAATAAATTTTGGAAATATGTGCCATTAATGGCTCTCTCAGCCAAAAAGGTTCCCGACCCCTGATCTACAAGTTCGATCCCATCCGAATTCTGTCCCTTAGATTGTTTGGCAACAACGTTGCTATCGAAAAAAATGTTTCAGAATGATTCTTGGAAGTCTTAGATATTGTGTTGATATTCTTGATTTTTTAGGCCTACATGCACTGATAATTTTTTAAATATTTCTAGGACTCAAGTCCATATGCAACCACTCTTGGCCAAGCAAGTCCATAGCCTGAATCTCTATCTGTGTGCTTACCGTGTGTAAGCAATGTGGACACGTTTTCGTTTAGACTGCATGTTGTCAGGTCCCCAAACTTTTTGACTGCACTACATAGTGCCTAAAATGAAGGAATTTGGAACAACATAGACCGAACATGAACACAAAAGTGAACAAGCAGAAAGTCAACAGATCCTACTGATCTTACTTTGCTACTTTGTTGACTCAATGTAAAGTGCTCATTCACATTTGCTATGTTCCAAATTCCTTCATTCCACTTGCTATAATGCACTCAACAGGCTCGTACAACAGAACTGCTGTATGATTGAATTACATTTAAAGGAGAAATTTGGTGTGATAAGGACCCAAAGTATATTGTAACATCATAAAAAGTTGGAACACTTGTTGGGAGCAGAATTTTGATACATTCTTGCAGGCCGGAGAAAACCACTTGCTAGTTGTTGCTTCCGGGGGCATCTAGCTAGGTGTTAATAGCCAAATCGCTGTTTTAAACCATAGAAAGGCTCAAAATAGCCCCACACTTTGTTTATAGTAAAATGATAGTTCCAACATGTAAAACTACAAATTTAAAACTTAGTAATTGTACAGATAGCTATTTACCCCCAAGCTGGATGCCCCCGGAAGCTACAACTAGCAAGTGGTTTTCTCCGGCCTGCTCAAACGTCTCAAATTCTGCTCCTTGGCAAACGTTCCAACTTCTAATTATGTTGCAATACACTTTGGGTCCTTCTCACACCAAATTTCTCCTTTAAATTAGTCTATATTGGTCTGCAAACAAATTGGACGTGAAATTGAATTCACACACACACACACACACACACACACACACACACACACACACAAACTGCAGCAAAGACACATACTGCACTTTGGCTTGGTTTTACGGTAACACTTTGCGGTAAGGGTACATGAATGATCATTAATTCATGCATGATTTCATTCATGATTCATTTGTGATTCATGCATTACTTCATCTCTGAATATCTAATGATTCATCAGGTATTAGCATGAATTCATTGTTTATCATTAATGACCTCCTGCTGAAATAGCAGATGATCTTAAGCATTAATTACTCTGGGTACATCATCATGAGTCATGACTAATTACACATGATCATGATGTTTTGTTCAAAAGAATTTGATATAATTTGATATAATAAAGGTACTTATTTAGCCTACTTTGGCCTAGTTCCTCATATCTATCCCACACGTCAACTAAATTTGACCAATTTAACCATGTCAACACTTTAGTTGAGGGGGCACAAACATGATGAATTCATCATGATCATGCTAATTAATCATGACTCATGCTAATTAATCATGACTCATGATGATGATGTACCCAGAGTAACTAATACTTTAGAACAGTTATTATGTCCAATCCCAAGCATGTAAAATAAAGGTAAACTGAACATGTTTGCTGTTGACAAATCTGCAGTGAAAATGTCCTCTAGATAAGCATTTTCTTTCTTATTCCGTTCAGAGTCACAATCAATGAAGCAGATTAAACGCTATGCTGGTATGTAAACAAATTAATTGCTTTCCCCCTTTTTTCATTTTAAATCTGTCATAACAGTTGAATGATGAAATGTGATACTGTGTAGAAGTAAGGACTAATCGTTATAATCTTATAATTTCACTTCAGTACTTCTGCTAGAATTAAGTGATTCATTTTTATATTTCAACTGGTAGGCCTATTTTTGCTGTGCCACTGTCTAATAGCACATGGTAATATAACATATGTCAACATGATAAAAGCAACCTATTACTAATGGTAGCCTACTAAAACTTCTACTACTTATGACACGTTTCGTATGCTGTGGAGTGTCTTCCTTGTACAGATGTTTTGTAGATGTGCACAACCTGTGTTCACAGTTCTGGTATAGAGGGCTGCCTGCTGGAGAGTCGGCCTACTGATTTTTTTGATGATGCATTGGACGGGATTCAAACCGTCAACCTTTTAGTTAAAAAAAAAAGTATTCCTTTAATTTCACCAATGTGTGAATCACATAAACATAAAACATATAGAAACATTGCAAAGTTTAAATAAAACTTTTCCATATAGGAAGTTATATAAGCTTCATACAGTGTCTGCAATTTTTGCTGTATGTATTTTGCATGTGGTTTGACTGCCCTACAAACCAAATTCTTATACAACATAGGCCTAAAAACATTGTAAAGTTTATATAAGTCTTTGTCACATGGGACGTGTCATCTACAATTCTTACATGGTGCAAAGTTATATAAGTTTCACATTATATGGATTTTATATGGATTTTGCATGTGGTCTGAGTCCCCTATAAACCCCATATAAGATTCTTATACAACATAAAAAAACATTGTAAAATCAATTTTCACATTATGCATTTTATATGGATTTTGTATGAGGTTTGAGTCCCCTATAAAATACAAGATTCTTATACAACATGTAGGAAAAATTAAGTTTCATATAATTCCCCTTCATGTGGGGAAGGGCAGTGATGTCGACAGGTAGGCAGAATATAACGTAAAAAAAAATGCATAAACATGATATGTCCAGATATATCCGGACATGTTTCTAACTTTTTGAAAGATTAGTAAGCATTGCTTCTCATCAGAGAAACAGTTATTTAGCTGAACAATTATTTATACTGTATAGACGATAGATAGAAAGCGGTCAGGTACCCAACTTGGGGCTACGGGTACCAAACCTGTAGGTTCTCTGAAGACCCCTATACAGGACTCTACCAACTTGAGGTTCCACAAAAGGCTCACAATTTATCAGTATATTTGAACAAATATTGGTAGTATTTGTATATTTACTTAGAAATATAGGCAGAACAATTGCTTTTTTTCTCTCATTGCCCTACAGATATAATGTATTGTCTTCCCTACTTATTTGCTATGGGGTCATGCTAGTCCGCTACGGTACAATGTTGCCTCAGGGCAACATGCAGTTTTTTGTAATTTTCTAAGAAATCTTAGAAACTAAAGTTGTTGGCTCTTGAGTTATTTCTCAAGGTTACTGATATTTTCCCTTTATGATTTTTTACTTTGAAATTGGATAGTATAGGGGTTCCCACACCTGCTGAAGAAATATCCAATCAGTTGCATGTTTACTTCTGATTTAATAAGCCAAATAAGGCCATGTTGCCTGGAGGCAACGCCGTACCATAGAGGGTTATGGATTAAAACAAGGTCTGCAAACGTTGGCAACGTGATGCACTATACAGGCATATGCATAGAGAAAGACGTTTAATTTGCATCAAGATTATTGCATGCGTGTCGGAATGGAGCCAGTCATTTTTTTTTTCTTTTTAACTTGATGGCACAGAGACCCTAGCCTGGGAGTTCCCATGCTCCTTTGCGCGCTCAATTTCTTTTCACTCTGCAAAGTAGCATGGTTACCCTGGTTACCATGGCCAAAGACGCTATGATAGACATTCGTAGCACCCAATAATCGGTTCTGAACAATCGTAAATGACGCTTTGAGAAAAGGACGCTTCGAGAAAAGCAATAGGTAGGTCTCCAGACTAAATATCACTTATAGATTTTAGTTTGGCATACCACCAGGCTACAGAGATCCAGGGCTTTAGCCTCAAATCGAATGGCCAGGTCTAATGACGCGTCTGCACTCCTACACAATCACACACCTCACTGTTCCCATGTTTTTGTATTGTAGTATTGTTTTTGGACTGGGTGCAACCGTACAATGTGTGTGCCCCCTGTACAGTATATACTGTATAACAGTTTCTTTTAGGCTGGCGAATGCCAAACTAAAAATCACAATTGATATTTAGTGTGGAGACCTACCTATTGCATCTCTCATAGCGGAAGCATCGTTTATGATTGTCCAGAGCCGTTTATTGGGCGCTACGAATGTCTATCATAGCGTCTGTACATAGCTCAGAGCCAATACCAGAGCCACCAAGTGGCGTAAAATGCAATTGGGGGTCGTACTAGTCCCTTTTTGTTCTGTGATTGGATACTGAAAGCAGGCGAGAAAATCGGCCTTGGTCACCATGCTGCTTTGCAGAGTGAAATGAAATAAGCGCTCAAAGGAGCATGGGAACTCCCAGGCTAGGTCGTGGTATGGTTTTGTGATTTTCCAGGGAAAAAGTAGCCTAGAACTCTAGACATACCCCTAGCGGTAGCAAATTTGAATTTGCACAGCAGATACATCTAGAGACCCCTGATAGAAACCCGTTGTAATCGTTCCTCTGGCGGCGGATAACCAATCACAGCGCGGTATGTGTACAGGAAATCGTAAGGCGGGCTTTGTACGATGACGACAGTCCTGCTTAAACCAGAGCCGTATGTAGAGATTCGTCTTTGGCTTTAGTTTTGGACGAATTGCACTTGTAATTTTCTTTGAAAGTGAAACAAAGTTTCTGAAGTGCACTGAAGTCTTTCGTTCTGAAAAAATATGTCTTTGCCGTGTTACCGACGGCTACGGGAAAGGTTTGATATACCAGCTGGTACCACTGGCCGGAACGCTAGCCAATTACGTGAGAGGCAGTTTGAAAGACAACGCAATCACCCGCCCTCCATTGAGGTCTATCAGTGGTCTTCGGACTATACATTCTTATGATATAGTCTGGCGTGTCAGGCTAGGAAAAAGGGAGATCATAAAATGGGGCATTAGCTATTCCTGATCTCTATAGCTCTCCTTCAGTGCATTATCACTTAGGGATGACGTGTCTGCCAATTTTAATCAAATTTCTTTTTTTTAATTTATTATTTTATTTATTTATTTATTTATTTATTTTATTTTGCTGCCCAATACTATAGGGGACAGACAACAATTACTGTACATGCATTTTCTCAAAATGTGATGAATGCTGCAATAACTATACAGTATACCTACAGTATTTATTAGGTTGTAGCCATATAATCAGTGGGGATCCGCTCATCCTTTCAAGACTTTTTGTGTTAGGCCTTACAATTAGTGAATTGGTATGAATTGAATATAAAATATTTTACTTTTCTCTATACTTCGCATAACTGGTGTTCAATATAGAAAGTATGGCTACAGCTTTGCATATGTTGAATGGGGAATGCATGCATGAAAAGATCTGACATACACTTGTGTGTGTGTGTGTGTGTGTGTGTGTGTGTGTGTGTGTGTGTGTGTGTGTGTGTGTGTGTGTGTGTGTGTGTGTGTGTGTGTGTGAAATACATGATAATGAGGAACATAAATGGTTTCACAGTTTCTCTAATACACTTGTCCCTGGTGTATTTTCAATAAATGTTTACAAATATTTACCATGTAGGCCTATCATTTGGTTTTAGACAAAATCCATTTCCTCAGCTGTAATGTGTCTCTTTCTCTGTCCTAGTTGATGTGACTCTGGATCCTGACACAGCTAATGCCTATCTCATCCTGTCTGCTGATGGGAAACAAGTGAGTTATGGAGACACTAAACAGAATGTACCTGACAATCCTAAGAGGTTCAGTCGTTATCCAAATGTCTTGGGAAAACAGGGTTTCTCCTCTGACAGATTCTACTATGAGGTTCAGGTCAACGGGAAGACTGGGTGGGATTTAGGAGTGGCCAGAGAGTCTTTTAGCAGGAAGGGAGAAATATATCTGAGCCCTGAATATGGAGTCTGGACAATCTGGCTGAGAAATGGGAATAAGTATAAGGCAGGTGATCCCTCTGTTCCCCTCTCCCTGCCAGAGAAGCCCCAGAAGGTGGGGGTGTTTGTGGATTATGAGGCAGGTCTGGTCTCCTTCTATGATGCAGACAGTTGGTCTCTTCTCTACTCTTATACTAATGCTGCCTTCACTGAGACTCTCTATCCATTCTTCAGCCCCTTTCTTAATAAAGGAGGTAAAAACTCCTCCCCTCTCATCATCACCTCAGTGTCTGTCTGTCCTAAATGAGGAAACACACTGTCTGGTATGATGGAGGAGTAGTGAATTCAGGGGCGCCGCCGGGGGTATTACACATGGTATCGCACATTTCTGAAATGTCTGTATTTTGTCAAAATTAGTTTGATGCTGAAATTTCATTGCAAGAGAATTACATGCTGCTTTGAAAATGTTAAAAATGATTTCTTTGTAAACGCACACCTTATGAGGTGCACACGGTGATCACGTTGGTATTAATAAATTGCATGAAGTTCTGAGTGTGCCACAACACCTTTTTCTTTTCTACAAGTTTTCTTTGAAAATGTTAGAAAGTGATAAAAGTGTCTGCTAAATGCATGAATGTAAATGTGAGTTATAAACTGTTGTCTGATGTTCATTGTAGGTAGTACACACTTTCGTTTCTTGACCATTTCCTATATACAGCAATCTTTTTTAGAATAATAACAATGCTTCTGAAGACAGCTTTCTTTTTAACCACTGTTGGTTTAATAAACTCTTTTTCAGAGTAATATAAAATGTTTTTTTCTTGCTTTTGCATTCAGACACATGCTTGGAAGAAGTAGTTTTTTAGCATCTTTACAATAAAGTATTGTTTATCTATATCTCTGTATGCACTTTGTGGTATGTTATCTGTACAGTCTTTTCAATGTTATTTCTACAGTGTGTTGGGATGCCTACAATAACATACTGATGTAGAATAGTCAATGACATTGACATGGAGTTAGTCCCCTTTTGTACTTACAATGACTCTTCTGGGAGGGCTTTCAGGTGTGGGGGTTTGTACCTGAATATTTCTGACCATTAATCCAGCAGATCAGACACTGATGTTGGACTCAATGGCCTGGTTCTCAGTCTGCACTCAATTCATACCAAAGGGGATTGAAGATTAAAAAAAAAAAAAAAAAAAAAATTGTCACATACACAGAAATACTAATGCAAGAATTAAATGTTGTGAAATTGCTAAATGAAGAAAGATAAACTAGGTTTAGAAAGTTAGATAAATAAGCAAAAGTTAATTTAATAAAGGAACAAAATAATAAAAAAAAAACAGCCATGGCCAGCTTGAGGGAGGAGACGTGATGGGCACTGTACTGGGAAATCGTCTCAGTCAAGGTGGCCATGAAGGAGACACCACTGCCCTCTGGTGGAGGGTTTTGTTCATCTCACCAAGGTGGCCATAGAGATGACAGGTCCAGTAGGGGTAAAGATCAGGACTCAATATGGAAGCATGCGTCCATTTCTTCCACACCACACTCACTCATGCTTCTCTTTATGGGTTTTATGGACTTTGTGTGCTGGTGTTTCCCAACCTGCTCCCAAAAACCAGTACTCATTTTACTCCTCATCTTTTACATGTACAGTACACTTATTTGTAGCATGAAATAGCCACTTCAGTAAGCAGCCTGAATATGTATTCCTTGATTGGGTTTTACCATGTGCATAGATATGACCTCTGTACTTCTCAGCACTGCAGGGACATGTACTGTACAGTAGTCTACATTTTTGACTGGACCAAATTAACACAATCATCTTGTGGCCTTTTTAGATATCCACATATAATGCACACACAATATTGCCAAGATTGGTGACGTACGGTAGGTTTGATATCAAAGGACAATACTGGTCATGACCTATTTACAATGTTTGTTACTACAGTGTTTGCTTATTTTGATTGTACACCAGTGAAAAAAAAACAAACAAACAAAAACAACTGAAGGTTGTTTCTATTGTGTGACTGATGTGCATGGTCAATAAATGGATTTGCATTTCAATATCATGCCTCACCTGCCATGTTTCTACTCCCCACTAGAGGGGCTCACTCCACATTTTGAGAACCAATGGGTTTACAAAATTATTACACGCATGTAAGGACAGGAGTATGAAGATTGTAAACATAAATATGAGCATGTAAGAATGAATGTGTGAAATATATAGGATGAATCCAAAAACAAAAACAGCCTAAAAGGCACAATCTTAACTCTATTCCTAACCCTAACCCCCTCAACCATCATCCTAACCCTAAACTGAAAGGATTAGTGCCTTAAAGGCAGCGCTGCCTGGAAGGCACCATTGAGGGCAAAAAATACCAAAGACCATATATGACTTCATTCATTGTAGCTTGGGTGAATTTAAAATCACTGACACTAAATAAGATGATTTATTTCATCATGCCTATAATATGCAGACCATTACCAAGGACCATTATGTCCAGACCCAGCCTCAAACCGATGACCTCACATGAACATGGGATTTGGAGTGCACAAGCCAGTGGACTGAAAAGCCCAGAGAGCCAGTCATGTGACTAGCATGGCTCTCCAAGTGTCAGGAGGAAGGGCTCTCTACCATTCCATTTCTCAAAGGTTATAGTTTGGCATCTGTGACACTGGAGGCCATGTACCATCGTTATTTCAGGTCCTAAGTATGACACACACTCACACACACACACACACACACGCACACAGACACACACACACACACCTAGACCACACTGAGTACCATTTATTTGGGTTTATTTGGGTGTGACACAGGCTGTATCTCCATAACCGTTATCTGGGTAAAGATCCATTCGACCATTGATCCTACACTGGCAAAAACCTTTTTTTTCATTCTGAGGAGAGGAGCTAATGGAGAGGAGCTTACAGTATGGGCTCCACAATAAGTATATGGAAATGTAATGAATGAGGATGGGAATTTAATGAATAGCTATTCTTTTGACTCATTTCTTCAGAAAGTAAGCAAACATTTATCTTTGCATCTCATTTTGCAACTCTTTGACTTCCTCTTTCAGCCAGCCTCTCTGATATTACCAAGTTACGAGATATGAGGTGGCGTTATCGTACGTCTCTGTAGTCTGTGAGAACAGATTGAGTGCACACTCACTTTTAACTGGGCTGCAGGTTCATACTCCACTCTTAGCAAATATCAGAGAGACAAACATGTCTGAAAGTATTTATGAAGAGCCAGATGATACTTTTAATAACGCAAATCCTGGTACTGTATCAGGTACCGAATCTAAATATGCAAATGTAGTTTGGAACAGTTCTAGGCAAAAAGTGCAACTGAAAAAGGATAGTCCAGGAGGTCATAATCATGGTAAGTGTGCAGTCCATTGTTCTGAAAGTTGCGTTACATATCATCTTATTGTTCTAATTAAAGTCTGGTATATTCTCCTCAGGTTGCTACAAGTTGGCTGTGGTGTCTCTGGGGCTGCTGTGTGTTCTCCTCTTGGCTGCCATCATAGGACTGAGAATCATGGCAAGACAGTTACAACTCAGGTACAACTTAACCAATGAGAACGACTTAGTCATGCATGAATATAAGCAACTAGAAACTAATCAGACCAACATGATAAAAGACTTAGAGGCCCGTAATAATAACTTGATTAGAGAGAATAAACAGTTACAGACAAGGAGCTCCACTCTGACTGCTGAGAAATCCCAGCTAGAGACCAACTTCAGGGCCATGACTGCTGAGAGAGATGAACTACAGAGGCGTCTTGAAAAACTTGGTAAGTAATTTGTTCAACATGTCATTGTAGTTTCATTTATTGTCGTCTGTTGTTTGGATGGAGTATTTTACCACATGTGAATGCTGTCTCTGAATCTCTTTGAATGTCATTGAAGATTATACTGGATAAACACTTGCAAGACAAAAAAAAAAAAAAAAACATGTCAAATGCAAGCGTGACATGTCATTCCCATGACAGAACTGTCCCTATCAATATTTTAGCAAACTCATTCACATTATCCTTGTTGTGACTTGTGAGTATGTAAGGGATAACAGCCGACGAGGTGACCAGTTCTTCATTAATAATTGGCGAGGTGGAATCTAGAACTCCGGCGACGCACGCAGCGCAGACACAGAGTTATTCCGCCACGCCAATTATTAATGAAGAACAGGTCACCTCGTCGGCCGTTATCCCGCTTATCTCCCGTTTCTATTTATCTCTCGTATATTTGAAGAAGCGTATAAAACGTAAATGAAACATGCAACTCAAATTTAAAAGAAGTTAACCTGTTCGGTTTGGGTACTATTTTCAGTTGAAAGTAGATCTACAAGGCTGCTTATTGTTGTTATAGTTACCATTCTAAAAGGCATCCGTATGGAACGGTAATCAGCTATCAGATGAGTTATTTTTTGGAACTACTTTCAAAGTAGCCAGTTATCTGGAAATAATGGTCACCTAGCAGCCAATCAGAGAAGATAATGGCGTTCTGAAGGGAGATAAAGACTGCTTGAAGGAGAAATCCACAGAGCAAACCAAGACTCATCTTTTGCATCACAATGCTTTCTGAATAGACAGACTGGCCATCTTTCTTAGCGGGCGTTTTATCTGATGTAATCTAATCTGAGCTCATGTGTTTTTCGACTACTATACTATTTTTTTGCACTACATACGTATGTATGTAAGTTGTGATGTGGCAAGTTAGTCTTTAGAAACCCTTGACTGGCATACGGTAAACAGAAGTGGTACTGGATTTTTGCAAGGTCAGCTGATAACCGAGTTAAAAATGCGTGGAGATGGAGTAACAGCAACGTGTGCACAAGCGATAGTACATCATGCTGCATCTTGTGCTCTCTTGGTCCACTGTACCCAATGTGGCAGTTGAGGTTGTTAAGTGACGAACTGATATTTATCAAGATTTCAAAAGTGTGAGAAAGCTAGGCTCCTGCAGTTGGCACCAAAATAATTTGGCCCAAAAGTGAGTGGGGAAAAGTGGCCTGTACAGCAAATCCTCAGATTAATGGCTATGTAGCGTATAATCCATGTCATTTACCTTTTGAAAGCATAGTTTTTTGTGTAGATGTACGTGTAGATGTTCTTCAGTCATGGAACTTGTCCATATATCCATGAATACTATTTTCAACTTCATTGTAGTAGGACATCTTATACTAAGGCCCTAGAAAATGTGCAGCAATTATGTTTCTCAGGATTTGTTCGTAGGCGTATAAGAATTGGCAAATTGTATCTATGGTTATCCAGTGTCTTCTTTTAAAAATCAAACCTGTTGTGGTACACATGTAGTAGTGGCAGTAATTGAGGTCGACTACGCCACCCCCAGGTGGAATGTAGGAACAGTAACCACCAAACTCCTATTAACTAAGCCAATTAGGTTTGTGTACTGAGTGGCAGAGACGTGATTCCATACAAGAAATTACAAGTACTTTATTAATACAAATTAAAATTTATTAATAATCAACAGTAAGAAATGACACTCTAAAAGCTGTCAAAACACAGCACACTTGATAGGACTCACTACAATAGGTTTGAATGAAAGAAATCACAGTAAACTATAATTTATCAGTCAGAAAAGAATAATATGGTATATCATCATCATCATCATCATCATCATCAACCATTCTTTATTCAGGGGAACTTGACTGAGCTCTGGGCTCTTTTACAGCAATGCCCTGATAGGAATTAAATTAAAAACGGAAAAACATGAAACAAATAAACAACAAATGAAGTCCATATCAAGTCCAAAATGAAGTCCATATCAGCTGAACAGAATCCAATGACCGCTGTGACCTTCTCATAAATCCAGCTGGCTGACGCTCATGGATTGGCAATCATCAGACCAGACGGTCTTCAAAAAGACCTGTTGTTGGATGCTCTGGATGCACACAGCGGTTCACAGCTGTCCTTCCAGCAGCTCAGGTTATTTATCCTCCTTCCCCGGACAGTTAGCGACGACAGCTAGCAGCACAAAACATCTCCGTGGAGTTGTGGTAGCAGATCTAATCGCTATTTGCACAGACCTGGGTGATCTCACAGTCCAAGTACTGGAAAAGTTGCAGCCACACATCGTCCTTGTTCTGAATGAGTGATCAAAACTTACTAGCATGGTCAAGCTAGCTAGCATCCAGCCCAGCAGGGAAGTAGGCTATTATTCCTATGAACAGTGAAGAGCTTGATATGGACTAAATATGAACCAAAACGAACCGAAATCACATGTAGACATAGCGAATAACTTAAAACGGACAAATAGACGTATAAACAAAAAAGGACGTGACATTAAAATGACAAAAACAATGAAAAACTAAACAAAAACAAGGGAGCTAAACGGAGCAGTGACTCGCTCAGCATACCCGTTACCTAGCAACCAATACTGTATATATATATATATATATATACTGTATATATATACAGTATTGGTTGCTAGGTAACGGGTACGCTGGCAGTCAGTATTGGTTGCTGGTACGGGTACGCTGGCGAGTCGCCGCTCATATATATATATATATATATTTCATGTATGGGTGGGTAACATTTAAACCGACACAGAGTTGTATGTCCACATGCACACACATATACCTCACACGCACATACACTCACACAACGTTGTGCTGAGGCTTACTGGTGGGCGTCCAGTGATTCAGTATAAACATCCAAGAATCCACCCCAGGCACACATGCTCGATCACCAAACACACACACACTCACGGCATAGAAACTGGTGACACGGTGAGAACACCCACACTACACACAGAGAAGGCCCACCACCTGGAAGACGCTGCCCCACTGCCAGCACTCAGCTCCTAGACACACGACAAGAGCAGAACACAAAATTGGTTGAGGGTCTCAGGCAGATGCACACGCACAAGCACACACACACACACACAGGGCTGTTTCAAGGTACTTAGGGGGCCCCAATCAAACAGGATATGGAAGCCTTTAACCTACCATATTACACACCTACACAAACCACATTGTTATAATCTTCTTACCCTTTCGGTTACACTTTATTTGAAGGTATCGTCATGAGATGTACATGACACTGTCATTAACTATGACATGACGTTGTCATGAATCTGTCATAAACTTTATACACCTGTCATGACTTCTGTCATTAAGTGTCACCCAGTATTTGTCATGGTTAGGGTTAGGGTTAGGGTATGTCAGAAGTCATTACAGGTTTATGAAGTTTATGGCACATTCTTGACAATGTCATGTCATAGTAAATGACAGTGTCATGTCAGTCTTATGATGGTACCTTACCCATCTTTCATATCATTATTGGTGTTGAACATGCATTTGTCTACCTTCTGTCCAAAGTTGTTATTTGTTGAAAGACACCTCCAACGAAACTTCTAAAACGATTAAACAATCTTGGGGGCCCCTTTCAGCCTGGGGCCTCAGGCAATGACCTGGTTTGCCTGTCCTGTTGCGACGGCCCTGCACACACACACATACACATACACTCACACACACACACACACACACACACATACGCACAGTCACAAACAAAAGGGAAAACAAAAAGGAAAACAAAACAAACAAATTTAAACAGTTGGACAAAACCAAGGCAACATGGAGAATCAACAGCAAACTGGTCTCCCCTCCACAATGCACGATAGGCTTAGTTTAAATGGTTGAATGGACGAGCACGGACGTGATAACATAAATTGTTTTCTTGTTTTCTACTTATACTTTAAAGACACAACTAGTGTTGGTCATCAGTAAAAAAAAAAAAAAAGTCATCTGAACTAATGCTTAAAGGAGAGTACCGGAGTGAATTCAAGCATAGCCCTGTTGAAAGAGCTTGCTAAATGCGGTAATTAGCAAGTGGAACAAAATAATTTGGTACAGCACAGACCGAACGCAGAAGCGAACAGGCACTTTACACTGAATCAATGGGAGGTGACTGTTGGAAACCGAAAGTAAGATCTGAGGTTACATTGACTCAATGTAAAGTGTTTCGCGTTCGCGTTAGGTCTGTGCTGTTCGAAAATCTTTAATTTCATGCGAAGTATATTGCTGTTAGAAGGCTCGTGCAGCAGGACTATGCTTAAACTTACTCCAGTATATTGCTTTAAGCTTCTCTCTCTCCCTCTCTTTTTTAACCAGAATCTATGATGAAGGTGAAATGCCATGCTGGTAAGTAATGCAGATGAATTTCTTTAAAACATCTTTTGCATTTTCTAGGGGTAAGAAGTTCTGGAAAAATGGTTCAAGCAAACTAAGCATTTGAAAATACAAAATTCAAGAGTCCTCGCCCCTTTCTTCAGACTTTCCCTGAAGAATCAGTGCCAAAATGTACTCTGTTGTCACTTGTCAAATAATAATTACCATCATCATCATCATCCATTGTCACTTTATTTAGTCATGTATCAGTTGTAATAAAACAGAGAATTTCATGCAACGTAGGCTGAGTTTGTGAAACGGCGGCTGACACTAACAGAATGGAGCATGTTAAAACGAAACCTTGTTGGCTAACAATTAGCCTGATATGATCATCCACTTTCACATCGTTTCACTTCGTGCAAAGCATCTGAAATATCTCCACTGGCAATCGTTTCCTCTCTAGAGGGCGCCATGCACTATGCAATGTTTTGCAACATTTTGCCACGGTTTGTTTTAAAAACGCATATAAATTGTTTTTTCTTATCTTAACTCGAGATTAGTGATGTCTGGGCACAATATCATGGCTTCAGTTTCTCACTCTCTCTGCTGAATTTGGCCTGATCTGTATCGATGAAAAAGAAAGTCAATCGTACTCTCCCTGACTGACTGGAAGAACGAAATGAAATGAGCAAAGCCAGCAGACGGCGTGTCTATGGCCAGAGACATTTATAGGAGGAGACAAATCACTTCAGAAGTCCTCCCATTGAAATGCACTACGGCTGTTCGTAACGCAAAGATGGCGGAGTAGAGAAACTGGAAGTCCTGCCTTACGGTGGAAATAGCCAATCGCGTTGCTGAACGCTGTTTGACTGACGATTAGCTTTTTTGTTTACTACCTCCGTCACTATGGTGATAGCCATGCCGCGATTGTCAGCGCAGGTGCAGTAAGCAATTTGCCGTTTCAAATAACGTCTTTTGAGCTTTGTTTTAGCGTCTGTCTGGTAATTTTTGGCACTGTTCAACTCAGATTTAAACAAGGATTCACACCTTTTTAAAGTCCATACGACCAGCCAATCTGTACTTATGGATATTTCCCCATTCATTTTGGAGGGTCTGGTCTTGTTAAGCCCAAATAGCTGCCCGAAGGCGTATCCAATATGGCGGCCGAGTGATGTGACTTGCCTTAGAAGGACTTTGCTATGGCTAGCTAATAATAGCACTATTGTTGGAGTTGCCCCACTCCGGTTATTCCTGTAAGAGTCATATTATAATTCCTGATTTAAAATCAAACTGTCAGCAAAGCATTCCTGCCTGGATTCGAACTCAAGAACTGGCCTACTCCAGTTCCACATCAAAACCCTGTTTAAACTACAGTATACAGTATGGTTATAAAGATACATACATAGGTATGGTTATGGAAAATATTGTTAAATAGTGCATGATAATGAGGAACACAAATGGTTACACATAAGTGACACAGTTTCTCTAATACACGTCAACATTTGTTATGGATCATTTTCCTTCACACTAAACAATCAGTTTTTAACTACATTGCCTCTATTTCTCTGTTATAGTTGATGTGACTCTGGATCCTGACACAGCACATGCCGAACTCATCCTGTCTGCTGATGGGAAACAAGTGAGTCATGGAGACACTACACAGAATGTCTCTGACAACCCAAAGAGGTTTGGTTATGTTGTATGTGTCTTGGGAAAACAGGGTTTCTCCTCTGGCAGATTCTACTATGAGGTTCAGGTCAAGGGGAAGACTGACTGGGACTTAGGAGTGGCCAGAGAGTCCATTAGCAGAAAGGGGGAGATAAACCTCAGTCCTAAAATCGGATTCTGGACAATCTGGCTGAGAAATGGGAATAAGTATGAGGCACTAGCTGATCCCTCTATTCCCCTCTCCCTGCCAGAGAAGCCCCAGAAGGTGGGGGTGTTTGTGGATTATGAGGCAGGTCTGGTCTCCTTCTATGATGCAGACAGTTGGTCTCTTCTCTACTCTTATACTAATGCTGCCTTCACTGAGACTCTCTACCCATACTTCAGCCCGTTTCTTAATAAAGGAGGTAAAAACTCCTCCCCTCTCATCATCACCTCTGTCTGCCCTAAATGAGGAATGAGCAATCATGCTGTACGGCATGATGGATAATACACAGTATGCCTATTATAAGTCTTTGTATTTCATCTAAATGAGTTTGAAGCTGTAATTTTATGGCATTCATTGCAGTCTTTTTTAGAAAAATAACTTTTGTTTGGCCTACTATGTTTCTTGCTTCTATATTCATGCTACAAAACATACACTTGTCTTTAGAAAACTGCTTCTGCACTGTCAAATTTTGCCAAATGCAATTACATGCCTATTTAACTTCAGGGGAAATGGGAAATGAGCATTTTTCCCAAAATGGTGGTTTGTCACTTTAAAACTGTTGCATTTGAAAGAACAAATAACTAGATTTTGTTGCAATAACCTTGAAAATATTTTGGCTCCATGAGGGGTCCGCGTCCCAATAAAGTGTGAGAATCCCTGGCTTAAAGGCATATTCCACTTTTTTGTGAAAGTTATTCACCTTTTTTTTAACCAGGGTTCGAGTTATGATTCCATCTTCGTGGGAGCCCATGAATTAATTGAATTAATTTTCGTTCTCCAGTCTGCGCAACTGCGCATGAGTTCGGTAAAGGCTTTGCGGACTTTTGAATGTAATGGGAAGCAAGCACTGACCTTACAATGTGAGAAGTTGACAATGTCTCTCTCTATCTCTCTCTCCCGGACCTCTGGCTGAATGTTATGCATAACGGTGAACTGGCACTTATTAATTTCGGTGAATATGCTACTTGCGCGAAATCCTCAATAAAGTTTACATCATGCGCAGCATGATCGGAATAGCCTGGTTAAAGGAGAGGAGAGAGGTTGAGGTTGAGGTTGACCTAGAGGTTGACCTAGGGAGAGCCGCGCATTATCTTACTATCTGGAGCTACAGTAGGCCTATGTTTGGCTTTATTGAAGTAGGCTGAAACCGAAACAAGCAAGCGGCCACATTTTCAGTGGCATTGTAACGGAGTGTGTCCGGCGGGTGGTAGACTCAAGGCATGGAAACGGAATAATGCAGACGTCTTTCTTTTATTTTATATTATGCCACCGGCGGGGTGCATAACATAACAAATTAACAAACAAACTAAACAAACAAAACACTGATCAAACTGAAAATAATCAGGGGCAAGGCCCACAAACTAGGCAATATAACATACCATCATTAGATCCTCTCGCGTCAGAGGCAAACCCCGACTGTTACGCACGGTAACTATCGGTCACAACCAAATCATGGTTTACAATCAATTAAGACATTGATTTGTGTTTACAACCTATACATTGCAACTGCGCAAGCATACCGTGCCCCTTTATCATCAGAGAACATAATAACAGCATGCCAATAAGGCAATAACACAAAAAGAAAAGATGATCAAAAACACCCCTGTAACAAGCGCTTAGCGCGCTCGCAACTCCATAAAAAGGTTCCACCTCCCATAGCTCGGTTTGATCCCCGCTTATGATAACTTTATTTAATTATACTATTGTATTGTCAGAGCCCCCACAGATGTTTGAGTTTGCTGCTTTCATGGGAGCCAGACCTCTCTCTATGGGAGCTCAGCTCCCACTGGCTCCCACCTAACAACTTCATTCAACTACCGTTACGTAGGTCTACATTTGGTGACTTGAGCTAAATCGAAACTTTTTTCCTATCGTTTACGGTTTTTGCGTTATCGAGTAAATAAACGAGCGTCAAAAGTCCCATTGAAATGAATGGTGGAACTTTCAGCATTCTATTTCCCATTGTTGTAACCTTAGCCACTGTAGTGTAAACATTCCACTGGTCCTGCTGGCAGTCGGAACTTTAGGATCCATGAGAATTCTATGTCAACTAGAAACTATTATCAGCTGTATTAAATCAACTATTTCAACATTTTTAAGCAACTTTACAGTATGCAACTTTTTATGTACTTATCCACAATGTACAGGGTGACAGCCAAAGGCTGCGTCCAACTTTTTCAACTAATTTAACTATTTTAACAAGCAACATTCATCCAACTATCATACAATTCAACTTTAAGCAACTTTTTCCTTTCCCAACTGTAAATGCAACCATCATCCTATGCAACAACTTCCACATTGATGACCTGGCAACCAACATGGCAACCGCCATATCCGCCCTAGCAACGGCCTAACAACTACCTCAAACACTTATGCTACGTCCCGGGAACCACCCCCATGATGATGAACAACCACTCAACTTAGCACCCAACATGATCAACATGGCAACCAGCATAGCAACCACTCTGTCCGCCTTAGCAACGCCCTAGCAACTACCTGAAGCAACCTTGCAACTTCTTAGGAACAACTTCAACATTGATGACATGGCAATCAACATTGCAACCAACATGATCAACGTAGCAACCGGCATAGCAACCGCCATGTCCGCCTTAGCAACGCCCTAGGATCAACCTTAAGCAACCTTGCAACTTCTTAGAAACAACTTCAACATTGATGAGGTGGCAATCAACATTGCGACCAACATGATCAACGTAGCAACCAGCATAGCAACCGCCATGTCCGCCTTAGCAACGCCCTAGCAACAACCTTAAGCAACCTTGCAACTTCTTAGAAACCACTTCAGCATTGATGACGTGGCAATCAACATTGCAACCAACATGACCAATGTAGCAACCGGCATAGCAACCGCCATGTCCGCCCTAGCAACTGCCTAGCAACAGCTTCCAGCATCCTTGTAATGTCCTAGGAACTACTCCAACAATGATGATCTGG
The DNA here is from genome assembly GCA_027497455.2 of Sardinella longiceps. Taxonomy (NCBI): domain Eukaryota; kingdom Metazoa; phylum Chordata; class Actinopteri; order Clupeiformes; family Clupeidae; genus Sardinella; species Sardinella longiceps. Next base: position 9,319,874 of record JAODXP020000028.1, on the reverse strand, counting down.
CAATGAACACAGCAACCAACATGATCAACGTAGCAACCAGCATAGCAACCTATGTGTCCGCCCTAGCAACGGCCTAGAAACAGCTTCCAGCAGCCTAGTAATGTCCTGTGAACCACTCCAACAATGAGGATCTGGCAATGAACACAGCAACCAACATGATCAACGTAGCAACCAGCATAGCAACCTATATGTCCGCCTTAGCAACGCCCTAGCAACAACCTTAAGCAACCTTGCAACTTCTTAGAAACCACTTCAGCATTGATGACGTGGCAATGAACATTGCAACCAACATGATCAACGTAGCAACCGGCATAGCAACCGCCATGTCCGCCTTAGCAACGGCCTAGCAACAACCTTAAGCAACCTTGCAGCTTATTAGAAACATCAGCATTGATGATGTGGCAATCAGCATTGCAACCAACATGATCAACGTAGCAACCGGCATGGCAACCGCCATGTCCGCCTTAGCAACGCCCTAGCAACAACATTAAGCAACCTTGCAACTTCTTAGAAACAACTTCAGCATTGATGACGTGGCAATCGACATTGCAACCAACATGATCAACGTAGCAACTGGCATAGCAACTGCCATATCCGCCTTAGCAACACCCTAGCAACTACCTTAAGCAACCTTGCAACTTCTCAGAAACAACTTCCACATTGATGGCCTAGCAACTATATCATGTTTTAGTTCTATTGTCAAACATTTTTGCACAAAACTTTTACTTTGATAAAACTTTTTTTTTCCAAAACTTTTATTTTGATAAATCTTTTTAAAACTTTTTGCATGCACTATGTAATTTCCATGGAATTACAAATCTAGTTTAATTATACTATTGTGTTGTCAGAGCCCCCACAGATGTTTGAGTTTGCTGCTTTCATGGGAGCCAGACCTCTCTCTATGGGAGCTCAGCTCCCACTGGCTCCCACCTAACTCGAACCCTGTTTTTAACTATAGCTTAACAACTCTCAGGCCACTTTACATTCCAGCGCCTATGCTAAGCTAAAGCTGAAATCGGGGTTGCCAAAGGAAAACGCATGAATCACTAATTTTCATAAAAGGGTGGAATATTTCTTTAAAGGCTGTCTGTGATATTATATGTGTACTGCTTTTCATTTCACCTTTTACATATGCCCTATATATAGGTTGTTTTAAAGATTTCTATCATGAAATAGCCACTTCAGGTTTTTTTCATATTTTTAGAATGAATTTTAAGATGAATTCCTTGGACTTCTGTTTTTACCTATTGAATAAATGGATTATACATACATATGACTCTTGTCATTTTTATGTTAGCCGTCATATATCCATCCTGGACAGACAACTCCTCTCTCTCACAGAATGATTGTAAAACACAGCCTTTTCACTACTAGTCCGTGAGCCAGGGCCCCAAAATATGAAAACCGTTACCGAAAAAGTGGCAAAGGTTACCATACCTTTTCTCAAAGCTTGGAATCTCAGCTTTCCAATGAGGTATGATGGCCATCTGAGAAGAGTAGCTGTTTCAAGTTATCGCACATAATGTAAACTAAGGTAGAGTAAAATTATGCAAATGAATCAAGCAGAACACTGAGATAGCTGAAAATCTAAAAATGGTATAACAATCAAATGAGACATGGATTCCTATGTTTTAGGGTGTGGCAAACCCAATTATGACATTGCCATTACTGTAAAAGGTCAAGGTCATGACCTTTTGGCAAGGCCAATGTCATTTTTTGACATTTTCGCACAGATTGTTTAATTTATTTTCTCAATTTTCCCCACCCATAGTATTGTGGCAAAGGCCATCATGCATTTTCTGAAAGCCAAGAATCTCAGCTTTCCAATGAGGTATGATGGCCATCTGAGAAGAGTAGCTTTTTCAAGTTATCGCACATAATGTGAACTACTGTTGAGAGAATTATGTATATTAATCAAGCAGAGCACTGAGATAGCTGATGGTGTGAGACATGGATTCCTATGTTTTAGAGTGTGAAATGGCATGAATATTGCTATTACAGTTGCCATTACTGTAAAAGGTCAAGGTAATGACATGGTCAATGACATAGATACAGATTGCATAATTAATTTTCTCTATTTTCCCCGTCCATATTTTTGGGAAGAAAGATGTGTATATTCTTTAAGATCCCAACAAAATGCTCTTTCAAATGGTATATAGCACTTGTGTAATAGCTTAGTGGGGGATCAGATTCTGGCTTTTTACATATTGCAGAGATTCACCAGTGCACTTATGATTCAGATATGGAATATGCTTCATGTTATTCAGTATTCACAGCTCACTGTGCATGATAAATAATATCTGTTTGTATATGTTTGACAAATGTTTAACTAGTCTTCATTCAAGTCCACATCACTAATCAAACTCCTCATCGTACACCTCATCAGAGGAATAAGATTGTTCCTCATCAGCAAGATCATACTTCTTGCATGGCATTGGTCAGTGCAATGGGGAATTGTCATGCATAGGGTCTGACAATGGATACAAGGATTTCTACCCCAATACATAATGGCCTGTATCTAGACCACAGAGTTATGTGCATCTTTCCATTGATATGCCTCCCCAGATCATCACTGACCCACCACCAAACTGGTCATGCTGAATGATGTTGCAGGCAGCATAGCATTCTCCTTGTCTTCTCCATAATTTTTCATGTCAATCACAAGCTCTTAGGGTGAACCTGCTCTCATCTGTGGAAAGTATGGGCACCAGCGGTCTTGCCAATTTTGATGTTCTCTGGCAAATGCAATCAAGCTCCACAGTGCTGGGCAGTAAGCCTGCTGGAGGTAATTGTGTAGAGCATAGGCAACCTGTAGCTTCTTGCACAAAGGAAGAGGTATTATTCCTGCTGATGGATCCTCCTCATGACCTATAAGGCACTTAATAGCTTAGCTCCTGCATATAGTACAGATCTACTTATCCCATACTGTCCTGGAAGACTTCTGAGATCTCAAAATGCTGGTTTCCTTGAAAAAGCGACTATATCTAAATCTACAATCGGGTGAAGAGCTTTCACCTATCGGCCACGTCTCTTAATGAATTTGATTCCTCTCTACATTTGCGAAGCGGACCCTCTTAATACCTTTAAGTCTAGACTTAAAACCTTCCTCTTTGACATCTCCTACAGTTAGGGATGGTACATGGCATATCATCACTCCCCATGGGGTATTTTGGGAAGGGCTGCCTCTGCTGTTTACCCCTGCTTGGGACAAGGTGGCCACTGACCATCCCCACTGGGCTGGTGAGCTGCGGTAGCCTAGGGCTGCCACTTACTGCACACTTGCCATCCTGTACAACTCTCTTTCTCATTTTTCTCTCCCTCTCCTCACTCTGACATGTAATATATGACACGCTTATATCATTAAGTGATAGCCTACTAGACTGGCCTAATTCTTTTGTTTCTTCTGCTACTACACGCTACTATCATCCCGGCTGAGTGTTGAGCCTCCCGTCCACATGCCTCCTTGCCACCAACCCCTACCTCACCAGCCACATACCAGGACCAGCCTCCTTTCCACCCAGAGTCCCCATGATGGATCCGGCCTAACTGGCCTCCCTGATGACCACTACCTAAATAACGACCTCCATCCAATGAACTCTAATGCCACCTCAACTATTGACTACACCCCCTGACTTCTACCCTATTGACTGTCCCAGAAACTATAATTTTCCTCATTCTGTATTCATGTTGTTACTCTGTGTAAACCATGGTCAATCTATGTATATGTGTACAGACTACCAACTGTACGGATACTCTATTAGACCCCCGGCAGGTGGGTTGAGCCCATGTGCGTGGATCTGCCCAATGTTTCTTCCTAAAAATGAATTATTAGTAAGCAAAGGAAGTTTTTCCTTGCTCCTTTTACTCATGGGTGCTCCCCGTACTGCCTGTAAAGCGCCGTGGGACAATGTATTGTATTTAAGCGCTGAACCTTCTATGGCCCTGTACAGCTTTCCAAGAGGAATAAAATAAGGAATAATATAGGGGAATAAAATTATAATCCTAAAATGATACAATCTGTCCAAAAAGTCACTGCCCATGGCAAAAGGTCATGACCTTTGCCTATTAGAGCAACGGCACTGTCAAAATTGGCCATGAGAATCCACGTCTCATTTCTTAATGTTATTTTAGGTTAGTTATCTTAGTGTTCTGCTTTCTACACATAATTTTCTCAACTTTAGTTTGCGATAACATGAAGCAGCAACTCTTCTCAGATGTCAATCATACATCATACATTGAAAAACAGAGATTCCAGGCTTTCGTAAAAGGTATAGTAGCCTTCAGCTTAGTGTTCTGCTTGATTTATAAGCATAATTTTCTCTACCTTAGTTTACATTATGTTCTATAACCCGAAAAAGCTACTCTTCTCAGATGGCAATCATACCTCATTGGAAAGCTGAGATTCTTGGCTTTCAGAAAAGGTATGATGGCCTTTGCCACAAAACTATGGGTGGGGAACATGGAGAAAATAAATTAAGCAATCTGTGCGAAAATGTCAAAAAAATGACATTGACCTTGCTAAAAGATCATGACCTTGACCTTTTACAGTAATGGCAGTGTCATAATTGGTTTTGCCACCCCCTAAAACATATGAATCCATGTCTCATTTATTGTTATACCATTTTTAGATCTTCAGCTTTCTCAGTGTTCTGCATGATTTGTAAGCATAATTTTCTCGACATTAGTTAACATTATGTGCGATAACTCAAAAAAGCTACTCTTCTCAGATGGCCATCATACCTCATTGGAAAGCTGAGATTCTTGGCTTTCAGAAAAGGTATGATGGCCTTTGCCACAATACTATGGGTGGGGAAAATGGAGAAAATAAATTAAGCAATCTGTGCGAAAATGTCAAAAAATGACATTGACCTTGCCAAAAGGTCATGACCTTGACCTTTTACAGTAACAGCAATGTCATAATTGGATTTTCCACACCCTAAAACATAGGAATCCATGTCTCATTGATTGTTATACCATTTTTAGATCTTCAGCTTTCTCAGTGTTCTGCTGTATTCATAAGCATCATTTTCTGGACCTTAGTTCACATTATGTGCGATAACTCAAAAAAGCTACTCTTCTCAGATGGCCATCATACCTCATTGGAAAGCTGAGATTCTTGGCTTTCAGAAAATGTATGATGGCCTTTGCCACAATACTATGGGTGGGGAAAATAGAGAAAATAAATTAAGCAATCTGTGCGAAATGTCAAAAAATGACATTGACCTTGCCAAAAGGTCATGACCTTGACCTTTTACATCAATAGCAATGTCATAATTGGGTTTACCACACTCTAAAACATAGGAATCCATGTCTCATTTGTTGTTATACCATTTTTAGATTTTCAGCTATCTCAGTGTTCTGCTTGATTCATTCGCATAATTTTCCTCTACCGTAGTTTACATTATGTGCGATAACTCGAAACAGCTACTCTTCTCAGATGGCCATCATACCTTATTGGAAAGCTGAGATTCCAAGCTTTCAGAAAAGGTATGGTAACCTTTGCCACTTTTTCGGTAACGACCGACCCCTCTGGCTCACGGACTATGCCTCCTGGTCTTGTATTGTGAATGGAAATCAGTTTAAAGCCAAGTTCAGATTACCCGATATTAGTCATGACACAACAAAACAAGTGCATAATAGCATACAGACTATACAGGCTTGTCTGCCACTCATTTCTTTTGCCACTGTTATGCTTTCATGCTGTCTGTACTGTTTCAACCTCGTTATTGCTGCAAAAATATTTTAGAATTATTCACGAGGTTGTCTGGATAGCCAATTTTGTCCTCTGTTAGCAAGTAAACTTCACATGATTGCTTGGTGAAGAAGTGCAACTTTAAATAAGTTTTTTTTTTTTTTGAAGCCGAGTTTGGAAAATTTAAAGACGAGAGTCATGCTTCTTGATTGGCTGTGGCCCTGTGAATCGCTTGCGGTTTCTCCAAATATCTAGTTTGCCAAATGTCCCTCGACAATTTCATCAAGCCCGCAATTACCCTAAATCGTGTCAGAGAGTAATTCACACAACGACTTGCACTCGCAGATCAACTGCCGAGTTTCCCCACAAGTATCCTGCGACCTTGGAATCGTCTCGGCAATAAAATCGGCAAGTGTGAACTTGCCATAACTTCATTTCACTGTGGTAAGCTACAGTCCATTCCTAACTTTCTTTGTCCAACACAATTCCAATACATGTCTGTTGTTTTCAGACTGTGGATTTTAAGGTCAATAAATAAAGCATCATTAGAGAGGAGTCACGGCGGTGTGAATCAATAGTCAACTGGACTGGGACCAAAAAGTGGCCTGGACATTTTTGGCCATGGTGGCCCACCATGATTTCATTTTAAGCCACACCAATTTGAGTAGTTGGTTGTCAGATTTTTTCTGGAAAAATATGGAGCGAGCAAGGGAAATAAAAATGAAACAAAACAAACAAACAAAAAAAATGCTCTGAAGGTAAATTAACAGCAATGGAGGGCATTTCTGCATTTCTTTTTTTTTTTTTTCAAGCGACGATTCCAATAACCAACTTATCAAATTGGTGTGGTGTTATTCAGCAATAACTTTATGACAAGCTAAAATAACACTATACGTTGGACACATTGCATGGACATGAGAGATTTCACTTGACTAGCCCAATACACTTCAATAAAATTCTGAGTAGGCTAAATCATGACAGCCCCAGCCCAAAAATTTCAGTCGGCCCACTGGGCATTGCCCTATATGCCCAATGGCCAGTCCATGGCTGGATGCAGGCTAGGCCTAAAGACAGATGTGTAAATTTGATGAAAATGGAGAGATGAGCACATATAAGAATGAAAGCATGAAATAAATAGGCCTAGTATTAAATCATCAGTAAAGTAAGTCCTACTAAGTGTCCTTTACAGTTTTTCCTCAGTAAGTGCATATGTGTTTGTACACTGTAAAAAATGATATGGTCAAAAAGTTCAAGTGAAATATAATTTTAACTTACAATAACTCACAAACATAATTCATGCTTTTTCAACTTAATATCATGAGTTTTCAATGTTTAAAATTTAGTTTATAAGTCAATTCAACAAAATGTACATTTTGAGGGTGCAACACTAAACAACACTAAATGCAAGTTCTTCTGACTTAATGCTTTAAGTTGAGGTCGAACTACAGCCATTTTACTAATGTGTAAATGCACCATAAATAAATCCATTTCTCCATAAATTTAAAAACTGTCTGTATTGGACTTTAATTCCAAGTCAGCTTCTAAAATGATGCTTTAATTTTCATAGCCTGTCCTTTTCAAATGTAGGCCTACAGCAGGATATGAAAGATTATTAAAGTAACTGGCGGATGAATACTATTTGTGTAATATGAGCCAGATTCAAGCTCGCTGATTTTGAAGGAAGCTATCAGACAGTTGAAAGTTACCAAGTCAAGACATAAAGAAAGCAAGAACCTTCGAAGTGATAATAGGAGTTAATGCTTTCATTTGGAGATTTGGACATTCAACTGAAACATTTTGCTTGTTTTGGTAATTTAATGTGCCTACATAAACATGTTAGCGAAGTTTAACTCCAGAATAGGCTACCTCAGAGACACTAACATTTAGCTTAGCATTTGGCTTTCAAATGAGGGTTGAATATAACAACGAAGTTAGTTACAGCTGCAGACCGCATTTTCAATCTTTTCCATGGCCAAATAGCTGTAGCCTGTATCATTTTGTGTAAGAAAACATTAGTCCATGGGAAAAGCTTCCCTGTAGGCTACTGGTAGCATGCTAGTAAGCAGGCTACTCCTAACCACCGCTAGTTAGCGAGCTTTAGCTTAGCCTACTTGCTAGTTCTAAATTGCTTACTGGCTAATAGCCAACTGGGCAGTAGTAAGGGCCTTAAGAGGTGTAATAATGTGGATAAAGATGTTTTTTCACCTCTCATTTACCTAGAACCTGGGACTTTACCAACAGACAGGCCACAGAGGATTGAGTCTCCTTCCTGCTCTTATGACTAGCCTACAGGAGCGGATGGAAGATCCAACAGCCACAGGAATAACATGACAAAGGTGAATCTCCAGCATGACAGTCCCTAACAAGCAAACAGGGCAACTGCAGTGTTAAAAGATATTTTGCAGTAAAATGAAGCACCAGTATTTACCAGCACTGTTCTCAATGCCTTTGTGTAAAGTAACAATCAGGTGTTTAAGCAATAAGCTTTTATTATTTTAGAGATAATAGTGAAATAATGATAGGGTAGACTGAGTACATTTGAGACAGGAGTACGGTTGAGACTTGTTAATATCTTGCGTGCACAACAAGATAGAACTATGATTTTTGCTACACACATGGGCATTAGTACCCTCTTTAATCATGGAAAATTTGGATATTGTGCATACCTCCAGTCCAAAGATATTGGGGAAAGTATTTTTACCATAGTGAGAATTTCACTTAACCATGTCCCTTCCAAAGTGAATATCTTAATACTCCTGCTAGACTGTTAAACTTATCTTACACCATTTAAAAGGCAATTCTCTGCTCTATAAATTGACATATTTCATATAATCATATTATGCAAGCTGGTTGCATTATTTAGAAAAATGTGCAAGATGGTCAGCAGGGTACAGTTGAGACATGACGATTCGACTGTCCCCTGGATGAATTCCCATTGGATTGCATGTTGTTTATCTGTGTCTATTATGATAGAATTTAGGCAATATGTAACACAAATGTCAATAGAATAAAACATTTTTCATATTTAAACTACATATTATTAAAGGATATACGTTTCTAACATGATGGCTGTAAAGATAATATAATATTTTATAAAATGAGTGATGATAAAACAAAGAAAAATTATTTTTTTCCTCTTCAAACTTGATGTGCCTGTTGTATCTCTTTTTCTAAAGCTGATCTAGAGGAAAAAGTATGGATTTAACTAAAAAGAAACTCTAAAATTACATATTTTAAAAATGAGCCATCTTGGCTTGTCAGCCCTATGCATTCTCAATGTGCCATGCTGTGTCTCAACTGTACACAATACTTTAGGGTACAGTTGAGATAAAATGCACCTTGTCTTTAAGAGTTAATTGTGGAAAAAAATAAACAACATAGCATTTTGCTTTTATAGTAGTGCAGACTTATAAGATGCACCATTTAAAAAAATAACTAGCCTAGTTTTCAATATGTTTTTAGTGACGAAAATTTGAGTCGTAGTGGAGAGAGCAAAAACTGTCTCAACTGTACTCAGTCTACCCTACACATGATAACCCCTGGCCCATTTTGTTGGATTCTCACAGAAGATTTTCAGGCAGAAGCCAAGCCCTTGCATCAGGACAGTCCCTCCTCAGTGCCAGATGACGGGAGGTCACAGACTTCAGGACCTGAACTCTTTGTCATCTTCCCCAGAAGAAGAGGACCCAATAGCAATGCAGCACCTAATGGCATCAATACCAGTCTACACGAGGGTACATGAGTGACTGATGCTGAATTAGCTTCAGCAGACGCTTCAGCATCGGGCTGTTTTCAGAAGAGGTCTATGAACTCTGATGTTTTTTGTGTATTTTTGTTGTTTGTTGTTAGCTTTATACATTGCACTAATGTGAATTTAATTTATTTAATTTAATCATGAGTTGTTTACATTGTACTAATGTGAGTTTAATGTTAGGTGTATATTTACACCTCCTATTGCCCTGAATAGGCTGTACATGAATAGGCAATAAAGAATACTACAACTTACAGACTTACTTCAAGTGTCCATCTCAGTTCATTTTCTTGAGTTAAAATAATGAAGACTTAAATGTTATGTTAAATAGGAAAGACATGTCAAGACTTTTAACTATCATTAATAATTTCAGCCCACTCACTTGTAAAAGTCATATGAATGCATCCTAATAAGTTGTATGTTTGTTGAACTTACATTTTTAAGTTGAGACAATATATGCTCCTGCATTAAATCAACTAGAGATCATTATTTTTAACCAGAGCTTAACTCAAAAACCCAATTCAATTGTACTCAGAGTTTTAAGGCAGCAAATCAACTTATGTTTTTAAGTTAAACTGGTGCAATATTTTTTACAGTGTACGTTTGTGTTAATATGCATGCGTGCGTGTGTAGTGTGCACATGCTCGTGAATGCATGTGCGAGTGAGTGAGTGAGTGAATGAATGAATAATGTATAACTACTAACACAGAAGTAAAACACTGAAAAACATACACAAACTATAAAATAAGAAATCTACTCAGATGCCAATGAATTATGTTCTGTAGCCTATTCAGTGTACAGAAAACCGTGACCTTGTAAGCAATATGTTGTAAAAAAAAAAAAAAAAAAAAAAAAAAGAAAGAAAGGGAAAATATGATTATTTGGATTTATTGTGTACATATTTTGAGACACTCTGACTCTTTGTTTAATTGAGCACTTTGTTGAAATTGGCATGTTTAAAAAGTCGAAAGTTTTTGTAAGTTTCTCACTTAAACACTGAACAGTGAGGACACAGTCAATTAACCAGGTTAAGAGCTTTGTGGTTTGAATCTTCTAAAGCTTTTTGCAGTCAGACACTGGTAGGCAGGCCTTACTCAGGCATTGCATTGCTATCTGCAACATGCAACAGTCTTGGGCATTATTGTTGGTGGAACATTTAAAGAATGCTAGACTATTTTTGAAATACCGTTAGAGCTTCTTGTGGTTTGACATTTATGCAGGCATCAGTCAGTTAAACCATGTTAGGCCTACCACTATCAGTAATAAATCAAAATGCCTTGTTTATGTTTATAATAGTGGATTTAAGGTTGACAGTTTCAATAGGCTTTGCCTTTTATAATTACATATGAAATCAAAAGTGTCATCAAAATAATTTTATAACTGGACTTAACCTCATGCAGGGGTTTGGTCTGACTATTGCATACTGTGTGTGACCACACTCAACCCCTATAATTGTCTGTCTTGTGACAAATGGCATAACTTTTGAAGTCTGTCAGACGTGTCTTTTCCAGGAAGCCCCCGGGCATTAACACAATAGCTGTTGGTTTAGAGACAATAGAATAACTTATACCGTAAGATGACGACAACTGAGATTCTTTACAAAAGCATCGGGACTTTTAAATCACCTGCTGTTAACGAAGATGAAGGATTATACACTCATTTGGTTTTTAGAAGAGCTCATCACTCAACTCCTGCACAGGATAGACAATACATGGGTAAATAAATACCAATTTTTTGGACAATTCTGTCTTCTCTTGTTAACCCATTGTCCTACTATCCACAGGTTTTAGAGCAGGTTTCACTCAATCTATTTTGCTCATGTTCTAGAGAGAGGAAAGAACCCAGCAGCACCAAGATACAGTAGTCTACATTTGTGCAAATAAAATAATAACAACAACAACAATAATAATAATAATCATAATAATAATAATATGCGAATCTGGCCTGTATTATTTTATCGGTTCTGTTGACATGTCACTGATTATTTACCTTTTCACTGGCAGGACTCTCCAAACTGCTGCTGGTGTTCCTTGGGCTTTTGTGTGCTTCCCTTCTTCTTGTCATCATAGGACTCGGAATCATGATCACTGAGGATAGACAGCAGTTACAGGGTTGTTTTATCAGCCAAGTCATCAGCAATGCATCTGCCCAAGAAAGAGATGAACTGCACAAACATCTCATTAAATCAGAAAAGGAGAAATCACAGATCCGATACGAGCAACTTTATGATGAGAAAGTCCAGTTAGAAGCTAACTGCAGAGCTACTTCTGATGAAAGGGATGAACTTATGCTACGTCTTGTTAAACTGGGTGAGTAAATATTTAAGTCAGTGTTGAAGAAAATAATGGATATAGTCTTGTTTGTAAGATTTAAGAAAAAGTTAGTCTTTTTATAAAGCGATCTTAGAGTAAAGTGGTTTACAGTGAAGTGGTTTCATAATCAGTTTGCATAACAGTAAGTGCACTCTTTAAGCTGCAAAACACTGTGGATGACTTAGCTGAAAATACTTAGTTCATGTCACAAAAGCAGATGCCAAATAAAAGCCATATCTGTTAGTTCAAAGTAATGATAAATTGCTTGTATAATGCGCAAAAATGATTAGATGATGTGTAGGTTGAGTTTTGATCATTTTAATTCCAATCTCACGAAAGAACCAAAGCGGGGAAAAACCAGTGGGGAACCATTGGTGGGGACGTGGGATAGACACTGACCAAATTTATAATTACATTATGTGCTGAATTTAATTAGAAAAAAATCACAAGGACATGTTAGTTACAATGAACAAAGACAAATTGCAGGTAGAGACTGACAATGCCACAGGAATATTCCACCTTTTGATGAAATTGGGTTATTAACCATCTTACCAGGAGCTTCAGTTTCATGTGGGTAAAAGCATAATATAAATCCACATAAATATATGTAACTCTGGATGAATAATCCACTTTCATAAAAAGGTGGCGTATTCTTTTAAGATTAGGCTACGCATTATGTAATGTGCAAAGGGACAATGTATTTTTTCTCATTGCCAACATTTAAATATGTATACACTCCTGGGTAAAAAAAAAAAAAAAAAAAAAAAAAAAAATATGTAAAGCATTTATGATTATTTTCTTGTCTAGAAAAACGGGGGAATGCAACAGTGCTTCACATTCTCATATTCAATTGCATGGTGTAGTCAGTGTGCAATTTGTTCTTTCAGAGCATGCTTACAGTATAGGCTATAGTTTTGCGCAAATGGCAAATGCTGTATCAAAGAAGGCCTTGCTCCATTTTTTTTATTATGACCATTATTGTCAAAATGTTTAATAGGACTATTGAAAATAAATATTGAAAATGGTTTCAAATTTCTGTTGCCAATGGCAATTGTATGCTTACATAACAAAGTTTAAATTCACTGAAAACTTGTACAGTAGGCTACATTTTGAGCTGATCATATAAAAATGGCCTATATCAAAATGATTACTATAATTTGAACCAGTAGTTTTGAGAAAATAATTATCCATTTTATGTATCATAATTATGTATTCTCATTTAGAAAAGGAGAAATCATGGGTACACATCAGATTAAATATACTGTACTTGGTGTAGACATACTCACTGATATTTCTAAATTGGTTGACATTGACATTAAAATGTAGGGTGAAATAATTTGCCAGCCTCCTCATTTTAATGCTTGCTTTCTTGGCACTGTCATATTCTTTTCAAAGTGCCCTTAGAACCATTTTCTTTACCTGCAAAGCGATGTCTGCAAAAATACTTTCAGGATAATATGATAGGCCAGGGGTGGCCAACCAGTCGGAGACCAAGAGCCACATATCTGACTATGTCACAGCAAAGAGCCACATCGGCACATGGGGACATGAACCTGTTACCACTACTACTACATTACCCATCCTTCTGACACACACACACACACACACACACACACACACACACACACACACACACACACACACTTGGACATGAATGTAAGAGCCGCATGACTCCGGGCAAAGAGCCACATGCGGCTCCCGAGCCACAGGTTGGCCACCCCTGTGATAGGCTTTAGTATAATATAATATAATATAGTAATTTCCCGCATATAAGCCGCATTGTGTATAAGCCGCAGGGCAGTGTTTTATGCAAGTTAAAAAAAAAAAAAAAAAACATATTAACACATATTAACTGCTCCCCCTCATAGCGGAAGAAATGTTGCAAAATCAATGTATAAGCCGCGACTAATAGGCAGGAAATTACGGTATTATATAATATAATATAATATAACTATTTTTTTTCATGTAGTCAAGGAGAAATCACAAGTGCAGACCAGATATCATCTACTGCAGGAGGAGAAATCTCAGTTAGAGGCCAACTGCAGTGCTACTACTGATGAAAGAGATGAACTCCAACGTTTGGGTGAGTGATTTAACCTGTTGGGACTTGGAAAGAAGTCCCAAGATCTGTTCTAAGCAAGATTCTGAATAACGTTTGGAATGTTTTGTGTGCCTTTCGACAGCTAGTTCTCTAGTTTTACAACGAAAATGGCATCCCACACTGAGCTATTTTTCTTTTACATGTGTGCCATACACCGCATCATGCTTGGGCACCTGGTTTGCGCAGCAGACGTTTCATGAAAGCAGTATTTCTGTGTGGCCTGATGAGGCCTATTTAACCTATACTGTTAGACCAATAGAATGTCAGGATATGATAGCAGAAGGACAATTGAGTCGACAGACCAATTATGCACACTCCTATAGGCATGTTATGACATGTAACATGTATAATTTATTTTCATAGTGTCAAAAAGCAAGATAAAGCAACATGCAGGTACGTTTTTATTGCTATTGTTTTAATATTGTTGTTATTATTATTATATATAATTATATTTTTATTGCTGTTATTGCCACACGAACATTGTTTGACAGGTCCATATTCAATCTGTGATGACAAATTTACGTCTGTGCATTTAGAAGAACCACTGTTTAACTGAGAAGTACAAAGGCAATCCATTTTGCCTTGGCTTAGGTTGCAGTATCATTAACATGAGGCATGGTTGTACCAGGAGAAATAGCTCTCCTACACCATCCTCTCCACTTTGAGATCAGTGATCCTCTCTCACACGCTCAAATTCAGCCCTGTCACAGAAAGACATCCAACGTCAGGCGCTGGTTATAACAGCGCATACCTTCACTGAAGCTCAGTTTAACTTTATTGTCCCAGAGAGAAACATGTCTAATAGTCTCATACACATAATAAGTAGTGAGTAGATTTCTTTTCTAATTTCTCAGTTTTTTTTTTTTTTTTTCTAATTTCTCAGTGAATGTGAATCTGGATCCTGACACAGCACATCCCAATCTTATCCTTTCTGCTGATGGCAAAGAAGTTCGACTTGGAGGGGTACAACAATATGTGCCTAACTACTCAAAGAGATTCACTAGTGTGCCTTGTGTCCTTGGAAAAGAGGGTTTCTCTGGTGGGAGATTTTACTTTGAGGTACAAGTTAGTCAAAAGATGTGTTGGGACATAGGAGTGGCAAGGGAGTCTATTAACAGAAAAGGCAATATAATTTACAGGACTGACCATGGATACTGGTTAATAATGATGAGGGCTAATGATTTTTTGGCACCTGAACATGTAGCTGTTCGTCTCTCCCTGAAAGAGAAACCCCAGAAGGTGGGGGTGTATGTGGACTATGAGAAAGGTCTCGTGTCCTTTTATGATGCTGATAGTTGGTATCACATCCATTCCTTTACTGAAGTCTCCTTCACTGAGAAGCTGTATCCATTTCTAAGTACTTGTGCTATTGTAAACCAAATTCCCATGACCATCGCTTCTCCTGTTAAGAGGTACTGTTAATTATGTCTAAATTTCTATTGCTGCATATTACTATGATGAGCATGTACCATAGCATCATACACACTTTACAGAACGGTAACGAGAGTGGTAGTTTTGTGATAGTAAGTTGGTAAAATCAAAGTAACAACCTGTAACAACTCCTCCTAACTGATTTCCGATAGATGCGTGCAGTGTAACACATCATCTGATGTGAGTGAGGTTACTGATTGCTATAAGACAGGGGATCTCAAAGTTTTGATGGGTAAGGGCCAATTTAGGGGTCCAACATTGAACTGTGGGCTGCCAAAAGAGCAGTGGGAGCAAAAAAGAAAGAAGAAAAATGAAATATAATCCCTTTTTTATCATATTAATGACATTATTGCAATAAATTAATTTCTGCTCAACACCACTTAATGGAAATTCATTCTTTTTTTTTTTTTTCTTTAAACCCAGCCACCACCCCCCATTCAGGGGACGATTGTGTCATATTTTTTAATTTATTTTATTTTTTTCTTTCTTTCTTTTTTCCATCATTCATTTATCCTAAGACAGGGAAAGACAATAAATAAGTAACTTTGATATTTGTTCCAAAAAAGCAAGCAAAATATAGCCTATTATACAGACAAAATAGTCCCCACATGCAATCGTAAGAGATCACCCCCCACACCATTACAAAAAAAAAACACATGCACACGCCACACACACACACACACACACGCCACACACACACACACACACTCCAACAACAACAACAACAACAACAACAACAAAGGCATATATTTTTCAACTGGAAAGAGGGTGATCTTTGAAATTCCTTGATTTTTCCATCCTTCCCTTTGCTCTATCTCTTGGAAATTCATTCTTTGAAAGCAAAGCACAGTTTTAAAAGTTTTACAGATATTATCAGATGCCAACGTGGACCGACAGAAATGTTTCCGCGGGCCGCATTTTGAGAACCTATGCTATAAGATTTCTAAAATAGGCAAAAACAGTTGAGTGTGTAAAGTGGGCCCATTATTTCTATGCCATAAAACATGCAAAATGTTGTGAAAATATTTTATGTCCGCAGATGTATGTAACAGAGTCCAAAGGCCATCAGATTACATGTAAGAGACAAAAAAGATATCACTCCTACTTCTCTCTTAAAGATGCAGTTATCATGTTGGTTGAGTCAACCTTTACCTGTGACTGTCACTTCCTCTGTGGGTTTCCTGAAACAGCAGTGTCAGTAAGTTCGCAATTTACTGCAACCACATCAACATTTACAGGAAGGACTAGAGTGAGTTGGGCCACAAATCTAGACATGCTCAGCAGCAAATGGTTTTGCTAAGCATGTACATCAAAAAAACATGCCATAGGGCTTCAGTTAGCCTGGCTATTGGCTTAAATCCGCCCGACTTCCATCTCCCTCCATGACTCCATCTGAGATTCCGGCCACTGACCTTGTTCACATGGGCTGCATTGAGCCTGAGCTAATGAGCCAACTTTAAGAATGCAGTGTGAGGATATGATACATCATGGGCTAATCCCATCATTTTGAATTTAAAATCTTCAACAAGCTGTCATTTCTCAATAGTCGAGATCCCAGACTCTTGTATGAAGAGAAGTGTAGACTGAGGGGCTGGTTATGACTAGGCTAGGCCTCAGTAGCTATATCTCCCAGTTTTTGTCAGGCCAATAACATCGCCATATTCATGTAGAGAATCACTGGACATACCCTAGTGCAGGGTTATCTACAAAAGTGTATAAACTTCTAGCAGTGGGGTATATAGTAGAATATTCATTTTCGGTAACACTTTAATTTACAGCCCCTGAAGTACTGGGTAAGTATTAAGTATTAGGTAATAATGGTGTAACAAAAAAAATATCAAGGGATAAATTACTGAGTACTTACAGCGTAAGTTTGCTGGTATAACACACGTTCACGCTTAATTTTACAGCCCGTGAAGTACTGGGTAAGTACAGGTAAGAACAACGTAACAAAATAGAACTTCATGTGTAATATTGCCATAATTACAAAATGGGTATAGCCTAGATGCGTAGTATAGCCTACAGGAAATGCATGCATTGATTCACTTCATTTTACAGCCCCCACATCCAATATTAGGGTGTAGTTACAAGTAGTTTTGGGGTATTTAGGTAATTCCACTGTAGGTTACTTGTTCTTTACTTTTCAATAGGGTAGCCTACCTACAGTAAGTGGTGTACAGTAGCATGCATAGTCAGAGGCAACAGTTTGACAAAGATGCATTTTATTTACAACATGGAAAATGAAATTAATAAATCCAGCGCTTGCGCTGATTATTCCACTCCAAATGGAACAAGACTATTTCTCTAAACTCGCGGGAGATTATAGAGATCATTATAGAGACCATACTGGTCCTCTTTTTCAGAGCTCAGGTTTACTAAAGCTTGAAGACCTAAACGTCTTCTTAAATGTATGCACTATTTATCAAGTCATAAACCAATCCAATGCTTGTCTGTGTGAACTTGTCCCAATCTGCAATCCCCAGCACAGACACAATACCAGAAATAAACATCTGATCCGGGGAAAGAAACGTAAATGTAAAATCACAAATTTAAGTGTCACGTGCAGGGGATTTCAGCTGTGGAACCAGTTAGACTATGAAATAAAGATCTCCAAATCTTTTTACCTTTTTAAAAAAACACTAAAATAGAAAATCCTGTCTAGATATGTATAAATGTGATTTGACAGTGACCCTAGGCAACCTAAAGGATATTTTAGTTCCATCACAGTTGAACTTAGATTTCTACTGTTTTCCCTACTGTGATTGGGTGGGGTGGGGTGGGTTGGGTGGGTGGGTTGACATTTGGGTGTACTTTTGTACCTGTTGCCGTCTTTATATGTATTGTAATGCGTCCTGTCTTATACTTTTTGCATGTCTCACTATGTCATGTCTATATGTTTTTCTATTATTTCTTTTGGGTTTCCCCACTGTAAAGCAACTTTAAGTAGCTTATTAGGGGGCCTTCCCCAATCAGTATCCAATGAATTTAAAGACAAATTGTACAAATATCTTGCAAGATACTGAATAAAAAACCATCATCATCATCATCATCACAACATAGTTGCTGCCGTTGCGAGATAATCTATATCTGTCTGCAATACCGCTCTCGGCCCTCATGCACCTTCTGCATTGATAGGACGCGCACACTGATGCTACACCACTTAGGTAGGCTACCCTATTGAAAAGTAAAGAACAAGTACAGTGGAATTACCTAAATACCCCAAAACTACTTGTAACTACACCCTAATATTGGATGTGGGGGCTGTAAAATGAAGTGAATCCACACATGCCTTTCCTGTAGGCTATACTACGCATCTAGGCTACGTTCTCTATCATCTCGAGACTATCTCTCCACTCCGTTACGTATTCCATATAGGGTAACCTGTCCACCCCACAAGAAGAAGTGGCGCCCATACTCACACACCATGTGCCATCAGCAATCTATTTACAAATGTAGCACACTATTTACACACCAGTTGGAATGATGCTCAGCAAGACGCATAGGCCAAGCCAGAGGGCAGATGGGCAGATTCACAAGACACTTATGGACACAGAACAGGGCCCTGCCAGTCGCAAGGGCCAGATGTGATGATGGGCTGCCAGTTTGGCTTACAAGACCACACAAGAACCTGTGCTGTGTTGCAACATTCTCACAGACTAACCACTTACTTGACCAACACTTTCTGCTCTTAAAGGAGCAGGACATCATATTTGCGGCCAATTTTGTTGGTCTATTTGACTAGTATTACCCTGACAAGCCATCCTATAACATTTCAATGTATAGCTATGATCAATACACCAAACTCAATCCAGGGCACAACCAGCCGTTATCTCCAGGGGTGCTAGGAGAGACTTGACCTGAAGTAATTGATAGTTGACAAATGTAAGTAATTTTGGATAAAAGTGTCCGCTAAATGTAAATGTATTCAACAAACTGCCTTTGCCTGCAATAGGATAGGGTTACGACAAGGAACAAACAAGATGTCAACTGAAAGGACTTGTTCTTGGCTAAGAAGAGTATTGTTATTGGTGAATATCAACAATGTGTGACCAAACACAATGCCTACTAAGTCCCTATGGTTCATTGCTAGACATACTGGCTGAGCAAATCTATCTAGGCTAGAACACTATGGCCTATTTTATTTCCAGGAATTTGATTTATAAATGTGACAGACAGCGCCTATACAAATATACTGTAGCAAGCATGTGGGAAGGGTTAGTGAAACTGTTAGCTTTATAGAATGCCTCCTGTATGTGTTAAATTTAAAAGGATGCAATATGTGTGGCACGTCTTAGAATACTAGTTCCTCTATTTGAGAAACATCCTCTTTGTCCAGAAACACTGGACTCTTAGCACATTTTGTCTTCATTTATTGTAGACTAGTATGTGCCATGGCCACAGAAATATAGATGACCTGTAAATATATCTTGATTAGTGATTTGCACGGTGCTTTGACAATTTTTTTTTTTAAATTTACTATATTTCATACTGTATGAATTCTGTAGTTTTTTTTTTAATTAATCTGTTTGTTGCAGTTAAAAGCATCAGCTAAATGCCATGGCACCCATAGCTGAATGCCATAAGATAATCTATACTGTAAAAAGAGTATAGCCTACAGCAATAAACACTCTTCTCATTTCATAGGGGGTGTGACTTTTGGTTCCGTCTGTGGAATCCCAAACTGTCAGAGAACTTATTAAAAGGTCAGAAACCAACATGGAGTGCACTCTCTTTGCCCTTTTTCTTGGTGAGTAACTTTGTAATTTTTTTAAATTACCAGTTATGTAGAATGAGAGAAAGATAATGTTATTTTAACTGTTAACCTCTGCTCTAGAAGTAGAAGATTAAGAAGTAAGAAGTAGGATAGATAGATTAAGAAGTAGTATAGAAATCTCATAAGGAAGTCTTTGTTGTTATGTGTATAACTGACGTTCACATACTTACATTGTAGTTATACCACCACATCAGCTCTCTGTGCACACTGAAGGTAAAATTGTCTTTTCTATTGTACCTATATTTTCAAATTGTTGAATTGCTCTCCTGCATTGGTGTATTATTGAAATTATATAAGTAGACAGAGTGACATACTGTAAGTAGACAGACATTTTTTTAAATCAAGATGAATGTATTAAAACTGGGGTCTCAAACTCCCGGCATGCGGGCCACATCCGGCCCGGGTTCAGTCCAGATCTGGTACCAAAATTGTAATGCAATCCGGCCCTGGAGAGAGGTGCAAACATCAGTCGCCACGGGTGCACCCATTCTTCACCGTCATGCTACTCGCGGAGTTTTAATTGTAACGAAATTATAAGGACATCACTGGAATCTGCAAACTGACCTCTCCAACAGTGCTAGTGGTTAGTTTCGGTGATGAACGCTTCACTAGATAATAAGAGTTGAATTTGTATCAAAAAGTCCATGTCATAGATTGTTCTCTGTGTAATATCTCACAGATTCTTAACTTAACTATGGTAAAATGCATTTAAAAAAATAAACAGGAGATCCCACAGATTACAATGGGGCATAGTGGTCATCTTTGTGATTAGCGGTTCCCGAGTAATCTGATCTTGAAATCATATAAAATTTCTGCATCGTCTTCAACACAGTCATCCCAAAATAGATGAATTCTTTTCCATAGTAACATTTGTTTTTCCCCGACTAACTTTTAACTAACTGTTTGTCAGGACAGATGCTAGAAATGTTGTCTCAAGATCCAAAATAGCAATATATGATATTTAATATTCATAACATACGTACAATAATTAATATAGCCTAATTTTGTCAGCACATATACCTACTGTATATTTTTGCAAATTGCAAAGTCATGATTCTTAGATCACCAAATTCCAGACAACCTCCTATACTGAAAAGTGATAAGATATTTGCTCTAACAGGCTTTTCATTCAATGATGAGATAACATTGAATATCACATCTTTAGATAAAAAAAACATGCTAAATAGTTGCAAAGGAAATGTGCTGGCCCCAGTTTAATAAACATATAAATTAACAATAACAAATTACGATTGACCCCTGAGGTGGCCCTCCAGTCAGATAATGTTGACCATAGTGGCCCCCAGCTCATTTGAGTCTGAGACGCCTGTATTAAAAGAAGAATGTGTGAGTCAATCACACTTTTGTTCAAGGTCTCAGAAGAATTCTGGCTGCATGAAAAAGAACCAGAAAAATATATATTCGTAACATTTAACATTTATCATAACATCAAATT
Source organism: Sardinella longiceps (assembly GCA_027497455.2). NCBI lineage: Eukaryota > Metazoa > Chordata > Actinopteri > Clupeiformes > Clupeidae > Sardinella > Sardinella longiceps. The sequence goes on along the minus strand of JAODXP020000028.1, from coordinate 9,298,360 downwards.
ATGAAATTATTCGTAACATTTAACATTTATCATAACATCAAATTATGAACCATTATACAACAGTTCCGTTCTAGGAATCTAGGACAAGCTATATTTCATGAGGGCTGTATAGACTAACAGCACTGGGGCACTTCACACCAATCATTCCGCATCTTCCATTGAGTTTTACTAATGTGAAGATTCCATTTATTGAAAGTGAGATAGCTATGGGAACGGGAGATGCAAAACTAAGTTATCTATTTTCGGGGGCGGTGGATGAACAAACTAGTTTAGATGTTACCTAGACGTTTCCTAATGGTAGCAAATTGATTTGCTTAGCCAATACGTCTACCGATGAGCCATGGGCAATCTCAAACCCTCTGTGTTGGGAGACCAATCACAATGCTGTATGTGTGCGGGCTTAGTGGTTTATTCGTATTGGCTAGTTTGTTGTTTCGGCGAAGCCCACCCTAATCACATTGAGCTTTTAGTAGAGCATTAAGTGAACACCAATGGTGTCTAACCAATCAAATTCCCTATGGTTTGCTCCTAGACGTACTGGCTGAGAAAATCTATTTGATGCTACTAGAGTACGTCTACTTCTTGGCTATTTCTTTATATTATTGATAAGCATTTTAGCAAGCTCCTCGTGCATTTTCCGACTCTGCGCTCCACGTCGTGCTTGTCATTCACTTCCTCCTCATCCACTCCTCCTCATCATCCATTCCTCCTCATCACCTCGGCGGCCATTATCCGCCGTTATCAATAGGATCTTAAGTGCCAGGTCTCCTGGTCATAGTTGTTGGTTCACTATTTGGTCTATGACACAAAGAGTCTTTTTGTCTACAGTTCTGCCAAGAGCCACAGTATCAGTGACATCGCCCATGAGTCCATATTATGTTGGAGACAGTGTCACTTTAAAGTGCGGTATAACAAAATACTCAGATTGGAATAACTATACCTGGTACAACAATGGCAGTGTAATTCCCTCTGAGAGAAATCAAATCATCACTGTCACTCTCCCTGATAAGCCTGGGCAGTACCAGTATACATGTCAGGGACATGGGAGCAGTAGTAGTCCACAAATGTCTCAGTGCAGTGATGCTTTATCAATCACTTCATTAGGTGAGTGGCCTCACCATATGCAGGATTTTAATATCTGATCTATTTTGAGTATTGGAATATTTAGTCACTTTCATTGATTTTACTCTCTACCCCTTCAGACACCCCCACACCTACAGTGACTCTACAGCCACAGAATGCTGTATTCATTGGAGAGACAGTCATTCTGAAGTGTGATATGAATCATCAAAATGTATGGGTGTTCCGATGGCTCACTGACTATCGACATTTCTTTCATTATGACTATGACTATCATGGTCGCTTTGACTATCATGGTCGCTTTGACTATCATGATCGCTATGACTATCATGATCGCTTTGACTATCATGATCGCTTTGACTATCGTGATCGCTTTCGTTCATGGTATCACTACCTGAGGACATTAGAATTCGAAAGCAACACATTAACTATCAAAGAAGTGGCAAAGTTTCAACGAAATACGTACAGATGTCGTGGACAGAGGAAGACCAGCTCTCTATTAACAAAATTTAGCAGAGAGGTTGAGCTAATAGTGCGATGTGAGTATATAAAGTATGATGTTATGTGGTGTGTTGAATTTTTGGACAGCTTTAAATGATATGAAGAGTTCAGATGCAAAACCCCCTAAACACCATTTTTGTGAAAACTGAGTTAATGATATTGTGTGAATCCTGTATGAATCTAGAATATGTAAATGAAATGTTTTTGTGAAAAAAATAAAATAAAACCTGCTCCCTGCCTTGTCTAAAATATCTGTTTACAATCAAAACACTGTAAACGCCTGATAAAAAAATGGCCTTTTTCTCAAAAAGTGGTCAAGTGGAGTTAGGGGGTTTTGCATCTGAACTCTTCATATACAGTATTTTCGATATATTTTCATTTCTAAAGAATATAGAAAAAAGAATAGAAGGAATATGCTTTTTAACATTGATAAATAGATTAATAAAAACCACATGGCAAGCACAGTTGACTGATAACACACAATTATAAGTAGGGTTAAAGTACGGGGAACTCGGTCCTGGCTCCTCAGATACATTGCAGTTTTTCTCTATTGGTTTGGCTCATTTCTTGAAACTGAGATTATATTCTCCAAATAACATGGACAAATCTCCAGTCCAAACTATCTTGCAGTTGTTCAAAACAGAGTTGTATATCTCATTGCTTTCATCAAATTTTAATTGCATTAGTACATGTAGCTATTGTCTCTATTTTGGAAATGTGTCTAATTTTTGGAAATGATTAAGTGTGTAAGTAGCCAACAGTTTGCACAGTTTGACTACATTTAGAACATCTTCCAATTGAATAGATCTTGTTGATCTCAACTGATTAGTACATTTTCAGTCTTAATGGATGTTCTTTCCAAAATATATCAGCATGATTTCATTGTATAAGTCATCATATGCATGCATAATGGTCTGTTCAACTGTCAAAATTAGTAAGGGTAGAATAGCTTGAATACCATATGAATGAATTTGAATTGTTTATCTCATCCATATGTTTATTTTGCTATATTGTCATTCAAAATATACATTTTCCTTTTATTTTGGTATAACAAAGTTGCTTTATTGTGAGAATTGTGTTTTTCACAATTGCTAAAACACATTTCTCTAAACCTTTCATCATTTTCTCCAAACAGTGTTGATGAAGGACAGGCTAAGAGACATGTTGGACATGAGGGATATTTCAATGGTCCTCTGTCATATGACAAAACATCTAAACATTTTGACTTATTGTGCTCACAAAAAGCCAAAACGATTACGCATTTTGGGGACACTGACTATTTGATTGGGAGAGATATGAGCTTTGGTGGTGATCCATGGTGTTTTGCTGAGCCATCCAGTTTAGTTTTGCAAAAAGTACTAAAGAGTGCGGAGAACGTCTGGTCTGTTTCGAGAAATGAGCCGAAGCAACTGAGAAGGATCTTTGCAGTTTGTGTGGTACTGACTCTTTACATAGTAAAGAAATTAGGTCTGAAGCATGGGTGAACAGATTTGGGAGAGATATGTGCTTTTACAGGTTAGCTATGGTTTTGTGCCGAATCGTAAGATTGTTTGCCAAATGACCTTAGAGTTTTGAGAATGTAATTTCTGTTTCAAGAAATGAGCCAAACCAATAGAGAAACTGTAATGAATAAATAGATAAAATTTATATCAACAGATAATGTCACCCCATTCTTCTCTGTGCAATTAAATGATAAAATATGAAAATTAGTAAAATATTTTGTTAGTACATATATTTTTGTAAATTGTATTTTGATTTGATTTGATTTATTTTGATACAAATTTAAAACAGTGATCAAAGGATATGCAAAGTAAAATACTTATTTCCAGCATGGTCCTTGGTGTTACACAAAGAAAAACATATGGACAAAGACAGACAGACTCAGGCTTAAAAACTTACAATACATAAATGACAAAAACACACACATCTAAAACTTAAATCAAATCAAAAATAAATACTAAAAAAAAAACACTAAAATTCTAATTCAAGTCAACAATGAATGTCCACCTTGTTCCATAATATCTGCTTAACCTGACTTTTAAAAATGTCTCTAGATGTTACAAGTTTAGTAGCTATAGGTAAGCTATTCCAGGCCATGATACCAGTATAATAGAAAGATTTCTGAGCTGCAGTATTTACTCTAGGCACCATGCAGGAGCGGATGCTGGCCCTAGTGTTATGATTGTGCTGTGAGTGAATCATTGACACAGAAGAACGCATATATTTAGGTGCATTTCCATTTACAATGTTAAACATATGATTCAATTTTAGTTGTTCTACTCTTAAATGGACAGGAAGTACACCAGTTGTTACATAAGGTCAATATCATATACAATATCATACAACATGATTCTTATATTTTTCTATCATGTTTTGGCATGCTTCCAATGATGAGATATCAGCTGCTGCACTGACACTGAGAGTTCCCTCTGCTCCTGCCAAATCCCACTTTAAAGGAAAAATCCGTCGTGAATCAACGCGTAGTGCTACTGTTTTATAGTTCCAAGCTCTATTGATAGCCACCTCAATCACTGGATTTCATGCAAGGCAGACTGAGATAGCGAAACGGCAGCTAACGGTAACAGAATGGGGCATTTCAAAACGAAAGCAAATCGATTAGGTTTCGTTTTTGACATGCCTCATTCAGTTAGTGTTAGCTGCCGTTTCGCTATCTCAGTCTGCCTTGCATGAAATTTGATCATTGACGTGGCTATCAGTAGCGCTTGGCAGTATAAAACAGTAGCACTACGCGTTGATTCACGACGGATTTTTCCTTTAAAGTGGGATTTGGCAGGAGCAGAGGGAATGGTAGATCAGAGTCTCATGCCCAATCACTCCTTGCTATTTCTGTGATTTTGAGCACTTGATTAAAAGTCATACTTGCAATATTAACCCTGCATGTGCATCTATGTCTTCCAGTAGACCCCTGTAAAAAAAATGTCCTGTGTCTTTACTCTATAGCCCTACCCACAGCTACACTTTCTGTAGATCCCTCACGTTCTGTGTTTGCTGGAGAGAACATCACTCTAAAGTGTGAGGTTGAGTCTTACAGTGACTGGACTTATAAGTGGTACAAAAACTGGAGTCCTAATCTAGTGTTTGAGTCTGAGGGAAACACCTTCAACATCACTGCATCTGAGGAATCTGATGAGGGCCAGTACTGGTGTCAAGGGGAGAGAAGGGACCGACCAACAATGTCACATACCAGTAATAAAGTAACACTCTATGTCAAAGGTGAGTATGGTCAGTCTAGTCCATTATACGTTTATTTAATTTTGTCACGGTAATTACAGAGCAGAACTGAACATCCTGAAGTTAGTATTTTGCAAATATACTGTGTATGCAGATGCAGAGATATACTGACTAACCCAGGCACACAGATAAATCCTGACAGTAAAATGATTTTACGTTTGCGCAGAATCAACTCCAAAACTCACACTAAGTCCAGGGCATCAGCTCCTCACAGGAGTCTCCGTGAATCTGACATGTGAGTTGGGTGTTTCCTCTGGTTTGGTGTTCTACTGGTACAGAGACACACAGACCTCTGATCCTGTGGCTCAGACTGATGGAAACTCCTACAGCATCAGATCTGTTAAAGTCTCTGATGGAGGACAGTACTGGTGCAGAGCACAGAGAAGAAACCCCATTTTTTACACACAGCACAGCAATAGCGTCTGGGTCAATGTGACAGGTGATTTTAATTTTCGATAAAATATGAATTGATTCTAAAAAATCATTTTTGGTCTGGTGAAGATAGCAGTATATTATCTATCATTAAGTTTTTGTATATTACAGATATTGGATTAGCAGGGTCTGTTTATATTCCGATCATTCTTGTGTTGCTGGCTTACTGCTTAATGTTGTTCATATTCAAATCTTTCCATTAGGTGTTGAATTTTAGTAATAAAATGTTCACTTTCCTGTAGTGTCTTTATAGTTGTTTTCTTTTTTTCGCAATAGACAAACCCAAAGCATCAGTCATTCTTAAGTCAAAATGGACAGAGTTTTTCAGGGGAGAGAATGTCTCTCTGCGATGTGAAATCCAGGGTGGGGCAGACAGTGACTGGAACTACAGCTGGTACAAGAATGGACTAAGTGGTACCTCACTTAGTTCTACACAGGAGTTTGTATTTGCCCCAGAGCAAGGCACTGGAGTTACTAACTACACTTGCAAAGGAATACACAAAAAAAATTCAAATCTTTTCAGCATCAGCGAATCTGTCGGTATTAGAGCTCTCTCGGGTAATTGTTGTTCTTCACATATTGAGTTAGAAGACCATTGTATAATATTTAACATTTTACTTCTTTGAGTGATTCTCAAAACCCTCCAACTTGTGTCCAGCAGGGCAACCTCAAGTACGTCTCAGAATCAACAGTAGTTCTTGGCTGACTGAAGGAGACTCAGTGACTCTGAGTTGCGAAATTAGTGGCTCCACAGTGGGCTGGAGATTCCACTGGTACAAAATGATTCCTCACAGTAATCAGGTGTCCTCAGATATGTGTAAGGAACAGAAATATTGTGAAGAGCTCACCTTAGACAGCAGCAGAGAAGGTGCAGGCTCCTACACTCTCAGCCCTGCTGCTCTTAGACACTCAGGGGTTTATGTGTGCAGAGCAGAGAGAGGAGAGCCAGCCTATCAGTCAGAGTTCAGCCGACCTCAGCCTCTCTGGGTCACAGGTAAGTCATGAGTGTTATTCTTTGAAATTATATTTGGACAAGATCTCTGTCTTCTTGTGTATAAAACGAAATATTAAACTACAGTATGCTATAGTTATATTGTATGTATGTAAATAAGTTATCAAGTAATCTTTTTTTTTTATGTTATAATGCAGCCCTGACTCCTCCCGCCTCGCTGGTCATCACACCCAACAGAATTCACCACTTTTCATCAGAGTCACTTTTAGTGAGCTGTGCTGTGCAGGACAACTCCTTCGGGTGGGAGGTGGTGTGGTATAGGCCACGAAGCCTATCAAAGTGTTCCACCGTGATAAAAAATGCATGTGCTCTGCTCTCCCTTAATGAACGAGACAGTTTACTGGTGTCAGGATCAGTCTGGGGGCACGAGTAACCCTGTCAACATCACAGTGCAAGGTAGGCATTTCTCATCCCATTTTTGTGTACGTGTTGTAGGTGTCAGTCAGACATAGTGAACCTATTCAGTCAATATTAAGGACAACTTTGGTCAATTTCAGCAAGAGCTCTATTGCTCAAACTACTCAGAAAAAAGTGGTTAAAACAGTGCAAGCAGTCACGTATTGTTATATGTGGTTGCTTGCACAAACTTTTTGCACACAATTGTACAGTAATCACATTTTTGTTGTTGTGTAGTCATACTCTGTGCTGTCTTGTAAGGGGTCTGCTGAAGTTGTATAGGTTTTAGGGTGAGATTTGGACTATGTTAAGATGCTAAGAACACCTTTAATGTTCTGCTCCCATGGCTTAGGTGTCAGTGTTAATTCTCTATTCCTATATGAGATGGATTGAGTCAGATTAACCTATAGGAGGCTTACCTCATTCACGTCAGATGTTAAGTTACGTAGTGCATCATCTGACGTGAGTGAGGTAAATAGGAGGCATCCACTGAGTGACTCAGGACATTTGGGTGGATGCTAGTGTACAACTTATTATGTCACAACATTATGAGTTTAAAATGCATACTGTAAGCACAAGATATGAGTGATCTAACCAAGTAGTGAGTCACCAAGAATGCTAAGAAGGCTTTATGTCATAACTCTCTCCATGTTGACTGTTGACTGTTCAGTGGATGATGTAATCCTGGAGAGTCCTGCTCATCCAGTGCTGGAGGGAGATTCTCTGACTGTGCGCTGCATTCATCGCAAAATACCTTTAATCTTAATGGGAGACTTCTACAGAGATGGCTCAGCCCTGAATCAGACGTCGGATGGAGAGATGACCATCCATTCAGTGTCAAAGGAACACGAAGGGTCATATAAATGCCAACGGTCAATTGGAGTAGAGTCACCAGAGGCTTGGATCGCAGTCAGAGGTAGAAATTTTGTAAAACTTTTAGAACGGAAAGCAATGCTTTATTTTGGATTGTTTGGAAACGTGGAACATTGTGGAAATCTGCCACAGATTTGTAATTGCTCACTCAATGGCGGACGATCTGAGTCCAATGTGAACAAATTCAGATGTAATGAACATACTATGTGTGGCTGCTTGAGAGAAAACGTGATAAGTTTGTGAGGAGCTCTGCACACCGTAATAGACATAATTAAAGCAAATCACTTTTTGCATTATAATGTTGTTGTGGGTTTGACTATTGCAATTAGATTAAATGGATGCCTCCTTTGTAAGTTTGTTGTTAACTGTTGAAAGGGGTAAATCTTAAATTGTGTTACTTTCAGCTTCTAGTAGATCCTCTGTGATGGTGGCAGTAGGAATAGGAGTAGGATTGGTCTTGGTCTTTATTCTCTCCATACTATTGATATTGCTGTGTCGATCCAAACAGTTCAAAGGTAAGAAATGTTAACCAACAATATTCAACAATGTATAAGATTACATTCTTCCTGGTGTTTATCAATCTTTTGCTCTTTTCCACCAGAATTTAAGTGGACAGTGAGATTACCGTGAGTTCTCTTACATCGCTTACATTAATTTTGTACACTTGTAAACATTTGTATTGGAATAATTTGACATTTAGTCAGGTACTTCACTACAGCTGCACATAACTGTTTGTATCTCTGCCTCCCTCTAGTGGCCATCAACAGCAACATACCGATCAGAGTTTGACCCATAGTGGTGTCCAATCCACACAGAGAGATGAGGATCAGTCGGAGTATGTGCCACTGCAGAGAGGTTGGTCTATTCACCTTACTGGGATCTGTAGTATCATGATATCAAGTTGTCCTGATGTTCTGAAAGTCTGTTTGAGCAATAATTTTTGCAGAATTTGAGATTTGAGAATAGGCGGAAAATGTATGACATGAAAGTCCTCTGTTCTCTCTCTCTCTCTCTCTGAAAAATGGTTTCCAATGTGAAAAGCTACAACTTAACAAATGAATACTGGATATTTATAAGAATTGTTAATTATGTAAACATGATCTTTTTCTTGTAGGAACAGCAGATGTGTATGAAACCATTCAATCAGGTCATGTGCCCCAGCGGAGAGGTCATTTGTGAACTGGAGAATTGCAGTGCATGCATGAATATGATAAACGTTTAAAGGAATGCACCAGAGTGAATTCAAGCATAGCCCTGCTGCACGAGCCTTCCAACAGCAATATATTTCGCATGAAATGAGAACAGCATAGACCTAACGCGAACGTGAAACACTTTACATTGAGTCAATGTAACCTCAGATCTTACTTCCAGTTTCCAACAGTCAGGTCCCATTGATTCAGTGTAAAGTGCCTGTTCGCTTCTGCGTTCGCGTTCGGTCTATGCTGTACCAAATTATTTTGTTCCACTCGCTAACTAGCGCATTTAGCAAGCTCTTTCAACAGGGCTATGCTTGAATTCACTCCGGTACATTCCTTTAAGGCAACTTTTTGCTGTAAACTTGCTATATAAAAGGCATACAAAACCTTCCAAACATTTCCCAGAGTCTTACTGCCACTTCTAGAACATGCTAATGATGTCTGAGAGCAAAAAAGTTTGAATGTCATGTAAGTTTTCTAGATGGTCAGTTTCCATTTATCAAATAGTGCTTTTTGCATTTATTTTGTCAATGTAGGAAGCCAATTCTCAGAAGACACAGAAGTAGCCTATACAGTTTTTCTACAAGTGTGCTTTAAAGTGTGCTTGAGTCATGTTTAGAGTTTTGCAAAAAAAAAAAAAAAAGTGTACTGTGCAGTGTGTTGTGTTTAGATTGTGATTTTGTCTTGGCAGAATGTGTGAACAGATTGGCTACAAGTGTTAGTAGTTTCAGAAATTGCTCAGAAATAATTAGGGTTTAAGCATCCTGGAAAGAAAATGTAGTTAATGTCATGACCTCAGATATGTATCAGGGAAAAAGCCCTTGTAAAAGAGATTTTTTAATCTCATCAGGTTTTTTCTCCTGGTTAAATAAAGGATAAATAAATGAGATAGGAACATACACACCTACAGAAGTAGCAAGAAAATATCTCTTTATTTCCATATAATTGTTTTAGAGTTATGGGCAACATACAAATAAAAATGTGCAGTTTTTTTTTATTGTTGTTACGTAAACACAACAGCAGAAACCACTGAGTAGAGGTTTCTCATGAGATTGAGCTGCTCCTCCAGTTCCTCACTAGATCAATCTTAAGGCAATGTAGACAGACATTCCCCCAGTGTGCAGTAGCGCAGTCCAGTCCTCAGAAAGCAGACGGCCAGGATCACTGTTGGATATGCTCCACTGGTAACTGAAGCTTGATGGGATTCCTTAGGCGACGTAAGTCACTCTCCACCTGAAGATGCACAAACATACCAAACAAGGCAAGGCACGGGATTAGAAAGAAAGAACCACCAACGAAATAAATGCACACTGCCCTTTAAAATGTGAATACACCTCCATGAAAACATAGATTGGGTTTAGTGTGTGCGGCACCTTGTTTAGTTCTTCCTTGAGCTTGTTGTACTGGGTGATGTCCAAACCCTCTCTGGCTGCAGCACGGTGAAGACGGGACAGAAAGTAACGGTCTTTGGCGTCGGCATACATAAACTCCTGATTGGATGCTGAGACAGGCTGTGCAGGGCTTTGTCCCTGTAAATACAATGTGTGTGTGTGTATGTCATAACATTAGTCCGACCCGTCACCCTAACAAAGGCACTACACAGACACTAAACACAATACAAGAGCAGCAGCAGGTGTTCTTCAGCTGAGATACTGCATCATAGCCTTTAGCAGGCAGCTGGCAGTACTTGCAGGTATGTTGGGACAGCGGCAATATTACTTGAAATGCTGTTTATTGAAGGCATACCAGTTAAGACTGCGTTTTTTCTGGGATTTTCCTACAGTTGAGAATGAACAATGCAACTACATTGTACATTCTCAGCAGTCGATGTAAATGAACTCACAAATTAGAGAAAGGGAACCATGGCCAAGAAAGCCTTTATTCATCCTTTAAAGAGTCAGAGTGCCTTTGACGCTGGAAAGTTAACTTATAGATCTTACCAAATATGCTTTAAATATGTTACAACACACTAGCTTTGCATTAATGTACATTTTTTAAGTGTCACAAAAAGTAAGAGGGTTGTACAAAGGTACCCTCCTGTTGTTGTGCCTACAGTACAGTATTTCTGATGGCCAATGCTGTCCTTTATGTTTATCTCGGCATCCACAGTTATCCAGGATTAGTGTACTTTGTATAAATACACACTTGTACAACAATTCGCATGTGACAATTCTCTATATATTTATATTATGTGTATTTGTGTTGTGTGTGTGTGTGTGTGTGTGTGTGTGTGTGTGTGGGCACCTGCTGAGTGAGAATGAAGTAGGCGAGCAGGCCCATGCTCCAGGTGTAGGTGATGAAGTAGGTGACGGGCTCCATGACGTCCCAGGAGAAGACGTACCAGGTGAGAAAGCCAAGGAAGCCACCCTGCACCGACATGAAGGCCATCCCTGCCCACACGTAGCGCATGGACTCTTCCTGAGCACGCGCCTCCGCACCTGCACGCATCTAGCACACACATACCATGCACACACCACCGTGGGTAGAATTACAACAAGCAGTAATAGTTAAATACTGTCTAATAGCAAAATACTTTCAAGATTAAAAAGTAAAAAGGTAAAGACATCAAAATGTATACAAATATTCATTTTTTTTGTTAGGTAACGCATTCTTCCACATAATCAGGTTACATAAATTATAGATTGTCAATAGATATAGATATCCCTATACCCACAAGATGCGATTGAACAAGCATTAAAACATGGCCTAATGTCCTCCATACTCCATGCTATTCACAGGGCTAAAATGCTGTTATTCGTGCCCAAACTTTTGAATATTTTTGAATGACCAATGCAAGCCTGTGGGGAGCTCTCATGCAGGGCCAAATGTCTCTCTCTCTCTCACACACACACACACACACACACACACACACACACACACACACACCTCCTCCATTGGCTGCAGCTGCTGCCTGAGGGCTTCCAGTCTCTCCAAAAGCTGTCTCTCCTTGAGGCGCTGGTGGTCGGGCAGGTGCAGGGCTGTGTAGAGCAGGTGTACGGCCATCTTCAGATCATCCAAGCCTGTCAAGTGCTCATGGCACAGGTCATCTGAACACACACACACACACACACACACACACACACACACACACACACACACACACACACACACACACACACACAAGGGGTACCCAGACAATACACATACATACAAACATACAAACAAAAGGGAGGAAATCACAACATGTAAATACTAACAGACAATACATGGTCACAACCAGTGGGATTTGGCAGGAGGGGAAACTCAACGTACTGTATATGTGTCAGTACAAACAAAGAAAAATGTATAGAAGAATAACGGGATGATATTCTTTATTTATCTGAGGAGCCGGAACTGCATCCCCCCGTGCCCTCCCCCCCACCCCTGGTTACAACAGTCTGTGTGTGTGTGTGTGTGTGTGTGTGTGTGTGTGTGTGTGTCTGTGTCTGTGTGTATTTGTGTTTCTGTGTGTGTGCTGGAGCTTACCATTAGAGGGTGAGATAACGCTGTAGGTGGTGTCATTGATGACCAGCTGGAAGTTTTCTTTCAGAACTGAGTCCAGTAGAGTAGTGGAGGACACCTTCTCTCCATCTGACCGACACACATACACATCATGAGAACAAGTTAATCAATTAATTATTGTGTTTGTGATTCCATCAGTATGTATGTACTTGTACATGCTCAATTATGGAGATCCACTGTGATGATTAGGCCTATACCTGTAGTGAGTATGGTGACTGTAGGAAATACCTGCCATGAGTATTGTGACTGTGCTGAATACCTGACTACCTGCACAAAATTTGCAAGCATATTTGGACACCCATATATTTGCTTTGTCCTTAAACTCATTAAATACATTGTACAGTTCCCGAATATGATAGTCAATTTGTTGCAACTCCAATAATAAACATACCTCCCAAGATCTGATCCCCCAAAATGTCAAAAATCTTAATCACACTGTGAACAAATCCGGCTTAAAAGGCTTAATATCTCCACAAAAAGATTCAAGCAATGCAATTTCTAAATGCAGAATCTGATAGACAGGCCCCGGATGAGGTTGCATGTCAATGTTAAGGCTTGTATCTGTCTTCAAATTAAACATATGGGTGTCCAAATATGCTTGCAAATTTGTGCACTTTACAGACCTGAAAAGTGGGCTTGGCACTCAAAATTTGGAGGGTCATATCTTCAAAACCATTAAAGGTAGGACACTCAAACTTGAAGAAGTGTCACTGAACAGTTTCTGGGGAATCATGTGAATAGACATGAATGACTCTGTAGAGAGTATGGTGACTGTGATGATTACCTGCAGGGAGTATGGTGACTGTGCTTATTACCTGAAGTGAGTATGGTGGTTGTGGTTACTCCAGGGTCCTCCTTTTTTATGTCAGATAGGAAGTCAGCCACAGTCATCATCATTGGTCTGAGAGGGAAACGGCAAGCCTCGCCGCGAGATGGCAACATAAGCTGAACAACAGGGCGGCCATGACGGTATTGAACCTCAATCACTGACACAGACAAATAAACAGACATATGCTTACTGTAAGCACTACACAATCACCTATTCATTAGAGAAGGAAAAATCCATAGTCTATTGGCAACATTTTGTTGTGACTGTGGGGACTAATATAGATTAGGATAAAAAAATTAATTGCAATACTTTTAAGCAATTAAGCTACTTTCTGTAGGCCCTCTGAGAGATGTAGCCAGATTCACAGCAAAGTAAATCTTGACATAAATCACCCTAATGCTAGAGTAGGCCATGTTGGCTGTGTTGGCCAATTGAGATCTCGTGGATCTCTTGGGATAATGACATCATTTTGGTATGCAAACCATGCTTAATTCCAGTCAAGAGTAAAAAGTCTGCAGTCCAATGTTACTGTGTGCAGTCTCCAGTGTCAAGTAATAGTAGTCAAACCAATAGAATAAAGTGTACCAGTAAAGTACCTACATACATATTACATGCATGTCTTGTCGTCATTCTTGGAACGTGTGCCGTTACACTAGATTCACACAACAGTTGTGTTTAGTTGGCCACAATAATGGACTGAAATGGGCCAATTTTATTTAGAAATGTGAATAAATTAGGATAAAAATACAGTACTATGTGCAGGCCTATTACCAACACCTGTGACTTCTGTCAAAACTAGATGCTCTGAAGTGACAATGTGTCTACAGAACTTTTTCATGAACATCTTGTATCCTAGTTTTGGGACTCCATGGCATGTAGCCTGTTTGTAGCCATGTAGCAAGTTTGTTATTCTACACTTAAAGCCTTGTTTTCTGATCATTTCTGATGAAATATAATGCTCATATATAATGCTAATGATATTTTAATGAATGCCTCCGGTCCTAGACATTTCTGTTGCAGTCATAATACCTTCCCACATTGACAGAAGGTGCATCATTTATATCTGTTCTCACCAATATCAAAGGATACTAGTTCCTGAACGAGGAAGTAAAATGGTGACCTTTCAGTCTTTTTTGCATTGGATTTGGATTCCCATCTCTGCTGAAGCAATATCCAATCAATTGCATGTTTCATTTGATTTAACAAGAGAAATGAAATATTGCCGGGGGGTTGCCCACTGAGAATGGCTGTGCGCTTGGTGCTATAGGTTTTGTCAGGTTTTCTCTCACTCCAAAAGCTAAAGTCTAACATGATGTAAAATCCATAAGATGTGTCTGGTATGCTCTTCATCTTGCTCCTTTTTGTCACGGTTCCCCAATGTTTTATTTATTTATTTATTTATTTACTTATTTTTGGTTAGTTTGTTTAGTCTGTCCACTAGATACTGTATTATTCTTGAGCTTAAGAGATAAAAACAACAACAACAACAACAACAACAACAACTGCAACAACAACAAAAACTCGGATTGTGTAGCTACTGACCTGGGGGTGGAGCCAGAGAGCTGCAAAACACAGTGGGAAGAGTAGCGGGTGTTCTTAGCCTTTCCTGACAGAACACACACAAACACACAATAACTATTGTTCTATTTTGACTTCTTAAACAGCAGTTCAACTGCTATACCTATACTCTTTTGTCTATGGACTTCCCATTATCAATGTTGTTATGAATAGAATAGCAACATCCGGTAGGCTACTTTGCCAGAGAGGGGGATGATCCTGGCATTCCTTAGACCTGTCTGGACTGATACCACAAAACATTCCATTTATCTTACCTAAAGAAAGGTGTGTTTGCGTGCCTCTGAGTGTGTGTGCACGCGCGCGCAAGAAAAGAGGAAAAGACATGATTCCCCGAAATTCGTACAGATAAAAGGTCCAAGGAAGTCTCCAACTTACTCTTAACTAAGGCACAAAGAGTTTTCACAGTTGATACAATAGTCAGACGTACAAAATACATGCAAGCGTGCAACTAGTGGAGATATTCCGATTTTCCAGCCTACTTACGATAAAAAGCGGTCGAATGGTCCGAACCCTGTTGATGGCTCCGAACCGAAGAGTGAGGACGCGCCCTAGTGAACCCATCTTGGGGCGCTAACAACACTTTGCGGAACCGCCTGACTTACAAAATCACACCAAGAGGAAGGTTTTCGACATCGGAGCCGGTTAGTTGACATCAAACCAATTCCGCCCATGCCCTCTGGCGGTCCGCAATCTCATTGGTGGAGAAGCCTGTCGTTTCAGAGAATGCTCGCCAAGCATTCAAGTTACTTGAAAAGGAAATATTCAACAGCGTGTCTGCCTGATGGAAGTCAGCGATAGTCTACCTGGCACAGTAACCTAGATTAGACAAACTAATGCATAAACTGCAAGTTTAGGCCTATAGCACCATAATCAGTAGTACTATGCTACTGGAGTCACAGAAATTAATTGATTACACAGAAACTTCTTTGGTATTTTGCTGTTGCAACAATGCTTCTTGGCAATAAATCTCTCTGCCTGTTTAGGCGTTTGTGGGATGGGCAGAAGAGCAGTGTTGGCCTTGCAGTAGAATACTTAAAAACAGACACTAGGCACTACCAGGTCCACTATAGAGAAACTCTTCTTTCCAGTGTACCCCAGTTATGAATACAGATAGATATGCTTCCTTGTGCTGCAGTATACCGTCTTGGCTATGTCAGGCTACCACAAGTTTCAAAATGGCAAAACTGGTCTGGGACATTTCATTGTATGTTTTTTTCAGTCTTGTAACCTCATCTTCATAATGTTTGTACAGCTATGCCCATACTCCAACTTCTTTGATAATCAATACTGATGACACATCCTCACAGGATGTTGACTACATGACTTTATAAAAAATAGTACTTTAATCATTAAAGCAAACATAAACATTTTAACTTAATTGTAACATTGTACAAAAAAAACATCAGTCAAAATAAAACAAAGCATGAAAAAAGAGCAAACATAAAAAAAAACATCCTTCATTTTCAGTAAAGCATGTGTTCACCCGCAGCCATGAAACTTGTGGGCAGCATTCTGAGGTCATCATTGTCGCATAGTGGCATGAAAAGGCTGTGTCCCTTATTCTTAACGTCGTCACCGCTTGGCCAGGCAGTGGACTGAGAGTGGCAGCATTCCTCCAATCTCTCTGTTTAGAGTTTCACAGGCAGAGGTGCCTTGCAGTGCCAAACTGAAGTCACAATTGGGCTGTGTGTGTGTAAGAGTGAGAGAGAGAATGTGCACACACACAAACACTTGTTGATATACAAGCATCTGAGTGTGTAGCTTGACATTTTCAGTGATAGTTCTGTGTCATTCAAGCATAGCCCAGGTGCACAAGCCTGCAAGTGGAATGAAAGAATTTGGAACACAAACAGAACGTAAATGCCAACGAGTAGTTTACATCGAGTCTACGGCACCAATATCCTTCCAAACTGAAAGTAAGATTTGTGGTACCGTTGACTCAATGTAAACTGCTCGTTCTTATTTGCTTTCTGTCTACAGTATACTGTTCCAAATTCTTCATCCCACTCTCCGTCTCGTGCAGTTAGCAGGCTGGTGCAACAGGGCTAAACTTGACGGACACCTACAGTAACTACCTCTAAGTGTATGATGTGTGCATCACGTGTGAGAAGAGGCAGGAGAAGCTGTGCTTGAGCGTGATCCATGAAGTGTTGAGTACTAAATAATAACTGTGCATTCCCCAAGGCAGGTTGTACAAGCTCAGTCTGTCTTTTCAAAGATTAAAAGTCCTTTTCACACTTCTTCCAGAAACTTCTTTCTTTGTCCCAACATGTTCAACATTACACTTTCCATCGTCTTCAACAGCAGGGATAGCAAAGTGGCCAACACAGTGCAAAAGTGTGTTTGTGTGTGTGTGTATATATTCACACATCTGTGTGCATTGGCAGTGTCTACTCCTCCCGTGTACTCTGGACCATAGAATACCTGCGGCACGGGTTCTTAAAGCAGGAAGTAGGGATTGGGATGGGCCAGGCAAACGTGCAGGGAACCGTGCTGCGCACATTCTGTTCCAGGAAGTTGAAGATTGGGTTCCACCATGTGTTGCTCAGATAGTTATGTGGCGACCCTCGCATGGCCTGGGAAAAATGAGCAGAAAAAAAGGAGAATAAAGCAATCGTCCAGATAAGGAGCTTTTTGAAAGACTCCATTAGATATGGAGTTAGATAGAGTTAGATAGATACATGCCCATACTGAGGTACAGAGGAGGCAGTCATGAGAAAACAATCTTCAGTCACACTTTAATTAAAATAAGATGTGGTTATGTGGTTGCTACAACAAAACGGCCAAATCATTTGCACGAGTGTCTCAACATCCATGTGTATCAGGGTGTGTCTTTAGACTGAGAATTTTCATGGCAGAGAAGTAGTATGCTTCAAATAAACAACTGCATGCGCATGTGTCGACATGTGTATGGTATGGTATGGTATGTACATGTGTATGGTATGGTATGGTATGGTATGGTATATGTGCATTATGTGTGCGCCAGGCAGCACATACCTTGTTGTTGGCCATTGTGTGGTACCAGTAGAATATTCTGGTGGTAATGAAGTATGCCACCAAAACGTCAACGGTGTAGTGATCATGGGCCAACAAGATGCAAACTATACCAACCGAGCTTAGAAACCAGCAGATAAGGTGATACCACCACATGGAGCGTGGAGAATCTGTAAACATGACATGAAACATAAATAAGTATCAAATAAAACCTTTACCTCATCAACAATACAACTGACAAGACTTTTGGATGTAAGTTGGATTGGATGGAAATTCACAGAGATGTGCATGTAAAGTTAATACAAATATGAACTGCAAATAAGTTGAATGGAAACTTGCCTCGTTTCTAACTAATTCTCATTCACAGAGCCAGGTCTGTGTAGCACATATTTAAAAGAACTTTAAGACAATCTCAGTGCCTAAATGAGCAGAGCTTAAAGGAATAGTCCACCTTATTATGGAAGGAGTCCGGCAACTCTAATTTTAGCTTTAGCTTAGCACAGACACTGGAACCTAATGTTGCCAAAGAGTTGCTACTTTAGATTCCATCACTTATGCAAAGCTAAAGCTAAAAAAAGAGCTGAAGTTGAGGTTGCCACACTAGGAAGACACATGCACTGAGAACAAAATGCTTTTACCCACATACTGTATTTAACACCAGGTAAGGGGGTGAATAGCCCAATTTCATAAAAGGGTGGAGTATTCCTTTAAAAGTTGTAAAAAAAAAAGAAGCTGTACTTACATTCCCTGATGAAGAGGAAGAGGAGCGTGAGCATGACGGTGTGGCCACTGTACAGGTAGTCTCCACACATGATGTGGGAGCCGGTGATGGACAGGCCTCCTCCAGACACCATCTGCATCATGCGGTACACTTTGCCCTGGGCATCACCATACAACTGGGGCAGAGAGGGAGGAACACAGCCAATCAGAAATCACATGCACAGTAATCTCTTTGCCAATAAAGCGGTGCTCCGGACTGATTTCAAGCATAGCCCTGTTGAACAAGCCTGCTAAACGCATAAAGTGAGTGGAGTAAAATAATTTGGAACAGCATAGACCCAATGCGAACGCAAAGCCCTTTACATTGAGTCAACGGCACCTCAGATCTTACTTTCGGTTTCGAATAATCAGCTTCCATTGATTCAGTGTAAATGTAAAAACTGTTTGCTTCTGCATTCGTGTTCGGTCTCGTGTTCCAAATCATTTTGTTCGACTCGCTAGCTAGTGCATTTGGCAGGCTTGTTCAACAGGGCTATGCTTGAAATCACTCCGGAGCTATCCTCTACGTAGTGACAGAGACCAAATAAGAGGACACTGGAGACGACAAATAAAACTACAGAAGGAAGGAAAGAGAAGAGTGAACAGGAAAGGACAGGGAAGTTTTTGCACCATGCAAATAGAAGAGTAGAGTCCACATGGCATTTCCTCCCCTGTGCACATTTATTCCATTTGTTCCAAGAGAGAGAGAGATTGAGTACTTAGAGAAAAGGCACTCCACCCAACATCCTTTTCAAAACCCACAGCTTTCTTTGTGTGGTCACTCACTCTAAGCTCCTCTACTGTAGGAGAAAGTCTTTGAACTTTGACTCATTGTTGCGCTATTGTGGTCACAGAAAGCATCAGAGGAACATGGGTGTGTTTTTCTGATGCAGAGCAGGGATTAAAGGAGACATAGAATGGAAAACCACTTTTAGATTGGCTTTGATGAATTAAGAGAGGTTGAGCATGGTCAAAGAGCCATCATGAACATGAGGCATGGTTCTGTCCTCTTTCATATGGAAATCCTACATTTAGAAATAGCCACTAAATCATGGACGAATTAGAAGTAAAGCCTACAAATGATGTCAAATAGCACAAAGCCATTGCAGTTCAATTAAGGTGGCCAGAGTGAGGCGTTGTTTAGGCAAAAAAAAACATTTCAATACACATCTTAAATATGAGATGTTAACTAGGCTTGTAAAGTATCACTTGATCTTTTTGACGAAATACAATTGAATATATTGTATTTTAACATCATAAAATAAGGTAAAGTACTCCATTAATCCATTCTATGTCACCTTTAAGTACGGTCTTTGGAATTTTTTGCCCTTGACGGTACCTTCCAGGCAGTGCTGCCCTCAAGGCGCTATTCCACTCCATTTAGGGTTAGGATGAGGGTTGAGGGGGTTAGGGTTAGGAATA
Organism: Sardinella longiceps; assembly: GCA_027497455.2. Lineage (NCBI taxonomy): Eukaryota > Metazoa > Chordata > Actinopteri > Clupeiformes > Clupeidae > Sardinella > Sardinella longiceps. The sequence goes on along the minus strand of JAODXP020000028.1, from coordinate 9,278,535 downwards.
GGGTAAGGGTAGTGCCTGGAAGGTGCCGTTGGGGGCAAAAAACACCATTGAGCATTAAATACTCCTAGTCCTCACACAATCCTTCCCATCTGCAAATAGGCTCCCACAGACCCACATCCCACAGACCCCATGCATATGCACTCTCATACAGCAGTCTATGTTGATCTCCACAGCTTTGGTTTGAAGAGTGCAGGTTTGATCATGTCTGTTAGGCCAGCTTGGCCAGTATAGCAGCAGCAGTTAGTTAGTTAGTTAGCTAGTTAGAGCAGGCTAACATTTAGATTGGCAATGTATTACTGTATGTGTAAGGCACAATTAGTCCATCCAGGCTATGACTATGGTCTATCTGTGGTTAGCCTACTCTATCTATGGTTACCTACCTATGTATTGTCTGGATGTAATATTGTCTTTGTTTGGATTGAAATAATGGGCAGCAGTGTGATCATAGCTTTGATGGCAATGTTATGTTTGCTATTTGAGATTGTTATGATCAAATAACTATATTGCTGTGTCCAATTTCAGTTCCCATTTCTCTCGTCAGATGAGTTGACCAATCACAGGGTAGTTACTTGTGTCTCTCTCTCTCTCTCTCTCTCTCTCTCTCTCTCTCTCTCTCTCTCTCTCTCTCTCTCTCTCTCTCTCTCTCTCTCTCTCTCTCTCTCTCTCTCTCTCTCTCTCTCTCTCTCTCTCTCTCTCTCTCTCTCAAAAAAGGCTATTTATTTAGATTTAGAACCAAAGCATGACGGTGTTCTTGCTCTATGCATGGGAAAGGCCGACAGAAAAAGAAAGAAAGTTCTCCATCATTGATAAAGGAAGTTAGCGGGTGAGGTTGAGGCTGAGGCACCTACCTTTGGGGCACAGTTCAGGTGGACACCAGGTGGGGGGAGAACAGTGAAGTACATGGTGACGCAGCGGTACAGATACAGAGTCCCCTGGATGAAGAAGAACCGGCGGCTAACGATCGCCCTACACACACACACACACACACACACAAATGAAATAAACGCATTCTTAATATTATGGTGAGCAGAGACCCTGCAGGCTTTGCATACAAAACCTGCTTGTGGACATATTAAACACAAACAATAACAAGCGCACACGGCACCTGCATTTGAACTCACTATCAGTCCTTCATTTGTTTACTCTGTGGGTTAATATTATACTCTGCTTGCCTTTGCACCACTTCATCAGCTTCTGCTCTGTTTGTTTTGCCACATCTTTGCTTATTTGACGTCTGTGAAATGTTTGATTTTTAACTGCGCTTCTGTGAGGCTTGGAGACAATGATCATTGTACAAACAGGTTTCCAGATAAATGTATGTATTGAGTTGATAAGGTTTGGAATATTTCCTCCCAGAACGGTTGGGAACAAAGACTGGCCATTCAACCCACAGGTGATCGTGACACTTGTCCATACCACAAGATATGTGCTGCACTGTGCATTACGGGCACTACGTGTCAAATCTCACGTATGTGTCTGATTGAGAGAGAGACAGCAAAAAAACGAACACAAGTGTGTGTGTGTGTGTGTGAGTGAGTGCGTGTGTGGCTGTGTGAGTTTTAGGGGGAAATAGTGAGTTGAATATAGTGTGATTGTGTACCTCTCTATGCATTGTGTGTGTGTGTGTGTGTGTGTGTGTGTGTGTGTGTGTCTGCGTCCTCACCTGTGTTTGAGAAAGAGCAACTGCATGAAGAAGAGCCCCACCAGCAGGAGGGCATTGACCTCGGAGACGAAGAAGGCTCCAGGCATGCGGGGGAACAGATCGAAGAACTTGTCTGGCAGCGGTGGCATCTGGCTGGGCACGCGCTCGTGCACCATGGTGATCACGCCCGTGGTGAGCACCAGACAGGAGCACGCGTACACAAACGCCACTCCCGTCTTCCACCACTCATTGGGCAGGGGGTCGGACGACTGTGAGAGACGGGATTGGCTCCCGGTGGCTCCTCCACGGCTCGAGATCTTGATGCGTACGTAGTCCTGGTTCTTGCGCAGCAGGCCTGCACGCAGCGCTCGGGCCAGGCGGCCATGTTTGCGGCCGCCGTCGAGCGTGTCCTCGGGCGATGGGGGATCAGGGGGTGAGCCTGACTCCTGGGCAGGATGGGGGATAGTCTCTATGGCAACTTCCACATGGTCACCACTTTGGCTGCTGTTGCTACTGCTGGTCGACTTCTCCCCTTCCCGATCATCTAAAAGTTCAGGCGCTGCCATATGCTTGGGTGGATACAGTACAGACCGTCAGCCAAAAAGTAGCCACCTGAGGTAATTCCCCTCAAATGCAGGTTATACAAGTAGATCCTGATTGCTTTCCTTTAGTCTTATCTTCCTTCAGTTGATAACAATCTGTAAATACAACAGTGTACCAAACTCAACATCAAACTAAGTCAACATTTACACATTTAGCACATGGCTGAATAACTTCATAAAATCATTTACCGGTATTTCCATTTTGCGAGTCTTCTAATCTACACCACTTGTCTAGATTAGGGATCAGATAATCCCATTGGCAAGGCTTTATGGCACATTCCAATTAAATCTGCAAGGGTTTAAGCTTGGCTCAAAGGCAAATCATAAACCGATGGATTTACAAGATTATTTAAAGGATTGCTTCAAGATTCAAGCAAAAAAGAATCTTATTTAAATGAGTTTACAGAGTTAGAAGACATTTAGATCATCCAGCCTAATCTGGGCCTTTACGAGCAATATATGGTTACTATCTGGTCCAAACAAAATAGAAATGTGACCATCTGCTTTCAGGAGATTAGAATTATCAGAGAGAATGTAAGAATTTACATTGTGATATATTAAGAAATGATTGGCTTATCCAAGTTACACATTTACAGTATCCACCCAATACCAACACAGTCTCATCTCTCTCTCCCTCTGTGTGTGTCTGTGTGTAGGTGTAGGTGTAGCAGTACAGTGTAGTGTGGTGTGTCATATAGAAAAATCCACCTCCATTTCACATGCCTGTCAGTAGACATTAGTCAACGGCAGTGTTTGTCCGAGAGTTAACTCTACCACCACACCTTGAAACCTGTCTAGTCACACACATTCTTGCTCTTCTTGCTCCACGCATACATACTCACTCACTCACTCAGGCATTCCTCCTGATGGCCAATATGATTATGATAGCCTATGTTTAATGCAATATAAAAATGCAAGGGCATTATGGCCAACCCCTTATATCCACAAAAGAAACATCTTGGGTTTTGGCAAATTGCGACTGATCGTTACCGATCTGGCCTCTGCCTATATAAATAACCTCTGGACCCACTTATCTGCCAATCCTGAATACATCCAAACAAAGGCCATGTGCATCAATACAAGTGACTTGACACCATTTCACTGGAGAAAATGGACTCAAAGATTTATTCTATAAAAAGCAGAGCCCAAGGAAATTTGAGAGAACCATAATCAATGGTTACCAGAAAGGTAGACAAAAAAGTTTAAATGCTCAAAACGAAGTTTAAAATCACCCCGCCCCCTCTCTCTCTCTCTCTCTCTCTCTCACACACACACGGTCTCACCCTTAATGAAGGGCAAAACATCCACTGTGCATGGTGGACACCTGTAGGCTTAAATGTACACCTGCACACTTCCTGTCAACCTCTAAATAGACCAAGGCCAATATATGAAACGACGCTTAATACATTTTCTGCTTGCCCACGGCTGGGAGTTTAAAAATGTGGCAAGACAACAAGGGCACTCGTTTTCTTCTTCCCCAGTCTGGTCAGCCCATGCGAAACAGTCTTCACACATCAATTCCAAACTCAATGACGGCGGAGATAAGTTTTTTTTCTGGTAGACCTAACGTCAAAGGGTGTTTAAGAAAACGGTCACTCACTCACCTGTCTATATGTAAATTAACGTTGACGTTGATGCGCACGACATTTGGTAATAAGGTTAACTTTGGCCAAAAGTGATGGACCCTATCGGACAAATGGAGGCAAGCAATGTGGAGGCTAATGTTAACATTAGGCTACTAATAGACGGAACTTCCTTTTACTCCAATGCCTTCTACTAACGTCACCACGTAAAGAAAGTAAATTCATTTAAGCGATTATAAACTGAGCTGGCAAAAGCAAGTTATTGGTATAACGTACCAAAGTGTGTTTGTTGTCAGGTGAATTTCTTACTCCTCCTTAGCGCGCTCCTTCTGTTTGTGGGCAGTCTCAAAAATCACTTCAGTAAACTTAATCCAGTTCGTTTCGTAGTCCTTTCAGTTTCGGGCTCTTCCACGATAGCGTGAACTGCGCCTCCGAATTATCAACCCCTCCTACTTATGTTGCGCACCTGTCCGAAACGCGAAACTCTGACGCCCTCCGTTTCCGGTAAAAAATGACGCACCTCTGTGTACTCGGTCATCGTTTGTCATTGGTTAGTTATGTTTCACTGCGATCCCTTTATTAGACCTCGAGAGTCGCAGAGAGGTTGAAAGGTTGTCTATGAAAATTAGAAACTTATCAACCTTCCATAAAAATCTTTTCTGGACCATAATCTTATCGTATAGGCTAGCCTATGACCTTATGTCAGATTATGACACAATGTTAATAAATGAATGTGTCGTTAATCTAAATTTATAATTCATATATATTTTATTTTTTAAACAAATTAAATTAATGTGTGGTTTTCGCAAGAGAGAAGCCTTCCTACTTTCCTATAGGATCTTTTCAGTGTTGATTTGCAGTTTTCCTGAATCCCCACTGGAGGGAGTTGGTAGCCTATGAGAGAAAGATCTATGATGGGATTGCACTCATAGGGAAGGAAGGGGGTTCTTGTCAGTATCAGACGTCAGACATTGTCCTCGGGGTGTGTCTGTTTTCACACAGAGACATTCATTTGAGCAACGGTTCTCAAAGTGCGGTCTTGGGATCCCCCTGGCCATCATGTTGGCCATCATCATGTTGCCAGGGAACAAAATATAAACTTGCCTTATGGCTGGAGCCAAAGCATTGTGCTCATTACTTGCACCAGCCTTGCATTATTATTATTTTACGGGTGCATCTCATCAAACTGTAAAAACACATTCCTGTGAATGGAGAACAAAATAATATGTGTGAGACAAACATAAACCTGTTATACATATACAGAATAATGTAAATAGAATTTAGCGCACACTCATATCTTCTTTTTTCTTAAGTTTATTTTGACAAACGTTTCGGCCGTTTGGCCTTTGTCAAGGTTTCAATATATTGAGTTAACCTTGCCTAGCAGCACCTCCAAGAGTGTGCACTCTTATAGCCTACTATTGACTGATTTGATACATATACAGTATAACAGGTTTATGTTTATCTCACACAATATTATTGTTTTGTTGATATATATATATATATATATATATATATATATATATATATATATATATATATATATATATATATATATATATGCCTACCCTTGAGAAGAAGAAAAAAAAAAAACCTTTTAAAAATGGCCATGTAGTGCTTTGACATGCCTATGCAAGAAAATGCAAAATGCAGGTATCAAACAGAACAAATGGCAATAAAACCTAAATGGTTAAATAAAATTGATAGAAATTATTTTATCATTAAAGCTTGAGAGCCCATGCATTTGATGTTCTGATGAACACTGGCCAGTCCTTTGCCACATTAGAGGACAATCATATCAAAGATCATGGGAACCCCAACTACAGCAAACATGCATAATTATGGGCAATTCCACGAAAAAGTCAACCTCACCTTAAAAATTAAAGTCTCATCTACATGGACATACAAATTATCACAGAAAACTAGCAATACAAAAAAGAATTGTCTTGATGTAAATAATAAACGGAGCAAGTTTTGAAAGGATATCTATTTGCTAATTTTTTTCACCCTACTCAGCCATAATGTAAGTCTATGGAGGGGCTTATAATTAGCATAAAGTGGGTGATAACCAGGGGTTA
>JAODXP020000028.1:9265130-9267630 GCA_027497455.2 Sardinella longiceps | reverse complement strand
TATATGTTTGTTTAATGTTAAGCAATCAGAACAGAGCCACAGTATAATCGACCTTATTCAATATATATATATATGGGCAATTCCACGAAAAAGTAAACCTCACCTTAAAACTTTAAGTCTCACCTACATGGACATACAAATTCTTTCAGAAAACTTCCAATACAAAAAAGTATTGTCTCAATGTAAATATTCAACTGAGCAAGTTTCGAAAGGATATCTGTTTGTTAAAATTTTTACCCTATTCAGCTATAATGTAAGTCTATGGAGGGGCTTATAATGGGCATAAGTGGGTGATAACACACACAAAGCTGCAATGCTATCAGTTATTTTTCATTGTTATATTGCTATTTCTCTTGGTACAGGTTAAAATCCACCGTTCACAATTGTTTTGTATCGTTTTGGAGGGTTTTTCCAGACGTCACGTCCATAACGTCACATCCATAACGCCATGTCTCCCAATGAAAACCAACTTTTTTTACATTTACATTTGAAATTAAGTCTTTCTCTGTCTTTACTGAGGTGTCCTGTTTGGTAAGAATGTAGTAATATTTACATTTCTCTAGAAATTTCACACACTTCACAGCAAAAACTACGCTCTCTCAAAAGTTTGTCCGTTTTTCGTCACGTCCATAACGCAAATTGAAAGGCTCATATTCTTATGATGCAAATCATGATATTAATTTTTTCTGTTTGCCTGTATTCAGCCATGGAGTTTGCAGAAGAATATGAAAAAAATTGTGAAATACTGCTAGGTTTGCGGAGGTTATCTGGCCTTTTGTTCATCAATAATGCACGAAAATGTCACGTCCATAACGCTGGAATTGCCCATATATATATATTTTTTTTTTATTCCTTTTTTTTTGGGGGGGGGGGGGGGGGGTGCTTAGGGCAAGTTGACAGTGGGCAAGCTGGAGCTGGAGATGGAAAGAGATAAACGATAGGCATATGGACTCAGCTTTTGCCGTCTACTGTTTGACAGCACTTAGTAGATTGGCCAAGTAGTTGAAAGTGTGTGTGTGTGTGTGTGTGTGTGTGTGTGTGTGTGTGTGTGTGTTTGTGTGTGGTTGTGTGAGCACATACACGTTTACACATTTACATGGACACACACTGCTCGCTCATATGAATTTAAAATGTTCAGTAAAAGCCTGGTAACTGTGGTTACCATGGTTAGGTCATAGGTCATGAACTCCACAAGGTAGGATCCTGGAATATGTCTAGCATGTATGTATGCAGTTTCAGAGTGCATTTGTTGGTGTGTGTGTGTGTGTGTGTGTGTGTGTGTGTGTGTGTGTGTGTGTGTGTGTGTGTGTGTGTGTGTGTGTGTGTGAGTGAGTGAGTGAGTGAGTATGTAAGAGAGGTAGAGGGATATGATGATATGTGTTTTATCTCTTTGTTGATGGTGTGACCTTGTTTCTCACCCACCACCTCCGCCTTCCCACCTCCTCTCTAAGGCACCTGAAATCTATCTCTCTTTCTTTCCCTTCTCTTTCCCTCGCTTTTATTCCTCCCTCACCTGTCGCCATGCTCACCTAGCACAAAGAGAAGCCGTCTGGGAAACGCATTCGATACACCACTTTCATTTAGCCAGACCTTACAAAGACCTTGAGGTTGTAAAAGTGGGGAGAGGTGGGGTGGGGGCTGGAAAAGAAAAAGAGGCAGGAAAGAATGTTCATAATGTTTGTGTGTGTGTGTGTGTGTGTGTGTGTGTGTGTGTGTGTGGGATACCGTGATGGACTGAGGGAGAGAGAGGAGGTGAAGTGCCTGTGTGAGTCCGCAAACTCTCTCTCAATCAGCGATGATTTACAGAGCGTTTAGCCAAAGATCTGACAGGGAGGGAACAGAGATGTATATCAATCCAACATTCCAACTATTTAGACATATGTGCACATGTGCATGCAATCTCTCTCTCTCTCTCTCTCTCTCTCTCTCTCTCTCTCTCTCTCTCTCTCTCTCTCTCACTTTCCCCTTCCACACTCACACTCATTTATCATTTTCTCAGTTGTGATAGTTGTGATGCCAACAGCTACGTCAATATAATTGATGAATCATTTGTTTGTAGCTGTTTTGGCATGATGGCTTTTTTTGAAAATGGGGAGGGACACGTTTGACCAGATATGACTGGAGAACCCAGCATGGTCCGGTCTGCGTGTATGTATATTTGCCTAGATATGTGCATGTGTGAGTGTGCGTACGTATGTGAGCATACTTGTGTGTGTGTGTGTGTGTGTGTGTGTGTGTCAGAAATTGACATCTAGAGAAAGGGGGTGTGTGTTTGTCTCTGGATTCACTATATAAGAAACCACTCCCTGGAGAAGCGCACAGGTATACAAGAGGAATGAAGGTAATAAATTAGTTTCAATATTAATGGTCAACAGAGACCTGCCTCACATTGAAAAAAGATCGTGAGATTCTCTCGTGTGTCATACCGCCCTGTAAGAATGCACAGGTGCTCGTGGCTTAAATTGTCTCTGATGCTGGCAACTTTACGCATCGGCGACAT
>JAODXP020000028.1:9235130-9257630 GCA_027497455.2 Sardinella longiceps | reverse complement strand
TCAGTATGTTGGTTGTTATTAGAGTTTTATTAGTGTTCCAAAGAGAGGATGCCATGTGGTGTGAATCCCAACACGTGCGCTACAGAACAGCATCAACACTCAACAGCCTTTAAATAAACAATCAGGCTCTAAAGAACAAGGGGACAGAGGACATCAAGTCTATTTAAATAAGCAGCACTCTCTGATTCCACTTCTCTTCGCTCCTCTTGCCTGGAGCCCACCACCCTCAATCCACCCATTATCCTAAAAGCCCCAACCACACCCCACCCCACCACTGTGGCTTTCTCCTATTATATATGCTCCCTCTCTTTTTTCTTCACCTCTCTTCACTCTCTCCTGTTCTCCACTCTCCTCTCCTCTTTCACTCCTGCTCTCTCTTCTCCACAGCTCCATAGGCCCCACTGCCACCCCCAGCGCCCCTGATGGAGGCCAGCTCCAGGCCATGACTGAGCCAGCTGTCGGCCTCATCTGGGCCTGACTCAGGAACATCCAGGCCTCCAGGGACTGCTATGAATCCATCAGCAGCAGCACAGGCCAAACCTGCCCTATCTTGTGCTGCTGCTGAGGCTCCCAGTCGAGAGGCCCACTGTACCAGCCAGACCAATGGAAACAACAGCACTACTGGGGGGTGGGATATCAGAAGGTCTTTTGAATGCATAAAGCTGTCAGTCAACATTTTATGGCCAAGTCAATATTAGTGTACTGCAGGGCTCCTCTTGAATATTATTCCAGTGTTCTGTGGTATAAGCGGAAAGAAGGGTAAAGACTCATTTGTTGTGTTTTCACCAAATTTCAGGTGGGTGGACACACAGACTAAGCTCCAGTGTTTTAGTGCTGACTATAAGTGTATACTCTCATCTGAACACCTTGACTGCACCAAAAACCATTTCAGTGCATACTTACATACTTAATATTCACATTCTATACTCAGCGACGTACTCTCCAGGGCACAATTTCTATATTATAGTGTAATCATTCTTATTTTTCCCTAAGACACAACTTTAAGATGTTTTCACTCATAATTTGCACCAATTTCATGATATATTTTTCTCTCCAATATCCATGAGCCAAGACACGCCTTCAGAGCTGGGAGTCTATTGCGTTCAACTTCACACTGATTTGTTCGCCCAAAACGTGTAGGACAAGACACGTAGCAAAAGTGTGACAGTGACAGAGTCAGTCAGTTAAAGCAGCATATTACCTCAGCCAGTGTGAAACTACAGACTACAGAGGCAAAATCATGTGATTTTAATGGAACATCGGCAATGTGAAAATATCGTCTGTACATTAAAATGTGTGGTGGGGAGCAACTCTCTCCCTCCACTCCGGAAAGCCCTGAAACCCCCCCACCGCCCCTTACACCTCTTTCTTTCCTGGCTGGTGTGAGCCCGTAGTGAGCCATGAGACACACACACACACACACACACACACACACACACACACACACACACACACACACACACACACACACACACACACACACACACACACACACACACACACACACACACACACACACACACACACACACACACACACACACACACCCAACACACACTCATTCTAGTGTCCCAGCAAAGGCACTGAGTCAAAGCCAAAGGCTCCCCAGGCTCCAGCTGTATAAAGATGACATGGACCAATTGCTGTGGAACTAAACCAAACAGCTCGGCCATGTGATCTGCAAACCCCCCCAGTGGGCCTGCACAACAAGCCCCCTCAGCACTGCAAAACATGCGTATGCTGCAGTCATTGCACTTGGATTTATGTGTGTGTGTGTGTGTGTGTGTGTGTGTGTGTGTGTGTGTGTGTGTGTGTGTGTGTGTGTGTGTGTGTGTGTGTGTGTGTGTGTGTGTCTGAAATCCCCCAGTGTCTTGCTCTCACTGGTTGTAAAAACACATCCCAGATCGGAGGAAGGCCCATTCTCCAAACACACACACACACACACACACACACACACACACACACACACACACACACACACACACACACACACACACACACACACACACACACGCATATAAACACTAACACGCACATGCACGCACACCCACACACTTATACGAACACACACACACACACACACACACACACACACACACACACACACACACACACTCTTAAATCTTTGTGATGACCTGGATGTGAACCAGCCCCTCTCCCTCCCATCCCAGAGTCCCAGGGACATGTCCCTTTCCGAGCAATAACACAGGCAATTAAGCGCCAAGCTGCCGTCCGTCGGCTAGCTACAGAGGGCAGAGTTTGATGTCATGATGGTCCCAGGACTGGACCCCCCTCCAGGAGGCCGAGGGGGTGAGTGAGGGGCCCCTTTCTAAGACAGAGAGACAAACTGTATCTGGGGGCCACATATTTGCAGAGGGGCCGCAGAGGGAGCATGGGTCAGTATGAGTCCCCTGAGTGAGTTTGGTTATGTGAGAGTGATGGTTTTGCGTCTTACCATGTAGGTATGTGCATGTAGGTGTTAAGGTTAAAGTGAGGGAGAAGTGTGTTTGTTGATGTGTGTGTGTGTGTGTGTGTGTGTGTGTGTGTGTGTGTGTGTGTGTGTGTGTGTATGTCTACAAGCATTTCAGTGTTTCTGTGAGTGTTGTGGGGTGTGTGTTTGTTGTGTATGTGTGTGTGTGTATGTCTACAAGCATTTCAGTGTTTCTGTGAGTGTGTGTGTGTGTGTGTGTGTGTGTGTGTGTGTGTGTGTGTGTGTGTGTGTGTGTGTGTGTGTGTGTGCAGACCTGCTTTTCTCCGCTGGTTTTCTTGAAGTTGTTTCTTCAGCTGCTCAATCTCCTCCTTCAGTTTGGCATTCTCCACCAACAGCTTCTTCTCCTCCCGCACCGACTTCTGCAGCACTATACAACACAGCAGGAGTCATTAGTGTGTGTGTGTGTGTGTGTGTGTGTGTGTGTGTGTGTGTGTGTGTGTGTGTGTGTAAGTGTGTGTGAGAGTGAGAGTGAGAGAGAGAGCGAGAGAGAGAGAGAGAGAGAGAGAGAGAGAGAGAGAGAGAGAGAGAGTGTAATGTTTATTGGATTCCCAGTGGCTGGATGATGAGGTTTCAAGTATTATATATGAGGTTTCAATATTATATTTCTCTACACACCCGTGTGTGTGTGTGTGTGTGTGTGTGTGTGTGTGTGTGTGTGTGTGTGTGTGTGTGTGTGTGTCTGTGTGTGTATAGCTTATACAGACTGAAAGTTATAAATTGACCATATATGCAGATATGCCGTAAGTATTATCTATTGACATTACAGTACATTTAAAATATGAGTATTTATGTGGTCTTAAATTAAATAGTTAATCATTGTTACTTGTAGAATTATATTTAAAAGTATTTCATTGTTCATATAATTTCTGTGTGTGTGTGTGTGTGTGTGTGTGTGTGTGTGTGTGTGTTCTCTTACATGCTTTCTCTCCCAGCAGTAACATTTTTTGCTTGAAGAACTCCATCATCTGCTCCTGCTCCTTCCGAGTCACTTCATCATAGGGAGGCCGACCTGGAGCGGACATCGCTCACTGCTCAACACACACACACACACACACAGGCAGAACAAGCAAGGGAACAAGAGGACATACACATACACACACACATCTCATAATCCCAATCAATCCATTTTGAAAATGCATACACACACACACACACACAGACACACACAGAGCAAGAGAGAAAGAGAATCTGAAGAAAAGGAATCCAGTCAAACGGACACACAGCAACAGCTGTCAAACACAATCCTGGGGCTATAAATAAGTGCACACTCACACACACACAGTAGCTCACGTGTCTCACAACGCCCCACAACACATGGGCAAATCAACAGCAATTCATCTCGCCCTTGTTGCTCAATCTCACACAGATACAACTATATGAATTAAAACATACTGCGACACACACAGACATCAAACCAGTAATCAAACTAGGATCAAACTGGTGTATCTACAACATTACACCAGTTAGGATGAGGTATATGAAAACAAATCATTCTGTCATTCTATTTACCTAATAATAATGAACACACGATACAGATCAATATTTTTGCCATATGGCACAACATGCAGGAGAGTGTGTGAATGAATAACAGATTGTGAAGAAATGTTGTTTGATTGTGTGTCTAATGTGAGTATAAATGACAAATGTCTTGGTAAAGCATGTGGTATTGTAGCTTGGAGTATTATAGGGAAGCTATGTTTGTTAGAGAAGTGTGTGTGTATGTGTGTTTCTGTGTGTGTGTGTGTGTGTGTGTGTGTGTGTGTGTGTGTGTGTGTGTGTGTGTGTGTGTGTGTGTCTGTCTGTCTGTCTGTCTGTCTGTTTCACCTGTATGACGAGAGCTCAGGCAAGAGAGGAGAGAAGAGTCCAGTCCGTAAGAAAAAAGCAAATGAACGACAGATCCCCTCCTCTTCCTCTCTCTCTCTCTCTCTCTCTGTCCCTCCCTCTGTCTCTCTTTCTATTCCTCAAAGCCCCTTTCGCCTCTGTGAATACCAACATTCTTAATTTAGAGCACTGGGACACATGCAGTTAGGATCAGATTCCCCCCTGAAGAGAACAGGACCCCCCCTCTCTCTCTCTCTCTCTCTCTTTGCCACCCCTCCTCCCTCTTTCTCTGTCAAGTCTCCTCAAGGATCTCAACACCCTTTTTTAGTGAACATTTAATGCATTGCCTGCTGTGGAATACTTTATTTACTAAACATTGGAGTTTATAAATCAAAATTGTTTGGTACCTAAAGTAAGTCATCATTCATCACTGTTCTCTATTAGTGATAATTGGTGATAGAAGGACTTTGGTGATACTTAAATTGTTTAATCATATCATAATATCAGAAATGTTGTTGTTGTTGTCCATGTGCTGCTTTCTTGGCAGTATCTTCATGAGAGAGAGAGAGAGAGAGAGAGAGAGAGAGAGAGAGAGAGAGAGAGAGAGAGAGAGAGAGAGAGAGAGAGAGCAGCACATTCACCAATAGGAAACATTTGAGCACAGTACTTAAACATATTCTGTAGTGTTACTGTAGGGGAAATCAAAGTTTCTTTTATCAGATATCTTAATTTACCATTTTATTAAATGTTTTATTTATTTATTTATTTATTTATTTATTTCTGCAAGGTCAACAGCTTCATTGCAAGACAGCAATACCAGTACAGATATCACTGAAATACAGATTATCCAGCATGGAAGTTTTCTTAACAGAAAGCTATAATTCCAAAGTGAAATTTTTAAAAAAGAGATCATCACCAAAGTCACCCTTTGCCCATTACACATTGACCTCACGTTGATCTCACAGGTTGCCATATTTCTCTATTTTAGTGCACTGTCTATTTCCTTAACTGCTTCCTGGCCTTGCATTTTGACAGCTGAGGTAACCACAGGTCAGTCCACTGGCCCCAGGCCTCTGTAAACAAGCTAGTTGGAGGTTACTGACGAGCGGTTTCAGAAAAACAAATGTTGTCCAGGAGACATCTTCCTCCCTAAGTCACTTTGACATGCTGGGAACACACACAGGGGTGATGGCTGGTCTTCCGATGCTCTTGAAAAGTCTGACTGACACCAAGTTCTTTATTGAATATATCTGCCTGCCTAGTGAGGAGAATAGGAAGCCCCCTGGATGTCTGATATCAATATAAAGATTTTAAACTGAAGATTTAGGGATCACCATGATGAAGCTAGTATGCAGAGAAAACAGAAAAAGCAATGAGATAAAGGTGACAAAGCATATTGACATATTGATCACTGCCAGTGGTCCAGATTTCCCCAGAGCTGATAAAGAGTCAGGTGAGCTCAGGTAAGCTCAGGTGAGGGGGTGGTTTCTCCAGACAATGGCCACACACTCATGCCAGATGACTCTCTGAGGAGTCGGACTCTTCGAGAATTCAACACTCTGCATTTGACTTAGGATTGTCTGTTCCCCTTGGCAACCGCAGTAGTTAAGCCGTAAAAAAATAAAACTGTTGAGAATCCTCAAGGTGTCAATGAGGGTTTTTCAGCATGTTTGTGTGACGCCAACGGGGATGTTCCTAACGAGCGGACGAGCTGAGGTGAGTGACGGGGTGCTGAGAGGTGCTAAGCACAGAGGAGTGGGGCCAAGCCAAAATGGTGACAATAAAAGGGAAAAAAAGAGGGAGAAAGAAAGGGAGACGGAGACAGACACACAGGTCAGAGAGTGAGAGAGGTGCCTGAGGGGTCATGGGGGGGTGGTCATCCTTTATGTGGTGGGACGGACAGAGCACAGGTGTGTGACCTTTGCAGAGCTCCTGCCTACAAACACACACACACACACACACACACACACACACTAATCGCCTACAACAAAACACAGAGCAAACAAAGCTTTTAGTTCCAAAGCAAACAGAGAGAACGAGCCTTGCGTGTTGTTGAATGTACTCCTTGTATATCAATGCAAAATTGTAATTTTTCTTACCAACAAAATTGTTATATATATATATATATATATATATATATGCATGTACTTTTGTGTAGCCTACATGTTTATGCCATACTGCTTTGAAGAGAGAGAGAGAGAGAGAGAGAGAGAGAGAGAGAGAGAGAGAGAGAGAGAGAGAGACATCTTGAGGATTAGTGGTGAGAAGGATCAGGAGTGGTGTGGGCATGTGTGGAATGAGGGGCCAGGGGATGGACTGCTCTCTCAACTCTCAACTCTGGCCCTGAGATTCCCCAGTGCAGCGGGCGGCCCAGTGCAGGGGCTTAACTTGGCCCTCTCCTCTCCTCTCCTCTCCTCTCCGCTCCGCTCTGCTTTACTGCACCTGAAAGAAAGGCCCACATCAAGGCTGCACCGCTCCATAGCCCCGGGGGTGGGACACAACTCCCACAGGACTTTCCCAGGCTCCACTGCTCCCTAAGCTGCAAACCGTAAACTGCACATGGAGTCATGCACGTGGTGTAGAGTGTCCCAAAGTCAAGATCAACCCAACTACAATCAGATTATCCATCAAGATATTCTAGTCCTACAAAAACACCAGTAATCCTGGTAATGATGTGCATATACTATGCAGCACATGCATAACAAAATCTATAACGATCATTTACATCACAGTGTTCGTGTAGCACTCATACTGGTTTCTCTCATCTCTGGTTCACATTGTGTTCTCCAACAATGACACTGACAAGGGACAGACACACACAATGTTGGGAACAAGAGCTTGCAAGTCCTGATGGTATAATCCCAACGTCTGGTGCTGTGGCAGTGTCATCCATGCCTTCAATATTCACCTCATTCCTCAAGACAAGTGTCTAAGTTGAAAAAGATGCTAATGTGTAGTGAGGGAATGTTTCTTCTAACGTCTTCCAGACCTCCACACTGGGCTGTTTTTGGGGTGATTCATGATGCTGAAACCCTAGCGGCTGGAAACAGGAGAGGCATGGAGATCCACTCAGTCTGTCTGTCTCCTAGCCACTCCTTCCTCTCTGCACAACATCTTCTTTTGTTGATAACTATCACTACATAAAAGCAGCTCACCAAAGGGATAGAGAGAGAGAGAGCGAGAGAGAGAGAGAGAGAGAGAGAGAGAGAGAGAGAGGAAGAAGAGAGGAACTCAAAGCAGACCAGAGGGTATCTGATACCTTGTTCAAAGCCTCTGTCCGAGAGCTTGCGTAAGTAGCTCCATAGACACATAGTAAATGCCTCTGATTTTGAAGTAAATCTTTTTTTATGTCTAAACGACTCTCTGTTTACACACCAGTGGGAGAACATCTTCTTTACGCAAGCAAAAGAAAAAGAAAGGGATGGAGAATAGGAATAAGAGAACAGAGAATGAAAGGGAAAAAGATCACTGATGGGGGGCATAGATACTCTGTGTGTGTGTGTGTCTGTGTGTGTGTGTGTGTATGTGTGTGCGTGTGTGTGTGTTTGAGTGGGAAAGAGCAAGGGAAAGAGAGGGAGGGAGAATGCATGTGTCTGCATTTGAGGAAGTTTGCCATTGACTCCAGGCTTCAGTAATTACCTGCTGTAGTCAGGGGCATGGCCTATCCGTAAAGTGATTTGTAGACAACACCTGTTTCTCACTGCCTATGTGAGTAAGTGTGCTTCTGGAGAGTGAACACCTACACTGTGTGTGTGTGTGTGGGAGTGTGTGTGTGTGTGTGTGTGTGTGTGGGAGAGAGAGAGAGAGAGAGAGAGAGAGAGAGAGAGAGAGAGAGAGAGAGAGAGAGAGTGAGAGAGAGAGAGAGAGAGAGAGAGAGAGAGAGAGAGAGAGAGAGTGTGTGTGTGTCAAATTAGCACCTGTGCTTTTATGATGTGGTTGAATCCTGCTCTGAGAGACGCGTCTCAACAACACCAGTCAACATATTTCACCGAAACCTGAGAATCGAGTAACAAGTTCATGATGCACACCATATACCATCCCTCTTTCTGTCACACGCACACCCACACTCACATCACACACACACCCACACACACACGCACATCACACACACACACACACACACACACACACACACACACACACACACACGCACATCACACACACACACCTTATGGGAAGAGTTTCAAAGAGCACCATCGTGAGTGAGAGTGACAGCTGAACATATTTAATGTCCTGTAGTATAAATACAGCTGTGGACACACAGCAATCTTCAGTACAGCATACATACATATAGTGAACACACAACTCCACTGTGTGTGTGTGTGTGTGTGTGTGTGTGTGTGTGTGTGTGTGTGTGTGTGTGTGTGTGTGTGTGTGTGTGTGTGTGTGTGTGTGTGTGCGTTGGACGTATTACACCTCCTTTAAAGAGGCTTCGTTAAAGTAATGCATGGCAGGAGTTTATAATTAAGTATAATGTGTGTGTGTGTGTGTGTGTGTGTGTGTGTGTGTGTGTGTGTGTGTGATGTCTACAGTAACACACCCTTAGTAGCAAAAACATGAGCATAACCTGGGTTAGTGTTTGGCTTAATTCAGTGCTTTTCATCCTCTACGCTCTCACGGACGGAATGCACACAGTCAGATTACTGATTGGCTGATGCAGCCAAAATATTAACCATAATAATGAACAATTACAAACAAACAAGGACAATAATAACAAAGCAAAAAAAAAAACAACAACAAAAAAAAACAAATATTATAAAAACATTGCCTGTGAAATGTTTTAGGGTCACGGTAAGGAGTGTGTGTGGTGGTGGGTGGGGGTGGGGGTGGGGTGGGATGGGGTAATCTGAGGTGGGTGGGGCCTCAGGTGCTGCTGCATAGTCCTCTTCGTAAGCTGATGTCATCAACGGCTACCTCTCCCCTTCTCCCTTTCCTCTTCTCACCTTTTATGACAATCTGTAGAACACACACACACACACACACACACACACACACACACACACACACACACACACACACACACACACACACACGGTTCACACATAGAGACAAGACAAGGAAAAAAGCAAATACAGGAGGTGAAAAGTGTCTAAGTCCAACACACAAACACACACACATCTGCTCATGCAATAGGCTCCATCTAAAATGTGCTTGCCAGTACTTACACACTTTAGGCCCCTCCCCTGTAGGGAGATGTGGGTGTGTCTAAAATGTGCTAGTCAGTACTTACACTCTTTAGGCCCCTCCCCTGTAGGGAGATGTGAGCGTGTCTCCAGCCGTGCCCACCAGTCCTGGTCCAGAGAGCTGTGCTCTGACCACGCCCCTTCTTGCCAAACACCTGCAGGGTGCCGGCCTGGTAGCCCACTAAGTGGCTGCGGAAGGAGAGGCACAGCGGACCCGTCACAGAGCCGAAGGGGATCGTCAGCCGCGCACCTCGCACGCTCCGGTGCCCCGACCGCATCTCACCCACCGCCAGGTATCGTCCACCTGAGGGAGGGGTGGGATAGGGGAAAGGATGAAGAGAGACACAATGTTGAGATAAAATACGAAAAACACATTTACATAGACACACACACACACAAACATACCGTTGGGATCATCTCTGGACTCCCAGTGCACGTCTCCCTCGTTGTCTGTCAACCAGGGACACACACCCTCATCAAATGAGCAGCTCACAGACCCAGGACCTGTTCAAACACACACACATACACACACACACACACACACACACACACACACACACACACACACACACACACACACACACACACACAAAATTACAGGTGTATCAACTTACTCAGCTATTTATGAATGTAAATCTACAGTATATGTGAGAGATTAAGAAAGATCTTTATGTGTCTCTGTACCTACATTCAAACAGAAGCTGAGGCACAGACAGACAGACAGACAGACAGACAGACAGTCAAGAGGTCATGATATTGGGTCTTACTTGCTTGGTCCTTGGCATAATCTCCTGTGAGTCCCAGTTCAATGTCAAAATCCAGGTCAAACAAATTATTCTGGTTTTCTTTGCGAGGGACTGAGACACACACACACACACACACACACACACACACACACACACACACACACACACACACACACACACCAATTACTTCACATATATTCTGTCAGTCATTAGCTTGATTTTTTTCTTTCACATCACAAGTCTGCTTCTCTTCAGCTTTGGCTAATTATATGTAATGGATGTCAAGACATTAGCAAGTAAATTTCATTTCAACTAGTTTGGACTACAGCTTTAACCTCACATCTGACTTGTAAAATGTCTGGCCTACTTATCGTTTACACTGTTTTTACCATCTTACACTAAGTGAGCAACAACTTGTGGGGTAACAACAGAGCCTGTTGAGGTGCTTAGAGAGACATCACTGAAAGTACTGATCCGTCTAAAAGAGATGCTTTTTGTGGCTCCTAGTCTAGACACTGTGTTCTGTGAGACACTCGACACTTACACCCTTATTATTGCCAACAATGGCATTAAGATGATCCTCATTCCTCATTCATTTATTCCCAAGGGTGAACCTTAGCAATTAGGAGAGACACAATCCTGCCCTTTGGCTAGTGTTCAGAGAGAGTGTGTGTGCAGTTGCGTGCACGCACGTGTGTGTGTGTGTGTGTGTGTGTGTGTGTGTGTGTGTGTGTGTGTGTGTGTGTGTGTGTGTGTGAGTGAGTGCGTGTGTGCTTGTGCGTGTGTGTGGGCTTGGACTTACTGTGCACATCCCCCCTAGGTTTAGGTGTGTCCACAATGTTATTGTTGAAGGTTGTGGTATCCACAGCAACAGTAGTTATGACTACAGGTAGAGTGGTAGTTGGGACCGTAGTTGGCTTTTTGGACACTCTGACAGGAGTTGGGCCGACTGTTGTCGTGGTTATTGCTGGCCTGGTGGTCTGAGCTGCAGTTGTGATCAACTCCGTTGTGGTTGAGGTTACAGTCGTTGTGCTTGTTGGAGGATCTGTTGTCATAGCAATAACATCTGTGGTAACAGCCACTGTGGGTGTTGTAGTGTCCATAGTCGTGAGCTCAGTTGTAGTAGGAAGTGTTGTTGTTGTTGTGGGTTTCCTTGTAGTTGTTGTTGTTGTTGGTTTTCTGGTAGTAGTTGTTGTTGTTGGTTTTCTAGTAGTAGTTGTTGTTGTTGGTTTTCTGGTGGTTGTGGTTGGTTTTCTTGTTGGTTTCTTAATCACTTTAGTGGGGCCCTTGGTTACCCTGGGGATTTCAGGGAATGGTGGGAAAATGGTGACTCGCTCAGGTCTAGGTGGCTGTATGGTGACCTTCAGCAAAGCTGCAATCAACAATAACCAATTAGTCTTTGGCATAATCAAACTGTAAGTATTTCACATGACACACACATTGGCCACACCCACTATATAAGCTGCTGATACGACAGGACCACAAAATAAACGGGGATGATAGTGAAAAAATATCCTGAGCCTGAACTTTTCTTTCACCACAAGGAGTTGGGCACGGCTGGGGTGCATCATTATCAATACTCATCACCTCTACAAGGGTACAATGAGAAAAAAATGTTTAAATGTTAGTTTAATCCTACTTTAATTACACCTCTTTATATCTCAAAGCAAGCATTTTCTTCCACAGTCATGTTGGCACGTCTGAATTCAGACACAGTGCCTGAATACTATCAGGCCTGAATAAAGACTCCGGTCCGCAGACAAGGTCCGCAGAAGACAAACAGATTGTGCTCAATGCAGCCTACTGCTAAAGAGGAAAACTAAAAGAAGACATACATATAGTCTACTCTATACACATATTTATTCTTCCCCAGAGCTTTTTACTCAATAAGAAATGAATAAGAAAGTATATTTTGCTAACTGGTTCAATCAATCTCGAATGTTTAGCATGTTCCCAACGTTGGGTTTCTCAGATGTCCCAGATGTTTGGTTAAGAGGCTTCCCTAATGTCTCTAGCCTAAATAATGTCACGCTCACACTGAGAAAGCTCCCAGAGTAAAAGCCTATGGTGTGAAAGCCCATAATAAGCACTTCTCTTGCCAAACGTAGAGAGCTGTAGCCCTCCCTGGTAAAACAGCCTTCTACTTAATCCAGCTGGCAGACAGGACAACATCCTTTCCCACATGACTCATTCATCACAGTCCTCCGCTCACATGTCACACAAATGTCTCTCACAACTTTCAAACACAAAGGAAACCAACTGCAGCCTCAACACTTCAGCCTACATTGTTTTTGCTGGAATATAAATAGTGCCTCTGCTTTGTCGTAAACTAAGCTACTCAACAACTGTTGATTCTGGAACATGCGATATCTACTGGGCCAAGTAAATCCAAACAGAACACAGATTTGGTTGTCAAGTCATCTGGTGCCATAGAGCGTGATCATGAAGGGGGCGTTTGTCTGTCTCAGGTGAGGTATGATGTGTGTGGGAGAGGAGAAAAGGAAAGAATAATTACGTCTGCAGAAGAGGCCTCTCCCATGAGCACTCTCTTTGCATTTGCACTTCCTGGACCCCGGGGTGTCGAAGCAGAGCGATCGATCACCTGTGAATGCACACAGAAAACAGAAGAACACATAATACGTTACATAAAAAGACACACTTCAACACAGAGAGATATACAGAGAGAGTGAGAGAAGGAGAGGGAGAGAGAAGTTGACTGTTATGACTGGACGGGGACCAAAAAATGGCTCGGGCATTTTTGCCCATGGCGGCCCACCATGATTTTATTCAACAATAACTTCATGGCAAGCTAAATAAACACTTTAAGTTGGACACATTGTATGAACATGAGACATTTAATTGGACTAGCCCAATATCCTTCAAGAATATTATGAGTAAATTATGACAGCCCCGGACATCGGCCCACCGGGCATTGCCCTGTATGCCCAATGGGCAGTCCATGCCTGGTCGTGACATAGTGTCTGCTTACTGATGCACTGGTATCTGCCATTGGCATAGCGGAGCGTGAAGCCAGGGTGACACGTGCACAGGTAACTCCCGAACGTGTTCTGACAGCGCCTGGAGCGAGGACACACGGCCAAGCCCGTCGCACACTCATCAACATCTGCAATAAACACAATTAATAACAATCAACAAACATCTTTCACCGCTAAGATTCAAAAATATATTCTATACCGCATCATTCCAATTATATTCTACATCATGACACCAATACTGTAATATTTACAAAATAAACAAAAAGACGGCGTTCTAAATTGCTAACTTGCTAGGGGCATCCGAAACAAAGTTTTTAGCAGCTGCCTTGTTACCTTCTACGGCAGGTAACTTTGTAGAGAGTGAAGACAGCGAGGCAGCAAGTCACTACCTTCCCGTTTCGGACATAGCTATAGTGTGGTGCATTGTGCAGTGAGCATAACTCCTATGAGTTTTTGGCTTGGGCATGTCTGCAGTGGGTTTTAAAGTTCAGACAGGTATGTGTTGTTTATCAGGGGGCTCCGTTCTGTCTGTGTACAGACACCCATAACCCTTATCTGGACACTGAGACCTCACTCACAGAGAACTCACGGGCCCATAGAATCCTCTGGAAAAGTGAGGGACTTAGACTGGCAAAGGGAATGTTATGGTAGCAATTAGCAACAAGGTCATTTCCCTGTGTCTACTGTTTGCCTAAACACACGCACTAAAGAACTCACGTCCATTTAAGAGACAAACACAAAAGCTAAAAGAGTCTATCGCTAACACTGTTTGCGGACTCATAAAACAGAGCAAAAATATTTATTTCAATATAAAACAACAATATTTAAAATATCTTTATTTACAGTAACATTGAATTAATAAAAATCCTGTTATTAACATGTACGTGCATTCAAAAGCAAATGAAGAAAAGTGGTTTGTGTGTTCTTTCCTTGACTGAATCTTATCTCCAGACTACAGTGTTCTGGCAGCATAGTGAAGAGAAGAGAAATGTTAAAACACTAACATGGGGGTGTTTGGAAAAATGACTGAGCCTCTGAGACAGGGATTTGGCTGGATGACTCCCCATTGGTGTAAAGCAGTGTGTGTGTTTATTTGAGTAACTACATATCCGTTTCCCTGTATCAGTGTGTCTGAGCATATAGCCCTGACTGGAAGTACAGGCTCGACTCAAAGGGGACATAAAATACCAAAACAACCCTTGTTAATGTGGGTGTATTTGTACTGAAGCCAGAGTGTGGTTATGGTGTGTGTGTGTGTGTGTGTGTGTGTGTGTGTGTGTGTGTGTGTGTGTGTGTGTGTGTGTGTGTCTTTAAAATACGTGCCTACACAAGTCCTCTGGTCAGGTCCGAGCTTTAACCCTGGTGATGGACAAAGACACCTGACCTCTCCTTTCTTCATCTCACAGCCATACTGACAGTTAGCCAGAGCACAGGTACGAGCTGAGAGAGAGAGAGAGAGAGAGAGAGGGAGGAAGAAAGAAAGGAAAGAAAGAAGTGGGAAAGGAAGTTTAGAACCCTCTGTGTGAATTGCGGTTATTGTTATGACAAATCAAATGGTGTTAGCTCATAAAAAAGCATCCATGTACAAACAGACACAAACAGCACACACACACACACACACACACACACACACACACACTGACATCGGCAAGTGTTGTCAGCCATCATCATGTATCCATTGAGGCAGTAGCACTTGTAGCTGCCAAGAGTGTTCACACATCTGTGCTTGCAGGGCCTTGGCTTCAATCCACACTCATTCACATCTACAGAAAGAGAGAGAGAGAGAGAGAGAGAGAGAGAGAGAGAGAGAGAGAGAGAGAGAGAGAGAGAGAGAGATCTTTATTCTTCACGGTCGTATTAAAGCCCTCGTTGACACTTCCACATCAATACACTTTCAGCACATCTAGAACATTCATACTCTTAGCAAGAAGCTTTACAAGCAGATGTAAAAACAAAAGCAGAAGCAGAAGAGCCTCTACGTCCTCCTTCAACACCATATGCCAGTTATCTCAAGCCTTACTGAGAGACAGATAGAGAGGGAATGGGAGAACGAAGTGGGTGAAAAACAGATACACAGAAAGAGGGAGGAAGACAGAAAGACAGACCTGAGACAGAGAGAGAGAGAGGGAGAGATAGAGGGAGAGTGGAGGCGACATCGTCTGCACAGAGCAAAGCAGAGGGAGGGGCAAGAGAGAGGGGGGGATAGAAAGAAGAGACGAAAGACATGGGAAGATAAAGTGAGGGGAGAGAGAGAGAGAGCAGGAAAGAGGGGCGGAGAGAGAGAGAGAGAGAGAAAATATGGGGGTGAGGAAAATATGAGCAGGGTGGAGGGACAAGGCTAAGAAAAAGAAAGAATGAATGAAAGAAAGAAAAAGAAGGAGGGAGAAGAGGACAGAAAGGGGAAGAATGTGTGAAAGAGGGAAAGAGAAGGGGGGGCTGGTAGTTACTATGTCATCTACGGCTAAGAGTGTCACAGGTTAAATACGGCCTCTGCTCCCACTGAGCCCAATAGAGGTCAATCCCTCTCCTCAGTGTGTGTATGTGCATATGTGTGTGTGTGTGTGTGTGTGTGTGTGTGTTTGTGCATAGATGTGTGTGTCAATGAGTGTGTATGTGTATGTTAATATAAACACACACACTTACAGAAGTATGGATGGAATGTTTTCGTGTGCCTCCCTCCATTACACAGTCTCTCTCTGTTCCTCCTTCCCTTTTTTCTTTCCCTCTATTTCCATTGTTTATGGGAAGGGGGTCAGTGTCCTCATCAACTATATGCTGACAAACTCTTTTTGGCGCTGCAACCACTATGGGGCTATTTATATTATGCGCGGATACATGGTTGTAAAGCAGGCTTTAAATTAAAAAGAGGATGTTTGTATACATAGTTACTATTGATGTTACACAATTTATGCTGTGATGTCTACAGTTTGTTCACTTGGTTTATGAATGTAGTGTAAGTGTATCTCCATACTTTCCATATTTATTTGTAAATTCTGTAAACGATTGCTTAAAACATTGATAGGCACATGCTAAATGTGAGTTTATAGAACTTTGTGTGTGTGTGTTTGTGTGTGTGTGTGTACCTTGGTTGCAGGTTTTGCCAGTATATCCTTGTTGACATTCACACTTGTCTGGACCGACACATTTACCATTTTTACAACCTGACTCACATACAGCTGTGGAGACAAAGACGTAGTCAGCATTATCTGTGTGTGTGTATTTGTGTGTGAGTACACCCCTATCTGTGTGTATGTGAGTGTGACATTACAATAAAGAAAAAGTAACAACTGTGTAGGTGTACATGTTTTTGTCAAAATTACATGATCGTGGTAATAACTGTGCATCTCTCATGATATGTAATGTCCATAGTTGTTTATGTTTAATGCAAGTGTAGGCTGTGTGTGTATGTGTGTGTGCGTCCCTGTGTGTGTGTGTGTGTGTGTGTGTGTGTGTGTGTGTGTGTGTGTGTGTGTGTTTTACGTTGGCATTCTCCCCAGTTGACTCGTTTCCAGCCCCAGCAGCAGTCCACTTTGGAGCCATACCAGCATAGGCCATTGGTCAGCTCCAGTGGCTTCGGTAACCTGTCAAAGGCTCCGTGTTAACATCTGACACAGATCAAGCCATGGCCTTAAGGATGCTAACAGGTGGGCCAGCAGCCACAAATCAAAGCATCTTGAAGGCAAATACCCAGTAAATCATGTTTACATGCATTACAGCTCCACAAAGAAAGACCAGCGCCATAACATCCCATTGTACAAGACTGAGGAATTTCTCCTTATCGGTGAGAGTGTGTGTTTTGTTTATTGGTTGGTTGCATGTCTTTTGCCATCACCACACCATGACCCACTTGTCTTGGAGCCACAAACACTCTCAGGCACCAATTTGTGAAACGTGCTTTAGCAAATGTCTGCGCGTGTGTGGTCCTGTGGTGTTTCTGTGGTAAAATATTCACACCATCATGTTCTCACAGTCACGCGCTCACTTTAAGTCGCCAGAGGCGCGATGATTCCACGCGCAGCACATATTTCGGCCTTTGCCACTCGTGTTCGGACTTGAACAACCGGAGCTGCTCTAAGCGCGGTCCCGCATGCCCGTTCTGCCTCACTTACAAAAAATGCATCCCCAACCCCCTAACACAACCACAGACACAAACTATACACACAAGCTCTTACACAGGCATGAGAACATGAACACACACATAGCCAACTCACTGAGACCGGCTATGCAGAGAAAACGCACCCACAGACACTGAGACTTTCGCACAAAACTTAATCCGCTTACTTTCTATTCACCATTAAAGGCGCATTATTTCCTTTTAACTTCTGTAAGCGATATTACTCGCTGGATGTAGGCTGCGAATTCCAAATAAATAAGTGGATATCTAGTTTTCAAAAAGATTTGTATTCACTTCAATTGTTCTGCCAGTTTAAGAAACTTGGCCAACTACCGCGCATAGATCAAAACTTGATGAAGTAAAATGTAAGACTTACCTATTATCAAAATCAACGCCTCCTACGAGCCCGGCAGTGCAACAGAGCGCGAGCTTCAGCCAAAACTCCATTCTCGCGCTCTGGGTCCGCTGTCAAGCAGTACTTGAGAACTGTAAGCCGACCCTGCCGCGCACTCTTTCTTTTTGCAAGTGTGTGTGTATGTGTGTGTGTGACTGGGCTACGAGAGACCCGGGGAGGGGAGGGGTTGTCGGGGACAGGTATTCCTAGATCTGACCACAAATGAAATGGGTGACGGATATCAGTGTTCGTGCTGTCGGTTTCGGCGCCAGCCTCCGTCTCGTCCTGAGCGTGTGTGTGTGTATAGGAGAGGGAGTGTTTGAGGAGAAGCTACGCTTTTTTCCTCACCTAAAGGGTAACTCTTCCTAGAACATGATGGAGGCACTCAGCCTTTACTGTTGCCTAGACTACGATATGCAACACGTGCAGGGCAGGTTCTTGCCAAGTTAAACCAAAGTTCACCTTAGCCCTTTGTGCATCAGAATATCTGAACGTGGGGAAGTAGCTGTAGCTCTTAGACAAAGCTGTTCCATCATCCAAAAATCCTGTCATCCGATTTTTTATAGTAAAATACGAATTTCTCAGTCATTGCATTATAATAAACAAAACAAACAGAAATGAAAAAAAAAAAAAAAATACAGAAGCACAGTCAAGTTACATTTGTTTTTTTCTTTAATGGGTCCTCACCAATTTTCAAAAGAGCTTGGAGGCAAAAACACAGGAGAGCATAGTCATAAAACACTTACTGGAATTGACACACCTCTATGGTGAAGTCCAAAAATGAAGAAAAGGTAAAATGAAAAAGCTGGAATGAGGAGTGACTTGTCAGGGAAGGGGTGAGTTATGACATGTATGTGGAGTTAATATGTAGGCCGGGAACCATGTTAGAATGATAAGATCAAAGCCTGAGGTATGATCATCAATATGAGTACTTGTATTGTTTCCTGAGGGTAAAAACAGTGTGTGTGTGTGTGTGTGAAAGGATTCATATTGTTTAGTGGAGAAGTATGGCGTCATACCTGAATGAGAGAGGGATACTGTATCATGTTCCCTCGATAAGCCCACTGCCCTATCCTATTGTTTGTGAATGCATGTGTGTGTGTGTGTGTGTGTGTGTGTGTGCGTGTGTGTGTGTGTGTATGTGTGTATTTGTGTAAAGGGCAAAAGTGCTGGTGATGGACTGAGTGAAAGTTTTATATAGAGTGTCTTTGTGAGAACATGTGTAAGGAAGACAAAGTGAGTGACAGTGTGATCCAGAGAGCTGTGACAGTGAGACAGAGACATCGAGAGAGAGAGAGAGAGAGAGAGAGAGAGAGAGAGAGAGAGAGAGAGAGAGAGAGAGAGAGAGAGCGCTACGGGCTCTGAGCAGCTGTTCATGTAAGCCTATTGTTTATTGAGTTTAAGAGTTACAGCACCATCTGCAGTGCTTGGCAAGAACTATGCCCTCTTCGATATGACAAAGCCCAGCTGCTTACTCGCTCCTCAGCATGCCAAAAATGCTAAAAAGCTTTTCCCCTCATCCCTTTCCCTTTTGTCCTGCTCAACTTGGCACTAACCTCACAGAAGTCGGTGGAGACGGCCGGGGACCGTACAAAGACAGTGATACGATCACAGTTCCATATTAGTGGTCCCACTATCCCCCACTGCCTAAAACTACACGGAAGGACTGACAGACTGTCATTTCAAACTTTCGTTTGATCTTGTCATGAATTTGAGTTGCTCATAAGGATAGTTGTGAGGATTGGCCCAGAGGTATGTGGCTGGGGGCGGGGGGCTGGGATGGGGCTCAGTAAAGGGGGTAGAGGAAGGTGGGGAGGGGGGGGGGTGACTGGATGGTTGGGGGGATGGCGGTTTGTGATATCCGGAACTGTAACTGGCAGCCAGTGGCGCCCGCTCAGATTACAGCTAATTTAGTGTGCAAAGTACACATGCCCCACTTACAGTGAAGCATCTTCCACACTTACAGACTGTGCATGGTATGTGCCTGTGTGGCTGCCCCGACCTGCACATGCTCAAAAGTCAACTCTGAAACAGAATCGTTTCTCAACAAGTTTCCAGAGAAGAAACTGTGTACCGCCACAATTTGTACTTATTATTGAAAGGTGAACACAAATCTATAACTGATGACTGTTCCCCATAAAACAAAGTCTTGATGTGCCTGAAAGTAGCTTAGAGAAAGAACAGCTGCTTCATACACCACGACAATACAACAGAGTGTTGATTAAAGGTGAGCTTGGTGAGTCAAGTACCGGTACGCCCATTCTGCTACAGAACAAAGCAAGACTGAATGATGCAGAGCACAGCTGCAAACACTGGCAGTGGAGTTGGGTTTGGCAGATAAACAGCAGCACTGGTGTGAAGCATAGTAGAGATCTCTTAAACACACCACACCACTGCCCATTAGTATTACTTTAAAGCAGTGGTTCTCAAAGTGTGGTCCGGGGACCACTGGTGGTCCGCGAGCAAGCTCAAGTGGTCCGCCAATTGATTACCATAATGATGTGCGAATTTAGCCTGTGTCATTATTTTAAGGCCAAAGATTAGTTGTTCGCTGAATATAAGAGGCAGACCTGTAATTTACTTAATTACTGTATTAACTGTTTATTAAAGCATTTGAAGTGCCTACTCTATGAATTAGTTGGTTAAAGGGTAGCAGCATGTGACTTGGCGAGGGGGTGCAATGGCAGGTGGTCCCTGAAAACAATTTTTTGGGGGCAATGTGGTCCTCGGTCTGAAAAAGTTTGAGAAACACTGGTTTAAAGAATACTGCTGTACTTGCCTTTAAGTCAATGTGTCTGGCTGCAGTGCTGAGGTTTATTACTGGACCAAAAAAAAAAAAAACATAATGATGGTTTGGTTGTAATGATTTTTAAAAAGCAGATGAAGGTGTTTGAATTACAGCATTCAGGAATTCAGAGATGAGACAGAGCTCAATGATAGGTTGAGTTTTTTCCGGTGTGTTCCTAAAAAGACTAATGCAGCTGACTTTAGTACGTAATAACAGACGGCGTTGGAGGTGACTAAAAGCTTAAAGTGCTTCTAAGGTTAATCACTGACATCCTAGGTCTCCTCCATGAGAGGCTCGAATGACTTCTTCAGTTACTGATGCTTGCTGTTTGCAATGCTATTCTCTCTGGAACACACCAACGGATGTGGGTTAGCCATCACTCACCAACTAAAACAGTCTGAATGTCTGAATGACTTCTGCTACGTCTGATATGTATTGTGCTGCAGTATAGACTGTTTATCACAGCCATTAGAGATGAGTGGGATGGAGTACATTTGTAGTAAAAAAGTAGTTTGTTTGCCATAGTGGTAATCTACTTTGATTGACCTCTGTTGCATAAGTATAAGTTAAAATAGAAATTTGCATATCACAGTGATTAGTGGTGAGTCGGTCCATATGGACCAGTCACTAATTCAAAGATTGTTCGATGCAGTGATTGTAAATGGGTAGAGATACCTGTAATCACCTGTAGGCATTAGGCAGTAAAAGTGTTCATCGCATCATTATTACGTAGTCTGATAACTTCTTTGACATCTTTAGCACAAGATTGATTGTTTCTCACAGTGATTCCAATGTGAAACTGTTGCGTTGTGTTCCAGCAGACAGACGCTGTTGTGTTGTGGTTGATATGTTGTGTTGATCTGTGGGACAGTATTGAGCTCAGTCTCAATGGCCCTCTGTGGACGTCTTTAGCACCTGCCCAGCCTGAGATGAAGGATTCCTGAGAGGATAGAATTCTGGAGAGCCTGTAAAAGCACACACACACACAAACACACACACGCACACGCACACACACACACGCACACACACACACAGACAAACACACACAAGTACACACGTGTTATTTATCACCCAAGACAGACTCGTAAAACATGTCATAGACATATAGCATGTCTCCATTTTTGTGGAGAGTATTCTCTTACTATTTTCTTCCAACAGCTATCCCCAGTAAACACCCACACAAATTCAGGCAAACACACACTGACAGACAGACAGACACAAACACACACACACACACACACACACACACACACCTGCATTTTGTTGACTGTCTGGTTAAATAGTCTGTGGGCCTCCTCTCTGTCAGGGTCCTGGAAGTAGTCACTGATGCTCACCTGAACCAACACACATCTCAGCTGGCCACACATGCCTGCACACACACACACACACACACACACACACACACACACACACACACACACACACAGTTTAGATGGAGCAGATAGTGATGACTGAACAATAAAACCAGTTAAGCTTGGTTGACTATGCTTGTTAATTTGCTCCCTTGCTTCCCTCTGTGACTGTGTATGTGTGTGTGTGTGTGTGTGTGTGTGTGTGTGTGTGGCTGTGAGAGAGAGAGAGAGACTGGGCTTCATCTCAAGTGCAGCTGTGCGTCTGGGCTAACTGTGTGTGTGTGTGTGTGTGTGTGTGTGTGAGAGAGAGAGAGAGAGAGAGAAAGAAAGAGAGAGACTGGTCTCACTGTGAAAGTGCAGCAGTGCGTCTGGACTAACTGTGTGTGTGTGTGTGTGTGTGTGAGTGTGTGTGTGTGTGTGTGTGTGAGAGAGAGAGAGAGAGAGAGAAAGAGAGAGAGAGACTGGTCTTCATCTCACTGTGAAAGTGCAGCAGTGCGTCTGGACTGACGGGGGTCGAGTGGAACTCCAGGGTCTCTAGGCAACGCAGCCCCTCCCTGCACAGTTGCTGCGCCACAGACACGCTCACCTCGCACACGCCATGCAGCTGCAGCCTCT
>JAODXP020000028.1:9220130-9227630 GCA_027497455.2 Sardinella longiceps | reverse complement strand
CTCAAATACACACACACACAGAGACACACACACACACACACACACACACACACACACACACACACACAAACACACACACACACAACATAGTGGAGCCAAGCACTGACCGGTCCTTTATGGTCAACTCTCTCTGCTTCTCTACGACTTCATGCTGAAGGCCAGCCATCATCTCGGCGGCGATGGAGAGCTGTCGCTTGAGCTGTGAATTCCTCTCCTCCAGATCATCCCTCGCTCGCCGCAATTTCTCCTTCTCTTTCTTTGCCGTGTGCACCTCTGCACTCTTTCTCTCCAGCTCACCCAACAGAAGGGACTCCAGCCAGGCCAGACCCGAGCTGGGCTCACCCTGCTGGGCTTGAAGATGACCTGAGCCCCCCTCTCTCCCCATGGAGCTCCAGACCGCTACAGTCTGACAGCGAGAGGAAGACGAGGAGGAAGAGGGGAGAGAGAGGGAGGACAAGGGCACGAGAGCGGAGGATGAACGGAGAGAGACACGGGGGAGGGACAGGAGACGAGAAGAGTGGTGGAGAGAGAAGTGAGAGACTGAGGAAAAGAGAGGAGAGGAAGAATGGATGGACAGACGAGTGAGGGAGAAGAGAGGAGAGACATCTCCCACTGAGAGGTGTGGGGGAGGGATAAGAAGAGGCTCCAGGGCTCCACGCTGGGAGGGGAGCATTGGCCAGCGGAAGCCCACGCTAGGGAGCTCACCCTGGGTATGGCTGTCCGAGACATCTGGCCTCAGGGCATGGGTTAGCATGGAGAGGGCGCATAGCCACTCTTGAGGATGTGCATTTTGAAGGTGAGCGCACAGAGAACGCACACTCTCAAAGGCCAGGGGACACCACGGACAAGAGAGGTTCTGGTCAGACATCTCGCCCCCTCTCTAACACACACACTATCAAGATATCATCACAATGGCTTTAGTCCTGAAAAACAGAAAGAAAGAAAAACATCTATGTGACTCATTATTTGTGTATTGTGTATGACTGTGTGATGTGTGACTATGTATTTACTATTTCAGTGTAGCTTGCTTGTTGCCACCCTTTACAGATATGTGTCCGTCTGTCTGTCTGTCTGTCTGTCCATCTGGCAATAGTATGAATGCAAAGTCCCAGTTGATGCTCTGTTTAATAAATGATGCTTGTCTGTATGTGGCTGAGTCAGTGTGTAGCCTATGAGTGTGTGGCTAAGGAACATTAATTAAACATTGTCTGGGTAGACACCGCACAGATAGCAAGGTAGCAAAGCTGGATGTGCCATTTAAATGTATGAAAAATATGTAGTCCAGCGTTGGGCACGTGTGTTTATGCGTGCGGCGGACGGAAATAACACATAAGAGATGAAACGTCCTCTTTTGCCTCAGTGCTTCGCTCAGTTGACCATCTCAGAGTCGCGAGCGCGCTCGCACACGCACACATACCATTTTAATCACGCATGAGTGGCATGCAGACAAAGCCGCCTTTTCCACGGCACGTGCGTGACAGCTTCTATAAGACGCCGGGATGCCGGAATACCAGAGCAGGAAAGTCTTGCGCTGCTCTGTGAAATTCGAGTAGAATTAGTAGCCTAGCGCGCATGAAAGCGTTTGTCGCCACGACTCCATCACTCAGGAGTAATTGATCGCCTCACTAAAATTATGTTTACAGTGTCTCCTTACGATGTGTTCAGCATAAATTATCACCTCGCACTCAGCGACCCACAAGTCCCACACGCATAGCCAATAACACCTGACCCGGGCAAGACTTCTGCTTGGCCCGAATGGCAAAATTATAATGTCAACATAAAAGCCCATTTTGCTGAAATATCGTATCTCGGCTAATTGCACTTACCTGTTTGTTATCTTGGTTATCTTTTTGGCCATAATGAAGCATAACGCGATGTTGCTCTTTTCGCTCAGGAGATGCGCTCCTTCGTAGTGCGCTCATGACGTCATCGAGTTAGCGAGCGCGAACTGTCACCCGGCTGTGGAGATCTTGCTTTGAGAGCCTCAGCCTGCATCCGTGCAACAGAGACTAGGAATGGCTGTAGTGTTGCCGCCGGATGTCTGAAGGCGTCTATAAAGACATACAGGTTAAAGCAGAGATAGGATATATTCATATCATGTTTAATATTCCGGTAGCTTATGACAGTATGACTCAGACACGTTTGCGATGTTTTGGTCAGGCCCGGAGCAGCTAATAAGCTGCGTCAAGAGTAGCCTATTTTTGATGGGCTGGTCTACTTTCACCTCTCTTTAGTTATGAGGAATTCATTTTAACTACAATTTTATACTCTGTTAAAGTGCTGTTTCAAATGAGAATGCAGCCGACGCATCGAAGCACAGACATATTAGCCTGTTTTCCCATCATAGCCTTTAGATTTTTCCCCTTCGTAATAAGATGGTTCGGCCCATTTCTATGGAGCGGTAAAAAACAAATGTAGACAGTCGTTTGCCTGACTTGCATGTTAAATCTTGCTCAGTTAGCCTAAATATTGCTCAAGACGATCACATAGATCATCCGTATATCCTATAGGCACAATCATTCGTTGCAGTACGAAATGGTTCGGGTAACTTTAAATAGGATACTTTTCTACAATCTTCAATCAAAAAGTTAAAATGTCATCAGCTCGATCGTGTGATTGAACAGTGACATCTAGCGGCTTTTGGAAATTATGCACTGTGTAGGCTACTATGTATGAGTGATGGACAAATAGGCTACGTGTGGAAGAGCACAATCTGGTGCTGACTAGCTGGGGAACTTCCCTAATGGAATGTATCAATGGAATAAAAGAGTGATATATGAAGAAGAAAGACTCAACTCATAGGCTTTTAAGTGGATAAGTTTCCATTACAGTCTGGCAGATCAAAGCTTTTTTTTCCCAAGGTTACTTCTGACATCCTTCAAATAATGACAGCTGTAGCTGTTATTCTAAAAACTTGATGGATTTTTAAGCTCTGGGTTGAGAAATAATACCACAGCTTAGGAACAGGGAAAAGGGTACCAAGCATTGGCTAATGGAGGCTGCTCTTTCTTGGAAACATACCACATGTCAAGCCATACTACATATTTGGGGGGAGCTAGTTTCAACATAGGTGATCCATGGCATGCTGCTGATGGACCAGTATGGGATTAAGGACTTCCAGCCTTACTCCATCACATCACAAGTAATGTCTGTCTTGACTGGATAGCTCATCTCTCTTTCAGATGATCCAATGAGAATATCAGACACTCTCTCTCTCTCTCTCTCTCTCTCTCTCTCTCTCTCTCTCTCTCTCTCTCTCTCTCTCTCTCTCCTCTCTGTCTTTTCTGGGTTTCTCTGACACAACAAACAAATGACCCTCAAGCACACATACACAAACAAATAGTAATGACCTTGGTAGGCGTTTGGATTTGTCAAGGCTGAAGAGACCTCACACACACACACACACACAGTTTTATGAAGTAGAGCATAAGGAAAATGTAGTGTCTTTTGATGGACCGTATCTGATGGAATTTTAATCTTAAAACCTGTCTTGTTGCCCAAGTGATTTCAGGTGGCTGATGTATTTTTGCTGATTATTTACCAATAGATAGAGTGTCCCCTACATCCTACGTCATGAAGCAATCAGCAGCCTGACTGATTACCACCCAAAATAAACATCAGACACTCATAGGCTTTTTTACACTAGACCGTTCTTTAGCCTCTTAAAAGGCCTTCTCCTTGTCAGCTTTGTTATATGTGTGTGTGTAGGGGGGTGGGCAGTCAGCATTCTCAAAAAATCCATGACCTCTTATCTGAAACCAAGGATGTGACAGAGACACTCCTACATCCAGACAAAACACACACACACACACACAGATAAAAGAGAGAGAGGGAGGAGTGGCATTATAAATCTTCATGGGATTGAATGTGGGCTAGAGGACTACAGCATAAACCATCCACTCAGACACATCATTACCACATTCACATCGTACAGCCATTCTGTTTTTCATACATTTTCAACTACATTTGAACCACACACACACACACACACACACACACACACACACAGATAGACTCCCACATACACAGATGGGCCTTACACTGCTACTCGGTGGATTGGTCCTGTTTGCCACTTTGCTCAAGTGTCTCCTGGGGCTTCGCCGATCCTCCGGTGGGTTGCCGTGCCTACCACGCCTGCCGTTGCTAGGCAGCCTGCTGAGCCTGCACTCGGACTTACCCCCACACCTGCTCTTCACTCAGTTTGCCCTCAAGTATGGCAAACTCTACTCCCTCTACATGGGCCCCCACCTCACGGTGGTGGTCAACGACTACACACACGCACGCGAGGTCCTGCTCGCTAAGGGACGCGAATTCGCTGGACGACCTTACATGGTGAGAAAAAAATATGTATTATTATGAGCAGGTCAGATCTTCACAAGCACTGAGTAGGATCAGGTAAGGTGTCTATTCATTTGTTAAACATCACATCAGTTACTGGGAATGTAGTCTTAACCTGTAAACCCCATTGAGTGAGTACGAATCCACAACTACAAACAGATGCTTTCCATCAACTCTTATATGTCTTGTCACTGTGTAGTACACTACTACTTAAATTTCTATAATGCTTTTCAAGATAACCAAAGCGTGTATAGTGGAAGGGGGACCGAGGGGCTTCGCAACAGGACAGGCAAACCAGGCTGAAAGGGGCCCTCAAGAATGACTTTTTAATCATTTTCGTAGTTTAGTTGGTGGTGTTTTCCAATAAAATATGACAGTTAGACAATTGCAAGTTCAACACAAATAATTATATATTAATGAAATTTGCTTGAAGATTATAACAATGCAGTTTATGCGGGTGTTTATGGGAGGTGAAGGGCCCCCATGCCTTTTTGCTTGAGTACCTTGAAACGGCCCTGAGGGGACCTCACTAACCACCACCAATGTGTGGCACCCACCTGGGTGATGCATGGCTGCCATTTTGTGAGGTGGAGAGTGAGGAAATGATGGAATGATGGAGCCAATGGCAGTGGTGGGATGATTAGGGGGGGTCAGATTGAATGAGCCAGGTTAGGACTTTAGCCAGGACACTGGGGAATCTCCTAATCTTTGCAACTAGTGTCATGGGATCTTTTTTTGATTGATTTCGATTTATTTCAAATGTAACACAATCGAAATCAATCAAAAAAAGATCCCATGACACTAGTTGCAAAGATTAGGAGATCTTTTATGACCCCTGTGAGTTTAACGTCTCATCCGAAAGATGGAAATGATCACACACACACACACACACACACACACAAAACATAGTATATTATACTGAGTGAGGACTGGTGTTCCAGGTCACTACAGAGATGCTGACCCGTGGGGGGAAGGACATTGCTTTTGCTGACTACAGCCCACTGTGGAGGAGCCAACGCAAGCTAGTGCACAGCGCCTTCAGTCTGTTTGGGGAAGGGTCCAGCAAACTGCAGACTATTGGTACTGATACACACACACACACACACACACTAATGTGCAATCATCATTCAAATGCAGACACACAGACATGCACAAGCAAAGAAATGTGCTTGCTTGTTTGAAGGTGGATCCAGCAACTTCATCAACTATGTATGTGTGTGTATGTGTGCTGTACAGTGTGTGTGTGTGTGTGTGTGTGATGTACAGTGTGCATGTACTTGCATGCTTTTCCCACTGAAATGTAATGTAGTTGGGCACTTGACCACTGTGTCTGATGATATGCAAATGAATTGAAGGTCAAATGTATTGTGTGTATATTTCTTATATTAGTTCTAGAAGCAGCAGACTGCCTGGTTACAGAGCTTCTCTCCATGGGGCCCAAAGGCAAGTGTGTGAATAACGGTGTGTGTGAGGGCGTCTGTAAGTGTGTGTCCGTGGACCCCGCGCCTGCCATCCTGAGGGCGGTCACTAACGTGGTGTGCAGGCTGGTGTTCAGTGGCAACTACGCCACCGGTGACCCCGAACTCCACCAGGTCATGGACTACAATGACGGCATCGTCCAGACTATCGCCCGCGGCGCTCTAGTGGACATCTACCCCTGGCTACGAGTGAGTTGCCATGGTTATATTTATTAGCTCTGGTGTATCTCTGTTGTCTACTATGTAAATGCTAAATAAACAAATAAATAAAAACAATGGCTTCTCACAGGAAAGGGACTTTCCGCACAGTTCATAAACTGTTGTTGTTGTTGTTGTGTCTAACTACATTGTGTGTGTGTGTGTGTGTGTGTGTGTGTGTGTGTGTGTGTACTTTTGTGATTTCTGGCACACCCAATGATAGATCTTCCCCAATAAGGACTTGGAGAAACTGAAAGCATGTGTTGAAGTGAGAGACACTCTACTGACTTCAAAGCTGGAGGAACATAAGGTATGTCAAAGGAACATCTATTCTACACAATAGCGCAAATTCAGCCTTACATTTGAAAGTGACATATTTTAATGGCTTGTGTGTGGCTCTGTTATTTAATTCATAAGTGAAAGGGATTCTGTCTCTTGGTCTGTGAACTCATATGATGGCTCTAATGCGTTTAGGAGTGTGATGCTTTGTTGTGTCAGCTGTTTTTAGTTACGGACTTCTCCCTTCCCTCTTCCACCCCACAACATAAGCCTCTTTTCTTCCTAGTAGAGATATGTCAGCAAACTAATCTTATTTGAAGGAAATAACGGTGCATGCCACAGAGGCTACGCACACCAATGCCAATATCTTCTCAGCCCCAAAGACACATGTTGCCATTCCAAAAGGTCAGAGGTCAGTAGGAGAAGTTGCACCTGCAGGCTGACATCCTGATGTTGACCCTGACCCTAACCTTGACCCTGACCCAAGGCATCATTTGTCAGACTAGTGGAATGTGTGTGTGTGTGTGTGTGTGTGTGTGTGTGTGTGTGTGTGTGTGTGTGTGTGTGTAGGTGTGTGCAGGCAGGAGGCCATCTGTGTTTTAGTGTTTTGTGTTATGAATGTGCAAAGCTGTGTCTGTGTGTGTGTGTGTGTGTGTGTGTGTGTGTGTGTGTGTGTGCGTATGCGTGCGTGTGTATTTTCACTCTCATATTAGCAGCTGCTCAAGCTGTGAAATTTTGTTTGTCGGTTTTGTATGTCTGTGGGTTTTGCGTGTCCTTAAGACATGGTTGGTTTTTACTGCAACACTACTTGGATACTGTGTTTGGGTTTTCTTATCTGTCCATCCAAATTAGTGTGTGTGTGTGTGTGTGTGTGTGTGTGTGTGTGTGTGTGTGTGTGTGTGTGTGTGTGTGTGTGTGTACATGTACATTAGGGTGCATCAAAAAACCCAATTCTTGTATTTTGATATGGCTGGGTGCTAAAAGTGTTCCAATATAGATAGAAACAACACATGCAAAATATTTTTCCAATACATGATGATTTAGGGGTGCCACCGGACATCTGTTTTTTGTTAGCTTAAGCACTAACAATGCTAGTGGCCACCAATGGAGTTCTGAGGTAGCCAAAACTGCAGTTTAAGAAAACTGAGGTGATCTGCCTGTTTTTGTTTTTGTGTGTGTTTGTGTGTGTGTGTGTGTGTGTGTGTGT
>JAODXP020000028.1:9197630-9217630 GCA_027497455.2 Sardinella longiceps | reverse complement strand
ATGTTAAGTAGCCAGATAGCAACTCTTTGGCAACATTACCCTGCAGCGCCTATGCTAAGCTAGGTTTGCCAGACTAAGAAAACTTATGCACTGAGACCAAAATGCTTTAACTCACGTAAATAACTCCAGGTTAGACTGTGAATAACCCAATCTCATACAATAGTGGAGTATTTCTTGAAGTCAAAGTGTCTGCCAATCAATGGAACTGACAACACCAGACAATGCAGCAAACATAGAAAACAGACCATTTTGATGCAACTTCACTTATCCCTTCCACTCCTGTGTGTGTGTGTGTGTGTGTGAGTGCGTGCGTGCGTGTGTGTGTGTGTGTGTGTGATGATAATGTCTGAGATGCCAGGGCCAGATGAAGCAAGGTTTTATCTCTGTATCTCCACAAGGCTGCCAACTGCCCTTGACATAGATGGTCGCACACCATGTCCATTTTAGATAGTTAACTCCTTTAAACTTTTAAAGCATTTAAACCTACTGCTATAATGAGATGCATTTGGCATAATAGGCCAAATTGATGGGTGCATTCTACTTTTTATTTTGTGTTTCCTTTAGTTTTAGATGTAACACAACACGTGGTGTGCCAACTGTAATTAAAAATAAGAAATAATTCCACACAATGGGCAAGACATGGTACTATGCAGCCTTCATAACACAAAAGTAAATACTGACTTATACAATTTAAATTTGTACTTTTAAAGTAGGCTAGGTTGAGCACAAGATTAAGCTCTATACTTTTCTGAGATCCATTTCATTGATATCTGCCCATAACTGCTTATTTTGATTTCTGAAAGTTGGCAACCCAATCAGGCCAACCAGCATGCTCTGTCTATACCAAAGATTCTATACTAGGCCTACATCTTATTGAATATTACTGTAATTTAACATGGCCCGAGTTAATTTTGAGAACATACAAGGTCAAGCGTTAATTTTTACAGCACTAACCGGTTCTCCTTATGCACCCTGAATCTGTACTATACATTGATTGGGCTTTACCAGTATATAGATATGACCTCTGTACCCATCAGCATTGCAGAGACATAAAGTAGTCTTAATTTTCCAAATGATTGGACCAAATGAACACAATCGTCTTGTGCCATTATTTTCCATTGGTGACGTACTGTAGGTTTGATATTAAAGGACTGTACTGCTCGTGACCTATTTACAATGTTTACTACAGTGTTTGTTTGTCTTAATTTTACACCAGGGACAAAAAAAAAAGTATTGTGTGACTGATTCATGGTCAATAAATGGATTCGCATTTCCATGTCACACCTCACCTGACATGCTTCTATTCTCCACTAGAGGGGGCTCACTTCACACT
Source organism: Sardinella longiceps (assembly GCA_027497455.2). Taxonomy (NCBI): domain Eukaryota; kingdom Metazoa; phylum Chordata; class Actinopteri; order Clupeiformes; family Clupeidae; genus Sardinella; species Sardinella longiceps. The sequence continues at coordinate 9,216,297 of JAODXP020000028.1, read as the reverse complement.
TTGAGAACAAATGGGGTTCATATACAAATTATACAAGTACAATGCATGTAAAAACAGATGTACAAGATGATTGTAAATGTAAGTAAGAGCATGTAAGAATGAGTGTATGAAATAAATAGTGTATGTAAGAAGACAGAGACAGTCATGTGACTATTATTGACTATTATGGTTCTCAAAATGACAGGAGGAAGGGCTCTCTACCATTCCATTTCTGAAAACTTAACTGGCATCTGTTACACTTAGGTTATGTAGCATTGTTATCTCAGCCCCTGAGAAAGACACACAGACAAACACAGCGAACTATGCTACGCAGAGTGCCATGAAATTCCTGTTGGAAATGTCTTTACTGTAATTATTAACACAGAGAGTTGCATGTGTGTGTGAAGAAGAGAAGAGTACTTCATTGTCCCTTTGGGGCGGGGGATTTGTTCTCTGCATTTTATACATCCGGGGGGTATACACACATGTAAACACCAACTCACAAGTTGAGCTTCACACTCCAGCCTTTAATCCGGTGCCCTGGTAGCAGTCTAGGGGTTAGGTGCCTTGCTCTAGGTCACCGCATCTGTGCATACCGGACATGGAGAAGTGCTGCACATTCACAATCCCCCTGTGGATAGATAATATGTATGTGGGTGTGATACAGGCTGTATCTCCAGAACCACTATCTGTCATGTTTGTTCCTCTCTGTGTGCTATTTTTTTAGTATCCCATGTGAACCTGCTCTGCTGTGGACCAGTAAAGTGTGAAAGTTCAAGTTACAGACAATACAAAGAGGAGATCATGGGTTTAGGCGCTCAAGCAAGCTAAACCATCCAAAAACAATACTGGTCACGACAAATTTCTTGTCACACTGAGGGTAACACTTTGCGGTAAGGGTACATGAATCATTATGAATTCATGCATGAAATCATTCATGATAAATTCATGATTCATGCATTACTTCATCTTTGAAAGTCTAATTATCTAGTTATCAGGAATTAACATGAATTCATTGTTTGTCATTAATGACCTCCTGCTGAAATAGCACATGATCTTAAGTATTAGTTACTCTGGGTACATCATCATGAGTCATGATTAATTAGCATGAGTCATGATTAATTAGTATGATCATGATGAATTCATCATATTTGTGCCCCCTCAACTAAAGTGTTGACATGGTTAAACTGGTAAAATTTAGTTGACGTATGGGATAGATATGAGGAACTAGGCCAAAGTAGGCTAAATAAGTACTTTTATTATATCAAATTATATCAAATTCTTTTGAACAAGAACATCATGATCATGTGCAATTATTCATGACTCATGATGATGTACCCAGAGTAATTAATGCTTAAGATCATCTGCTATTTCAGCAGGAGGTCATTAATGATAAACAATGAATCCATGCTAATACCTGATGAGTCATTAAATATTCAAAGATGAAGTAATGCATGAATCACGAATGAATCATGAATGAAATCATGCATGAATTCATGCATGAATTCATGATAATTCATGTACCCTTACCGCAAAGTGTTCCCATGTGGGTATAACTGTAGTCATGTGGGTTTGCTAATTAGTGTAGGCAAAAATGCTAAAGCATAAGTTGAGCACAATAAAGTGTAAGGAATAGGCTACACCCAACTCACGATTTGGTTCGTATCACAATTTTTGACCTACGGTTCAATACACCTCACGATTTTTAAAATATATCTTTTAGATAATCGTTTATGGGTAGAATAGGTTACAAGAGGCTACTGATATATTTTTTTAAGTTTAAAAATAATAATGAGATTGATTTGAAGCTTGAAAGCACCATCACATCATATCATGTGGTTGTTTTCTGGACTGAAAGGTTACAGAACTTTAAAACGGCATCACAATACTGCCTTCTTGCATCACGATACAGCATCATGACTGCATATCACGATTTCTCAATTCAATACAATATCGTTACAGCCCTAGTAAGGAACTACAATTTTGAATATAAATGTAAGTGTTGGAAAGATATTTTTCTCTGATCTTCAGTATCAAGCACACGTAACACATTTTGCATCAAACCTTTTGCATTTCCTCTTTCAGCCAGCCTCTCTTACATTCTCTGCCAGTCCACATTCACTCTTAACTGGTCCACACCTGTAGGTTACCACTCCACTCTGACCAAATAGCACAGCGAGACAAACATGTCTGAGAGCATTTATGAAGAGCCAGATAATTCTAATATCAATACAAGAGCATGCAGCAAAACAGATGCTACATATGCAAATGTAGTTGGGAACAGTTCCAGGCAACTGAAAAAGATCCAGGATAGTCCAGGAGGTTGTAATGATGGTAAGCGTACAGTATATTGTTCTGTAAGGTACATCATATTATATTCTATTGTTCTAAGCAGCAAAGTCTGGTATATTCTCCTCAGGTTGCTACAAGTTGGTTATGGTGTTTCTGGGGCTGCTGTGTGTTCTCCTCTTGGCTGCCATCATAGGACTGAGCATCATGGCAAGACAGTTACAACTCAGGCACAACAACTTCACCAATGAGAACAACTTACTCATGCATGAATATAAACAAGTGGAGATTAATCAGACCAACATTATAAAAGACTTAGAGGCCCTTAATAGCAACTTGATTGGAGAAAATAAAGAGTTACAGATAAGGAGCTCCATTCTGACAGCTGAGAGAGATGAACTACAGAGGCGTCTTGACCAACTGGGTGAGTATACTGTTCAATAGTTGGCTATGGTTTGTTGTCAGTAGAGCAGCATGGTGCTGTCGACGCAGGGAATCCAGTGTGGGATATCCGCAATATATTAAACCATACAGTTTTATATGGAAATGGGCTTGATGAGGCATAATTTAAACATGGTCAAAATCGAAATAGGACTAGAATCATAGCCTATATCCCCCTGACGTTATCAATTACAATCATATAATACAAAATTAAGATAGATTCGGTTTTATATGATTTCCTATGGTCAGGGTTAGAGTTAGCATAGGCTTTGTTATTGAAATGTGTACTGTTAAACTGCATTGAGTTAATAAGAGAATCGATAGAACGGACAGATGAACAGAATCAGGCGGGTTTCCATCCAACTTGTAATGCATGTTTGAATTAGGAAAATAAGAAATTATCTGATGGAAAGTGTGTGTGTGCGTGTGTGTGCTTTTATGCAAATTCGCATCTTTCCCTGTGAATACAGTGAATACAGCACAGTGTATCTAATTTGATTTACACAGTGGATGAAAACGTGAATATTCTTGCAATGATTTTTTTGTTAATCTGAACATGAAATTCAATAAGTTGGATGGGAACCCAGCTAATGGCATTGACAATGATGGAGTCCTATCACCTATCCTCTCTCTCTCTCTCTCTCTCTCTCTCTCTCTCTCTCTCTTAGAGGTCTATAATAACAACTTGATTGGAGAGAATAAACAGTTACAGGCAAGGAACACCACTCTGACTGCTGAGAGAGATGAACTACAAAAGCGTCTTTGCAAACTGGGTGAGTATTGTTGTCAGCGCCAGAAGACACTGGTGGAGTCTCTCTACAGTGTTTTCACCAACTGATGTTTTCAAATGTAGTATTGCCTATAATTGCCTATTGACAGGTCTCCAAACTTTTTCTGAAGATTGCTGACTCACTCTGCTTGTCTGTTTCTGAGAGCCAGGCTAGAGATTTACTATGTTAATTACAGTAAATACATGTGCACCAAAAGTTTGATGTTAGCCAAGTCCTGTTTGAAAACACACACACACACACACACACACACACGACTGTAGTCGGTGTACAGTGGGTCTATTCACTGTGGTCAATTCAATACACTTTTGTTATAGTTATGCATTTTTAAAAATATTTTTTTATTCCAATATTTTGAACTCACAATTCTATCTGCCATAAAAACACTTCCAGGAGTGGACAACCAAGAACATTATTTTAATGGCAAAAGCCATGTCTTTAAATAATCGTTAATCCATAAAACTAATTTTCCATTCCAAACACTGAACAGAAGAGCAGTGATTTCAATAGGTATAATACAATAACACATAACTCAGGATCTAATCATTCTGGATTCTAAATTGTTAGAAAAAAGGATTATGGCTAGATTTGCGAGTTGGTTTAGGGAGTGAGACGAAGACCAAGGTTTGAATCAAAAGATAGTGGTTTAATTGGCAACTAAACAAAAGTTCAACGCTCTGGCTACAGGGCGCTGGAGAATGCGATTACAGAAAAACATTGGTTTTTATGTTACAGTCCGATGCTGACAGTTTCACACCTGCTTTGTGTTTTTGCAGATGTATGAAGAAGTTTGTCTGACAGTTTCACACCCGCTATCTGTCTCAGCATTGTTGCTTAACAGTGTAGCTTTGTATTTTGCAATGATTATATAACATATTAATCTTACAAAATGGTGAAAAGAGGACAAAATGTGTTAATGTTACGTGTGACCTGGCAATGAAAAAGGCTCTGCAACAGCGTAAAAACCCACCACTGGTAGCCATAGAGGATGAACAGGGAAAAAAAGTTTGATGGTGTTAAAGTCTGGTGGAAAGGGATGGAATACAAACAGACATATAGGATGGGCAAAAAAAAATTATGTGCTGGCTGGTACTATTGCACCAAACAGGACTTGGCTAACATCAAACTTTGGGGCAGCCATGGCATTGGTTAGGGCTTCAAGTTTGAAATTGAGGGGTTGCTAGCTGGATACCCGACCAGTGAACCATGGTGCAAGGCCCCTCACCCCTCACTACTCCCTGGGCCCTCCACTGTACTGCAGGGTTAGTGTGTGCTGTGCTTCACCTTACTGTGTGCCCACTGTGTGGTGTGTGTGTGTGTGTGTGTGTGTGTTTTACTGATTTCAATTGGGTTAAGAGACCAAATTTCCCTCACCGGATCAAAAGGGGGCAGCATGACTATTGATTGATTATCACAGAATTTCTGCTTTAAATTAGTCTCATATTGTCTAAAACGAATCGGATCTGAAATTAAGACCAATTGCATATCCCAGATAGGGGATTTTAAGATCAGACGAAGGTCTCATGTGTCTTACCTTAAGTTGTAATAATTCATATTTATCATGAGGAACAGGCCATGTCACTGACACCAGACAGATGGGAGCCCAGGAAAACAAAAACATGCCCCCATCATTTTTGTACCAAATTGACTCATTGTCATATCCTCAGCTCAGACAGCACTTGGCATTGGCTATATTAAACAACAGGGCTAACCTATCGATTGAGCCACACTTATGGAGTGTTACCAATGTCTCCTTAAAATTACTCTTGTCTTTAACTACAAACATTGAACATTGAACTCAACGCATGGGGATTTTAATCAGAATACAAGGTCAAGTCAAGGTCTCGTACTTCTTCATTTGGAAATTTATCAAGATTAGAATTTATAATTATCTGAGACATCATGAGGAACAGAGAAGTCACAGAGATTATAGTCACAGACAGTTACCAAGAACAATTCAAAAGCAGTAGTACCATGTGACAAAGACAGAAAGTCAACAAAACAGCTGTGAATGTTCAGATAAGGGCTGTAGAACTGAATCCAGGTGTGAATGGGAAGCATGAGAGAAAATGTGGAGGCTCAGGCACACCACAGCACATTCTGAAAACCTGCAACGTTCTAAAACTCTGAAACTGCAATTTGACATGTTAAATCTTTTGCGACAGCTTGCAACTGCTTGCAACAACCTGCGGCTACTGATTCACACCACCGCAACTCGTCTCTGAAACCGTCTCATCTAGTCTCGGATCTTCAGTCTGAACTGAACTGAACTGTTTTTAACTGAACTGAACTGAACTGTTCCTAACTACTGTTTGTCCAGTCCCAAGCATGTAAAATAAAGGTAAACTGAACATATTTACAGTGAACACATTTGCAGTGAAAATGTTGTATGGATTACGTTTTCTTTCTTTCTCTGATCAGAGTCACAATCGATGAAGCAGATTAAACATTATGCTGGTATGTAAACTCATATAATTGCTTTTTTACATTTTGTCATTTTAAATCTGTCATATAGTGTTATAAAATGTTATACTGCGTGTAACAGGGTGGGAAGGTGAATAGCCAAAAACCCCACCACAGTAGCCTGACTACGCCACCCTGGGGCCTAATGCTCCTGGGAAGAGATTGCATATAGCAGGCGTTCCCAAACTTTACCATGCCAAGGCCCCCCTACACCAGTACATTTTCAGCTGAGGCCCCCTAATATGAAACATGCGTAAACACTCATGTGTAGGCCTAAGCTAAGGCGACAGATAGTGTATGTATGCAGTATGTATGTTTCACACCCTTGCATGCTTTGGTTCAGTACATTTAGGTAGTGAAATATGTCTGCCAAATATGCAAGCTTAAGAAGCCATGTTGCATCTGTGAAACGGTTGGCCAGCTGATGTTTTTCAGACGCAAGGAACTCAGCTATCTCTGTCCACATCTCATATAAGCCTACACGGTTCAAAACTGCCCCTCGCAAAAGCAAGCGTACATTTGAATGAGGCAGCTTTACCAGAGCTCCCATTTCGTCACACAGAATGCCAAAGAGTCGGTCCTTCAGGGGTCGAGTTTTAATAAAGTTAACCACCTGCACGGTCTCCTGCAGTACTTGGTTAAGCTCATCATCTATGCGTTTAGCCACAAGGGCTTCGCGATTGAGCATACAGTGTGTGAAAACGACGTGCAGGGCTTTCCGTTTAATTAGCGCTGTCACTCCGCTGTGTCTCCCATCATAGCTGCAGCCCCATCCGAACATACTCCAATGATTTAAAAATATTATTTGTAAGTTTTATGTGAATGATTATCATAATGCAGTTATATGCAAACGGGAATATTTTTAAATTATTTTTAATTCAATAAAATAATTTCATGTATTAATTTTTTTTCCCCTCTATCTTCCCGCGGCCCCCACTTTGAAAACCACTGACCTAATTCATTATTCTGGTCTAAAAAGCTGACGGCAAGGGAATGCGCAGTTTGTGTCTTAAATAGTGAATGATAATGAGGACCACAAATGGTTGCATGAGTGACAGTTTCTGTAATACACTTGTCATAGATGTATTTTCAATAAATGTTTTCACAAATAAATATTTCATTTATGATTTAGTTTCGGACAAAAATCCATTTCTTTAGCTGTAATGCATCTCTTTCTCTGTCCTAGTTGATGTGACTCTGGATCCTGACACAGCTAATGCCTATCTCATCCTGTCTGCTGATGGGAAACAAGTGAGTCATGGAGACACTAAACAGAATGTCCCTGACAACCCAAAGAGGTTCAGTCCAGTTGTAAATGTCTTGGGGAAACAGGGTTTCTCCTCTGGCAGATTCTACTATGAGGTTCAGGTTAAGGGGAAGACTGACTGGTCCTTAGGAGTGGCCAGAGAGTCCATTACCAGGAAGGGGAGCATAAACCTGAGCCCTGAGAATGGATACTGGACAATCTGGCTGAGAGATGGGACTGAGTATTTGGCACTAGCTGGTCCCTCTGTTCCCCTCTCCCTGCCAGAGAAGCCCCAGAAGGTGGGGGTGTATGTGGATTATGAGGCAGGTCTGGTCTCCTTCTATGATGTAGACAGTTGGTCTCTTCTCTACTCTTTTATCAATGTTGACTTCACTGAGACTCTCTACCCCTTCTTCAGCCCCTCTATTAATCATGGAGGTAAAAACTCCTCCCCTCTCGTCATCACCACAGTGTCTATCTGCCCTCAATGAGGAAATGGCGGAAATGGGATAAACTGTTGTCTGATATGCATTGTAAGCCATGTGGTACACATACAGTAATAGGTATCCTTCGTTTCTTGATCATTTCTTATGTACAGCAATCTTTCTTAGAGTAATAACAATGGTTCTGAAGAAAGCTTTCTTTTTAATCACTGTTGGATGAATAGTCTTTTTTTCACAAATATAAATTCCAATGTTTTTTCTTGCTTTTACATTCAGACATGCTCGGGAGATGTAACTTTTTTAGCATCTTTACAATAAAGTACTGTTTGTCTATATATGCACTTTGTGATATGTTATCCCTATAGTCTTCTTTTCAATGTTATTTCTACAGTGTGTTGGGATGCCTGCAATGGCATACTGTATGTAGAATAGTCAGTGACATTAACTCAGAGTTTCTGGAAGGGTTTTCAGATGTAGGGGTGTGAACCTGAACATTAATTCTGACCATTAATCCAAGAGGTCAGGCACTCATGTTGGACTCAATGGCCTGGTTCTCAGTCTGCACCCAAAGGTGATTGAAGATTCAAGAGTTTATTTGTCACATACATAGAAATTGCAAGACGTGGTGAAATTGCGTATTGAAAATGATTGAAGAAAGATAGACTAGGTTAGGAAAAGCAAGATAAATGACAGAAGTTGATTAAATAAAGAACAGAATAAATGACACGTCTCAGTCAAGGTGGCCATTAAGGAGGCACCACTGCCCTCTGGTGGAGATTTTGTGTTCAGCTCACCAATGCGGCCATACAGATGACATGTCCAGTAAGGTTGAGTTCAGGACTCAGTGGACTCACGAGTCATGAGTCCATTTCTTCCACACCACTCTCACTCATCACTCACATAATACGGCTCATTGATTGGTTATGTATCTTTGATGCCAAAAGACAACAACATGTCATGGTGTCCGTCGATGTAAAAAAAGACTAAAAAAGCATCTTGAAAAACTGGGTGAGTAATTTGTTCAACAGTAGGCTATGTACATGTAGTCTCATTTGTTGTCACCCATAGTTGTTACATTACATCGCAAAATGAGGAGGCACTGCGTGCGCTATTACCGCTCACACATAAACAGACGCAGCGCAAATAGCCTAGTCTTAGTAAATGAGGGCCTCACTGTAGTAATAGAACTGTCCCCAGTTTTTCAGAGAAACGTCCCCAGTGTTCCTCTTAGAAGTCTGCTCACCTTATTGACTTGTATTTGAGACTTAAAAAACTGCCTTAAAACAAATCACATCTAGATGGCATGCACCCAATCAAACACATACACACAATAACAAAGTAAAACACACTCAACGACAACCATCATTAGCTGTTTATTGTATCAGTAAAGAAAGATGTTCAATACTTTGGTCAGCTTTATAAGATATTTATATGTTGTGGAGAGGGGGGTCTCTGACTCCACACACATTCAGCCATGATGAAATAGCACGCTGTTAGCAGAACACAACACTGAACACGTGACAATCATATTCTGTTTAACCCCAACAACAATATGGGATCAAAATAACAACCTAATTGGTTTCACTGACTTTATAACTAAGGACAGCACCAAAATATACTGGTAAAACATTTGTCATTCTTAGTCCACTTGAGCAGGTCAGTAGAGGGATGAGTAGCAGTACTTCCCATCGGCCACTCTGGAAGTTGTACTGTGCATATGAGGAGTGGATGTCTCCGGTGGGGTGCTGTGTCTGTCAAGGGATGGTAGTAAGTTTGCTCCAGGCTGGAAAATAAGATCCGGCGGGATTCCGACCAGAACCACATGTGGGTCAGGTGTCTAGTGCGGAGACTGCTGCTTTCGTTTGCGGGTCCAGTGGTCACCTCAAGTCCAACCACCATTGGCTGCCCTATGCCCCAATCATTAGAGAGTTCTCTTCACACCATTGGCTGTTCTGTGCTCCAAATTCTAGAGAGTTCTCTTCAGAGGGTCGTCTCTCTCTCCAGTGCTAAAGGAAGTCTGGATTCATGTGCTATAGACCAAACCGTGGCGGTTACTGTAGTGGTTACAAAAGGAAGGTTAATGTTGTCCTACTGGAACAATATTATCATAAACTGCTAAATATCATAGTACACAGTCCCCAACAGTCAGATTCTGATTCACAGATAAGTGTGTGGGTGTGTGTGAGAGACAGACGGAGAGAGAGTGTGTGTGTGTGTGTGTGTGTGCGTGTGTGTCTGTGTGTGTGTATGTGTGTGAGAGTGTGTGTGTGTGTGTGTATGTGTGTGAGAGTGTGTGTGTGTGTGTGTGTGTGTGTGTGTGTGTGTGTGTGCACGCGCACATGTAATTGCTTGGTAGATGCTTGGCCTCGGACAGTCCCAGCTAAAAGTTGCTTGCTTCTAAGCTTCTTCTTCTAGACAACCATTATAGGTCTGACCACCTTTCCCAGCATGCAACACAGCTTCACAGGTGACAAGATTGGAACATGGCAGTCTCAGCTGCAACTGGGTGCTCTTGATAGGAACTGTAACTGTTCAGAATTGATTATCTCAGAAAGAACACAGTGAGCTTGACTCTGATTGGCTGATCTGCACTACACTTAAATTGTGATTGGGTCTCACATCATGGAGCACAGGAACTTGATCATGATTGGCCATGCCATATGGAAAACATTAGGCTTGGTTGTGATAGATTTCTTTGTACAAATCAGAGTATTCTTGACTGCGATTGTCCACTCTGTGGAGAGCACAGTATGCCTGCCTCTGATTTTTTAGCCTCTGCTTCAGGTTGGCATTGACAGACCAATACGTTTCTCTTGAGCATTGACTGGTCATTCTACATCTACTAAGCCGTCACTGGACACCAACTGACTCCTTTTCTCATTTCTCTTCCTTGCTACTTTGTTTTCAGACCGTTTCCATGGCAATTACCACCATGTCTGCCCCAGCATCTTTGGGGTCGCCGGGGGAGTGACCACACTCCTCAGGCCCCACCTCTTTGCCCCCCGCCTCCCCGCTGGATTTGGCTCGTGCCGTGCAGTTTTCGTCGTCGTGAAGACCGTTGTCCAGGGCGTTGCCGTTTTCCTGCTCATCGGGATCGATGTGACAGCGGCACACCTCGATGCCCGAGTCTCCCGTCAGCCGGCGTTGCTGGAAGTGGCTCTGATCCATTTCCGGGTCGGAGGTCGCCGAGTCCCGCCTGCCTGGATCCAGCAGAGCCGTCCTGAGGGGCGGGGACTGGGCAGGGCTGTCATCCAATGGGCACGCTGTCTGATACGCCATCCCTAGAATCTGCCCAGTGGTCACGTCTAGTGGGTCGGAAAAGGGCAAGAAGGGGGGAGGCGGAGGGGAGGAGAGAGAGGGAGGGGAGGTCAGAGCGAGGGGAGAGGGGGGCTGGTTTGTGCTCAGGCCCACCGTCACACCGGGGGGGTGCAAGATGATGGTGCAGCTGGCGTTGCCAATGCTGCTCAGGCTGGCTTGATGGTGCTGTGCGTTGCTCATGTTAGCTTCTATGCTGCTACTCTTGGACTTGGCCATGCTAACTGAGTTAGAGCTGCTCCCTGGGTTCCCCATGGTGCTGCCTGGGAGACTGGGGTTACTGCTGGGGGAGCTGGCGGTGCTGGAGCTTCTGAGGTTACTGGTGCTGATCTTGGCTGGTTCTACTGCTGCTGCTGCTGCACTTGGGTTAGGGGCGGGCCCACCGTCTGGGCTGGTGATTGGCGAGGGGCTCTGTGCAATGGCCAGAACCTCACGGCTCAATGGGGCGGGACCTGGGTCACTGTCACCGGGTGTGGAGGCGTGGCTGGTGGAGGGGGTGTAGCTGTAGGGGGATGATTGACAGCAGGAGTCACAGGAGCAGCTGGTGTAGTTGTCAGAGCTCTGGGAGGACAGCAGGTGGGCGGTTCCCCGTGGGTAGCCCACACAGCTGTAAGGAGGGGGCGGGGTTCTGGGCTGGGCTTCCACCTCCTCATAGGATGGCAGCTTCAGAGAGGCCAAGAAACCTGCCAATCAAAACACAGCATGTTTAACCTTGTCACTCAGGTAAAACACCACCGCATATTTGGAATTACACCTTCATGGATTGCTTTAGTTAATGTTTCTATAGTTTAGTTAGAGCAGGGGTCGGGAACCTTTTTGGCTGAGAGAGCCATGAATGGCACATATTTTACAATTAATTTCCATGAGAGCCATACAATATACAGGCATGTCTTTTATTCATTAATTTATCTTATCTTCATTCGAAAAGTAATCAAAAAGTACACAAGAAGAGTGTTTTGGCATACTCCTCATCTGTGAATGGCTTTCCATTTCTCACAATTGCTATTCAAGTGCTATTCAAGACTGAAATAGATAGATGAATGGATTGAAATAGGCCTACATGAGAATGTTTTATTTTTAAAGTTATCATTCTTTTTATTAAAGATTTGTCTGCGAGCCAGACCCAACCATCAAAAGAGCCACATCTGGCTCCCGAGCCATAGGTTCCCTACCCCTGAGTTAGAGCATAATTTTGATGGATTGACAGTCAATATTGGGAAATGTGTTTGTGTACAAAAAAAGGGGAGTATAAAATCTGTCTAGAAGATGATGCCAATGAGGATGATGAAGGGAGGAAGGGTGTGATCTCACTGAGGTCGAGCATGGAGGCGCTGTAGGTGCGGGCGCGCTGGTAGGCTGACAGGTTGATGTCCCTCTGCCGCTGCAGCTGCTGCTGCTGCCGCTGCTTGGCCTGGCGATGGTGGTATGCACAGCCGCAGCTGAACAGGATCAACACACTCCACAGCAGCCAGAACCCTGTGTGCGCACATACACACACACACACACACACACACACACACACACACACACACACACACACACACACACACAGATAAACATAAACACACACACAAACTTGACCTAATATGAATATTTTCCAAAAACACAGTGCTTCAAATGTGATTATAATGTTACATGCACATTGCAGGCACATTAGTGAGTGGATTATAATCCCAGTAGAAGCACTAACACAAAAAAAAAACCTGTGTATGCACAGGTACTTTACATCCAAATTAATGGTAAAACAAGGTAGTAGGTAGTAGGTGAAGTTAGCCATAGGGTCCCTCTTAACAAACAAATCAGTCTTGGGAATCCGTAAGAAAACAAACATCACTGTCCCACATGTGAACTAAGAAGAGAAAGAAGCCGTGTGTGGAGGGAGCGCTGTGTGTGTGTGTGTGTGTGTCTTACACCAGAGCTCATAGTAGTAGGAGCAGCAGCCTGACTCCCCACAGCAGTGTCCGCTCTGGCACAGGTAGCCGCTGGCTGTGTTGGTCCCGGCGCAGTAGCGAGGGCTGCCCAGCAGAGGGAGCACCCCTGAGCGCTGGTACTCCAGGCCCTCCTGCAGCGCCTGCCTCCAGCGATACACACGCTCCTCTGCGGGCTCCGCCATCACTGCACAGCACACACACACACACACACACACACAGACCATCAGAAACGTATCCATAGATAAAGGTACAACTGTATTGCTATGAATCTTAAAGAAACATAACACACAATTTCATGGTATCATTGAACACATTCGGCATTCAATGAGAGACTCCTCAACCTGTTACTAATCCATGTATTCCATGGTGTGGTAGCCTATTTAATATTTTGTAAAAAAAAAAAAAAAAAAATTAAATTTACAGCTGAACACAGCAAACCTTTAAATTTCATATCCATTCACTTACTGTCATGCCCCACCATGACCCCTGGCTGTTGAGAAATGCAATTTCAGTCTGCTTGCAAGGTACTGTTGCAGTGCTTGATTGACAATAAAGTTTGCTTTGACTTTGACTTTAAAACCTGCCATTTCATTAGGGGTTACATAGTAACAAACAGTCCACTTTCCTTGAAATTGACCTATTCCAAAATTATTAGGACCACTGAGCTATTTCTTGGCATAACTTAAACATTATCAAGTCAACATGCAATTTCAATAGCAGTTTAGCAGGCTATTCCCATTTATGGACTGGAGAGTGATGTGAGATTATGTGGCAGGCCCAGGGTGATGGACAGTAAAGTCTAGTGGTTTTATGTAGCCTAGCTCTCTAGCCCCTTTTCTAGAGTGCCGGGGTGAAGTGCATTGCTCTTGTTCCCCTTGTGTATTGGGTGAAGTACATTGTGTTTCATGTCTCATGATTATTCATAAATAAATTAGAGTAACTATCAATATAAAGTATCAGAAAAATAAGTCAAAATATTTAAGATTATAATTTCATACAAGAACTCTGGAGTGCAGCATTATTTGCTGTTTATTTCTAAATTTGGCCATGTGTGTGGCTTTACGGTCATGCCCCGTCATGACCCCTGGCAGCTGGGTCAGCCACATGAGCCGTGGATCTGCCCAAGGTCCCCCACCCCCAAAGAAAAATATATTTTTGTATTTGTATTTTATATTCTTTCAAATTTTTCCATTTTCCTGGCTATCTACAGCAGTCCGCTTGATCTACAGCAGGGTTATGATTGAGCTTCACCAAACCTTCACTTCAATGCCTCAGTTTTAACGACTATCTACGTACAGCATTAATGAAGTGGGAAGTTAGTTTTGGTTTTAGTTTGGTCCATTCAACAATAGAAACACTGAAGATCCTAACTTGCAAATACAACAATAAAACGTACAAAAATAGAAAAAACATCTGTTGGCTAGTATTCAACTCTTAAAGGAATATACCGGAGTGAATTCAAGCATAGCCCTGATGAAAGAGCTTGCTAAATGCGCCAGTTAGCGAATGGAACAAAATAATTTGGAACAGCACAGACCGAACGCGAACGCAGAAGCGAACAGGCACTTTACACTGAATCAATGGGACCTGACTGTTGGAAACCGAAAGTAAGATCTGAGGTTACATTGACTCAATGTTAAGTGTTTCGTGTTCGCGTTAGATCTATGCTGTTCGAAATTCTTTCATTTCATGAAATATATTGCTGCTCGTGTAGCAGGGCTATAAACTTACTCTGGTATATTCCTTTAAGTTTATGTGTATGATTAAAGTATATGCAAGTGATTATTTCAGACAGAAGTGAGTTTGATATTGGGATTGGGCATGTTGAGCAAAGAATACCAGAAATAGGATAGTAGATAGATGGACGATAGGTAGGCAGATATTTAGATTAGACACATTTTTTCAGTCAGAGAAAAATGTGTTGCTGAAGCATGCGTGAGTGAAACTCCTGAAATATTGCCAAATTCTGATTGGGTGATCCTCCAGTTCCTACTGGAGATAAGGCACAGATGGCATTGATCTAAATCGGATTTCTCGGCGGCACATAACATGGTCCAAGTTGGATTTGAGAAATGTGCTGCCATGTGGCTCTTTGCTATTATCACACTGTTCCCAAAACAGCAGATCTGAGTCACATGTTGATCAACAACATTATAGCCAGTCACTGTGCTTTTCAGAATTTGTTCAATGTCACCACCCCTTGATCCAGTAGAAATCATTTTGTGTGTAACCGCCATCTTTAAGGTACATCTCAGGTAGATACGGGTGAAGAAGTTTAGGCCAAACACTCAGTAAGGTAGTGGATTACGTCAGAGGATGACCATTTAAATGCTCATCCTGTGATGCTCTGAATGAGAAACTTGTTCTGGAGTAGTCATCCAAGAAGCAATATCATTTACAGTGTGAGGAGAGGGGAAATCTCCAGTTGAATGTGTGAGGGGGGGGGGGGACGCATCTTCATGCAGTATAGGCCACATCATTCTGTAATACTGCACTACATGGGATATTGTGGCTCAGTGTGTAAAAGACAACTTAAAGAGCAAAAATGCTCTTTCCACATCCACAAGCAAAGAAAAGACGGAAATATGCATTGGCGTTCTAAAACACTATCTCCATTTGGATGACTTTACAGACGCAACAGAAATACTCCTTCCCTTGTCACCAGGGCTGTAGTGGTGGCCATAAGCTCTGTGCTGATGCAGGCTACTTCATTTGATGAGGGGAACAGCTGGGCTGTGAAATGGACAGCCACATTGCAGGGACACTGGGGTCAGATGGGCACGTTTTTTCCCCCTTGTTATCCACCACATAAACATCCCGTCAGCTCAATCAAAGCATATTTAGGCTGCATGTGCCCACTTTAAAATCCGCCAGCTTGGCTTTGGATGCCCCATGCCCAGCCGTGAGTGAGTCTGTTGGTGGCAGTGGTCCAAAGTGCATATGACAGTTTGAAAACAGAAGAACGACAGGCCAGGGCCGAGGCCTCCAAGAGACTTGTTACATCACTGTGAATTAATCTCCCATTTGGATGGGAGATTACTCAAGTTACTATGCTGATGCCTGAACAGTAAGAGTGACTTTTTTTAAACCTTTGAAGCTATTTTGCTGCTCTTTGCAGGGGAGACCTTGAGTAGGTCTGGTCTATTTAGAAACCTTTTGTTTAACACAGTTGGAGCTGTCATGGAAATCTTTGCACTGCAACCATAGTAAACCATAATAGCTAAATAGTATGCAAAGCCTGTTCCACTTATCCAATACATCCAATACATGTACATATACATCCAATACATATACTTCTTGGCAGGTGTATAATGCAGGTATGTCTGCCCAAATTCACCCACCCCGACCCCCAACACACACACGCACACACACACACTGCAAATGTGATGGTTCCCCGTTGCATTCCCAGTGCAGAAGGTACACACTGACATGGACACACATGCATCAGGAATCAACACTTGTCAACCCTTGTATCAATGTCTGATCGTGTTAACACGAAATAGTCGAGGATACACTTTGCACCGTATGCATCGCCATCATCTCACATGATCGCGGCAATTAACATGCAACCACACAACGTCCTTATCCCCCTGTCACAATCCAAATATGTCTTCCCTTAGGCGCATTCGTCGACGTTTCAGCGTGCGATAAATACAAAAATGGAGGGCTCTCTGCGATGTCTTATTCACAACAACAGACGCCAATTTTACAAGCACAAAGACGGAGGGAGGGATTATGTCATCAGGTAGGCTATCTGTCGACGAAATATCTTACCGTGCCTCGCGCAATCACGCTTTTCGTCCGCATCTTTCCGAGGGCTGAAGCGTCGGTCCTTGCACGGACTCTCCCGTGTCCTCTGATGGATCTCCCGGTGTCCCTCGCCACCTGCACCGGCCACCAACCCAGCAGCAGCCTCGCCAATCGGGGCACAGGGGCAAAGGAGCTTCTGCGATGCTCAAGCTCTAATAGCGGAGGCTAATTTTACAAGCACAAACCGCATCGGCTTCTGATTGGCTTTCAGCTGCGGGATGCAAGCCAATCGTGTTACATTGTCCTGCTGGACCCAGCTTATCCTAGCAACACCCGCAGCAGAGCCAAAGTCAAATAAATCAAATTATGGAGTGGAAAAGAGGAGACAAATATGGTCGCATCATCAGCGACCTTACAGACCAACATGGCCATGGCAATAAAGACCAAAAATTAACAAATCATACATCCTGTATCAAATATTTATTTGAGAAAATCTGCCTTCCCATGCGCAATTACTATTACTAGTATGTCTACTTCAAACATTTCGGTCTGTTGCGGACATAAGCCACCTCGACTGTTCGCAGAACTGTCTCTGGCGCATGCGTGCGGCGATAGTGCTGGTGGAAGTGTGATGGAGTATCAAGATTAACCCTTTTCAGTAGTTGCTCTCTCAACGGAATGGTGATTTTTTTTTTCTCGGTGCTGCGGTCAGGTGACACACAGAAGCCGAGAGAAACGCAAGAATGTGCGCATGGAGAGAGTATGCTAGGCCTGGCCTACCGTTACGAAATGTCCATCGTGCCTCTTGCTTAGGTGACGGTGGTGAAGCCTACTATCTCAGAGAAAAGAGGTTATAACATGTGCACTTTAGAATGCATGTTCACCTTGGTTGAGACAACCACCGCAGCCGCAAAATAGCCTACTGAAAGGCTAGGCTACTTAAATTCTTTTAGACCACCCTAATTCATATTCTACCGGATACTTTGTTTTATAGGGGACAAATGGTCAAGTATGTCAATGTAGGCCTAAGTTTCATCACTTTATGAGACCAATATCTGACAATACCAGCAGGCTAAAACGTAGCTATTTTTTTTGCTGACAATTTTTCAGCCTACGTCCAGCAATCAGTGAAGTTTATTTGCCACATGCATAGGATTGGGCTATTATGGGATGTGTAACGGATGGCTGAGACAAGAAAGTGTAGATAAATTAACCCTAATAGAAGCAAATAAAACGAGTCATGTATTGCAAACATATCCAGAATGGATATGAATATAAGGATTATATTTAATCCAGTCTTTCTGGGCATTAAATTATATTCCAATTGTGAGTTTCAGTGATATAATGCATATTGCAGCCGCCGCTTTCTTCTTCTTTTTTTTTGGCGCTACAGTTCACTTTAAAGCCACACGGGGGAAGACTGAGACTCTATTTGGAGGAAGCCTATCCGTCAAGCCAGGCGCGTGGGGACGGCAAGTGGCGCACTATCTTGGTGGGAAAACATCTGTATTTCCTAGGAATAAAATGTTTGTAATATTACAATCTGACATGAAAACTACTCGGATAACAAAGGCTATTTGTAACCTGGTGCATGGCACATTGGGAATGGCGCCATGCAGGCAAATGTATTTGTCCTATGAAAATGCAAATTAATTCGAACTATTTCGAACTATTTCTCATGAACTAAAAGTACCATTTTTGCAAGGTGAATGGGAAATTCTATAGTAATAAAAAACCCGAAAAACATATTTATGTAGACTAGCCCTCACGAACTATTCTCCGCCTGCACCAGTAGCACATCAGTCGTGCGCGCGCTCACAGATACTGACCCCATCGGTCCCGCGCTCAGGTGCTGAGTAGCCTATCTGATTCACATCGCACTCTCATCTTTCTCTCACCAAGCGCTTGGACTAAAGCCCTGACAAATAAAGTACATTTCAATGAAATCGTTTATTTCAAAATAAAATAAGACGAACGGTAAATTTGACAAGGATTGAGAGGACGTCACAGAAAGATGTTGCG
>JAODXP020000028.1:9140130-9185130 GCA_027497455.2 Sardinella longiceps | reverse complement strand
AGTGTGTGTGCTGCTCTACTTAATTAATCATACATAATCAGTTTCACTCAGGTCCTTGAGAGCGTCTGTGAATTAGATGCGTGAACAACACAAGGGCCAGACACTCATTCTATTAGTGATGCTACGGGGTTTGTGTGTGTGTGTGTGTGTGTGTTTGCGCGCGTGCGCACGCATCCACATGTCCACAGACACACAAACACATGAAAGGGCCTCAGCACTTCAACCACCCATACCATTAGCATTACTTAGAGGTGTGTGTATGAAGAGAAAGAGAAAGCTCATAGGTGGAAATATGCAGTATGTATGCATGGATGTTTGAGCAGATTATAACTAGAGGAAATGCAAAGAATAAAAACAGGGTTCCAAAAGGACCATGAGACAGACGGCAGAGTAATCATCATAACCATATCTGCTCCCTCAGAAGGTTTTGAAGAGCTGTGTAACTTCATTAGTGGTACGGTATTACAGTGTTTCTGTTATTATATTCATTGGTGAGAGCCACACTGCTCCTGTCCCTAACAACAGCATTACATACAGTACGTAGCACAAAGCAGCCATCCTGTGTCCACTTCAAGCATTCTACTGCAGGTCAAGAAGAAAGACATTATTTTAAGAACAAACTCTATGTGTAGAAAAGATTCAAATTCAATATAGTGGAGTAGACCCAGGACAAATATCAGAAAGTGGTAAGAGTCGGTGCAATACACTGATGATGGACTACACAATAAAACAGCAGTGGACAATACACTGAAAACCATTTTATTATTCAACAGCTGTGACAATATTACGGAATCATTTCTGGGCCCTCTGAAAATGACGCACAGATAGATTTATCCCTCTATTTGCTGATTGGAGTCGTACCCCACCCCCACCCCATTTGATGTGGATGGGACAAAAACAAAAGGAAAACACAGAATGTAGTTCAGTTCATTTTCAAACATAGTAATGCATGTGAAACAGAGGATGCTGTGGCAAGAATACAGTACAGTATATACTTACTACATCAAAACAAATTTTAAGTAAAGAAAAAACAACTACTAATCCAAATTTAAAAGAAAAGACATAAATAGTGCAATAAAAATGCAATGGTGGATGTATGCCACATTCTCTTCGTTTTTTTAATGGCCTTGTTTTTTATCACCTGCATCATGGAATGTTGTATCAAGATTCATTCCTTAAAAGTATGAACATACAGTATTTTCAGTTAAAAAAGAACAGTCAGGAAAGCAGCAGTCTCTATTGATACACCAGATTGGCATCTGTCGACGTTAGAATGTGTACTGTAGGCACTGTTCACTCACTTACTCTCTCTCTCTCTCTCTCTCTCACACACACACACACACACACACACCTAGTCAATTGCTTCACCCTGCTGTGTCCGAATTTCGGCAAAATCATGGAGGACTGAGCTCCGCTTCAACCCTCTCTGATTTCGGTTTGTGTGAAAATACTGCTGCGGTGAACTTCGTTTCCCTGGGGTGTCAGACTCCACCAACAGCAGTGAGACTTTGCAGAGCCGCTTCCCTGCAGCCGTAGATGACAAAGCCCCAGGCCAGCAATACGCAAACTGCCAGCAGCTGTGGACACATAGATAAAACATGACAGATTATAAACTACATTAAAAACTGCATTATTGTAATAAATTGCACTCATAAGCAAAAGTGACAATCACATTGGCAGATTTACTGCCTGGCAAATATTGAGAAACCACCCATTCTACAACCACAGAAATGCAGGAAACTTATTGTGGGTGTGCATTTCAGTGGTAGGCCTATGTAGAAACAAATAGAGCTGTTTGCCATTAATGACTTAGTGACAGTTCATAACAGTGTCAAGGTTGGCAAATCTCATCAAAACTTTTTAAACAAACACCGAACTTCTTCGTATTGTCATTTTTTCACCCAAGTGATGTGCATATTTCCTTGAAGTAGCTTAGGCCTAATTTTTTAAAATGCACAGGCGCCCTCTGGCGACCACAATGTGTAGTGTGTAAGTTACTATGGTTACTGGTCGCCAGACGTAGGCCATAATGTAATTTCTGATGTTGCACATAGTAAGCCTGCCAACAAGCTGCCAACGCCAACTTTATTCAGTGGCAGAATGAAGAGGTGTGCTGACATTGATGATAAGTTAAGCTAGCCGTTTCTGGTAAAGCCTAGCGTTAACATTCATTAAAAAAACAGGCAGCATATCATCAGCCGTTCTGTTGAACTATTCAGCTTTCAATAATGTTATACTTTTTTTAGTAATAGTTTAACGTTAAGGTTAAAGATTTCAGTCGTGTGAAAGAGTGGGATGATAACGTTAGATGCGGTAATGCAATGCAACTTGATGCAACTCACCAATGTGTATACTCTGTCGACATTTCGATGACTGACGCTGCTGCTGTACATGATTGAGTGGTCTAAGCCTCAACTTATTTGCATGAGTAGATTCTAACACTGGTTATGGTCTGGTATTGAACAACAGTTTATTAGGCTGTGCTGATTAATTTAAGATTTAGCGACCTATTTTTGTCTAATGCCCATCGTCGTTTTGTTTGTTGTGGGACTTCTTCTGTCACTCCTCCAAACATGGTTGGTCATGGAAAGTCTAACATGCAGTACCGCCACCTGCTGGTGATGGCGAGACGGTCCTTGCGATGGTACTGAATACCCGTCCTACAAAGTGTCTTTTCAATTTCTCAACTATGACCCTGCCTCTTTAGCATTTTGTCTGTATTCCGTGGTGATAATGGGCTAATTTCTTCCGATGCTTTTCTACTTATCTGTCTCAGGCACTGTTACAATGTTATGCATTGCTTATAAATTGCTTGTCAGCGAGGTTTCTATGACCTCTCCAGTAGACAGACTATTTTTAGAGGAGACAAAGACTCAGCAAGTTGCCTGTAGACTGCGAGGGTTTTTTGTTCCCCGTGGGAATGAGGCTCGCAAGCGTACGATTTATTTATGACTGACACTGCCCCAGTACACATTGGAATAGGCATCTCACTTGCACTGTTCACATATTGATGCATTTTAGGCCTATGCTTAATCATTAGGCTACATTTCAACTTGACGTTTTGAAGGCCATGTAAATGGAAGTGTTTTAGGAATGACAGACATACTGACTCCGCATGTTAATGCCTGAGCGTTAAAGTATAATGGCATGCACCTACTGTATAGGCTTGCCTACAGTATGCCTTGGCAAGCAGGCGTTTGATTTCTCTGAATTTAAATCTTCATTTGCGGGGGTAAATTTAAGATGGTGCATTCCTTTCATTTATAACTGCAGGATAAGCTTGAGGTTGCTTTACGATTATATAACAACCCAAAGACAAAGCGATCAGGGCTGCATAATGGACTAGGTTTGCGCAATTATTCCATATTAGGCTAGGCCTATAATATTTTCTATTTCGACTACTAAATATCTAGGTGGTTTTCATTAGGTCGATTATATTATTGGATAATGCCTACTGTAGCTGGGTTGAATAATCTGTCGGTTGCTAAGATTCGGAGGTCCACTCACTGGAAGGAGGGAGAAAAGGTTCAGACGTACTGGACATTACACATTCATTCCCCCCTCACGCTCACGCACGCATTAGGACCCAGCGGTGCTGAATCGGTACTGCTGCTGCTGCTGCTGCACACACAGACGGCCACTTGCTCGAGGCGTAGGGCGCGCACTTCTTGCAGCAGCCATGCTGTCCTGATGATTGAACTCACAGAGCACCCGGCCTCCGCCGAACGGATGCGTGTTCTGCTCTCTTCAGGTGAACGGTAGACGAACCGGTGAATTCTGCGTCACCCTGCAGATGCCCAAGATTGACTGGTGGTGGTCTGCGCATGCGAGTCTATAGAGGGGAATTGGGAGGCCATCCATATCGGGGTGACAACCACACGTCAGATTGGCTAGCCGAGGTCTGTGATGGCAGGGAAGCGGCTGGGATGAAGATGTATTGTCTTGACTGAGGAGGAGCAGTAGAGCTGTCATCAGTTTGGTGCCCTGTCCAGTAATCAACGCAGATGCTAGGTGAAGGGCGGGTCCTGCCATCAGATCCCATCAATTTCACAGTGTTTTGTGTGTGTGTCTGCTGTGACGTATGTCTTTGTGGACCAGCCCACTAGCGGACGGAACAGGTGGCGCGTGGCTCTTTTGTATCGGGTTTGGATCATGTCCTCTCTCCAAAACCTTGTCCCAGGAAGGAAACTATAGCACTGCCGCGGCGAGCACATTCGTCTAATTGCCTGGAACTCGTGATCCCTCCTCAGTAAACCACATGCTCCGCGATCACCGTTAACACCCGAAGGCTCCGGTAATCCCGACCGGTGTCCTGTGCGCGACAGAGACGAGATGGCGCTGGGCCGAGGAACCATTGAACTGGAGCATTTCGACGAGCGAGACAAGACGCATCGTTCGTCCCGTGTAACCGATGCCGGTTCTCAGTGTGGTTCTCGAGCCAGCAGCGTGGTACCGAGCCCTGCGCACAGCGCCAATTGTAGTTTCTACCGCACACGCACGCTTCAGACGCTGAGCTCCGAGAAACGGGCGAAGAAAGTGCGTTTCTACCGGAATGGGGACCGGTGTTTCAAGGGGCTCGTGTACGCCGTGTCCGGGGACCGCTGCCGTTCCTTTGACGCGCTTCTGGTGGATCTCACGCGCTCTCTAGCAGACAACCTCTATCTCCCACAGGGAGTGCGCACTATCTACACACAGGATGGGTCGAAGAAGGTGACGAGCTTGGACGACCTCTTGGAAGGTGAGAAATTGCAGTCGCATGCAACGTCAGGGATCTCCCTCATTTGTTGGACCCACCGCAAATCAATAGGGTTCAACCGGGTACCGTATCGCCCACAGCAGTCTAACAGGAAGAACGTGACTTCAGCACCAAGGACAGTGATGTAGGTCCAGACATACCGGTTGCAAGACCCCGCAGTGTTCATGTTAATTGTGGCACAGGGGTGCATGGGTGTTCCCATACTGCTGTACATGTCAGTGGAGTGGACGTGGATAGGGTTTATAGAGGCAGCTCTAGACTGCAGTAGGCTGTGGAAGTGTGAAATCTGTGTGACCTCTGAATCTGTGTTTTATTCCTAATGCTATGATGAAGACTATCGGGGTACCAGTGAGATGGATTGATTTTGTGTGTTTGAAGGGCTGGTAATTGTCTAGTAAAGGGATATTTAGGAGCAGATTGTTCAGCTGGATCCTTCTGTGTGTGTGTGTGTGTGTGTGTCTGTGTGTGCCTATGCAGTTACTATTATTCTGCCCCTAGCCAAGTATGATCTTCAACTCAAACTACCCTGTGTGTGTGTGTGTGTGTGTGTGTGTGTGTGTGTGTGTGTGTGTGTGTGTGTGTTTGTCTGCCTGCCATTATCCTGTCCCTCTCCCTGTGTGATCTTAAACCCAATGTACAGTACCCTCTGTGTGTGTGTAAGACAGACTCAGAGACAGAGATTGTGTGTGTGTGTGTGTGTAGTGTGTGTGTGTGTTTGTGCAGTGTTTGTGACATTGCCATTATCCAGCTTTATCCCTGTGTGATGTTCAGGTTGTTCACACCCCCCCTCCACCCCCTAATAACACACTATCCGGCTCAGCTAATTGCTCCTGTGCTGTTTGGCCTGACAGTAAGAACCAGCTGCTCTTTGTCTTCCTCCGAGAAGAGAAGAGAGGAGAAGAGAAGAGAAGAGAGGAGTGTCTGCCTACTCAGGCTAAAAAAAGCCCAATTGAATAGAAACCCACTTTAACAGTGATTGTTACTCAGGACACAACTGCTTGCTTATGAACTTAAGGCCTTTGTGTGGTGAGCATAGCTACAGTATGTGTGGACAAGACATTCAATTCAGTTCAACTCAATTATATGTGTATTGCTTCGTCAAATACAATACAGTTAACTTACAGCATTTACAGACTGTACAGAGCACCCCAGAGTAACAGGGGCAAGGGGAACCTCCCTCCTAGCTGTCATTTTTGGAAGAAACCTTTGGCAGATCTGCAAGCAAGGTCTCACATAACTGCCAGGAGCCAAGTGTCAAGTGGTTTCATCCACTAGGTCTTGGCCTTGTAGATCATACTCTGCCTAAAATTTAGACTAACCAACATACAGGGCCGTCGCAACAAGGCAGGCAAACCAGGCAATTGCCTGGGGCCCCAACCTGAAAGGGCCCCCTCAAGATTGACTGTTTAATCATTTTAGTAGTTAAGTTGGTTATGTTTTTCAACAAAAATGACTTTAAACTGGAGTAAGATAACTGTACAATACAAATTATTATATTGATGGTGTTTGAAAATTATAACAATGTGGTTCATGTAAGTATTTACGGGGAGTGAAGGGCCCCCACGTCCTGTTTGCTTGGGGCCCCCTAAGTACCTTGAAACGGCCCTGCCAACATAGTAGCAGGATTACCAACATTGTCCCACTACATTACTGTAGTCTTGAGAGATGCATAATACCTGTTCAAGCAGTCAGTGCTGTATGTCTGATGAATATGTAGGGACAGAACAAAGGATTTCCTGGAGATTACAACTCTGTTGATTTGCTTGTGTCTCTGTAGTCACTGGAAACGTCCAGAGAGTGTGTGTGTAGGTGTGTAAGTGTGCATACTATGTGTTCTTCCCCAGGTGACAGCTGTGTGTGTAGGTGTGTAAGTGTGCATACTATGTGTTCTTCCCCAGGTGACAGCTGTGTGTGTAGGTGTGTAAGTGTGCATACTATGTGTTCTTCCCCAGGTGACAGCTGTGTGTGTTGGTTTGTAAGTGTGCATACTATGTGTTCTTCCCCAGGTGAGAGCTATGTGTGTATGTTTCTAAGTGTGCATACTATGTGTTCTCCGCCAGGTGAGAGCGGGTCTGTATGTTTTTAAGTGTGCATACTATGTGTTCCTCCCCAGGGGACAGCTGTATGTGTGTGTATGTTTACAAGTGTGCATACTATGTGTTCCTCCCCAGGCGAGAGCTATGTGTGTGCCTCCAACCAGCCCTACCGTAAGGTGGAGTACACCAGTGTGGCTCCCCCAAGCTGGGGCTCCCGTAAGGCGGGTGCTGGGGGTGGGACAGTGGCCCGTGGAGCAGGGCCAGGCCCTGGGGCCTCTGGATCCACCTCTGGCTCCGGCCCCGTGGGTTCCTCCTTGGGGAGGGAGAGCCGTGACTTTGTGCGTCCCAAGCTGGTGACGGTGGTGCGGGGTGGCACACGTCCTCGTCGGGCGGTGCGGGTGCTGCTCAACAAGAAGACAGCACACTCCTTCAGCCAGGTGCTCAGCGACATCAACAACGCCTTCAAGCTGGAGGCGGGGGCCATCCGCAAACTCTACACCCTCGACGGCAAGCAGGTGAGAAGGGTGTGTGTGTGTGTGTGTGTGTGTGTGTGTGTGTGTGTGTGTGGTGATTAGTGTCTCAGTTAGTCTGCTGGTGATTGGTGTCAGAGTTAGTCTGCATATGCATGAGGTATAAGGAGAAAGAGACACAGAAAGAGACTTTACAGACAGCAAGTAAGAGAGTTTTTTCTCTCCTTAAACTTTAGAATGACAGACACGCAGACAGTCCTGAAAAAATTCCCCCCTTGCACACATACACACACACACACGGTTGCCATGGCAACACTGTTTCTACTCTCCTCTCCATGACTGAACTCCATGAATGGTTCAGCAGGTGTGTGTGTGTGTGTGTGTGTGTGTGTGTGTGTGTGTGTTAGTGCCCCAGACTCATTGGTATTCAGCACACTTTCTGCTCCAGGGAGATCCTTGAAAGACTCATTTGTTTTGTGAAGAAGGGACAGTGAAGTGTGTGAGTGTGTTTGTGCAAGTGCTCCTGACTTTCTCCAAGCAACCTAGCGTTACTGACTAGTCCTTCATTGTGTGTGTGTGTGTGTGTGTGTGTAGCTAACCAGTCTGCAAGACTTCTTTGGGGATGACGACGTGTTTGTGGCCTGTGGAATGGAGAAGTTCCGTGTCCAGGATGACTTCGTAATGGCCAGCAAACCATCACGCTCTTTTGTTAATGGTGCGCACAACACAAGCACTTTCACACAATACACACACACACACACACACACACACACACACACACACACACACACACACACACAGTGCCCACATTGTGTACAATCTGGTCATTCATGAACCTGAATGTAGATATCTATGACAATAGGAATCACATGTTTCGATATAGCAGAATTTGTAGAATGTGTAACCTAAATACATAATGTATATCAGTTTTGATCATGAAATCTTTTAGTGAAAAGTTATGATGACAGACAAATGCATAGAATGGCATTAAATGATTGGAAGCAAATAGAAAGGGATGGAGAGAAATATAAGCATATTTTTTTATAGACATGTAAATAAGATCAATAAGATCATTGATCAAGATTGACTATAAAGTGAGCAGTACTGCTGTGAAGAAGGCAGTAGTTATTTTTAGTACAGTTTTTAGAAGAACACTGCCTTTGAGAGATACTTCAAAAGCAAGTGTTTGATCAGTAGTTGTGGCAGTAGAGCAGGCAGATAGTCAGTCAGTCCTGCTGCACTGGTGGGCTTGGCGAGGGGACAGCTTGGCAGGGAGTTTAGGCACAGCTTTCAGGTAGTGCCCAGACATGGGCTGTGCCCAACATATGACACATATGGCTAGATGGCCAGTGTCCCCCTCACACACACACACACACACACACACTCTCTCTCTCTCTCTCTCTCTCTCTCTCTCTCTCTCTCTCTCTCTCTCTCTCTCTCTCTCTCACACACACACACACACACACACACACACACACACACACAGTCTGGTTTCACATGAAGACCTGTGACTTTAGGAGACAGAAGTGATTGTTTATTTGTAGGCAATATAGAAATACTGTATATTATATTTGTGGTAACACTTTATTTTACAGTGTCACTGTTACAGTGTATTTACCTATGTAAGTACAGTGGTACAACAATATGTAATGTGTACTAATCTTGTACTTACATTATGTATATTTTATGCAGTACTCTGTCTTTCTCTCATTTATAGCCACCTATTCCTGTCTTTAATAGCATTTCTGTCTTTCTTCTTTCTCTGTCTGGCTTCATGATTTTATGCTCATGTTTTTTGACTGCATTCTCTCCCCTCCATCTGTTTCCCTGGCAGAGCTCAAATCATCTCGAGCCCTCAAGCCCAAGACCTCTGGAACAACACCCAGTGGGAAAGGTAGACTCACACACACACACACACACACACACACACACACACACACACACACACACACACACACACACACACACACACACGCCCACAGTCTTTCTCTTTGTTTCTCTCTCAGATGTAAAACCAGGCTTTGTACAAGTACACACCACTCACACAAACACACACACACACACACACACACACACACACACACACACACACACACACACACACACACACACACACACACACACACACACACACAGTTTCTCAGTTTGTAAAGGTTGGCTTGGCACATAAAACACTAACACAAACAACAAACCCACAGGCACCAGCTACTGTATCTGTGTGTGTGTGTGTGTGTGTGTGTGTGTGTGTGTGTGTGTGTGTGTGTGTGTGTGTGTGTGTGTCATAGGCATATGTTCATGTAAGGCCACACATACACTCAAAGCACACATAGTGTACAGTCTGCATCATAAACATACTGCACATAGTTTGAATTCTAAATCTGTGACGCGTTCTTAATGGCTGCTCTTTAGCCAGTGAAGCGCCTGGATCCCACAGCTCAGCAGTGCGATCAAAGACCCCACCCAGTCCAGGAAGTCAACGCAGCCTCAAGGTGTGTGTGTGTGTGTGTGTGTGTGTCGGTGTGTTTGTGTGTATCGGTGTGTATATGCTTCGAGGTGTTTTCGCATTTTGTATTTTCACAAGCCATTCTATGCATGTGAGTATTTCTGCATTTTTGCGTAGCACAATAGTACTTTATTCATCCCGAAGAAAATGTTGAAGAAAATGCTTGTTTTTGTTTGTAATCAGTGTATTTGTGGAGCAGGTTCCTCCCCTGTGTATTTTAGTGCACAGATTTCGTGACTTCATTCTGTCAAATTGCTCTCCTTCTCACAGCTCTCAACTCGCTCCTCTTCACGCCAGGACACACGGGATGCTGAACAGACAGATGAAGAGAACCCAGAGGGTAACACACACACACACACACACACACACACACACACACACACACACATACACACTCACACACACACACACACACACACACACACACACACACACACACACACACACACACACACACACACACCTACCAGGTGCTTGACAGCTGTGCTCTCTCTCTCTCTTCCTCCCCCAGTGTCTTGTGTTATCTCCGAGCGCTATGAGGTGGGCAGAGTCATTGGAGATGGAAACTTTGCAGTGGTGAAGGAGTGTGTGGAGAGGTGAGAGGATGTACTCACACACACACACACACACACACACACACACACACACACACACACACACACACACACACACACACACACACACACATATTTGCTATACACACAGCACACACACACACACACACACACACACACACACACACACACACTTACCATACACACTAGCTATATTAAAGAATGCCTCTCTATTCTATCTGACAAACCACTCTGCAGGTCCACAGGACAGGAGTATGCACTGAAAATCATTGACAAGGCCAAATGCAGCGGAAAGGTCGGTCAAAGTTGCGTGTTACTATGGTAACATTTATATTACTGTGATGCCATTTAATGATGTCACAATGTCAGTGGAGGACGATGATGATTGGTGCATTGGCCTTGGCAGGAACATCTGATAGCCAATGAGGTGGCGATTCTGCGTCGGGTGCATCACCCCAGCATCATCATGCTGATCGAGGAGGTGG
This sequence comes from Sardinella longiceps, assembly GCA_027497455.2. Classification (NCBI taxonomy): domain Eukaryota; kingdom Metazoa; phylum Chordata; class Actinopteri; order Clupeiformes; family Clupeidae; genus Sardinella; species Sardinella longiceps. The sequence goes on along the minus strand of JAODXP020000028.1, from coordinate 9,174,305 downwards.
ACACGGCTAGTCACCTCTACCTGGTCATGGAGCTGGTCAAGGTGAGTGCAAAGCTCACCTGTATAACTTTGTAGCCTGGCTAATAAGCCGACTGTTCATTCCAACATACAGTCTGGAACAATGCAACTGAAACATGTTTCCGTTTGGATATGACAATTTTGTAAAGGTAATTCGAAAGTATGAACACATAATAACAAACGCGTTCCTATGCTGTTGAACTACAAACTGCTGAACTACAGGCAAGTCCAGAGACATCGCTCTAAACTGTGTGCTGATTGGCTAAACCATACGCGAACCGAGCTAGGCGAGTTGGGCCAGACTACTGTACGAGCTAAAATCTTTTAGCGGAAGTACGTTGGATGGCGTCGCCAGGCTAGTAACCTTGAGCCCTAAAGCCGCAGCACTTTGGATATCAGCCTAATCATGTCTCTGCGTCTCTCTGTGCTCTTTTTAAAGTTCCTAACCTCTTTTCCCTGACCCTTAGGGAAAGTGTCATCATCATGTCAAGGGCAGCTCAAGGACAGCTCAGAGAGACTTTGACTTTGACAGCTCTGACAGAGTTCAAACTGTCTGACTGCACTGTCACTAGGTTATTATTATACAGTATTATATTATGGGATGGTGTGTACTTGCCATGGATCACTAAAATGTTGCCCCAATCAATCATGGAGTGGAATTATCTCCTTTAATTGTAAAATGATTGTTTATAAAGCATTGACACATTGAGTTTCTGTAGGGAATTGACTGTTCTGTCACAGCTTACATGACAGATTAGGACCAAGTCCATTCTGTAGTCACTTACATCCACAGTTTAAGGCTCACTTTGAAGTTTTCCTTCCCAGGTTTTTCCCTCTTCTTATCTGGTAGTCCCACTCCTCTATTTCCATCCCTCTCTCCATCAGTCCATCTGTCTGATATAGACTCTCTGTTATTAGTCCAATGCACACTGTTGCCAAAGCACATTGCAGTCAGGGGTGTGTCAGGTAGTCAGTTCTAGTCCTCTGACCCACTGCTTTGATAAACAATAATAATAAACAATATCTCCAAGGTGCTGCAGTGCAACCAGCACAGCTCCTATAAACAGACTTACTGCTGCAGTGGGCTTTTGTTCTCATGTCCTCTCTCTCCTTCCTTCTCTCTCTCTCTCTCTCTCTCTCTCTCTCTCTCTCTCTCATATATATATATATATATATATATATCTGTATTGATCTCTCAATTTATGAGGCTCTTGAAAGCATGGCTTATGGATGTTGATATATTTCTGTCATTCTCTCTGTTACTGCCTCACATAAGTGTTTGTGTGTATGTATGTGTGTGTGTGTGTGTGTGTCTGTGTGTGTGTGTGTGTGTTTCTTCAGGGTGGGGACTTGTTTGATGCCATCACTTCCTCCACTAAGTACAGTGAGTGTGAGGCCAGCGCCATGCTGTTCAATCTGAGCGCCGCTCTCAAGTACCTGCACCAACTCAGCATCGTGCACAGAGACATCAAACCAGAGAACCTGCTGGTACACACACTCTTTCTCTTTCTTTATTTCTCTATTTCTCTCTCTCTCTCTCTCTCTCTCTCTCTCTCTCTCTCTCTCTCTCTCTCTCTCTCTCTCTCACTCCTCACACTCCCACACACACACACACACACACACACACACACACACACACACACACACACACACACACACACACACACACACACAGAGTCACATCAGATTTGCCTGCATCCTAACTCTGATTGTCACACAGAAACACAGTAATGCCTCCAGTCCAGACTGACTAACCGAACAGAAGGACACTGTTTATCTCCTAGACTCACATATTTGTGTGTGTGTGTGTGTGTGTGTGTGTGTGTGTGTGTGTGTGTGTGTGTGTTTAGGTGTGTGAGTATCCTGACGGCAGTAAGTCTCTGAAGCTTGGGGACTTTGGGTTGGCTACAGTGGTGGATAAGCCGCTGTACACGGTCTGTGGCACCCCCACCTACGTGGCTCCAGAGATCATTGCAGAGACTGGGTTAGTAAATCACACTGATGCTCAGCAAAACACATCACACACACACACACACACACACACACACACACACACACACACACACACACACACTCACACTGCACTCACCAAAATATAACAGTAAGCAAAATCCACTTACATTATCAGCCACGCACATACAGTACACACACTCAAAATGAATACAAGCCTGCAGACACTCTCACTTAAGCCAAACAGAACCAAACACATGCTTACACACACACACACACACACACACACACACACACACACACACACACACACACACACACACACACACACACACACAGATGGTCCTACTGTCTGTTGTGCAGCTTAAGTTGTCTTAAGTGGTTAAACACAGCCCAGTGCCCTCATTAAGCATGAAGCAGTGCAGTCATTAACTCTACAGTCATTAGACACAGGGCCATACTAGGATTAGCCACCATGCTAGCACTTCTCTCATTAGACACAGGGCCATACTAGGATTAGCCACCATGCTAGCACTTCTCTCATTAGACACAGGGCCATACTAGGATTAGCCACCATGCAAAACACTTCACTCTCTATTACTGCCCCAAGATGCTAACACTTTATGGCATTTCTACTTTGGTTTAGTCTCTATGGCTTTGGGCATGTTCATGTCTAAATGTGCAAATGTTTGTCTAATTGTGTGTCTGTGGGTGTGCTTGCGCCTGTGCATGCGCCTGTACATGCATTTATGAGTAAGAAGTTTCGAGTTATTAACTTTATAACTTCTGATAATCTCTTTGTGTGTGTGTGTGTGTGTGTGTGTGTGCGCACGTGCGTGTTGTGTTTGGGTGTGTTTGTGAACAGATACGGGCTGAAGGTGGACATTTGGGCGGCGGGGGTGATCACCTACATCCTACTGTGCGGTTTCCCTCCATTCCGCTCTGAGAGAAACCAGCAGGATGAGCTGTTTCAGAAGATTCTAGAAGGCCGCCTGGAGTTTCCCACACCTTACTGGGACAACATCACCAGCTCGGCCAAGGTCAGCCTCACACACACACACACACACACACACACACACACACAGCACACACACACACACACACACACACACACACACACACACACACACACACACACACACACACACACATTCTACATGCCCAACACACCCATGTATTTTTCATGTGTATTGACACATACATAATGTATAATACACTCATAACACACACACACACACACACACACACACACACACACACACACTCTCTCATACACACATTCTACATGCCCAACACACCCATGTATTTTTCATGTGTATTGACACATACATAATGTATAATACACTCATAACACACATACTCACAGTATGAGCTCATGCATGTTTTTGATTGGCTAGTTGTTGTATGACACACACCTACAACTTGTTTTATAGGATCTGATTGGCCGGATGCTGCAGGTGAACGTGGGGAATCGTTACAGTGCAGAAGAGGTGCTGTCACACCCATGGGTTCTGGTAAGTCACATATTCTTGCTCTCACACTCTCTCTCTCTCTCTCTCTCACACACACACACACACACACACACACACACACACACACACACACACACAGATTAGCAGCAGTATGTAGTGCCCGCTCAAAGACAAATGTGTCTTGTGTGTAATGTGCAGGATGACTCTGAGAACAATGTGAAGCTGGATTCCCCTGATGAGCTGGACGGCAACACGCCCGTGGACACAGAGGTAAGAACACACACACAAGTACCGTAGAATCCTTAGGAAGTCAAATACAGTACACGGGACAAGATATACATGTCATAACAATATCCAACTAAAAACGTCCATATAATGTGTTTTAATTAATTAATAAAATCATCATTTGGTCCAAACCCTCTGGCACTTACAATGACACACACACACACACACCCAGTGCCGTCGCAACAGGACAGGCAAACCAGGCAATTGCCTGGGGCCCCAGGCTGAAAGGGGCTCCCAAAATTGACTGTTTTAGTAATAACAAGTAGTTTATTTTGTGGTGTTCTTCAATAAAATGTGACTTTACGCTGCAATTAAACAACTATGACATCAACACAAATAATTATAGTAATGAAAGATGCTTGAAGATTACAACAATGTGATTCATGTAGCCTAGGTGTTTATGGGAGGTGTCCTGTTTGCTTGGGGGGCCTGCAAACACCCACACACACACACACACACACACACACACACACGATCCACACACTCTCACATGCTAACTAACTCACACTGTTTTCTCTCCACCCCATGCTGCCAGTCTGACCATCTAAATGACAATGGTAGGTTGTGTCTGTGTGTATTAACACGTCTCGTTCTCCTCAGAGCCTGCACCTCCTGCGCCTTTGTGTCTCTCTTGTGTTTCTGCATGTACAGTATGCTCACTCCCAGCGCATGTCTGCAGATGCTTTTTAGAGCTTTTGTAGAGGTCTGTGCTCAGATGTACAGAAGATCTTTAATGACTTCAGTAGTCTAGGATTCTTACCAGTGTACATCTCTATTGATCAAACTGTAGCTGACTTCATATGTAATGTAACCATAGATATAGAAGCTCTATATAATTCTGTGAATGTAACACTCTCTATGTTCATAGAGTATAGTCAGTCACAGTCAACATTTCCTCTCTATTGCTTATGTGTCACTGTGTGCGTGTGTGTGTGTGTGTTTTCAGGTTATGGGACTAGGTAAGCGCACAGCAAGCTGCTGACTGAGAGACACAGAACTCCAAACCCAACAGTGAGCCGACAAAGACCAACAAACCAAGCAGGACTGCGTTTCCCACCGGCACTCTCATGCTATGACTATCAACATACTGTACAGCCCACAGTGCTCAAACCAATAGCTGCTCTTTACCGCTTCCCAGTGACTTCTGGTGTAGCACTGAGAATGCTGGGAAATGTAGTCCAGAAGCAACCAACCCACACCAGATGCCTCTCCTCTCACCTCTCTGCTGGCCTGCCTGCCTGCCAGCTGCACTGTGCTGCCGTTCCTTTCTCTCTTTCTTTCTCTCTCTCTCTCTCTCTCTCTCTCGGGCTAGTCTGCTGAGAGTTAACACGGTCTCGGAGACAAATTTGCTTTTTTTAATATAACTCATGTGACTATAAAGTCACATTAGTTGCTGCAAAATCATGGGCCAATAGTATATGACACAACAGTATGAAGTAAATAGTAGTACATCGAAATAATTTCATTGATTGATTGGTTAATTGAATCCCAATTTTCCGTGACATTTTTGTAACCTATAAGGTGTACTTGGACCTTGTTAGCTCTCAGTGGAGCGGCTCCTCTGTCCTTCTCCTCCTCTGCCTCCTCTTCAGATATACTACAGATACTGTAGACGTAGTCCTTCATCTCTCTACTCGTGTGTCCATCAGTCGTACAAGCCTTCAGTCATTATGGTAGACATGTGCAAGTGTGTGTGTGTGTGTGTGTGTGTGTGTGGGTGTGTGTGGGTGTGAGAAAGAGGGAGGTAGTGTTTCTGCTTTGCATTTAAGTGTTATTATGAAAACAGCCAATGAAACCTTTGAAGGAAGACAGGTCCAGATTGTTTGTGTGTGGTGTCTAGTTTGTAGTGTGTGCATGTGATTTGGGAAGTGTTTTAGTTGTTTTAAAGAAAGCGGAAGACTTGGCGCAAACTTGTGTGTATATGGTTGTGTGCGTGAGAGAAAGTGTGTGTGTGTGTGTTTTGTGCGTTTCCAAAGATACAGTATGTGCATCTTTGATTCCCATCCTTAATTGTGTAGAAAAAAATGCTAAGATGCTCTTCTGTCAGATTTTTGTACATTAAAGTTCATTCCTCAAACATTGCTTTGGCTCTCACTTAGGTACCACACACACACACACACACACACACACACACACACATACAGTCTCCTCCAGAAGGATTGATAGTCTCTAATAGACATACAGTAAACACAACATGGCGTGCACACACACACACACACACACACACACAATTATTAATGGCAATGCTATCCTTACCACCTCTATTCATCAACAGCAGAGGTCTACAAACACGAAGTGGACATACAGTATATTTATTTTCACCCTGAATTAACAAAAATACATGAGTTGTGATGAATACAAAAGAGTTTTATTTGGTTAAAATATCGAGATGACATTGCAATCTCTCGTTACTGCTACAAACACATAGAGATGATAAAATGTGTGTGTGTGTGTATGCATGTATTAGAGATACAGTACTGATACTTATCACAGTTATGATAAATGAGTGCAAAGTAAGTCTATTATCTGTTATTGCAATGGAATACATTAAAAGGTTCTAGGGTTTCTTTCCCAATGTCATAGTTGCTAACTAGATTAGCAGCTTTGGTGGTTGGTACTGTATGCATTCTTGCTACCCAACCCCTTTAGGAGCTGTAGAACCTGATAATGTAATAATTACCCAATAATGTAATAACTCCCGATAATGCAATAAAAACTCCCTCATAAGTCCCTAAAACGTGATAAAACCTGATAATGTAATGAATCCTGATAATGTAATACGGTGCATTTCCCAATAATGTAAATATCGGCATGCTGATCATGTAATAAAATGTTACATTACATTTCCAGTATTCCGATTTTTACATTATTATGTAATTACATTATTGGGATTTTATTACATTATCAGGTTTTATTACATGTTTAAGGGACTTATGAGGGAGTTTTTATTACATTATCGGTGGTTATTACATTATTGGGTAATTATCACATTATCAGGTTCTACAGGGGCTAATTAAGTAGCAACCATGGTTTTTTGGGAAACAAGCCCCTGGACAGCAGGTAACACCCTTATGGTAACATACAACACTTTTCCTGACCAGTGGGGTTGAGTTGTGCTGAATTCTGACACCATTCAGCATCATCCAACAGTGCACTGACTGACCACTCCCCCCACCTAAAACACAAACACACATGCAAACTCACACAAGGGCATGCACACACTCACAGGCAATCACAAATAAATAATACATCAAGTCATCAAACACTATCAGACACACATGCCAGGCAGGCCAAACACACTCACCTGCAGATGGAACATGTTCACTTGTTCAGTCTTGGTTGGCTTCAACTTTCTCAAACATCTACAATGTATATGAAGGGGAGAGAAGAAAGCGTCAGTATACTTTGGGGAGCAGTATTTTACTGTTATACAAGGCATTCTACAGAGGATGGGACATGAGGATAAACACAATATTTTGGGGAGTGCGGTGTGTGAGAGAGGGCACTGTGTGTGTGTGTGTGTGTGTGTGTGTGTGTGTGTGTGTGTGTGTGTGTGTGTGTGTGTGAGAGAGAGAGTGCACATGCATTGTACAGGGTGTTTATAAGCTTACAGAATGTGGCTGTGGTGATGAGGCAAAACACAGGGGGAAAATTCCGGAATGTCCCTTCAAGTAACCTCGTCCCCACTCATCATTTACATAATCTGTCAGCGTGATGACATCGCCTTCAGAGAACGACAGCTCATCTTCCTCCTCCCCACGGAATGCAAAAATAGCCACACAGCTGAAAAAGAGAGGGAAAGAGATTATTTTTTGGAAGGATTTACAGACTCTACCTTGTGTGTGTGTGTGTCAGAGAGAGAAAGAACTCACCACATAGCTGATGTGGAGGGCTTTTCTAGTAGTATGACAGAACTAGACTGCAAAAGAACATAAAATGGTACAAGCTGACAAAACCAGAATCAGCACAGAATTCCCCACTCACTGCTTTCCCACATCTAGCAAACACAGGCAGGAAAACATTATTCAAAAGGAGTGTGTGCTAAATGATGCTTGCTATTTTCAGTGCACATTTTACATACCTGCTGCAGTAGGCTTCAGTACAATCATCACACGGAAATAAACACAAGCTAACGCAAAAACATGTGTGTTTAATTAGTGAGTGTGAATGAGTGTGTTTGTGTGTGTGTGTGTGTGTGTGTGTGAGTGTGTGAGTGTGTCTGTATGTTACCTGAGCTGGAAGGATCTCCAATGATTTCTCCTCAGAGTCTTCCGTCTTTTTATTGATGTGTGTATGTGCATCCGTGTGGCTTTGAGTGTGTGTGTCTGTGTCCACAGGCATGTTCACTGGAGTTTCAACAGGTTTGTTTACATCCCTAGGCGTGTCTGGACACACATCTTCTTGTGTGCCAACATTCGTGTGGATATCCATGTCTGCCAGTGTGTCGTTTAAGTCCATCAAATTGATATCTTCTTTCTAAAGATTAAAGAAAAACAAAATGGTGCTAATTTTGCTCAGACATATTGAGATTGCATTTTAGCACCCAGATCCTCCAGGCTGCAATCCAAGAGAGTCACAGAACAGAGACAGAGAGTTTCAGCATATCCTATGAAGAGAAGTGATCCAATAAAACTATTCAGCCTTTCTGCCCAGCATCACTGTGTTAGAAAAATTCCGGGAATGTGTAATTATTATCACAAGATCTTTTGGCCCCATAAAGTGTTTAAAGTTTCACATGTTAATTACTTGCACCTTACATTCAGGGCTTTTATTAGTATGACCTCATTCTCACCTTAACTTTCCTTTTGTCATTTAAAACTTTCATTCCCATGGACTCTTAGCTAATGCCCGGACAGATGGCATCATACATCACGACTAGTGACATCACAAGTGTGACTCCCTGTAGCACAGGAGCCACAGGGAAACACACATGCAGGGGGAACAGGGCCGTTTCAAGGTACATAGGAGCCCCAAGCAAAAAGAGCATGGGGTCCCATCACCCCTCATAATCACCCACATGAACAACATTGTTATAATCTTCAAGCATCTTCAAATAATTATTTGTATTTGAATATTTGTCTAACTCCTAGTCTAAAGTCTTTTTTAATTGACAAACACCAACAACTAAACTGCTAAAATGATTAAACAGTCATTCTTGGGGGCCCCTTTCAGTCTGGGGCCCTAGGCAATTGCCTGGTTTGCCTGTCCTGTTGCAATGGCCCTGGGGGGGAGAGTGGTGATCAAAGTGAAGAGGGGGTCAGCTGTGTGATGATGTCAGGTGTCTGAACTCTGAATGTGTTGTACAAGGAGATACGCGGCTCTGCCTGTGGTGTGTATGCTTACACCATCACTGACTCCCGATGTCTGTTAAATAAACTCGAGTTTGTTTTTCATTAAGTTTTAACTTATACAGATAATTTGAAATAATTCCCACAACTGCACAGAGACAGTTGTTACTACAAACTGATCATGATTTGGGGGATTGATTGATACAGACAGACTAATTGATTGGATGCTGATGGACGCTGCTCTGGATACCTGTGAGCTCTTGTGGAGGGGGTGTCCTGGCTTTGGACGGGGTGGGAGTGGAGGCCCTCTTTTCGGAACCCGCTGAGCCTGCTGCTGATTGGTTGGGGCCGGGGTTGAGGAAGAGCGAATGAGATTGGGCGATTTGGGCAGTTTGATGGGTGGAGGAGGACGGAGCGGAAGAAATCTGAGAAAGGCAAACAGAGCAAACATATTCAGCTTACATACTTCTCCTTCTTGTGTATACTGAATGTAGAGTGTGTGTGTGTAGCCAATTCACTCCTGTTCATCAAGTGCAGCTGTTAAGATTTGTGTCTTTGAGCATCGTTATTTTGTGGACACGAATAAAGAAGTAACACGTGAGTGTGTGTGTGTGTGTGTGTGTGTGTGTGTGTGTGTGTGTGTGTGTGTGTGTGTGTAAAAGTGAGTGTGTATTACCGTGCTGGCATCCCTGTGCCCATGTGTGTTGGCTGGTCTGGTGGGCTGCCCTGGGCTGCAGGTCACAGACATACAAACCAACATTACAAATATAAAGTAGCTATGTGCATTGCCATATGTTACTGCTAAAAGTAATTCAATTGTGGTAATTCATTACTTTTGAACTTGTTACCTCCAACACTACATACAGCACTGCAAAAAGTGATTTCTAAGCAAGTAAAAAAAGTCTTGTTTCTTGACAATAAGTCTTATTTTAAGTAAAAATAGAAATAAAATCTTGTCAAGCTATTTATATCAAGCAAAATATTTTCTTATTTTGAGAAAATGTACCTAACTTTTTCTTATTAAGATTTTCCAACTAATACCAAGATGAATTTAACCAGTAATAAGCTATAGTGAAAATTGACAAATGATCAAGAAAGCAATAAGATTTTTTTCCTTATTTTTTTCTTACTTTAAGTCTAGATAGAAATAAAATCTTGTCAAGCCTTTTTTACTTAAGAGATATTGTCTTATTTTGAGAAAATGGATCTAACTTTTTCTAAATAAGATTTTCCAGCTAATATCAAGATGGATTTGAAAATTTACAAATGATCTCAAGAAAGTAACAAGATTTTTTTCCTTATTTTAAGACTAAAACTCGAATACATTTTCTCAATTCAAGAATCTTAAAGAAAATGACAGAAATGCAAGGTTTTTAATCCCTCTTCACAGTCTTAAAACTATTATAACTAGTTTAACACCACAATCAAGATCCAAAATGATATATCAGCTACAGTTTGCCCATCAGATGGCCTATATGACACAATGACACCAGCTCAGTTACTGTACTTGTGTTGAATTTGGGATCTATGCTGTCATAGCCTACCATGTCCTAAATTAGGCACATAGGCCTACATGTAGTCAGTTGCCTATTCACCATGGTATTCATGGTGTATAGCCTACTCTCTTAATCCTGGTCTATGCCTGTTGATACAGTAGGTTGCTGTCATATGGAGATGGCCTATAAGATGTTGTTAGGGTACTTGAGGTAGTTGGTTGGTCTTTGCTGTAGTAATGGTGGTTGCTATGCTGGTTGCTATTAAAATCATATTGATTAGTAGGTTGTCATAGTGTACAGCTGGTGGTTGATAGGCTGTTGCTGGTATACAGTAGTTATGGTGCTTGCATACTACTAGACTAAACTACTAAATACATATAGGGTGAATAATGCTAAAGATAAGAATACTTATGGTGCCTTAATTGAGACATAATCACTCATTTGTGTAATCTTGTATTTTGGGAAAAGATTTTTGAAAAAATTGCGGGCACTATCATAGATGCAACTCCAGATTTGACCCATTGGTGGCGCTGTAACATGTTGATCTGAAACTTATTGATAGGCTACTTAGTTTCACTTTGGAAACAAATTGTGGTAGAATTACATCAAAATAGTTACTAGACAAAACTGGTATTTGATCAATCACTTTTAACAATGTGGCAAACCAAGGTAAGCAGAGCAACTGCATAAAAAAAGCTAAGCAGCATTGTGAAGGATTCAAAGCTGGATGGGAGACCACATGGCCTGGCTTGAATTTAGCATAAATGTCTTATATTCAAGCAAATATGAAGAAAATTAATCTTAGTATTTTTTCTTGTTTCAAGAAATGTTGCTTGAAATAAGTCTAGACTATTTTGCTCATTTTAAGAATTCTATTTTTGCAAATTTTAAGAATTCTTACCTAGAAAATTTTGCTTACCCCATTGGCAGATTTTTTTGCTCAATACAAGACAATATGACATAAATTTTCATCTTATTTCTAGAGGGGCATTTTTTGCAGTGAGTGCACACTCACTCAATCTTACATACATGTACAAACACACACACACACACACACACACTTCAAACCCTCTCACTCACGTGTGGTGTTGGCTACTGGTAGGCTCCTTCTGCGGGGCTGTGGCTGGGGGAGTGGGGACCCTGATGCGTCAGCTTGAGTCTGTGTCTGCACCGGTGTGTGTGTCTGCATGGGTGTGTGTGTCTGCGTGGGTGTGGGAGTGTGTGTTCTCCTGCGGGGTCTGGGCTGTGGTCTGGGACTAGTCCCACTGCTGCCGCTGGCTCCTCTCTCCTCTTCCTCCTCCTCTTCGCCCACACGTCCATGAGGGTCACCCTCGTTGTCATGACGACGGTTGGACTCGGGCCCAAAAACGTCCAGCAGGTCCTGAAGATACTGACCACCAACACACACACTCTCCGCCCCCAAACACACACCCTCGCTCTGATCACACACACTTTCCGATGTTTGGCTGCTTGTGTCAGTCACAGCATGCCCTCTCCTGATTGGTTGAGGCACGGCTCTTTCACTGCTAACAGGCTGAGCAACAACTATGTCAGTGCTCAGAGACCGGGACTTAGGTATGCAACTGTTGATTGGCTGAGTCATGAGACTCTCACTGCAGATTGGCCGGGAGCCAGTCAGCTCTTCGCTCATTGGCCGTAAGCCAGCTCTGGAGCGAGGGCGGGGCCTGGGCCGGACCGGTTCCTCGTCTGGTGGCCGATCTGTGGGCGTCTGGGTGGACATGTCTGGCTTGGGGGGGCACGGGGGTTTGGGAGGCCTGGGGGGTCTTCTGACTGCAAAAACAAACACAAAAAAAGGTGTAAATACAGAAAGAGTTTCAACACCCCCAAACACACACACACACACAATTTTTTTAAAACAGGAAAAACACACATTTTTATAACGCTGATTTTTTAAAACATGAAAAAACATAGATCATTGACAAGCACACACACACATTGTCCAACCCCCACCCCCATTTTCTCGCTTTTTAGCTCACACACACACACACACACACACACACACACACACACACACACACACACACACAAACACACAGGTTGATCTCATTGACCACTCATCACACAACATCAGCAGTGGCCCAAAAAAGTAATATGTATATCATCAAAGCAAACATGCAAAAGGCTCCACACTCACGAGCTGGTCTTGCAACTGGGTTGTCTACCAGAGTGGGCTGCGGGGGGATGGGTGGGGGTGTGGGGGGGACATCCGTCTGCGTAGCGATGGTGGAGTGTGACGGAGAGGCAGACGGAGAGGGAGCAGGGGCAGGAGCGAGGGATGAAGTGGTGACAGGAGAAGGAGAGGGAGAGGGAGCAACAAACTGCTGCTGCTGCTGCTGTTCACGAGTCTTTTCTCTCAGCACCTGTTCATAAGAGGGAGGAGGAACCTGTGTGTGTGTGTGTGTGTGTGTGTGTGTGTGTGTGTGTGTGTGTGTGTGTGTGTGTGTGTGTGTGTGTGTGTGTGTGTGTGTGTGTGTGCATACAATGGTGAAATAGAGAAGGATAGGTTGTGTGAGTGCAATGTGTGTGTGTGTGTGTGTGTGTGTGTGTGTGTGTGTGTGTGTGTGTGTGTGTGTGTGTTGGAAAGTGTGTGCAAGAAGAGAAGGTACAAAGAAAAGAATCAGTGAGTACAGGCATGTTACAGGAAAGTGTCTGTGTCAATGAGAGTTTTTGTGTGTGAATTTGAATACTGGTGTGGTTAATTTGAATGTACGGAGATGCCCGTAACAGAAAATGTGACTAAACAAAACAGCATAACCCACTGCTTAAGTCAGCACAGAAACGGTTATATGGTCGGCCATTGACTATCCTCTAAACATTAACCACCAAGTTCTAACATTTGAACCCATTTGCATAAACTGTACTCCCACTAGGACCTACCCTCTGAACCATGCTTTATGACCTGATTACGTCTCATATCTCATGTATTACAACGGATGGCACTCTGATCCTTTCCACAGGAATCCATAGAAATGATCCAACAAGTGCAACTAGTAGTGTTTAAAGGAATAGTTCACCTCTTTATTAAAATTGGTTATTCACCCCTTTACCTGGAGTTACATATGTAGGTAAGAGCATTTTGGTCTCAGTGCATGCGTTGTCCTAGTCTGGCAACCCCAATTTTACCTTTAGCTTAGCATAGACACTGGAAAGTAAAGTTACTATCAGTATCTGGCAACATTACATTCCAGCACCTATGCTAAGCTAAAGCTAAGAAATGGGGAAAATTGGGGATGTCAAAACGCAAGCACTGAGACCAAAATTACCCGTATAGGTGAATAACCAATTTTCATAAAGAGGTGACCTATTCCTTTAAGCAGTCCTGGGGTCCGTTTCAAAAAAGGTAATTTCCCATTGCCAACTATCTAGCAGGTATAGTGTAGAGTAGTGTAGGGCTAAGTAGGTACTAAAAATGCCCAGTGGAAAAGTGCTATAAGCTGCTAACTGGTTAGCCACTATGCTTTTGGGATAGAGACACCAGATCTCTGGTACCTGCACAGCCGACGGTGGAGGGGCTGCTGGGAACCAGGAGGGAGCCATTGGCTCTGCAGAGAGGATGGTAATCTGTGGCCTCCTGTGGCTAATGTACAAATACACACATGCACACACATGTGCGCCCAGACACACACACACACACACACACACACACACAAACACACACAAGGTGCACCACATCAAACACAAGCCCATACAAATATGTCCTCCAATGGTCTGAATAAGTGAGAGAATTACCGTCTCTCCCTTTGCTGTTCCTGAGCCGTGCTTCGAGAGGCTGATTTTTTTAAAACAGGAAAAAACAGATAGATCATTGACAAGCACACACGCACATTGTCCAAACCCCACCCCCACTCTCTCTCTCTTTCTCTCTCTCTCTCTCTCTCTCTCTCACACACACACACACAATTAATACTATTGTGTCAGTGTACAATATATTTACACTTTAAAGTACAAACTCACTTCTCATGATGGCAGCCCGGATGGAGGAAAGAGCTCCTTGGCTGTGTGGGTGTAAGAAAGAGAGAGTGTGTGTTCTACATTGCTGTGTCAACCTTTTGGCACACAGAAAGAGCACACCCACCCCTGGAGACACACACACACACACACACACTTGCTTGCAACACACATAAACACATTTCAAGTCCAACAGAATAGGGGAGAAGTTCCCCTGGAATTTGTCGACAAATAGTGAAATCTCACAGATGGAATACGTCTTCTGGTTCTCTCTCTCAATCGACGCAAACTCTCTCTCTCTCTCTCTCTGCTCCACACACACACACACACACACACACACACACACACACACACACACACACACACATACACAAACTAAGAATACATAGCCTGGTATTACATGTACTATTGGTCTGCAAATGTCAAACCACATACTTGAAGAAGCCATAACATTACCTGGAAGGTTGCTGATCTGGTTTATTTCTCTCTGAGGGACCAGACATCAAGAGAGAAAGGTAACGTTTAGTTTTACAAGAATGAAAAGAGGTAATTTAATGCCAAACCTCTCCCAAGTGTGTGTGTGTGTGTGTGTGTGTGTGTGTGTGTGTGTGTGTGTGTGTGTGTGTGTGTGTGTGTGTGAGCGTCCCAAAAGATCTGCCGCATCATCATTAGTCTACCTGCCGATGCGTTTGATCCACGAGGATGCCTCCTACCACCACCCGAATCCCGCACGTCCCGCATACTCTGGTCCTGTCCGCCGCACCGCGCCTCGGCCATGGAACTCTCTCTCCCCACTGCAGTGAACTGCCTGACCCTCTCCGGTTAACGTTACTCGAGCCTCACTCGAACAGAAACGAGTGAAAGAGCTGGGAACGCATACAATAAGACAGAGAAACTGTTCGACCGCCGATTTTCAGTGATATCCGTCCTGCAGCTTAATAAGATAAACCACCGCAAAACTTTCTAAGTGATGTTGATGTCGGATTCCGCATTTGGTTTTGTTTACCGAGGGGGCAGAAAACTCCAGCCTTCTTCTTGGGCGGACTCAGTTGTGGTCGTCTTCCTTCGGGACGTTCATACGTCTGTGCGTCAACAGGAAGCAAATATCCAGTGGTGGTATCGCTATCTGGGATGCGATGCAGCCTTTTCCATTTAAGCATCTGCACTTCTAGAAATCTATATCCCTAAAACGCTCGATCAGAATGACTATAATGCATAGGACTATTCTTTTTAATACTGCGTTTGTAAAAGCTGGATTTTGTAGGGCCTATATAAATGGAAAGTTTTAAACAACGTAGGCTGGGTCTGAAACAGGCTGAGGCATGCAAAGGAATATTTGATTTCCAGTTAGGGTGTGACACAGTAGACTAATGTTCCTACTATAGGTCTGCCATAATGACAGGGAAGTCATAGGCTAATAACAAACATATTTAGATTTTATGACTTCCAGTATAGGCTTGGTGTCCTACAGGCCTACAGATGGTCATGAAATGTACAGTGCAGACCAAGACACACTTTCTCATATGTTTCCTTTATTTTCATGACTATTTAGCCTACATTGTAGATTCTCACTGAAGGTGTCAACATTATTGATGAACATGTGACTTTATGTAAGTAACAAAGTGTGAAATAACACCATATTGTAGTTTCTTCAAAGTATCCACCCCTTGCTCTGATTACTGCTTTGCACAATCTTGGAATGCACTTGACCAGCTTCAAGATGTAGTCACCTGAAATGGTTTTCAACATACAGTCTTGAACTGTCATTCGTTCCCCACGATGCTTAGAACTTGTTGGCCCTTTTGCCTTCAGTCTGCAGTCCAGCTCACCCCAAATCATCTTAACAGAGTTCAGGTCCGAAAGTGTGTCCAAACATAATTTCATATGTGTTCATTCAGTTTTGATGCCTTCAGTGAGAATCTACAGTGTAAATTATCGCAATATAAAAAGGAAACACATTGAATCAAAGGGTGTGTCCAAACTTTTGGGCTGTACTGAATGAGACAATTGAAAATTGAAAGAACTGTGTTGTGCAGTAGGCTGGGAAGCCTTTTAAGTCGCACTGCTAAAATAGGCTACAATGTTACAATCTAGGCTACATATTACAGTCTATGACATAATAAAATGTACTTATAACTAGTGCTGTCAAGCGATTAAAATATTTAATCGCGATTAATCGCATTGTTTGGCGTAGTTAACTCATAATTAATCGTGATTAATCGCAAATTTCTTTCTATTCTAAATGTCCACTCGATTTCTTTTTGTCACATTTTTATTTATTTATTTTCATTTTAATGCTGTTATCAGCATTCATTGGTGGGGGTGAATACCAATTTAAAATAAAAGAAAACCCAGTTACAGCATCAGAAATTATTAACATGTTCAAGTACTGCCAGAGATGTTGATGTTTTTATGTTGCTAGTTCACAAGTTTACAAAAACAAACAACAAACAAACAAAAAAAACAAAACTGGATGGTGGCCCTTTAAATTATACTAACCTATATTTTAAAGAGGCTCAATGAAAATATGGCATTATTGTCATGCATGAGTAAACTTACATTGCATGAGCATACCTTTAAAATGCATTTTGCCATATTGGCAATTGTCCTGCAAGAAGCTCTCATTTTAGTGACAAGGTCATAAGTTCAGAATCAGGTAGGCTATATGCGTCTCGTTTGCACAAATTCTCTCTCTCTGTTTGCGCTCCAACCTGTTTCACCTCTCTCACTCGCGCTGCAATTTTGAAACTGATATTAGCCTATTTGCGGGGTATTCAGTTCAAGAGAAGGGATTTCTAAGTGACAACATTAATCCTCTAGCTAGTTAACAACCTAAATATGCGAACATGCGAGTGAGCGTCAACGAGTGTGTCGGTAAAATATTTGGTTTGTCACTGAACATCAAATGACACTCACAAACATTCTCTCTCTCAGTTGCGCTCCGACCTTCACCTCTCTCAACTCGCGCTGCAATTTTGACAACTGATATTAGCCTATTTGCGGGGTATGTCAGTTCAAGAGAAGGGATTTCTAAGTGACAACATCAATACCCGTCCAGCTAATTAACAATATCAATACAATCGTGAACATCAACGATTGTATTGGTAAAATATTTGTTTTCACTGACATCGGAGCAGCAGAACAGAGTGCAGACACCCGTGCTGTGTGTGAAGTGCGTGTGTAGGCTACTCGTAGGCATGAGTAGCCTTGGTCCTAGGCTAAGCAGTAGGCCTACTTCAAGCCTAATACAAACACAGGACATACTGAAACGTCGGGAGGTGTTGGAATGTCGGAGATATTGTTGTTCACATTACCATTCGATAATGGCGGGTCAAATGGAACGTTAATCGTCGTTAAAAGAATTTGAACGGCGTTCAAAATAGGGTTATGCGTTAACGCCGATATTAACAGCGTTAAACTGACAGCACTAGCTTATAACATATGATATAAAACATTAGGCCAGGTCTGGTGCCAAGCCCACTAAAGACATGTCAAAGGTACGCTAAATGAACCTGAAAGTGAGTTTCCATGCCCTGTTCCCTTAAGTCTTTACTGGTAGTTCACTAGGCCTAGGGTCTTCGTTGTTTTGAACAACAAGGCCATAATACAATACACTTTCATATAGGCCTACAATATAAAATAGCATACAGTACAACTTACAATCCCTATTTGTGATCACTACAGTACATAGTCTTTTTTTTTCTTCAGTTTTAGGCCTACCACTGCAACTAAGTTTAGTTTGATAAATGGCATTTTAACAAAGAAACTAGTGATCACTATAGTACATCTAGTCTTTTTTTCTTCCTTTTTAAGACATGGGAGAGGGTCAACAGTGACATTAAAATGTAAACTGAATGTTTACAAATACCCTTGTAGTGTTCAGTTACTATCAAAGCATTATACTGACCCCTGCAGGAGGATAGTCAAACTTGCATTATTCTTCACTCTTGATTTCAAGGGGAGCAGAAAGGACCACCTTTCCAGTCCTCAGGTGGCCTATGCATCACTAACCTCGACGTTCACAACTACCGGTAACCTCACTTGAATGGAGACACGACTAGTGAAGCACTAGTTAACTTGAAAATGTGTTTTTAAGTCTGGCTGTAGTAAATGAATCCATTACCCTATTCTTCTCTGTGCAATATGAATAAGATATGAAGATTAGTAGCCTAAATATTTTGTCAGTACATATTATATTTTTGTAGATTGTAAGGTCATACAGTATCCCCCTATCACGATTCTTATTGTTCTGGCATGCTTCAAATGGTGAGATATCAGCAAATATGTAATATAGACCTACACTTTAACCACTGCTTGTAGGCCTCTAGAAAGGCATCCATACATTTGCCCTCAAACTGACTTCTTATGTCTACACAGTATCATTGTTGCATTAAATTAAGTTACGCCCAGCAAACACAGATAGGCTACCCACCGTTTTTGGTTTGAAAAAGTTAACTAGTTAACTCATTTGTTGTGGGTTAGCTAAACTATGCTGTCTCTACACACCATAGATTTATATAGCCTAAATCTATGGTAGCCTGCCCTACACGCCAGTTTGAAATTTTCTCTAGTCTTATTTTTTGTTTGAGTGTTTCTGACAGATTCATTAGCTAATGAATAATTTCCTGTGTGCTCAACAAATGTCGGCCACTTGAACAAAAACCTGTAGAATCTAGCCAGAAAAACGGATTGGAAAAACACCAGCCCAGCTCTGCGCCAGCCCTTACCGTGACGTCATTAAAACTCCTGAAAGTCTCGCTAGTGTTCGCCGGGTGCAGTGGCGTGCGCCTGTAATCCAAGCGTCTGGGAGGCTGAGGCTGGCGGATCGTTTGAGCTCAGGGGTTCTGGGCTGCAGCGGACTATGTCGATCGGGTGTCCGCACTAAGTTCGGTATCGATATGGTGCTCCTGGGGGAGCCCGGGACTACCAGGTTGACTAAGGAGGGGTGCACCGGCCCAGGTCGGAAACGAAGCAGGTCAAAGCCCCCGTACCGAACAGTAGTGGGATTGCGCCTGTGAATAGACGTTGCAGTGCAGCCTGAGCAATACAGCGAGACACTGTCTTTTTTAAAAAGTTGTTTTTTATTATACCATTTATAAGCTTTTGTTTTATATCCTACAATGGCATATAAATCACCAAATGTAGCAGTAGTTCACATACATTCTTAAATGAGTGGGCTAAATAAACATTAACATTAGTTAAAGAATTCATAAAGCTTTGAAAGAATTCGGCTAATACTGACCCCTGCAGGAAGTTCTTGGGAGTTGTAGTATTCTTACTTTTTATGGTCAGAGGGTACAACAGGGGTCGCTGTTTCTAACTTACTGTGAATTTCTCTTGCTCTCCTTAATAGCAAGTGTCATTAAACAACCCAGAATAAAAATGAACTGTTGAATTAATGTTCAACAAAGGGCATTAAAAGAAAAGTCATTGTCAAAGTTTGTCCTCAAATATGCTTCGCCTTAGCCTATAACTACAAAAGCACTTGAAGAGTGCAGACCTAGGCCTACACCAAGGCAGTATCATCACTGACACAATATAAATTCCAGATGGCGTTCCAATTAGCACCATAAATTAATCAGTTGTCATTTGTCACAATACACACGTTGTCTAAAACATTCATCCAAAGACATGCATTACATTTATAGTAACATAGTATATACATATATAACGGAAAACATAACCTCCTTGGCAGATGTAATGAAAGGTCAGTTCTTTATGTCCTTTTGATAGCCTATTCAGCTCCAGACACTTTTGAAGTGATTGTCTGAAGCACCCTAATCATTACCCTATTCGAGGTCACTAAAAGCTTGACGAAAAAGAATGAAGGTTCTGAAACATACCAAATTAGGTGGTGGAATGTAGCCTGAATAGCCCGCCATAATACTGCTGTTCATCCGTATTCATGGTCTGGAGGTTCTTTAACCTGACACAATTATAGGGCGGGAGGGCATTCAGTTCTGGTTTGAAATGATTGGACAGCTCGTCTAATCAGCTTCACTTATTGGTCGGTTGTCTCTCTACCAATGCAAACACCCCCTAGAGGACCATCCCCAGACCATGAATATGGATGAACATTCGTATTATGCATGGGCTACGTCAGAATGGGCAGTACAACAATATAGTAAAACAAAAATAAAGTGTATTTTAAAATGATTATAATTGCAATATTTAATACTTGATTTGTCCTCCCAAGTCGTAGCTGCAATAACCCAACTTATTTTTATATTATTTATGAGTCTCAAGCTCTTGGCTCCACTTCAATTACAGCTACTATACCCCTAAACTACCACTAGGGGGTGAAAGACCTAATACCCTGTTTTACCTAATAAATCAACAAAGTACATAGAAGTTGATCAGGCTTCTATGTCCCTAAACTTAGACCAATATTTAACAGATTTTGAGCTGAAGTATTTGACTTAAGTGTATTGGTTTTAATGGTCATAAAACACAGGTACTAATTTTACAGCAATAAATTTTGACCAGCAAAATAATTATAATCTATAGACATAGGCTGAACGTTCAAAAGATTTCTTACCAATCCTTTTGAGGTTGAATGAACCAAACGAGAACGAGTTAAGTTTCAATGTATTCTCTTTTTGTTTTCTTTTACTTCAGTACTTCACAAGATTACAGGAAACACGGCACTTATATTACAAAGAATAAAAATAAAACAAAGTTACAGACAAACGGCTAGGACTTCTTCTTAATGTATGATATCGCAATTCAGAGCAAGTCGTTGCAAGCATGCTGTCCATCAGGTCTCATGACATGTAAGAAGTCCATGTGCTCCCCTGACACTGCGAGTGATTGTTTTTTAGTGGATGTCCCTGTGATCAGCCAGGTGCATGATTGTGAGTCCTCAAGCACGGCAGTGACTTTAAGTCAACACTCTGGGGCTCTCAAGTACAGCACTTATGTCTTCCACAGTGACTTTCGTGATTTCGGAAATACAACATTCCCTTTCAGAATACTTTTAATATGATATGCTAATAATTGCTATTGAAATGAGATGCAATCCTTAACCGATGAAAATAAAGCAGTTCATGCATGCAGTAATTCACTAGTGAAAGACTCACATGGTTCCTATAATAAAAAGAAACACACAAGCAAGAATAAATGACATCAAATAAGTACTGTCGTGAGTCTTAAGGTAAACTCTTAGCCCAAGACACTAGCAACCAATATGACCTTACAACACTATAAGCGACTTAATCAACCATGAATCTCAAATCTAAGACAATATCATAAACCTCAGAGGTATAAGGGGTAACCTGACATTATAACATAAACTAAATAATTAAACTAATCCAGAATCATTCAAACACAGGTCAGTCAGCTTTCGTATGCCTTAGCCACTCTAACAGTGGCAACATCATTAGACATCAGGGTCTGATTTCCTATATCAAATGGGCAATAGCATCACAGATAAAGATCATAGGTTGCTGCATAGACTGAATGAACACGTTTCTGTTCACTATGACCTAAGGCTTGAAACTCAAAATGTCTTGTAGTCTGCACTTACAGAGCCTAGAGAGAGGTACATGCAAAATGTCTGGGACTGCCGTTGTTTCCCTTTCAATATTTCCAGTTTCCAAAACAAACTCTAGGGAGAAGAATCTAACTGCATTCCATTGGCTCAACATTGAGTATTTCTTGCAGGTGTTGGTTTCCCTTTGCTTCCTTCTTAATCTTTTCCAAAAGTTTCTCATTGTCACTTTCCCTCACAGTCCCCAGAAACCTTTCAAATACAACAAGCAGAGAATGGGCATACTCAATCACACTCTCACCCTGATTGGTGATGCTACGGAAGTGGTAGCCTGCAGTGTGCAAACCAAAAACTCTACCAAGAGCATCAAACACTGGGGATCCTGACGAGCCATGATACATGAAGGTGTTGTAGGTCACAATGTTTTCTGCCTTATTTCCACCCATTATAATACTTTCAATGCCACCTTCTCTGAGCATTTGACTGATTTGGAGGACAATGAATGGGTTGTGTTTGTACTTATCTAAATGGCCATTAACTGCCTCTTCTCTCTTCTCTTTCTCAATGATAAATGTGGGATCCATTTTTTTCACTTCTCCTCCTGGGTGACCAACAATACAGGCCTCACCGTTCTCAGGCAGGGGACCAAAATTCTTCAGGAGCCCTGGTGGTACTTTTATGGTTTTTGCTTTTGATTGTTGGTTGGCTTTGTGGCCCTGAGGGTTAAGTTCTAGAATGGCATAATCTAACTCTGTATCATAGTCAACTAAGGTTTTATCCACATCAAAGTAGAAGTAATTTGTATGTGGTTCTGGATCCTCATAGTTAAAAAGAACAAATACTTCGGTATCCCTATTAAGCTCTTTGTCTTTAACACAATTTGTAAATAAATGTGCGTTAGTCAGGACAAACTGATCAAACAGCACAAAACCGGTTCCTTCACAAACATCCTTGACAATGATTTTGCAAACAGATTCTCCTAGTTTGAGCAGCTTTCTAACTCTGTGGACCTCACTGAAAGACTGCTGGACCTTGCCAAAGTTTTTCTTTGTCAGGTTCAGGGTCTCTTGGTAAGAATTACCAGGGAACCTACTCTCCATCCATTCTTTCAGCTCTGGAAACTGCTGACGCAGTAGCTCATAAATCTCTTCTGTGTTGGCATTGCTAGCTGTCCTGTTTTCGACTGCTGTTTTTACACTAGTACCACACTGATGTGCTACATCTGTCATTGACCTTGGTGTAGGTATATGTTGTGAATCAGCTGATGGGTTTCCATTAGTACTTTTATATTCATCACTTCCTCTTTTATTCAGAGGAAGACAAATCTTAAACTCCTTCTGGGACAAATTGTCAACCTTCTGTGTGCGCACAGTACGGCGGGCTGGATTTTCATTGTCAGACAGATTAAATGGGCCAAGGTCAGCAATGAAGCGACCATCTCTTTTCAAAGCCTCCACCACAGTCATGCCCTTCTTTCCATAAACACACAGATACTTGAACTGTTTGACAATATTGCTTTTAAAAAGCTCCTTTGTTCTAGTGTGTACCCCTCCCACTGTATCAATGAAGAAGACAGAATATCTGTCTTTTGGGTAAATTATTTGGACATGTGGGTCTCGAGCTTTCTCAACCTCTTCTGATTTACATGACAGGATAAGAAGCTCACCATTCTTAATGCAAGAACAAGGGAAATGTGTTGCAACAATGGCTTCCCTATCATCTTGACCTAGCTGAATAATGATATTCTCATCTGCGCACTTGATCATTTTCTTTGATTGTTCATTTGACTTTATAGCCTCCAACACTGTATTAGGTTGGTCACAATAAATGGTGTATTCATGACGGTCAGCGCGACTAAACTTCACAGTGAAGTTATGTGAATGATCGTCCTGAAAGAAATGAGAGCAACAAAATAAAGGTTAGGCTATTGTTGTATTATAAAGAAACAAGGTAACACTTTACTTAAAGGTAAAGTTCACCTCTTTATGAAATTTGGTTATTCACCCCCTTACCTGGTATTACATATGTGGGTAAAAGCATTTTGGTCTCAGTGTTTGTGTTTTCCTAGTATGGCATCCCCAATTTTCCCCATTTTTTAGCTTTAGCTTTGCATAGGCGCTGGAATGTAATGATTCCACATAGCAACTCTTTGGCAACTTTACTTTCTAGCACTTATGCTAAGCTAAAGGTAAAATTGGAGCTGCTAGACTAGGACAACGCATGCACTGAGACCAAAATGGTCTTACCCACATAATTATGTAACTCCAGGTAAGGGGGTGAATAACCAATTTTCATAAAGAGGTGAACTATACCTTTAAAGTCGGTGTCTAAAAAGCATTATAAACACATTCATAAAGGACTATAATGCATTTAAAAACTTTTGTAATAATGTCATTAGTTTTCCTAACTGTTTACACACTGAAATGACTGTACTTATAAGCCATTATAATGTTGTATTTCTTTACAACATGAAGTGTCACGTATCATTGTAAATCTTAAATTTTATATGCCCAATTGCACATGATAAGTAAAGATGAGTTACAAACACTCTCTGGTAGTCTAGGCCTATTAGTGAGAAGAACACAGAAAATCAACTAGAAATGCACTCAGAGTGTGAAACAATACAGAACCGTCCTAAAAATTATTCCTCAGCGTGTAAAATCGCCTAAAACATTTAGGTCTAGTCTGAAAGTTTAGGTGCTCGACCTGATTCGATCCAAAACGAAGATGGGATCGAAGATGGGAGAAAAAGGGTAGGCTACCTACAAAGGGAATAGTCTACTGCATTCTGAAAAACCGCATGTAGATAAAGTCTTTGCACAAGCATCATAGGGTCCAAGCACCGAGGTAGACAGCATACGCATTGGCCTGATTGTGTGTCGATTCTTTTTTTCATTCGTTATTCATCGATTTTTATAGAGCTCTCTTAATAGCACAAGTTAATCTTTACAGCACAGTCATGGTTCTTCCTTAGGCAAAGACACACATCTGGTAAAAGATTTCATGCAAATCCATCTTTTGCTGTAAGTTCCTAACAAGCAGACAGACAAACAGACAGGCAAACAGACAAATTCCAGCGAAAACATATCCTCCTTGGTGGAAGTAATTCTAATAATAATATCAATAAAAATAAGACACCGTATTGTATGTAATTTCTTTGCTTTTAGAGTTTATATATGTTTTTTTTTTTTTTTTTTTTGGCCCAGATTGTTTTAATGTTGTTATGTCATTAATGGAAAAAACAATAAAAACTTAAATTACAAAAAAAATTAAAATAAATAAGCCACCACAAATGTAACGGAGGCCAGCTAGCGCGGCTAGCTCGGCGGTAGTGTGTAAATCCTCATCACCCAATTCCATGGGCGCTTCTAACACGCTTGTGGGGTGGCGGGTTCGAGACCCGTGTGCGGTGCGGACCGCCACCGGCTACACAGGCACTAAGTAGAGAGAACATTTTCCCTGTATCAAAAGGTCAGAAAAGATGCTTATATGATATCATTATAATGCCTTGAGTTCAGTACAGTCATGGGAATATGTAAACAGTTATGGGGCCCTACTAATGTCATAGTTATAAGGCTTCATGAATGCACTGCAAACCGAATGCATATAATGCTTTATGATGGAAAGTGTTGCTGACACATAATTTGTGTATATACTGTAGGCTTATCATATTTAACTCACCACAGAGTCATAACCATTCTCTTCTTTCACTTTTACAGGACTGGGTGGAGCAGGCTGCAAGCGAAAAAGGAGTTGAATCTGAACTTTGTTCAAAGTGACAGACTGCTTTATTTTGGTATAAAGCAGTACATCCTCTTCATATTGAATTGTAGAATTTTACAGAATCTACATCAGCACTTTAAAGCTTGGTTTTGAAAAGTGCTATACAAATAGGCTAAAGACTACTTTAGGGTGCATCAAAAAATCAAATTTTTGTATTTTGGCTGGGTGCTAAAAGTGTTCCAATATAGATAGAAAGAAGACATGCAAGATATTTTTCCAATACAAGATTTTAGGGGTTCCACTGGACATCTGTTTTTTCTTAGCTTAAATGCTATAACAATGCTCCATAGGTGGCCATTAGCATTGTCAGCACTTAAGCTAACAAAAAACAGATGTCCGGTGGAATCCCTAACTATATATATAATTACATAAAGATCTTTCATCCAATTCAACCCTCTGTGATCTACAGCTGTCTCATTGTTTAGGCCTGAGGCCTGAGAGTTTACCTGAGGCATTTTTGCTCCCCCTGGCTTTGTGTTGTCTCCACTGCTACCAGGACTGTCCTGATCAAATGAATTGCATGAAACATAAAATGAGCAGGGAACAATTTGGCTGATTCAATCTAGCTTCAATTCAAATACACCTATTCCAAAAATAGTACTGTGTACTTACACTGCTCTTAAAAAAGGATCTGATATCTTCTTTCCCCATCTTTTTCTTTTTAGGAGGCATTATCACCTATACCATCGTAATAATACAATTACAACATGAGATAATGTGCTTTTATGACCAACAACACTCTTTTCTCTATCCAAACAGAAAACCACACCCAGTCGTCTTAGAGTTTAATTTCAAAATAGGATATTAAGTTGCTATACAATTCCTGGAGAAAGATCCCAGTTTGTGGAGCTTGGAGAATTTTATTCTATCTGTTTTTTTTTGGTCAGTATTTTACAGTGGCTCGGCTCGGTTAGTTTTTTTTTTGCAGTATTTTACAGTGGCTCGGCTTGGCTCGGTTAGTAGGTTGGTTTTGTCCAATATGATTTGATGCACTTTGATGAAAAGGGGTTTCAAAGGAAAGAGGAGGGAGTTGTAGGTTGGCATAATTAAAAGCCTCTCTCCTCAATGCCAACAAAGTAACTCCACCACTATGTTGCTTACCTGGGGTAGTAAACCTTCAGAATACACCACAGACTCCACAGTAGTTTTGTGTGTTTTATGTCCCAGTGTGTGTTAAAAGGAGATACTACTTCTGTGCTCTCAATGATGGCGACCGACCTCTTACTGACGCAGGTAAAAAAAAAAAACAGTTCTATTTGAATATTTCCCGCCTGAGGTTTTACAAACTTTTTGACCCAGCATGCAATGCGTGGGAAGGGAAAATGGGAAGGTCATGGCTAGAGGAAAGGCAAAGACCTGTGGAAAATATTCTCATTCTCAGTGGATCCCTTTCCAATACACATTCAAAAAATCACCTGACAAATTCACTAATGACAAATTCAGAATAAGCCCTTCAGACATTCTTCAGACCAATATCTATGTTCAATAAACCAATTAGCCTGTGAGTTCATATGGACGTAGTGTGTGTGGAAGTGTTACTGAGGTCTTACTTAATTATTGCAACATATTCCTCTTAACACTCAACCTACAAAGCCAGCTAAGCCTGACACTGGTGTTTTGTCCAACATGCTAGCCTAGCCTACTTGCACAGCTATGCCTTAAACTTTCGTCTCCACACAATTTATTGAGCCTTTATGGTCACTTATATACATGTAGCATTATTATCTCAACAGGCTATCAATTAACTGACCAAATTAGAATATGCCGCCCGAGTACATAAATCTTGAGCATCTCATGAAAAAGGGTTTAAAATGGATAAAGAGGAGGGAGTTGTTTGCAGCCCACAAACATCTACAAACCTCAAAGTAGGATAATGCTGCTTACCTGGAATCCAACCAAAAATGTTGCAGTAAATAGTAGCCTACACGACAGACTCCAAAGAGGGTTTGTGTGTTTTATGTCCCAGTGTGTGCTAAAAGGACACTATCCTGCTGCCGATGGCGACCAACTTCTAACTGTCGCAGCCAGGAAACCGGTTATATTTCCCGCCTGTTTCAAGTTTTGAAAATGGGAAAGTCCCTGGGAAGGTCATAGCTAGAGTAAAAGCAAAGACCTGGAAAATATGGAGTGGATCCCCATTCCCAGTGGATCTCTTTCCCTTACCTGTATTTCACAAACAAACAAGTTAAAAAAAAACAGCTCTCAGCCATTTTTAGAGCAAGATAAGCTACTACGCCTACTTAATTTAGAAACCCAATTTAGCTATTGTGTGTTAAATAACTATTTTCATGTTCGAGATACCAAGAGGAGATTATGAGGATATTACTATGCTATTGCGAATTTGTTTTAAACATCTATCTTACAATGCATCTATCGCATCAACATAATCTCAATATCATCACAACAGTTGGCTACTGCCCAAAATTATTATCATTATTAATTATTAATATGATATAATGTAACGATCTGGTAGACTCTGGAGGGCAGAATCCTAACCTGGGAGTTCCCATTCTCCTTTGCGCGCTTAATTTCTTTTCACTTGTGATTTTAGTTTGGCAACCGCCAACCGAGCATAAACCAACCCAAAATTAGTATTCACAGGTAGTAGGCTATATGAAACAAAAACAAGTCTTTGTTCAATTTTAAGAAGCAGCAGAAATCATTATATATGCAATATGAGCACGTCTGTGCATAATGAAAGAGAGCGTACACGCACCTGGCTTGTTGCATACAGTAGATGGGCTATAAGAAACAAATATTTGGACATTCAAAGCTGCATACAGTAGCCTACAGTTAATAGGCTACGAATCATAGCCTTTCCAAAATGCTGAAAATGAAAGTTAGAACTTTATTAATGCGCATGTCTGAGCAAAATGAAACAGAGCGCATTAGCACTTGTCAGACTACTGGGCTTGATGCAGGTAGCCTACAGATTTGGACATTCGCTGCATTTACCATATATCCTACTACAGTAGTTAATAGGCTACCCAAATGATTAATATTCACGACTGAAACAAAAGCGCGTCTTTGTTAAACTTTAAGAAGCAGAGCTCATTTGTGCGCACGTCTGTGCAAAAATGAAAGAGATCTTGTGTGAAAGAGCACTTGTTGCAAGACATAGGCTACTATTTCGTGCAGGGGCGGTCCTACACCTTATCTGGCGCCCCCCCCCCCCCCCCAAAAAAAAAAAAAACATAATAATAATAATAATAATAATAATAATAATAATAATAATAATAAAGCCATTGCTGCTCATTTCCATTTTTTTTTTTAATATTATTTTTTTTTTTTGCAAAACTTTTATGGTACTTTTGGTAGCTATTAGTTACTCTACTATATGCATGTCTTCTACAGCAAAGGAGAGGATCTGAACCCCAAACCCCTCCCCTTTCTTGTGTGTGAGACTTCAGCACTGAAGTCTGAAAGCAGGCAAACCTTAAGGGATTTGGGGTGTTGATTTGATAAAACTCTTCTGTTCAAATTATAGGTCTATATCATAATGTGGAGTGATTGTTTTGGTTTAATTTTATTTTTGAGCTCTTGGTTATTAGATGGAACTCCAGCAGCCACTCATTCTCAAGCAAGTACATTAAAAGTGGCACCAATGCATGTGTCTGGTTGTCTACTTTAATTTGATACCAAATACTTCTATTATAGGCGCAGATATACCTGTACCAAAGCTTCCAAAAGACAATGAAGCAAAACCGGATCACCCGCGATTGTAATTTTCGGCGCTCGCGTGCGCAATAATAATAATAATAATAAAAAAAACTTCGGAGAGCCCGTGATGCCGTGACCGCCCATATCGCCTATGCCAGAAACCGCTCCTGATTTCGTGTCCTGAATTGTCCTCCTTCAAAGGATATATGAAACCTTCAAGACGTCTCTAGGTAGCGAGCGACGAGTGTCATTTCTGAATATTGTGGAACCTTTGTTGTTGTTGTTGTTGTTGTTGTTGTTTTTTTTTGGGGGGGGGGGGGTAGATCCGCCACTGGTGTGGGCTAGGCCGGCCTAGGCGGTTCCTCAACATAACATGACGACAGCTAAAATTTACAATGGCATTCTGACAGCTAAAACTTGCCATGGGTGACAGGTGGGCCTTAAAAATTCCTTACCCCCAGGTGGAAGTTATGAACATGTTTTAAACCAGAGAAAGATATAGGCTATAGAGAGAGAACCATGTTACGGCAGTGCCACGTGCACTCTATGAGCGCAGATCAAAACTGTGTGTCCGGAATAATCGCTCTCACTAGATTAAAAGAGACGCGCGATTTGCGGCTCTGAAGCACGCGCCTGCCTAGGCGTGGCGTAGCGGATTACTGCGCGTCGCTGGGAAGTAAACATAGATGATATCGGAATAGTCCCGCTTTCACTCGGTCTGTAGCGTACACTTTTGACTTACTGTAGCAATATCTGAAGGTTTTTTTCTGGAATTGAAAAAAAAACCCTCTTTGAACGCTTTGGCGCTCAAACAGAAGGCGCACCATAGCCGGGGATATCACCCCCTCTTGGTAAGTTTGCATTGATTCTTCCTAACCGTGTCGTTGTTTCAGACAAGCTAACAAAATTTGTCTGATTCACTTTGTGGATCATGGTCAAGGGACCAGTTGTTGGGAAAAGGTCGAGGGTAGGCTATAACCTATTATTTTTGTTTGTTTAGTGAGTGACCATATGAGTCATTGCCTAAAGTCTATAGCCTAGTCCAGTCTTTGCTTGTTCTTTTGCACAGTTTCTAGAGAAATAGCAACGTTATTCATCCTCTTAGGCTTAAGCAATCACCAAGGTAAAATGTACAGCTGAGTTGAGATAAGGAAATGAGAACTAATAATAATGAGACACGCTGGACACATACGGCCACATGAATTTAGACAAACTCATAAACTCCCTCCCATCTCACCTCAGCTAAATGACCCCCTACCCATCTCTCTCTCTCTCTCTCTCTCTCTCTCTCTCTCTCTCTCTCTCTCTCTCTCTCTCCATCCGTCTCACACACACATACTCAGATTAGAGCTGTCCCAGATGGTGCTGGGATTACTGAGCTGATTGTTGTGGTGGTGTTGAACTGCAGCTTGACTGACTTCTTTGATCTAGAAACATGCACAATTGTTAGTGTGTTCCTTTTGCTGAGAGTTTGTCTATGTGAATGTATTGTACATATTTGCCTGTGTGAATGTTTATTGCATGTGTAAACCAATATATGGAGTAGCCTGCATGATAAAGGCAGTGAATGACAGCATGGTCCTGTCATTGACTCATTAGAATGGGCCTCTCAAGGCGGGCTGTCTCGTCCGGACCTGACCCCCTGCTGTGCATGATGGTCTAGCCTTTCCAACTGCCAAAATGATGGCCTCTGTGGTTGCCGGGCCCAGGGGCAGGGCCCAGAGACTCCGAGGGGTGGACCCGGAGACCTGCATGATCGTCTTCAAGAACCACTGGGCCCAGGTCAGTATCTCCTGCTCTACATTCCTCTCTCTCTCTCTCTCTCTCTCTCTCTCTCTCTCTCTCTCTCTCGCTCTCTCTCTTTTCAGGTACCACAGATTCTGATGTTCTTGCCTCACCTTTATGTCAGATAGTCCTATTGTTTCCCCTTCTCTCTCTTTCTCTTTCCCGCACTCTTTCTTTCTTCCCTCCTCCATATACCCATGCATCCTGGTTTGTGTGTGCTTCAAAGCCTTCATGACTGGTCATGGCCACTGATACCTAGCCTGGCATGCTCAGTGACATAACACCTTCGGCGTTGCTGTCACTGGTCTGGCCAGCTACTGATCTAAACAGCGTTTCTGAGTTTCACAAAAATCTGGAACTCCACCCCCTTGGTCGGAAACCAATCAACTTTGAGCAGCTCCAACGGCTCTCAGTCCTGTTACGGTAACAAGCAGTTCCCTTCGCGTCACATATGTCATAGGAAAGAGTGGTGTGATTGGTTTTGCTTCGGCACAGCATTTTCTGACATTGACCAACTAGCAAACCGAGGCATTTGAGTGAGGTGGGTCAACCATGCGCTTTGGAAAACGTTTGTTGTACAGGCTCTTGGTCAGACCAAAGACTCGCAGAGCTTTGAGAGTTGATGGCAATCAGGCTAACTGATCCCCCTCCCCATTCTCCCTTTCTCTCCGGCAGGTCTTGCGTGTTCTGGAGCGCTATGACCCCGGCCGCAGTGGCTTGGGAAGCTCGGGGCCCATCCCGGCGGACGAGGCCAGCGCGGTCCAGAACTACGCTGAGCACATGCTGGTGCTGTTGATGGAGGAGCCGGCCGGGGCTGGTGGGGCCATGGGCCCCATCCTGGAGTTTGTCATCCTGGAGAACGTGATGGAGCGCCTCTTTCTGTGGAGCCTGCGGCGGCAGTTCACCGACGACATGAAGTTGGAGCAGCTGCGCATGTACTCCATGCTGATTGGCCAGGCCCAGCAGCCGCTACTCCACCACAAGCCAATCCTGCGTCCGCTCATGATGTTGCTGTCCTCCTGCTCCTCATCCAGCACCACCGTGGGGCCCACCTCCTCATCCTCCACCTCCACCAGGGGACCCATCTCCAGCTCCGCGGTGGGGCCCAGGACAGTGGAGGCTGAGCTGGTGGGGCTGCTGCACCAGCTGTGCTTCGCTGTGGCTCAGGACCCCTCTGTGCTGGAGCTCTTCTTCCACACCAGCGAGGACCAGGGAGCCGCCAACTTCCTGCTCTTCTCTCTCCTCATTCCCTACACACACAGGTAGGTGTGTGTGTATGTGTGTGTGTTTGTGTGTTTGTTTTGTGTGTGTGTGTGTGTGTATCTGTCTGTCGGTCTGTGTTTGTATATGCACATATGTGTGTACCTGGATGTACATTGAATTAGTTTTATATCATTTACTGTGTGTGATGCGTGTGTGTTTGTGTAATATGTGTGTGTATGTATTGTATGTGTTACAGGGAAGGTCCTGTTGGAGATAAAGCCAGAAATGCTCTGTTGCTTATTATGTCTCTCTCCGCCCACAACTGCAGAGTGGCCAATCACATAGCAGAACAAACCTACTTCTGTCCGGTAAGTTCGCATGCTGGACATTAACAACAAAGGAAAGAAAGAGGTGTAGGTTTAATAGAGGGGTCAAAGTAGAAGACTGAATTACACACGCTCTCACAACCATATACACACACACACACACACACACACACACACACACACACACACACACACACACACACACACACACGCACACTGAGGTAGCAAAAGCTAATCCTCTTGGAAGCTATTTACAGTCATTGAGTTTCCACATACCATTGCTGAGGGCTACTTAAGGTTAGGCTACCATTTCACTGTTACAGAGCTCTGGAGCTAGCATAGCATAGCAAACTAAGATGCATGTTAAAAGTGCAGTTACAGCTATTGTTACAAACAACACGCTGGAAAGCTAGCTGATGGGCTTTCATGTTTGACAATGCCATGATAGCGGCCAATGTGAAGGACAAGTGTGGGTGAATTGATTGGGCCGGATTGAAACAAGAAATGAACATACTGTGAATTGTCAATGGCATGTTCAGGTTGTTACAATGATTTTTAAACATGTGCCCTTCCTGAGTGACTAAGACATTCTTCAGTGGTGCTTGAGTTTGTAAGAATAATTACATGGAGACAATTTGCCAAGCAGTTTGGGCTAAGTGTTGACATTCTGTAGCCTACTCCGCATGTGTCCTTTGAATCCCATTCTCTGGTGGTCTCATTCGGTTGGTGTCATTCTGTAAGTCCATACTCATGGGCACTTGTGTGCAGTTAGGGTAAAGTTAGTCAAGGAGTGTTTACCTCAGTGGAGAGCTGAGCAGTCCAGGGGAATGGGTTAGTGGCCTGTGAGGCACTCTAAATAGCTGAGCCATTTAGCTGCTGATCTCTAGGACTGTGTCTTGGTGAACTCACAATAGTCTACAGTGCATGGGACTTTTGGCCAAGGTGTTCAACCTCAGACGAGTAAACCAGGGCTCTTTAGCAGCAGGCTGGGAAATGTGGTGTGTGTGTGTGTGTGTGTGTGTGTGTGTGTGTGTGTGTGTGCCCGTGTGTGCGCCTGTGCATGTGTGCGCAGTGTATGAGCTCCATCTCAACTAAAACAGATCTAGTAGGGCATAGACACATTTCATCATGACTCATGATTTATGAGATGTTCATTTATGGAGAGGACGCTTCATTTTGTTCATCTTCTGCAGTTAATAGCATTGCATAGGCAATTTCCCAAACATGACTAGGTTTAGGGAGGCGATCCTTGTCAGTGAGATGTGAACAGGCATGGACCATGGGCCATAGGGCATACAGGGCAATGCCCGGTGGGCCGACAGTCATTTCTGGGCTGGGGCTGTTTACTCATAATTTTCATGAAGGATATTGGGCTAGTTTAATTAAATCTCTCATGTTCATGCAATGTGTCTAACTTACAGTGTTATTTTAGCTAGCAACAACGTCATTATT
>JAODXP020000028.1:9112630-9135130 GCA_027497455.2 Sardinella longiceps | reverse complement strand
TCTGTTTCGCACTCTTATTGGATTACACTGTGAGGACGTCATGCTGCAACTTATTCTCAGGTGAAAACGCACACACACACACACACACACACACACAGAGACACTCTCACACACATGCCCAACTTACTCTCAGGTAAAAACACAGCACATAAAAATAAACCCAGATGCATTCACACGCAAACATTGAATGTGTGTGTGAGTACATTTTAGAAGGTCACAAGAAGCACACAAACACATACATGTAAATAACAGCAATACATTTGTAGTCTTTGCTTTGTATTTTTGGGATTGGTTTATTATTTTGGCCTGTTTATATTTACATTGTGCATATGTGCATGTGTGTGTGTGTGTGTGTGTGTGTAGGTATCTGATCCCATGCACACACATGCTGAGCGGAGTGAGAGAAAGACTGAGAGAAAGAGATTGCTACTCGTCCGCCGCTGCTGCTCTTCTGTCTCTCACTCCTGCCTTCTTACATCAGAGCAACATGCAGCAGGACTGCATCCTGTGGACAAAGGTCACAGAGGGCTTCCTGAAGGGAAATATGGGTAATGTACCTTTAATCTTGGAATCCTATAGCGTCTGGCCAATGTTGGTTGGCATGATATATGGTATGAAATATCTACAGTATTAATATTTTCGGATGCCTGATCTGTACTTGTGTTACATGTAATGCAGTCTTTGGATAATACAGTTTATCTGGCCCAGAAGCTTCAGTCGATAGATGGAGTGTGTGTGTGTGTGTGTGTGTGTGTGTGTAGAGAGAGAGAGAGAGAGAGAGAGAGAGAGAGAGAGAGATACTTTATTGGCACACAATGTTGTTAGTAATTGTTGTTAAGGTGATGCCTCAATAAAAGATTATCTAGTGAGAGTGTATGATGATTTAGAGACTCGGATAATTTAATTAATAAGGTAGCTTTATTTTGATGTGTTAAAGGAATAGTTCACCTCAATGAAAATTGGTTATTCAGCCCCTTTCCTGGAGTTGCATATGTGGGTAAGAGCATTTTGGTCTCAGTGCATGCGTTGTCCTAGTCTGGCAACCCCAATTTTACCTTTAGCTTTGCATAGTTGCCATAGAGTTGCTATATGGCAACATTACATTCCAGCACCTATGCTAAGCTAAAGCTAAAAAATGGGTAAAATTGGGGATGCCATATTAGGAAAACGTTATCACTGAGACCAAAATGCTTTTACCCACATACAGTATGTAACTCCAGGTAAGGGGGTGAATAACCAATTTTCATAGAGGTAAACTATTCCTTTAAGGATAATGTGGTTGTGCTTGCTGTGGGACTGTGTGCTTAAAGTAGTATGGTGTGTGTGTGGGAGAGCAGCAGTGAACTAATGTGAGCTGATGTGTCGTGTGTTGTCCAGGCCTGGAGGATCTCCTGAGCAGCAGTGCCACTGTGGGCTACTGGCGCTTCCTCGGTGGCGACTCCCTGACGGACGGCAACTACCTGCAGTATCTCCGAGAGGCCCAGGACGTCATCGGTGCCTGCGCGTGGGCGTGCCAGGTGTGGTCGGCACCGTATGACGGCCTCCGGCCCTCGCCCGAGGACTACCGCGAGGAGGAGGAGGAGCGCCAGCAGCGAGAGGCTCGTGAGAGGAAGCGCACGGAGAGGGAGCGAGAGGAGGATGGCGTGCTGCCTTTCATCAGCTCCTCTCAGGTCCTCCCTCCCGTTCCTGCGCCCGCGTCCGTGCCTATCTATCCTCCCGCCTCGGCCACTGGCGATGGCAACTCCGGGGGCCAATCAGCAAGCGCAGCGTCTCATGGACTGTTGGAGCTGGAGTGGGACGACATGTTCGAGTCGGGGATGGAGTCGGGCGATGTGGAGCTGCAGGTGGTGAAGTCGGTGGAACCTCCACAGCATCTGGTGGAGATGAGGCGAAGCGCCATCTCACTCATCCAGGGCTCCTACGTGGAGGAGGCGGAGTTTCAGGACGACGTGCTGGTCTACAGCCTCATCGCCCAGAGAGACACACACTCACACGCTCATGCGCGTTCGCACACACAAACCGCAAACTGCCGGACACACTCCCAGAGCACTCACACCACCGTGCAGAGTGCACGCATACGCCCTCGCAAGGCGGCATCAAACACACACTCACACCCTCCTGCGGACACTCAGACACACTGTGACACACACTCACACACAAATGCAGTCTCTCAGAACACACATAAGGACTCACACACACTTTCCACAGTTGAGAGTACACATACACACTCAAGCACTCACACACACAAGCAGACGGACAGCGTTGCACTGACCAATGGGCTGGGCCCTGACATGGACCATTCTGGGGATGAGTTGAATACCAAGACCATCACCAACACTCAAGTCTGTGTCGAAAACGGACTGGACTGCAATTCCCATCAGCCTCGGAACTGCAACTCCCAACATCCACAAGACTTTGTCTCCCAGTGTCTGGAGCTCATTCAGAGTCTAGGCTGGGAGGCAGAGAGCATCATGGGAGATGAGGAGTTTCGTGAACGCGTTCAGCGACTGTCCTTTGCCTTGCATGAGGAAGTGGAGTTAAAACTTGACGATCCTGAGCCACTGATGCTTCCAGAAGTGGATCTAAGCAAAAACCAGAAACAGGGACAGGATGCGCCATTCACAGGTAAGAATAGAATTTTCCCAGTGATTCCCAGGAATAATCACTCCATGGGTGAATGCAAAGTTAATCTGTCCTCACAGTCAAAGTGGAGGTGGAATAAAGTTAATCCATGATACAGCTACATTTACAACTGAAAGAGGGGATTCAGACCCCTCATTGTAAGCCATTACATGGACTCTCTTGTATGTGAACCTTTTAGGCCTATTAATTTAAAAGTGCCCTTCTGACCATCTCAAGTAGGTACACTGTCTCTGTTTATGAGTTTGTGGTGAAACACATGTGGTTTGACACATAGAGGTGATTTTCTATGGCGTGTGCTTGCGGTTCCGTAGGGCCCTTTATCAGTGTTCTGCTGTCTCGGTTGGAGAACCTTCTGGAGAACTCCATCGAGGTGAATCTGCTGGTGACAGGCATCCTGGCCCAGCTAGCATCCTTCCCCCAGCCATTGCTCCGCTCCTTCCTGCTCTCCACACAGCCACTCTTCCAGCCGGGAGTACGCACTCTCTACCAGGTACAGCTCTCTCTCTCTCTCTCACACCCACACCCTCACACCAGTGTGTATTCTGCCAGATACGTCTAACATACCCACCTTTGTTACTTACACTTGTGTACCTTTAACACACATACCCTTAAACTCACAATGTAATGTGTACATATATGTAAATACATGTAACACACATGTAACTGCAAACCATTATTTGTTTTTCCTGTCTAATGTCCATATGGTTATCTCTGTGTGTGTGTGTGTGTGTGTGTGTGTGTGTGTGTGTGTGTGTGTGTGAGCAGGTGCTGTTGTCAGTGAGGGATCAGTTGGAGCGTTATGCTGAGAAGCAGACAGGCTTTGCTGAGTTGGTGCGGGAGGCCGGCCTCTACCTGCTGGCCAGAGACCAGGCCCTGAGGGAGAGAGGTGAGTGAGGGACACACACATACACACACACACACACAAACACACACACACACACACACACACACACACAGACACACACTCACACACACAACTGAGTATTTACTTTGTGTAGATGTGAGGACAGTGCACGTATGACACAGTAAAAACACAGGTCATCAAACATGAATCAGCACATTCCAGATGTAGCATGAAATATGAGAGAATACGGTGTAAGATTAGAAGAGGAACACATCCATAGTGACTATACTCTGACAATCACACCACCAAGGCCATAAGATGGAAGTCAACATTACAACAAAATTACACAACTCAGGATAGAACTACAAAAGAAATTAAATTGCATCATAATAGTTTTATGAGACTGTTTTTTTTCTGTTTTTTTATTGTACTGCTGTGACATACACAGTGTGAACATAACGTTTCAATAACACATGTGGTCTAACTAACAAGGTTCTGGCATGTGGTTCTGCTCTGCTAAACTACTCTCTGATCTTGTCCTTTGTCAGAGAGAGCGGGAGAGAATGGAGAGAGCTGGTTTCCCATTGGTCAAGTCCTCAGGCCCCTCCCACGGTGCCCCAAGATCCCGCCGGCGTGGCGAAGTCGCGTCTACGCCGCCGTTCTGTTTGGCGAGTTCCTGAAAGAGCTGGCAGCTCTGGCCCAGGAGCACACCACCCTGCTGGAGCCTAGTGAGGGATAGATAGAAAGGCACCTCCTTCACTGGGACCCAGGGGTGGGGGCGTTACTGGAGCAGTGCCATGTCCCATGGGCCCACACTGATGCTGAGCAGC
Source organism: Sardinella longiceps (assembly GCA_027497455.2). Classification (NCBI taxonomy): domain Eukaryota; kingdom Metazoa; phylum Chordata; class Actinopteri; order Clupeiformes; family Clupeidae; genus Sardinella; species Sardinella longiceps. The sequence goes on along the minus strand of JAODXP020000028.1, from coordinate 9,130,813 downwards.
TCTCCCGCAACATCTGGACTCCACACTAGGCTTGTTAAACTCAACAGGGCCTACATTCAATTACGGGCAAAGTGCAAAGCCATTCAAGCAAAGTGTTTTATGCTTGTGGGAGCTCATGTTTTTTTTCCCAAAGGAATTTTTCCAAGTTATTAAATGAAGTTCAAATGAACAGTTTAATATGGTCTTATCAAGTTATAAAATGAACAGTTCAACACAGGCGCATGACTAATAGAGCCCAAGCAAGATGAGTAACATATAGCAGGTGTGTAAGTCATTCTTTGGACGTGTCCCAGTGTCTTCTGTCCTCCTGTCTGCAGTTGTCCTTCCTTCCTTCCTTCCTTCCTGCCTTCACCGTCTCTAGCCAGCCTTGACTCTTGACACACAACACACAGTTGACATTCCAGGCATCATGCAGTGTCCATTCCGCCTTCTGAATGCCTGTGTCTCGTTTCGTTTCTCCAGCCTTCCTAAGGTCTGCCCAAACTGCCCTGAGATATTTGTGCCACATTTTGTTTTTTGTTTTTGATTTTTGATTTTATTTTTTGTTCTTATCCTTATTGAAAACATATCCAGCTGACCATCCCCTTTACATTGTCCACTCAGACTTGCCTATGTTCTGTATATGTAAGTGTTTTACTTTTGAAATGTCTATTTTGACTTTGAGAGAGAAATGTCAAAATAGGCCATCACTTTAAAGTGACATATGTACTACCTATATGTATAACCTATCTGCACATATCATTTATATTGTTTCTTTGGAGGTGGTACTCCTTTGCAGTTCCCCATGTGTATGTTCATATGGTATAGTATGAGATTATGGTACGTATGTTTACATTGCAGAACAAAATGTATGCAATACATAAGAAGAAAAAGTGTGCTTGTGTTCATGTGGGTACATGTCCCTATGTGTGCCTCCATAACACTCCTGAGAAGGTCAGTTTTGCTACAGGAGTGTTTTGTATGATCTTTTCTGAGCAATAAATATCTGAGCCATACAGTCACACTGGACTCTCACTGTCTACTGTACATGTAAAGGTTGCCAGCTGGATTGAGACTAAACCTCCCTCAGGGCCGTCGCAACCAGGCAGGCAAACCAGGCAATTGCCTGGGGCCCCAGGCTGAAAGGGGCCCCCAAGATTGACTGTTTAATCATTTTAGTAGTTAAGTTGGTGGTGTTTTTCAACAAAAAATGACTTTAAACTGGAGTTAGACAACTGTACAATACAAATAATTATATTGATGATGTTTGAAAATGATAACAATGTGCTTCATGTAAGTATTTACGGGGAGTGAATGGCCCCCACGTCCTGTTTGCTTGGGGCCCCCTAAGTACCTTGAAACGGCCCTGACCTCCCTTATGACACCTAAACAACCTCCTAGGCAGCACATAGGCAAAATGCGGCCCGGGGGGATGTCCTTACAATTTCAAGGAATGAAAAAGCATCAAGATGAGTGCGGTAAAAATTCAATTCAATTCAATTTTATTTGTAGAGTGCTCAAATACAGTGCATTGTCTCGCTGCGCTTGTCTCAGAGCTCTTTGTTTAACAAAGAATGGACACCAAAATATTTTGCTACGAATGTCTCGCAAAGGTGATCTGTTTGAAATCTGTTTGAAGCGACATTTCTCTGTCTTCAAACAATACAATATTAGCCAAGTCTTTAATACAAAATATGCTAATTATGCCCTTAAATTTGTCCACATTTTTACAAAGCAGTCTACCTGGAGTCATCAACAAAGTGAGCTGTATGCTGTCTTACAAAATCGTCAGGAAACAGGAAACCGTTTTCAGATTCATAAAAGACTGGTAGAGGCAGCTATTATTATACACCAGTATACAATAACTGCGTCAAATTTACCATCTCCACCCCTCTGCGGAGGACAGCTTTATTTTTAATGAAGTGAAAACAGTATAAAATAAAATAAATGTTACATCCATCAATATACAACTTACAAATTTCAATGTTGTCCTACCTCCACCACTTAAGTGTACTTCATATATTCCCTGAAAGAGTTACATCTAATACATGAAACTCAACAAGGTAACACAAACAAGGACAGACAGACAGACGAGATGGTAACAGAGATGGACAGACATACAGTACAAAGACAAAAACGACAGACAGACAAATAGACATACAGATAAGACAGACAAACAAGCAGGCTGAGACGGGGACAGAGTTAACAGGACAGGACTGGGCGGTTAGTAGTTTTAGAAATAGGGACCAGTATGATTAGGTTTGTCCAGTGATTGATATGGCAAGATTTTTTTGACTGGAGGACTACTTTCTTAGCGACAGCTAGGGAGATGAGCAATGGATTCTTGTATTTTTGCAGGAGGTGGATTGTGGACAGAGCAGACAGTCTTGGGGATGATGGGATTCTGTAGTAATGTTTAATTGAAATCAGCTAATGTGTGGACCTAAGCTTACTTGGCCAAAGTAACTGTGACCCTCAGACAGTTCTGTCCAAGGCAGTCGATTGGGATTCAAGTTGTTTTATTTTACATAACTTCTCGAATGCTAAACAAGTGTTTGGGACAGTCACCCTGTTTTGCCTGTTGCCATTTAGCCAGCTCAACACAGACTTTTTGTGTATCTACAAATGGAATATTATAACAAGGGTTGCCTCTTCACAAACAACAACAACAACAACAACAACAACAACAAAAAACCCAGAAACGCACAGAATGATGCTCATAAAAATTTTAGTAAGGATAAAATCCCAATTGAATGTCAAGTTGGTGGCCTAGCTGACGCAGCAGATGTAATTAGACTATAGCCAGGATGCTGAAGCTGAGCTGCTGTTGGCCCTACAGGCAGAGGAGCGGATGGTAGGAGCTCAGCTGCTCTGTGTCGTAGACCATCGCAGAGCACCTGTAGGTCTGATGCTGCTGGAAGGAGCAGGCAGGGTCCTCAGGCAGTGTGATGGAGTCACTCAGGAAGGAGCGATACGCTGCTGAGGTCAAGTAGGCAGAGACAGCAGCCCTGGAGGGTAGAGCCACAGAGGGCTCATGGACACCTGAACTGCTGCTGCTGCTGCTGCTGCCACTTCCAGAGCCTTCAGATGCTGCTGTCTGCTCAAACTGCTGGAGGGAACAAAAATACAAACAGTGTCATTTGCTTACATCAGTCAATGTATTACTATTATCCACACTAAGAGCTGCAATTCAGTCCCTCTGAACTCTCCACACTAATGGCCATGTATCGTGGCCCAGAAATTAGAAGGCAATTATTGAATATGAACTCAGTGACAGAAAAGGGCTGAGGGGCGTTTACTGTACCTCAGTCAGGTTGACGGGTGGTGTTCTGGTGGAAGCTCCACTGCTGCTGAGGTGAACTGCTGCTGCTGCCTCCGGGATCTCCCCTGCTGGCTCCAGATAGTTGGAGAGGCGAGACGTCAGTTCCACAAACACAGGGAGACGCCTGTGCCTTGGAGGACTGCTGGTGAACCAGTAAGAGAGAGATCAGTAACATTAGAGCAGCACAATTATGTTTTCACTGGTCTGACATATCTGATATTAAAAGCTGTGAAGTGTGGTTCTCATGAAATACTTTTGGTTTGAGTCCTGACCACTCAATACTTCATATGTAGGACTATGTACAGTATATCACTATAAAGAAGCAGAGAAGAGTGAAGACTTACCCATCTCTCCTCTCTGGCTCCCTCCTCTGGACTGGGGAGTGTCCATCATGGTGTTGGGTGGAGGAAGAGCTGGAGAGGCCAGAGGTGATGTGGACGAACACCGGCAGGCGTCTGTGCCTTGGAGGACTGTCCAAGTTAGGCACCTGGGAGTCGTCCAAAGCCATGGGCCCAAAGGTGTTGGTCCTCTGGTCTACGCTGTTAAGAACAAAGAGGGAGTTGTAAATACAGAGGAATGGAGATATCATGACAGCGAGATTGTGCTGTTTGCATTGGTGTCACCGACTAAAGTCAAATCACATTACTTTTGTTCACATGTGCAATTAAACCAAACATAAAATAAGTGATGTGAGCGATCTTGCGCTGCTCTTTGTTTGCCGTTCGTTACATCTGCTGAGTTCACAGATGTTGTCATGGTTGTCATGGTGATCACTGACCAGTCAGAAGGCTCAAAAGAGCTGGAGAGGCGGGAAGTGATTTTAGCAAACACCGGTAGACGCCTGCGCCTTGGAGGACTGCTTGTGAGTGACGGAATGTCCTGGGTGTCACTGACATTCATACAGGCAATGTTTGCCCTCTGGTCCAAACTACCACTATTTGAGAGTATTAAAAGGTCATAGGTCAAAGAGAAGAGGTTAAAAAAATAGAAGCGAAGTTCATTGTTGATCTAAAATGTTGGTACTGAAAACACTGGAAGAAGTTGACTGATCAGTATTGGAAAATCTAGAGAGAAAAGTGTGAAGTTGTCTCAGGACTTACAGTGTGCTCTGGGTCACGACCTCAGTGGGTCTGAGTCTCTGTGGTTTCTCAGACAGAAAAGGATGACTGAGCGTCTGGAGGGGAGTGATCCGCTCAGTACTGTCCAGACTCAGCATCCTCTTTAGAAGATGGAGAAACATCTGCCGATCCGCCTTCTCCGACAGATGTTCTCTCAAATCGAGAGGAGGCATGTTAACCTGAGAAAAGAGCGCATACAGTACTTAATGAGATCAGGAATCTTTCAAAAAGCAGAATCAGATCGTTCCAACTCCATCCTTCATCCTTTAATTCCTTCTTTCTTTATGTTAATCATTTGAACTCTGATAAGAAAATTTAATCACCTCCAACATGTCGTCCAAAGATTGGAAGATGTACTTCCGAGCCTCCTTTGATGCCACCCCCGTCTGAGACTTGATTTCAGCTGGTGTCTGCACACACAACAATCAGGTGTTAGATTACCTAGGACATGTTCTGTACATGTGTCAGACCAAAAGAAAACACAACATTTTACCAGAAGAGAATCACACACCTTGAGGCTCCAGCGGGTAAAGCTGGACCTGTTGAAATAAAAGTCCGTCTTTGGGCCCATGCTCAGTAGGTGCAGAGGTAGAGGTCCCTGGGTCTCTGAGATGTAGCGAATCTGTAGCACCAGATCAGCAAATAACACATTTACCAAACTTGAATAAAAGACTACAAAGGCCAACAGTGTGAAGGCAACCAGTAAAGCATCATTAGAAATTCTCAACAATCTGTCCACATTACTGACCTGGTCATATTCAGACTGCCCTGGATACAGAGGCCAGCCAAGAAACAGCTCTGCAGCTATGCAGCCTACTGACCACATGTCAATAGCCTCACAGAAGGGAAGGCCCAATATTATTTCTGGAGAACTGCAAGCATAGAAGAACTATAATCACTGGGAAGATCATCATGTAGGACAGGTAACAACCTCTGATCAAATGATCTAACTCTGCATGTTGTGTCTTGTTTCATTGCCCTGTCTTACTCTGTTTTTTTTTTTTCTTTTTAATCTGAAGGCATTGCTAATAATGATTATGCATTGATCAGATGATCCATCAGGAGTCATTTCCACTCTGGCCTGTAGGACTCACCGGTAATAACGTGTCTGTAGGTAGCTGCAGCACTCAGCCTCAGACACAAGGGTAGCACAGCCAAAATCTATGATTTTCACACGGAACGGCTGGTTGACGGGGTCCACCAGCATGATGTTGTCTGGTTTGAGGTCCGTGTGAATGACCCCCAGGCCTTTAAGCTTTTTAAGGGCTGTGGCAACCTGCTGGATGATGGGCCTGATACATGCCAGCTGCAGTGGGCACCAGTTTCTTTCAGCCATGAAATCGTACAAGCTCTTGCCAAGCATCTCAAATACTAGGCAGAGCTGCGATTCATGCCGAAAGCTCTCGTGCCATCGGACACAGTTGAACTTGTCTGTGTCCTCCCCTGCCAGCATTTTCAGGTTTCTGATCTGTTAGGACAAAATCAGAGGACTAATCAGATTAGATTTTAACATGGGCTGCATGTTAAAAAAATAAACATGCCATTAACAAAATACCCTAATGGCAACTTTCCCTTAATTTTTTTCTTGAATTCCCCCTTATCCCCCCTAAAAAATGCAATTGACACTGCTATCATCAGTTACATGATCATCATACCTCGATCAATCCTTGGTGGATGAATCCAGGCTGGTCTTTGAGAATTTTGATGGCCACAATTTCCCTGGTGTCCTTCTTCTGGCATTTGGCCACCCGCCCAAACGTGCCCTCGCCAAGGAACTCCAACACCTCATACACGGCGGATGCGGAGGTGAGGATCTCGCCCTGGACCTGGGCACTCGCTCCACAGGGTAGGCCCACTGTAGAGTTGGAGTGAACGCTGCTGCTCTGTGGTGCTGTTGCAGGCCCTCCTATTTTGAGAATAACAATTATTTAGTTGGTAGTCGATACTGACTAGGCCTATATGAAACGTAAACACTATAGTTTTACTTTGATACGAGCGCCTAAAACTTTAGCTAGGCTATCTTTTTCGATGTCTGCCATATGAGCAAGCTTAAGGCTAACTTAAGCTAAGAAAAATATGCCTATTTCTCTATTTGATCAATAAAACAGATTCATACACTTACCATACACACTCCTGCATAAATCAGTTGGGTTATATTTATAGACACCAGGACTTCCCCCATTGTAGTATTCAAACTTGGTGTCAGGGGTAGTCCAAGATGGACATTGCGCATTTACAATTGGGAGGTACCACAATGGGCACTCCGCCGTATCCATGTCTTAGGCTAATTGATAGGACAACCTGTCGTAATTAACTGGACGTCCTACTCCATAGTCAGAACTGTACTAAAATGTTTCGGGTTTACGCAGAACTTTATAATGGTAACATTAAAACGTAACAATAACCCGATATTTCACTGCATTATGACGCATAGATGCATGCACGCAAAATGTCGTTCCATCTCTAAATTGTTTCCAAGCACTTGCTGAACATTTGAATTAGCCAAATCCAAATAACTTGCCACATCATATGCAACAACAAGTACTTAATTAACCACAAATTCGGCCTGAACATGCAAAAGAAAACAGGAAGTTAATAATAATCATCCCATACAGGCAACTCAGACTTGTTGCGAGTGGAATAGGCAACTGCAGTGATGTGTAAAGTACCGGAAAATCACACTTCAGTAAAAGTATAGATAGGCCTACCCAATAAAAAATGACTTTGGTAGAAGTTCAAGACACAAAATGAAATGCAATTCAAGTAGTACTGAAAATGCCTACTTCCCGAACATACACACTTTGGAAACAAGGTTTCAAAAACTTAAAAGGAAGTTTACTGCAGTCATTATAATCAATGAAAAGAAGGGAAAAAAAGTAGAAAATGCCCATCTGGGGCTCTTCAATTCGGAAACACACTTCAGAGGAAATGTTTCAAATCTACACAGGAGCAGGCTGTTATTATAAACAACAAAAAAAGTCAAGGTTTTAGACCTACAGGAGTAGGCTACTGCTATTATAAACAACAAAAGGTAAGACAGCTTTTCTGACACTTCAAAACTTTGGACCTACTGTATATCACAGTTTGTAAGCATCACAGTTTTTTAACGTAACATTTCTTTAAAAACATACATGTATCTCCGATAACCACATCCCCCCACCCCAACAATCCACCTAGACACACTTCTTTCCCTTATCTTTCTAATCATCCCTTCTCACTTGTCGTCAGCTTGGCACAATCCAGTTATTACTAGAAATAGAACTAGATTTTCAAAATTTTGAGAACTCAGCCTAGCTCTTCTCATGCTGAACACTACCTGCTTTGCTAAATAACCTTTCACAGCTGACGATGCTGGAAGCAGTGTGTATTTAGCTTTACAGACAGCCTGCACACAGCTGGAAAGGACTTCAGCAAGTCCATGTGATCGGCTGAGCATGACAGGTAAGCATCTAGCTGTTTGGAACCGTCTTGGACCTAGGAATGCAGCAGGGAAGAGAAGAAGTCATCTTCATCAGATGAACTTGACCTGGTCGAATCACCTGGCTGCAGGCTGGGATCTTCTATGGTGCTTGATAAAATCCATTACTGAAATACAGAAAATATGAAAAATTAAGTGTTTGGTGGTTGTGGGTTTGTTTTGCGGTGAGATGAATCGTTTGCAGAGGATTCTTGTTGTTGCACTCCTGTACTTGCGGAGGAATAGGGGCCGTCGTTGCTACTGGGTGCACCCAATCATTCTGGCCAGACAGAAGTATGGCGAATATCACCGGCTGGTGTTGGAGCTCCGACTGCACGAATGCCTTTTCCAGCAGTACTTTCACCTGACCAGGGAGCTTTTTGATGAGCTGTTGGCGCAAGTGGGACCTTGGATTGCCCGGAAGAACACTCCTTTTCGCCAGGCGATTTTTTTCCGCAGAGTGCCTGGCTATACGGTAAAATCATTACATTAATCTGTTGATGATAGTAGGCCTACTCAATATTTGTATTCAATGCTACGTATTACAGTCAGCAAATGTTAATTAAAGATTGGTCTCCTCTACAAAGCAATTACTACTAGAAATAGCAGCCCTCTGCTCTTCACATTGCCTATACATCTGAGGCTATAGCCTACTAATACAGGCTATTAGAATAAATAGTTAGAATAAATGGTTGATCAGTCCTCAATAACCTTCATAGTTCCAGGAGGCTAGACTTGATTTTTGCCACCACTTGTATAGTAGAATCTGACACATTTCGATTCCCCTCTGCCAATATGGTGCCCCCATAGGTCTCCTATGCCAGCAACTGGACCTGTGATAGAAAATAATGGTATAATATGGGAGATTCAAACACGATAAGTTTTTTTTTTTTACAGATACCTAGCTTTTTTACAGATACCCAGGGGATTCATTTGCAACTATAGCCTTCAGCTACAGAGTAAGCCATTGCACTGTGGGCAGGGTGGTGAAAGAGGCGTCAGCTGCCATCTGGGATGTCCTGCTGCCTGACTACATGCCTGTGCCATCCAAGGAAGACTGGCGTTGTATCGCGGACCGCTTCAGCCATCGCTGGACCTTTACTGATTGTGTGGGTTCTGTCGATGGCAAACATGTAGTGATCCAGGCCCCAGACAACTCCAGCTTACTCTATTTTAATTACAAGGGCACCTATTCTATTATCCTGTTGGCTGTGGTGGACACAGACTACCTCTTCAGGATCATAGACGTTGGTGGGTATGGCCTGACAAGTGACGGAGGGTCCCTCTACAACTCCGCCTTTGGTGAAGGTCTCCGAGATGGCACCCTCGACCTCCCCGACGACACTGTTATTCCAGGGTGAGAGGACCGTGGTCCAATGCCTTTCCCCTCCTCCGCAATCTGATGCGCCCTTTCTCTGGTCATCATGTCCCTAGACTTACAACTACCGCCTGAGCCAGGCCAGATTGGTAGTGGAGTGTGCGTTTGGCATCCTGTCCTCGCAGTGGTGAAGGTACAGGAGAGTGATAGGCGTCAGCCCCACCACTGCTGACCCTGTGGTGAGAATTCATCTCAAACACTACGAAGGGCAGGTGATATCATTAATGACAAAAAGGTATGTGAAAAATGAACTGTTCCCCCTTTATCCATCCATCTATCCCTCTATCCATCCATCTACTGTATCTATCCAGAAATCATCTATACATCTATGCATCCACTTTATATCTGTCCATCCTATTTATCGATCATCCATCTACTTCTATCTACAGTGTCTATCCATCTCCTGTTTTATCTGTCTATGACACTTCTATCTCTGTCCATCTTTCTATTGATCTATCTATCAGTCCCCCCGTCTACCTATCCATCTATCTAGATATTTATCTATCCAAAAGAAGCATCATCAGATTGTTCCAACTCCATCTTCCATTAGTAACTTTCTTTATGTTAATTGATTGATTGTCAAGTCAATTTTATTTGTATAGCACATTTAACGCAACAGTGTTGACCCAAAGTGCTCTAATACAAAACTAATACGAATAAAAAGGTGGAGTGGTGGGTAACAATGGGGGGGGGGGGGTGTTATGCCTGTTTCAGACTGCACACGTCCGTCGATGGATCCCATTGACTTTGAATGGAGCGAAATGCATTGTGGGTCCGTCCATCCCAACAGCTCCGATGAAAAATGTTCAATTTTTCAGGTAGCGACGGATCCGTCCAACCACTCAGAATGGACTCCCCCTCCATCAGACCCCTCCCCCGTCGTCCGTCATCGGACACGAACAGTCTGAACCTAACGTTAGGGTGCATTAAAAGCAAGGGAAAAAAGATCATTTAGATTTAAACTCATCTCAAGTCAGAGATGACTTTACATGGTCGGGGAGGTCATTCCAAAGTCTAGGAGCAGCAATAGAGAGGGCCCGATCACCTTTGGTTTTCTGAAGAGAAAGAGGGACAGAAAGGAGTTTGAGTTGGGAAGAAGATCTAAGCGACCTGGACATGGAGTGGGGTTTAAGGAGGTCAAAGATATACTGTGGTGCTAGGCCATTTAGGGCCTTAAAAACAAACAGCAAAATTTTGAAATCAATTTTGAGTTTCTAAGGTAACTTGTGCTATTGGGACAACACAGGAGTAATATACTCACATTTTCTAGTACATGTTAGTAGTCTGGTTGGTGAATTGTAAACTACTGGCAACCTAGCTATAGTGGACAGGGTCAGCCCAAAATATAGGGATTTACAGTAATCCAGCCTAGAAGAGATGAAGGCATGAATGACAGTCTTCAGCTCCTTATGGGATAATAGAGGTTTCAATTTAGCTATGTTCCTATGATGAAAAAAACTTCTTTCCACCACCCTGTTAACTTTATCGTTAACTTAATGAATGAATAAAAATAGACCCCAAGATTTTTTATTACAGTGTGGTAATTAGCAGATAAGGGACCAAGTGCATTGCAGAGGTCAGAAGCAAAACTTTCAGGCCCAAAGATAGTTATTCTGTCTTGCTTTCATTTCATTGCAAGACATTCAGCATTTCACGACATTGACATTGAAAATGAGAGCGAGCATCAGTAGGAGTAACAGGGAGGTTATATTGGGTATCATCTGTGAAGCAGTGATAATAAAAAAATTAAAATGGAGCCAAGGGGGAGCATACAGTATATAATGAAAATAAAAGTGGGCCTCGAGTTGACCCTTGGGGCACACCACATTTTATGGCAGCAGAGGAGGTTTGGTTCCAAAATGCTGTAAAAGCCATTCTACGTTGCTTTCAGAAATCATCTTATTACATTTTATGTTTTAGACCTATGAGTGTAATTACTTTTAGGATACTTTTACTTGATTTATTATCATAAAATAAAATCAACATAATTGAAATTTGGTCAATAACATCTGAAATACGCAATCAACAAGCAGGTCTTTTCAGTATTTTCAAAAATGGATTTACAGCATTTTGGAACCAAATTCTTTGTTGCCTATTCTGACAGAAAAGGTTCTGTTACTCAAATAGGAAGTAAACTATTTCAATACTGGGCCCTGAGGACTAACCCTTTAGTCTTTTAAGTAATATGAGGTGATCAATAGTGTCAAAAGCTGCACTGTGGTTCAGGAGGACCAAGAGTGCACAAAAGCTAGCCTAAAAATCTAGACCCAACTAGCTGCAGCAAATTTAATTTCCTGCCAGGGTAGTCTAGCCAGGCTAAGCAGACCTGGAGGCGGGACGATATATCTTGTATCGGGCCAATCAAATCGTCTTGAGGGGCAAGTGACAAGTTTTGAAAGAGAGTTGCAGAGATCTCGGTTTTCGTTATGATGAAGCAAAGTGAGTGGAAATTAGTGGAATGGTACCAATAAATTGGCTCGTTATCGTTATTGAGAGTTTTTTTGGATTTGTCCCTGATATTCCCCAACTGGTTGTGATCATTTGAAGCATAATGAACTAAGTTGTTACTGTTCATTTTTGTAGCAGATGAACTTAATATTAGATCAGACTATGCCAATTACTACAAGTTAATAGCGAGCTATCACTAGCAAGCTAACGTTAGTTTTAAATTTAGAAGTTGCAGACTGTATGGTTGAAGAGCCCAAAAATTAGCACGTTAACTCGGACGTACTGAACTGCTGTCGAATCCCAAAATTGCATTTGTTGGCATCATGAATGATTACAGACAATATTCTGACACAAGGAATAATTTTAATATTATTTTAAAATGTATAAAAAGTTTATGTTCGTTGTGACGAAAGATACTTGACATATGCAGCAGCAAGTTGACAGACAAATGCTTTGCCCGCCCAGATGATAACCGAGCCTTGCTAGACCCAGTACAGAATATCTGTGCAGGTTTAGCTTGCTACGCTACACAAGAACCAGAATCAACTGTATAACAAGTAGGTCATTGTGAACTTTAAGCAAGGCAGATTCGGTAATGCAGAGATCTAAAGCCAGACTGGAACTTATCAAGGATGTTGAGCGTGTTTAAGCAAGAGGAAACAGCGAGAGGACAATCTTTTCCATGATCTTGGAAATTAATGGTAATTTGGAAATAGATAAGAAAATGTAATTGTCGTCGAAGGATTTGAAGGTGTACATGCACTTCAGGACCTCCTTTGATGCCACACCTGTCTGACTGTCAATTTCAGCTGGTGTCTGCATACACAAGAATCAGGTTAAGAAACATTCTGCATGTGTAGCCGCGGCGGTCCACACCGCACACAGGTCTCGAACCCAGCACCCCGCAGGCTACAAACTCCCAGTGAGTGTGGGAGTTGGGTGCCACTGAGCTAAAAGCCAGAGCTTCTTACTTGGCCGTTAGAAGCACCCAAGGAATTGGGTTGTGTGGATTTACACGTACTGCCGACAAACTAGCCGAGCTAGCTGGAAGCTGTTACACTCACCCCCCAAATCCTCACTCCCATCTGGGTCACAGCACCAATGTAACTGGTGGGGGTCCGCACCGCACATGGGGTCTCGAACCCGCCACCCTGCAAGCTACAAACTCCCAGCGTGGGAGTTGGGCGCTCTAACCACTAGCTAAAAGACTGAGTTTCTAACTCAACCGTTAGAAGCGTCCAAGGAATTGGGTTGTGAGGATTTACACGTACTGCTGCCAAGCTAGCCGAGCTAGCTGGCATCCGATACATATGTGTCAAATCAAAAGAAAATATTGAATTTTACCAGAAAAGTCACACACCTTGAGCTTGAAGCTCCAGCGGGTAAAGCTGGACCTGTTGAAATAAAAGTCTGTCTTTGGGCCCATGCTGAGTAGGTGTTCAGGCAGAGGTCCCTGGGTCTCTGAGATGTAGCGAATCTGTAGCACCAGATCAGCAGATAACACATTTAGCATGCTTGAATAAGAGACTACAAAAAGGAAAAAGTTTCATGGCCAACAGTGTGAAGGCAACAAGTAAAACACTATTTAAAATTCTGTACAAACTATTTACTTACCTGGTCATATTCTGACTGCCCTGGATACAGAGGCCAGCCAAGAAACAGCTCTGCAGCCATCCACCCTACTGACCACATGTCAATGGCCTTGCAGAAGGGAAGGCCCAGTAGGCTATTATTTCTGGAGAACTGCAAGCATAGAAGAACTATAATTACTGGGAAGATCATCATGTACTGTAGGGCAGGTAACCAACTCTGCATGTTGTCTCTTGCTTCATTGCCCTGTCTTACTTTGAATTTTTGCTTTTTAATCTGAAGGCATTGCTAATGATGATACATCGGCCAGATGATCTAACAGGAGTCATTTCCAGTCTAGCCTGTAGGATTTACCGGTAATACCGTGCCTGTAGATAGCTGCAGCACACAGCCTCAGACACAAGGGTAGCAGAGCCAAAATCGATGATCTTCACACGGAATGGCTGGTTGATGGGGTCCACCCGTGTTGTCTGGTTTGAGGTCCGTATGAATTATGCCCAGGCCTTATGGGCCGTAGCAACCTGCTGGATGATGGACCTTATACATGCCAGCTGCAGTGGGCTCCAGTTTCTCTCAGCCATAAAATCATATAAGCTCTTGCCAAACATCTCAAACACCAGGCAAATCTGCGATTCGTGCTGAAAGCTGTTAGGACAAGAACAGAAGACTAAGATTAATAAAAGTCAAGGAAAAACAAATGGCCTGCATGTTAAAAAATAAATGTGTCATTGACAAAATACCCTTATGAAATTAAGCATATATACTTCCCCTTTATAGACGGTGCAAGCTAGTTTTGACCAGGTTCGGGTAGTGAAAACGGCAGTCATTTTCACCATTGAGAAATTACCTACGCCATCTTAACCACACAACATAGACTTTCAATTAGCTACGGCAGAACAAAAGGATTGCCTGTGATCATAACAATGCTATGGGCTCATATGGCATCAACCTTGATTTAAACAACGTATTTTAATCGTAATACCATAGGAAACCACTACACTACTCGTCATCCCGCAGTGTAAAACGGCGCCTTCAATTGGAGGAGATTTCCGTTGCTAGGTAATCTGTTGTAGTAACAACGCAGTCATGTAATTCCACATGGTTCAGACGGGGGTTCAGAGCATTGACCTCAAAATGGCGCCAATTCAGGAAGTAAAAAACGATTAGGTACAACATGTTTTCCACATATTTTAAGCGGAATCTACTCGCAGTAACTGTAGGAAGCAAGTCACTGTGATGTAGTCAACTGATGGCTCAATGAACTACCAGTCATAAACTTAAGAAATGTTATCACTCGCAATGACTTATGGGACAGGTAGTTCTTCACTTCTCGTCACAAATCCAGCCTACAGCCTTGTACCTAGTGACTTTTTACCCTTTTTCATTCACATTTTTTACTCAGAACGGAAGGTTACATGGTCAGGAGGCGAGGAACACGCCCTGGACCTGCTCACTTGCTCCACAGGATAGGCTTATATTGTAGAATAGGAGTGAACGATGCACGGTGCTGCTGTCCCTCCTATTTTTAAAACAACTATTTCACAGTCACAGAGTTAGAATGATAAAATGACTGTTAAATTTAATGTATTACTTGAAATGTGAACTCCATAGCCTTGTTAGTGTGGATGAAAATACAGTACACTCTACTGTTGTTCAGTTTCTTCTTATTAGGCCTACCGATATTATTATTTTTCTTCGACGCACCTGCTTTGGGCTTCAACAACTTAACGTAGAAACTTCATTCAAACTGCATTGCGAAGGTCGTCAGTCTTCCCAGTTTATTGCAATGTAACTTTCAAATTTGTAACTTTTATACCTTTTATATTAACTTATAAACTTTTCCCCATAGATTTGGTATTATCCGGAATGAATCAACGTAGCCCTGTTATTTATAGTGCCAAGCGCTACTGATAGCCACCTCAATGATCGAATTTCGTGTTTGTGAAACATCAAACAGAATAGGGCATGTCAAAACGAAACCTAATCAATTTTGTTTTGTTTTGAAATGCCCCATTCTGTTACCGTTAGCTGTCATTTCGCTATCTTAAGCCGGCCGCACACCGGTTCCGACAGCATTGCGGAGCACTTTCGAATCCGACAATTTTGCCTAGCACCTAGCACAGTAGCCGGTGAAATTACATTGGATGTCAATGGGCGGCTCCGACAAAATAGACTTGAATCGTTATTCACAACCAACGGCGGAACTGTCATTGAAACTATGTTGAATCAACATTTTTTTGTCAACACTAGGCCATTGAATCAACATAGAAATCGAACGCTGATTCTATAACATGTTTGCACCATTTTTTAACAATGAAACAACGTTGAAATTCTGTCAGTAGATCAACAGAATTTCATTGGTATTTCAATTATAAGGGATATTGAAACAATGTTGATATTTCAACTTAATTAGGAAATTTCAATGCAATTTCAATTGTCCTTACTATTATTATTATGCAATTGCAATTGTCCTTACTATTATTATTATTATTATTATCATTATTAAATAATAATAATAATAATTGTTATTATTATTATTATTATTATGTTATTATTATACATCCTGGTTTAATTACATCCAGGATGTGCAGAAGAGGTGAAGCTTATTAAAAAAAACTGGACCACAGATGTAAAGTAAAAAATCATTTCATTTTATTTAAATCATGAATCATTAATAATAATTTAAAAAGTAGGTCTGTAATCATGGCTCCACAGCCCCACTGTCTGCATCAGATGCAATGCAACGTTCAGCCCCTCCAGCCAGCTCTGGTGCATACCGCAGCCACTTTTGAGCGGCCTGCGCGAAGGCAAACTGATCCACCGGCCCATGCTTTGCCAGAGAACCTTAAACACAAAATAATGCAAAATAAGTTGACACACTCTTCAGGTTATCCTTCCCTTACACTTTAAACTTCAAACATTTCGTTTTTTTATTTGATGAAAAGATGAATGTCCCACACTATTGGCAGGTTGTTATAGGCCTCTGCATCAACAGTTTTTGATTGAAATACTTTAAGTCTATTGAGAAAGCGCTGTGTTTAGACTTTTTGGGGCCCTAGTCAAAATGCAAACATGGGGCTCTCCACAACACACATAGATAAAACAAAGGTCATCCCTACATGGCATCCGTAATTATACCTTGAATCTATAGCACACTGCCACTAATAATAACTACTAATAATAAACTTTGGTCACAATTTTCACATTATGTTAACAGTGTTTATTGCCATTAGTGTAACCATAAAACAGAGAGATAGAGCCTAACTGAGTGTAGTCTCTATTCAGACCTTAGACATGAATTTAACAACCATGTGCCCAGACATGACAAAAGGGAGGTTTAAGAGGCAGCACTCATCTTAAGGAGAGATATATTTATACATACAGTATTTCATACATTTGACCTTAAATTTCTCTCTTATAATTCATCACATGGCTGTTTTATTACTCTTAGGCTACTTTATTTAACTTTTATTTATTGTCATTACTATTTTTATGTTTGGCAATATTTTAAATTTCCTCAGTACAGGCATACCAATAAATCACAACCGCCAACAGAGAAGAAGGAAGCTATTACAAGCCGGCACTCAACGAATTTACTCCTCAAGAATTTCCTTCTAAACATATGAAAAGGTAAGTAGAAATTTGTATATTATAATCTATGATTAGTTGTCGTGTGTAATCAATTTAGTAGTTGGGTTTGTTTTGTGGACACCACCTACTGCCCATTGCTGAAGTTGTAACTATCTCCGTGTCCATCCAGGCTATGGCGCTATACTAGTCTGGAACAAGCTCAAGAGCACAACATAATTTCATTAGCAGCAACTAAAATCATTCTTTTTCCCGACCGACTCACTCTCCCTAATATATTTAAATAATTAATTTGAGAACCTATAGCTTTGAATTTTTGATCAGTGTACAGCAATGCAGCAGGCTGTAATGCACAGAAGGCTACAGAATACAGCGGCACATCAGAGAGGCTATCGCATCTCTTTCTCCAATGTCAAAGAAAACAGGAGAGCGCTACAACAGGTTCAGGTGCTAGTCAGCTATGCTACTGTATATTTCACGGACAATACCAGTATAGGCTCAAAACATTCGACTTAAATTGCAGCCAAGGGTGTGCTAAAGCCTCTAAATGCTGTGAATAGGCTACATGAATATTTAAAAGCTCACTCTATCTGTTTTTTGGGGTTTTTTTTAGAATTAGAATGTTAGTTTGTGGTTGAATTGTTTGGTTTGCTGAACGTCCTTGCGACACTCTCTGAGCTGATCTTTTGCAAGAGAAAAATACATTTCAGCAGAAAGAAATCAAGGAATGGGTAATGTAGCAATTAAATGTAACTGTTGCATGGCCACATTGTGAACTATAGGCCTATGTTGTAGGCAAATCATTTCAGTGTCTGGTTACTTTTAAGCAATAAATTATTAGTAAGTGTTTATGACCTTTCTAATGTAAGAATGTTTTTAACATCAGGACTCACCAATCATACACTTGCAGATTCGGAGGTCTTTAAATGGGCACTTTTGCTTCGCGGACTTCTTTCCTGCCCAGTTCAGCCCTGAGGCCAGCTCGTTGGTTAACACTGTGGCCAACATTCGGCAAACCCTGACGTCCAGGCTGGACCCGCCTATAGTGGCAAGTTGGCTGACCTGCCAAAACAAGTAAAAAGTGTAGCAGGTGAAATTTTATTTTACACCAAATAGTAATTTTATAGGTGAAAAGCATAAGCCCTATTGATTTATGTAACAACTACCATTGCTTGGCGGTTAATGGGGGAGTTTAGTGTCTCCTCAGCGTGGTCGAGCGCCTCCATTGACCTGAGGGGCAGCTCCAAGGGGTCCAGAGGTTGTGGGCAGGGTTCTCCTGGTCCAGGGCGGCATTTACAGGACG
>JAODXP020000028.1:9072208-9112530 GCA_027497455.2 Sardinella longiceps | reverse complement strand
AAGTCCAAATAAACAGTGATTCATATGGGCAGTAGGAAAACCTCAATACACATACTGCCAAAAATAGCAGCGCTGTGGGGAAGAGAAACAAGAAGTTAAGTGGAAGCCGACACAGGATAGAGAGTTGTCTGTGTCTGTTGTCTTGTGTCCCGTTTGCAACAAAGGACGCCGCCAGATTTTTTTTTTCTCCCTTTCTTATTGTCCTCTACTATACAGTATGTCTATACGATTTACATGAAATGGAAGGAATAATTAAAAAAAAAAAACAAGGAAAAGAAAGACAACAGAACAGAAGTGGTGGTTGTGGTGGTGGATTATGGAAAAAATAAAAAATAAAAAAAAGGACGCTGTCAAAACAGCGGTGTGAGCAGGGTTCGAACCTGCTCGAGGAGACCCCTTCAGATTTCAAGTCCAACGCCTTTATGTTCAATGTTTGTTCCTGATATGAAGATTTGAATGTTTGATTTTCCTGGTATGGCCATTTCAGATTACTATGATTAACCTTTCCTATCTATGTGTAACGGAGGCAAGCTAGCTCGGCTAGCTTGGCGGCAGTACGTATAAATCCTCATCACCCAATTCCATGGGCACTTCAAACAGCTGAGTTAGAAGGTTGGGTTTTAGCTCAGTTGGTTAGAGCGTCCCACTCCCACGCCAGGAGTTTGTAGCTTGTAGCTGGTCCTGGTGCGAACTGCCACCAGCTACATATTCACAAATGGGATATATGCAGCTCCTAATGAAATGATTGTGATCAGAATCATCATGAATTACACATAAATATGTTCCTGGATATTAGATATATGAATGTTTTGATACTTCTCTTTCTGTGCATGTATGTAAATATCTTGGTGAAGTAGAGACAGTATGTACTGTACGTGTGTGGTGGTAGTGTATTTGTTCATGATTTGGTTACAGTATGGGTGCTGTGTTCATTTTATGAACAGGGCTGTTGTTGACTTCTGCCTCTAACACCAGCCTGGCTCTTTCTCTATGCAAATATTACAGAGGAGACAGAAGTTACTGTTTCTTTCACAGTTCATCATTCAGAGTTAGGAGTTGGTATGGAGGGAGTGCTGTGGTAATAAAGCAATACATGTAAACATAATACAGTATATTCAATGTGTGTGTGTGTGTGTAATGTTTTGCTAAGCTATCAGCAGAAGTCAGTATTGGAGAGCAGAAGTAAATTGAAATTCAATGCACGGCACAAATCCTGGTTGCATGCCTCATGTCATCAGACGCACACACACACACAAACACACACAAACACGCACAGAGGTAGGTAAGAGGAACACACTGGTGACGCAAACCCTAAACACTACATCGCCTGGGGAAGTTGAGCAGAGCACCTCATATGCACTGAAATACAGCACGGATCAACACACTGCCAGGATAACAGGTTGGACATCATATAACACCTCAAGGATCATAAGGTACGTTTCAATAGCATCATAGCTGCTTTGCTTGATACACTGTGACAAGGGTACTGTATGTTTAGCAGAATGTGCACAGTGAATCTGTATACTTTGTGTGTCTTGGTGTCTTGATTTTACTTTGGATACTTGCCTCTCTAGAATAGAGGACATGTTTATTATTTGGAACTTGTCTGTCTTAAAGATACAGCCACTCCTTAGTGAGTGAGCCCACATGTAGGATTGGAAGGGTGTAAAAAAGAAATTTATGAATTAGCTGTAAGGTTATATTATCCTTGTTTGTTTAAATAAAATACTGTCCTATGAAAATCTATGATATATTAATTTTGAAGGTAAAACCACTCAATTTTAGGCAATTCATTTTTTTTCTGTAGATGTTACCGACTATATAGACACAGGGACAGAAGTGTTCACAATGGAGTAAACTGCTAAAATGATTATTTTTGATCCTTTGCTATGTTGAGAGATTTGTACCAGTGTGTAAATTGAATAATCTTCTATCTTCAGGCCCTCAGTCATGACCCTGCTGCTCACTACCACACTGCTGGTCTCAGGTCAGTGTGTGTGTGTGTGTGAATTTCTCTCTCCTCTCAGGTCTGCATGTGTGTGTGTGCGTGCGTGTGTTTAAGTTAACTTTTCTCTCCTCTCAGGTCTGTGCATTATCTCCTGTTCCTCTGTGCCACGTCAGTTCCATGTGGTGAAGGAACAGAAGAACTGGACAGAAGCTCAGCAGTACTGCAGAGAGAAGTTCACTGACCTCGCCACCATAGACAATGATGTAGAGATGAAGAAGGTGACGAGTCTGATCCAGAAAGCAGGTGCTGGAAGTGTTTGGATCGGGCTGCGGGGAAAGTGGCAGTGGTCTCTGGGTGACAGGGAGTTTTATGGAGAGAATGAAGCAGGGTTCCGGAACTGGGCTACAGGTCAGCCAGATGGAAATGAGCCATCCTGTGTGTTCAAGGCAAAATCAGATGGAAAATGGCATGATGCTAAATGTGACAGCCGTGACATATCTGGTTTCATCTGCTATGATGGTAAGAAGCCTTCTTCTTAAATGATAAATTCTATTCATTTCTTCAACAATACACATATCCAACACAGCTACAGATCAGTTTATTATATCTTCATCCACACTGACATTAGCTCAGACTCTCTCCTCAACACAGGCAGCCAGACTGGCTTGAAGCTCAGTTTGTTAACCTTCGAGTAGTACAGACTACAAAACTAAAAAGTGCTGATAGTTCAGACTGATAGTTCAGACTCTGTTGATTCTTCCAGTTGACATTGTAAAGCCCACTAGTTCAGACTGTAAAGCTGACTGTAAATCTTGACCCCTATATTACTATAGGCAAGAACTCCACTGATCTCCATGTACTGGTTGAAAAGAAGAAGAACTGGAAAGATGCTCAGAGTTACTGCAGAGACAATCACAAAGATCTGGCCAGTGTGAGGAATGAAAAGGAAGATGAGGAGATACAGAGGATAGTGGAGCAAGTAACCTCCTCAAGCAATCAAGTTTGGAATGGTGCCTGGATCGGCCTGTTCAGAGGCGAGTCCACCTGGCAGTGGTCAGATGGCAGCAACTCCTCATTCCGCTACTGGAGTAGTACGCCACATAAGGAACCCAATTATGACCGTGGCGCGAAGGAATTGTGCACAGTAATGCGACAAGATGGACACTGGAATGACTTAAACTGTAACATGTCTAAGAACTTCATCTGTTATGAAGGTGAGTCACTATTCACGTGCTGATGACTTAATGGTAGTAGTGTAGGACTGCTCACACAGGTTCAAGTGTAATGTTTCCTGATGACTCTGGGGTTCTACAGAGAGTGTTACATCACTTGGGGTTCTAAGAGTGTTACATCACTTTATGTCACTTTGAGTGTAAGTTAAAGGTTGTGTGACTGAGTGTAAATTATTTAAATGCTCTTAACACTAAATGAAAACAGAAATGTCAGCGACCTCCAACAGGAAGAAAAAAATCTAGCCTGACATAGCCCGCCCATAATACTACTGTACATCCGTATTCATGGACTGGAGACAGTCTTCTGGAGAGGGTTTAATCGTGTCAGGCCACCATTTGTGGAAATAAGTTCATTTTGCACCTCCCCTCGAGTTAAGAAATTGAGTTTTACATTTATTCTTGTTCATCAATTCAGCCTCCGAGGCCGAGCGGATACAACTTGCAGCTCTAGCCTAGCATAGTTGCTTGAACCAAATTTGACCAGCTAGCATCGCGCCCTCTAACATCTTGCTTAAAAAGTAATAAATATTTCCGGTAATTTTCCCATTTAAATGTCTTCTCATCTCTAGTTAGAAAATGAAATAATACTTCTGCAGAAAATGAAACATGGCAATTTCCTCGGTTTAATTATCTTGGAACTATAATCCAGTTCGGCATAATAATCAACACACGTAGCGCATGTAACATGAACGTTTGTTGTGTTTGTGGGACTATTTTCAGGGGCTGCTTGGATATGTGCTGCTTCGCACACGCGCGTTGATTATTATGCAGAAATGAGATTATAGTTCCAAACCAATCCGTCCAAAGAAATTGCTACGTTTCATTTTCTGCAAGGATTGTTACATTTTTCAACTAGAGATGAGAAGACATTTACATGGGAAAATTGCCGGAAATATGTACTACTTTTAAGTGAGATGCTAGCTGGTCAAATTCGGTTCAAGCAACTGCTAGGCTAGAGCTGCAAGTAGTATCGCCAGGCTCGGAGAACGGCTTGATGAACAGAAAAAGGTAAAACTCAATTGCTTAACTCGAGGGGAGGTGCAAAATGAGCTTATTTCCACAAATGGTGGCCTGACACTTTAACAAACAACCGAGGCTGATTGGGCGAGCTGTCCAATCATTTCAAACCAGAGCTGAGTGCCCTCCCCCTGCCCTATAATCGCTTAATGTCCAGACCATGAATACGGATGAACAGTAGTATTATGGGGCGGGCTATGTCAGGCTAGGACACCATTAATCACCATTAATTTGAATGATGAAATGTCCATTAAACTCAACTGCCATTTTTTTCCTCCCTCTCTGCGCCCTAGACAGCACTCATCCTGTACTCTGGCCTTCAGGGGAATTCTCAAGAAACCTTTTGCAATTTAGCTTGCTCAAACATTTGTCTTTTTCAGGATTTCCTAGCCTACTTTTAATATGTGAGTGTAGTTGAATTTCAAATACAGTAAAAATGTTTTTAAAGGGTTAGGGTTAGCCTGACAAGTCACACTATAACATAAAATGTATAGTCTGGGAACGATAGATAGAGCCTCTGGGAATCTTTCAAACTGCTTCTGGATAGGGATACGACCAGAGCCATAAAGCGTGATAGGTTTGGCTCTGGCTAAAGCCAAAATCAGAGCAACGAACAAGCCGATTCAAACAACACTAAGCCTGTTTAATGACTCCCTGTCCACATAGAGCATTGATTGGCTAAACACTAACCTGGTTCTCACGCAGATGGATGTTTCTCATCCATCTGGAATTTTGTTGGTTGCCTAGCTGTTTTCTGCTCTGATGGGGCGCGGGGTGTATTAAAAAATCTCGAACCTGATTGGAAAGTTCAATGTGCGTGTCACATACTACCTCTAAGTGACTACTACTTCTATGCTACGTCATACCTGTTAACGCCCCGCCATACGATTGTGATTGGATCTATGGCATAGAGGCGGGCTCGAGTATGGGGTAATCGATGACTTCGGGCTCAAAAAGCCGCGCCCAGACCCTCGTGCGAACTCACAAAGGGTCTGCGTGAGAACCAGGCTAGCTAAACACCACTAATGTCTGAATACAACCTATGGCTCATGGCTAGAAGTACTTGTTGTGCTAATCAATTTGCTACCGTTAGGGTATGTCTAGAGTTCTAGGCTAGGGCGGTGGTAGCATAGTGGTAAAGGACCCTGACTCTGGTGGGTTGGTAGTCTGGAAGTTGTGGGTTCAAATCCCCGCTGCCACTGTTGTGCCCTTAAGCAAGGCCTTAGACTTAACCCTAAGTTGCTCTCAGGGAGACTTGCCCTGAATTAATTGAAAGTTGACAAAATGTCAGTCGCTTTTGCGTCTGCTAAATGCATAAATGTAAATGTGAATGTATAGTAGTAGGCTATTCTTATATAGATAATGGTGAGAATGGAAATCTTTGAGCACTATTTTCTCCATATATTTCTCTCCAGACAAGGTGGTTCTGATCCGTGAGAATAAGACCTGGAATGAGGCGCTGCAGTACTGCCAAAAGCACTATGTGGACCTGGTGTCTGTGCGCTATGAGCGGATCCAGCGCTGGGTGACGGAGCGGGCTAAAGGAGCCTCCACTGATCACGTGTGGTTGGGCCTGCGTCACGCCTGTGGTGTGGGCTGGTTCTGGGTCTGGGGAGAGACCCTCTGCTATGATAACTGGGCCCCAGGGCAAGGGCAGGTGCAGGGCTGCCAGGGAGTGGGGGCAGTAAAGTCTGGAGGAGATGGGAAGTGGGTCAGCAACCTGACAGAGACCCAGAGACTCAACTTCATCTGCACCACTGAGGGTGAGTGTGTTTTTGCTCAATATGGACATAATGTGTGTGTGAGCATGTCTGTTTGTCCTATACTAATCTTTTCCTAAAGGAGCCTTCACTAGTGTTCTAGTATACTAGTGTGTGTGTGTGTGTGTGTGTGTGTGTGTGTGTGTGTGTGTGTGTGTGTGTGTGTGTGACATCTTTAGTATGGATTGATACCTGTCCTGGAAATATATAAAAGATACATTTTGTTTTGTTTAACCTTGGTTTATGGGTGTGTGTGTGTGTGTGTGTGTGTGTGTGTGTGTGTGTGTGTGTGTGTGTCCACTTACAGAAGAGTAGGACTGGATCATGCCCAGTCCAGAGCAGCTCTGCAGAAATTCCCCAGGGTCCTAAAGCTCCCATTCATGCTCACCACTCATTTAATCATGAGCAACTAACTGCTATCACATACGTACAGCGATAATTAATATTTCTAAAATGCCTGTCATGACTTCTCCTTAGAAAACTAGAAAAGCGCTAAGAGAGCGCAGACCTCAGGCAAGACAATGCGGTCACAAACACAATATAAATTCCAGGTGGTGTTCTGGATCAGCGATCACCACCAAAATTTAATCAGTATTTACTTGTCCCAATTTTCATACATAGTTTAGTATGTTAGTATGTTATGTTTTACTTGCATATAAGTAAACTACTGTAGGCAAGTTCTTAAAGTAGATGTGGTGACGGTCGCCCAGGGATGCTGCAAAAAGAAAAAGAAAGTTATATATTATTTATAAGTCATTTATAGCTTATTCCTATTTAATAACTATTCTTATTTAATAACTATTCTTATTTAATATCCTATTCATTTGCGTGTATAAATTATTTTCAATTGATTCATCCAACTAATTTTTTTCTAGGCTACTAGCTCCTTGACAATGATGTAATAAGCAACACGTCAGCCTTATCCGGCATTCTTTCTTGACTTTAAGAAACAGCTTATTATTTCTTAATGTTTGAGCAAGGCCTGACCTAACTGTGTTTCCACATATGGCATGACTGTTTTTACTTTATTCAGTCCCTATTGTTCCCATCAGATATGAAGTGGAATATTGTGTTTTTGGGTTGTTTCAATATCATGTTTTGAGGCTTCTCTGCAACAAGCTTTAGCATACCACGCTGGCGCTAATAATGGACTGGTTCAGTGTGATCCATATAAACTGAGATGACCATCTGTCAACTTAGAAAACTGCATCTTCTCTGCCTAAAAATCCCATCTCCAATTTAGGGTTAGGATGACAGTTGATGGGGTTAAGGATAGGGTTAAGGTCATATCTTTTAGGCTGTGCTACCTAGAAGGTGCCGTTGGGGTCAAAAAACATCACAGAGCCATCGACCCCTGTAATCAGCAGATTGTTCTCCTGCCACAGACTCGACTCATTCTCCGATTGGATATACTATTTGCCAAACATGGATGAAACTGACAAATTAGGATATAGCTTTATTTATGTTTAAACGTGTCACTCCACAGTAAAAGTCAAAATTGCCGCTTATTTCTACCGAAAGATAAATATTGATGAGGATCCTACAACTTTGGTTCATTTGCCAGTGTGAAAGCTGACCATACCAATTTTACTGCCTGGTGCTTACCAATTAATTTAGCCAGTGGTGAGAAAGCATCCCTATTCAACATCTTACTTGGAGTTACATGTGGGCAAAAGCAATTTGGTATCATTGTATGCATGCATGATGCTAGCGTGGCAGCCCCACTGTTAGCATATGTCTAGAAACGCACATACTGTAGCAATGCCTCAACCAAATAATTATTTCATTTATTCATTAATAACTTCTTGTTACCTGTTTGTACAAAGTGTATGAATGGCAATGTAATTTTGACAAAGCTATTGCATAGGCACATAGAGACTTTTTATAATTATAAAATATATTATGGCTAATTTCATGTATTCCTTCATACTGCACTTGTATGTCTACAGTACAAAATAAAAATGAGGAAAATAAAACTGAAATGAGAGTGTGGGCAAACTTTTTACTGGTACTATACAATATATCTTTGAGTGAGTGTGTGTGTGTGTGTGTGTGCGTGTGTGTGTGTGTGCGTGCTGTATTTGTAAATGATTTGGTTGTCTCTGATGCCAGTCAGGCTGTGCATCTATGCAAATAGTCTATGACAGAGGGAACAGAAGTTACTGTTTATGTCATAGTTCATCATCCAGAGGTTGGTGTGGAGTGAGTGCTGTACTAACAATGTGTGTGTTTCTGGAGTGGGAGATGGCAGGGATTGACAAACTAACAAGTGTGTGCGTGTGTGTGTGTATGTGTGTGTGTTTCTGTGTGTGCGTGTGTGCGTGCGTGCACGTGTCTGTTCACCAGAAGTTAGTCAGAGTAAGCAGAAGTAAAGTTGAAATGCAATGCCCCATGCAAATATCCTGGTTGCACACACACCAATAAAAAATAAGAAGCAGAACACATTGGTGAATAGTGTTTTTTGAATGGTATTGGTGAATTTGGTACAACATTTTCCAAATTGTGAAACATCAGGAGTAATTTAAAGTGTTATTGTAGCTAGCCACAACATTATTATTTTTATTATTGTTATTGAATAAAATCATGGTAGGCCGCCATTGCCAAATAAGCCAGGCCATTTTTTGGTCCCAGTCCAGCCCTGAGTGGAGAGGTAAATTCTTATTTCATATGGCACTTATTTTTTCAAGCCTTTTTTTGGGGGGTTGAATTGGAAAAAAAAAAAAAATTACAACTCTCTGGTCCTTCCCCCAGCCTCTACTACGCTCCTCAACAGCCTCTCAAATCCCTCCCTTGCTGTAGCACGCTGTCAGTGTGTTGCTCACAGCTGTGATCGACAGGCAGCTATCGTTCCCTCTGATGACAGAGAACCCATGATAGCAATATTTAACCCATATTACTGTCATGTCAGGTCACAGAATGCAGCTGGTAGGAAGGAGAATTTGTTGAAGTCTTTACGTTACAAATATTACATCAATATGAGAGATTTAATTAATTTAGCCCAATATGCTTTATGAAAATTATGAGTAAATGACAGCACCGTCCCAAAAATTACCGTTGGCCCACCGGGCATTGCCCTTTATGCCCTATGGCCAGTCCATGCCTGTCTCCATTGATGGTAATGTGATTTTGTCAACACAGTGCCTTTTCAAATTGACAGGCAGTGCCCTGTATCTCTAGTATGTCTTACTGGACTTTTAGTGCTATTTTCATCTATCCATTTAGCCTGGCGAATGCCAAACTAAAATCGCAAGTGATATTTAGTCTGGGGACCTACCAATTGCATTTTTCGTAGTGAAAGCATCGTTAACGATTGTCCAGAGCCGTTTATTGGGCGCTACGAATGTCTATCAGAGCGTCTGTACATACCTCGGAGCCAATACCAGAGCCACCATGTGACGTAAAATGCAATCGAGGGCCGTACAAATCCCTTTTTGTTCTGCGATTTGATACCGAAAGTAAGCGAGAAAAACGGCCATGGTCACCATGCTGCTTTGCAGAGTGGAATTAAATAAGCGTGCAAAGGAGCATGGAAACTCCCAGGCTACTATCCATTAGTACTGTTGATAGGAATTATTTTTAGTTGTGTGCACAGCATTTTTTTCCATGCAAAGGTGCTCTTTTACATGGAATTGTGTGTGTGTGTGTGTACTGTATTTTGCACATGATTTGGTTAGCATATGCTTGTTTTGCTCACCATCAACAGAGCTGTTCAGGGCCGGCCCGAGGCATACGCAAGTCTTGCCGTCGCTTAGGGCCCCGACATCTCGGGGGGCCCCCGCAAGCGGTAGATAAAGTCAAATAGTTGTAATCAGTCCGGCGCAAGTTCACTTCGAAATATTTCTACAATTAGCGTTTGAAAAGCTATCATGACAACCCCTTCAAATAACTTCACATTTCCTTGGATACAATCCATATTTATATCACTTGCTATCACTCTTCATCTCAGTTATGATTGAAACTTACACACCTCTGATTTCTCCCAACAATCTAGCGAAGTTTATGTAGCATTTATATTTTTATTTCATTCTTGTTATTCTGGCATCATAAAACGTTTATGTTTACAACAGAAAAACTAACAACAACGACCTGCAATATAATTACAACAAAGACTCATGGGATTGGTACATAGCACATCCATAGCACTGTTTCTAATCCATCGCGGAGGAATCCATTCCACTTGTTTGAATAGAGTGCTACGCATAGCGCTCAAAATCCACTCCGCGTTTAGCTTACCAACAGCATCTCACCGCATGCAATCGTCTGTTCATTCCACAAGATCAAGTAGGTAATATGCACACCGCTGAAAGTCCACTCTCCGTGTTTTGCATTTGGTACAAAGTAACTCGGTATGAATCGTGTGAGCAGGAAAGGAACAGATTCTCGAGGAGGTAATATAACGTCAGCTCTGTTAATAGCCCCTCACACTGTAGCTTTGGCTGAAACCTTATTATTTTTGTTGTATGTCCTCAAAATTAACTTAAGGCCACATGTTCAACTACTAAACAATGAAGTAGCCTAGGGTAGCCTATTCTTGGTTGATGATGAGTTGAATTATTTGCTGCCTGCACAGGCATTGGATATGAGGAAGTTCTTATAGGCAAAATCCCTATAGTCAGTTTTAGGAGATTAATCAAGCTATCTTAATGTTGGACTATCGTTTAATTCAAACCTAGCTCTTTATTGTCAAGAATCAGTCTTCTCTGATGATATAGGCTAGGTTAGGCCTATTATTGATTCACATAGTGAGTGAATCAGGGCTATTTCTTTAGAATAAGCTTAAGCTTAATTATTGCCTATTGCATAGAGTGGCCTACCAATGCCCGTGGTATCAGCAATAATTGATTTTTCACATAAAGTGTATTGTGAGTGTTGGACTGTAGCATTCTAAACTTTTATTGTCAAGTATTTTTGTTTCAGTATTTTCATAAAATGGTGCTTTCTGACAAATGTAGTTTTTAGAATTCAGATGATGACAAGACCATTGGGTGAATTTAAACAATTAATGAAACAATCAATATGTTGTTGTTGATAGGGAGAACAACCAAGTCAATCCATCTTAATATCTCTTGAAAGTGAGTCAGAAGCAGGGTCAACATGCAAGCAAATAATTATTAAGTGATGACTTTTGTTGGCAAAATTAGCTGTTAGAAATACACCAGAATATGGTGTATAACCCCCCCCCCCCCCCCCAAAAAAAAAAAAAAAAAAAAAATGGTGGTGGCGGTGAGGGGGGCCCCCAAATTAAATTCTGCTTAGGGCCCCCTTTGGGCTTGGGCCGGCCCTGGAGCTGTTGTTGGCATCTGCTAGTCTATGCAAATAGAGGCACAGAGGTGACAGAAGTTATTTCATTACACAAGACAGATGACTTTCAGAGTCTCGGTTCACCTTGCTGGACGCTGTATCCAGGAGCGGTCTCTGGCATGGGCGATATGGGCGGTCGCCCAGGGCGGCATTGTCGTGAGGGCGACATCACGGGCACTCCGAAGTTTTTTTTCATTATTATTGCGCACGCGAGCGCCGAAAATTACAATCGCGAGTGATCCGGTTTTGCTTCATTGTCTTTCAGAAGCTTTGTTACTGGTATATCTGCGCCTACAATAGAAGTATTTGGTATCAAATTAAAGTAGACATCCAGGGGCATGCATTGGTGCCACCTGTAATGTATTTGCTTGAGAATTAGGGCGTTCAATTTCAGTGTAAAGATCGCCCCCCATTTTATAATATCTTTATCTGGTGTTATAAACTTAGCTGCTGGAGTTCCATCTTATAACCAAGAGCTCAAAACTAAACCAAAACAATCACTACACATTATGATATAGACCTATAATTTGAACAGAAGAGTTTTCTATCACCCATTTGCAGAAAATGAACACCCCAAATCCCTTAAGGTTTGCCTGCTTTCAGACTTCAGTGCTGAAGTCTCACACACAAGAAAGGGGAGGGGTTTGGGGTTCAGAGAAAAAATAAAATAAATAAAATAAAATAAAATGGAAATTAGCAGCAGTGGCTATATAACTTTGTCTAATTATTTTTATTCTCTATGATGAGGTGTGCTGCGTCATTTTTATTATATTTTATAATAATAATGATTATTATTATTATTATTATGTTTTTTTTTTTTTTGGGGGGGGGGGGGGGCGCCAGATAAGGTGTTCGCCCAGGGCACCAAAGAGGGTAGGACCGCCCCTGGCTGTATCACAATTTCATCTATAAAACTCCAATTATCAACTCTCTCTATTTCCAAATCTGACTTGAACATACTGTATTGGAGTTCTGTAGCCACCAACTGCCGAGGACGACAGTGACAAGTTTTAAGGTGCCATGCCACACCACTACAGGGTATTTAAATTGTTCTTTGAGGTCTACAAATAGGGTATGTGACTTCACTTGGACTGAGAACGGTCCAAGGAGGCCGTAATGAGATCGTTTGCAGCCTGTAGGAATAGCCTTCGAAAATTTCATGCGGTTCTTCCGGTTTTTTTTGCCACTGTTACAATGGGCTGCGCTCTGATTCGCTGCTGAAGCTCGACGTTGTAAAGCACATGGACGAATATTTACATTAGTTTTACTTGCGAATTGCGAGGTACGGAAAAAAAAAACTTGGAATATTATCATGAAACCGAGAAAGAGGATATCTGCACCAACCTAGCTTGCAGATTGTAAACGGCTACTTTGCAAAGGTAAGCTTACTACATAGTCAGGATGTCACAGTAGCCAACATAATCAGATACTTATTGCAAGAGTAGCCGACTGTTAGCCTACATCCACAGTCAGATTACACTTACCAAGACTGTTGAATTCGCCAAGTTGACAAGTTGCCTGTTACCATTTCATGGATATTCCTTCTTTTTCGCGAGTAGCCTATTTCAAGGGGCGGGCTTTAGTCAAATACAGGAGAGCATGGATTGGGCGATAATTCTCCTCAGTCAGCCAATGGCTGTAACGTTGTCTATACTACGTAGCACTGACCATGGATTCAAACTGACCTAATTTCTTTGCATATTTCTTTTAATAGGCTATTGCCTATAGCGAAGACAGTATTACATTTTCACATGCACTGTGTAACTTGAGGTCATATAGAACTATTCTATACCAAAAGCAACAGGTAAAAACGGCTTTGTGTGGTGGGGCACCTTTAATATTTGAAGATAGGGGGGGGGGGGGGGGTGTTGACATAATTGTTATGGATGCATGGATCACTCTTTCAAAGTTATTTAGGAAAAAGAAGACCAGATAAAAGCCTTGTCTAGAAGAAACTTATTTACAGAAATGATCTGTTCTTTAATTTACTATCCAAATGCTTCACATAAGGACTCAGGGGGAAACATTACAGGCCCCATTAGGTCCAACTAGTCATGCTAACAATGTAGAAAATGTAAGGCCATCTAAGCTCTGATGTGCTCTAGGCATTCTAAAAGTGACTAAAATGCAGAATTATCATGGTATTTTACATGGAGATCAAACTGACATCAGTATAACAATGTAATAGTATATTTTCTAAGACTATGAGCAGAGAGAGATCATTCTGTTTTTGTTTGTTTGCTTGTTTTAGCCATGACTTCGTTGGGATGTGTCATACTGCTCTTATTAGGTAAAGTAGCCTATCTCTCTCTCTCTCTCTCGCTGTGTGTGTGTGTGTGAATGAGTGGACGTGTTTGTGTGTATGATTGTGTGAGTGTGTGCACATACTGTATTTGGTAAAGTATATGTAAAAAAATAAAGAAAATAAAGTAAAAACAAAAACAAAAAATGTTTGTGCTTAGGTAAAGGAGCCTATCTCTCTCTCTGTGTGTGTGTGTGTGTGTGTGTGTGTGTGTGTGTGTGTGTGTGTGTGTGTGTGTGTGTGTGTGTGTGTGTGTGAGAGAGAGAGAGAGAGAGAGAGAGAGTGTGTGAGTGTATGAGTGCATTTCAGATTTGTTCCTAACTTCATCCCAATCTAAAAAGAAAGAAAAGAAACCCTAAATAAGATTCTTGGATGTATTGGAATTAAACTAGTCATAGACTAGTTATCAAGAACTTTTCTTTGCTGTTCTTTTCCAAGTATCATCTCCTTCTACAATTACACATAGGAATTTGGCATACTTTTGCATAGCACCACCACATTTTTTATGTTTGTTTTCAGTTTATAACATAATGACACAATAGTTGTCCACAATCCTGCCTCTCTCAGGCCATTAATACTTAATAACTTTGTCATTGTGGATTTCTTCAAGGTCTGTGCAATCTCTCCTCCTCTGTGCCACGTCAGTTCCATGTGGTGAAGGAACAGAAGAACTGGACAGAAGCTCAGCAGTACTGCAGAGAGGAGTTCACTGACCTCGCCACCATAGACAACATGGCAGAGATGGAGAAGGTGAAGAGTCTGATCCAGGAAGCAAATGTTGGATATTGGATCGGACTGCGGGGAGAGTGGCAGTGGTCAAAGGCTGACAAGGATATCTCCAGAGACTTTAGGAAGTGGGGTTCAAGCCAACCTAATGGAACGTCAGGACACAAGGGTGCGCTATACTGCTTTACATACAATAGGTGTAATGTATACTTGAGAGCAGAATAAATACTACACTGACGTGTGTGCAACGCAAGCTAAGCTCGTCGTCATCTTTATTAAACAAGGCTCACCCAACATTATTATACATGGTGTCAGAAGTTGGTGATAAGACTACGTCAAGTGAGGAACAGTTTGAGCTGTCATTTGCAGCAAGCCAAACCAGCGTGAGTGGCTAAAGTTCGTTGGCTCGCCTTCGGAAAGAAGAGGGGAGGAATAACGAAAGATGGATCAGGTATTTTCGATACCACCACCGGGAAGTTTTAACTTCGATGAGCCAAGTAGTTGGACTCAGTGGCTACGACGCTTTGAGCGATTTAGAATAGCATCAGGGCTATCCGAACAAAATGATGAATATCAAGTCAACTCGCTACTCTACATAATGGGGGAGAAAAGCGACGATGTTCTGAACACATTGACGTTGGACGACGCAAACAGAAAGAAATATAAAGAAGTGTGCAAAGCCTTGGGTGAGCATTTCATTGGTAAACACAATGTTATATATGAAAGAGCCAGATTTAACAGCAGATATCAGCAGCCAGGCGAAACAGTGGAAAACTTTATCACTGATGTTTACAAGTTGGCTGAGCATTGCCAATATGGCGTGCTACTGGAAGAGATGATAAGAGATAGGATCGTAGTTGGGATCAGAGACGCAAGATTGTCCGAAAAACTGCAGTTAGATCCAAATCTCACTTTGGCCAAGACCATAACACAAGTAAGACAAAACGAAGAAGTGAAAAAACAACAACCATTGATTAGACGTGAAAAGACCGATGTTAAAGAAGGAAATGTGGATGCAATAGCTATGAGAAATCAAGGGAAACCTAAAATGGCGGCACAAGCACAGAAAAATAACGCTACCCAAAGAACAGAAATGTGTAAGAGATGTGGGAGAAGCCCTCAGCATGCGTGGAAACAATGTCCAGCAAGGGAAGCGGAGTGCAGAAAGTGTAAAAAGAAAGGCCATTTCGCTGCAGTGTGTAGAACAGGACAAAGAGTGGAGGCAATTGAAGAAACACAGGAGGTGCAAGAAAGTGCATTCATGGGAGCCATTGAAAGCGCGAAACAAGAGGTATGGAGACAGGACATAGAGATGAATGGAAAGCCGGTTAACTTCAAGTTAGACACGGGAGCGGCTGTGACAGCCATACCAGACTCTATGTACTCAAAAGCCAGAGATGGTAATTTACAGAAAGCACAGCGAATGATTAGTGGTCCCAATAACCAGCCACTGACTGTGTTGGGCACATTCAGGGCATGCCTGAAAAAGGGTAAAAAGAAGACAGAGCAGGACATATTTGTAGTCAAAGACTTAGTGATGCCACTGCTAGGTCTTCCAGCCATTCAGAGCCTACCACTACTGCAGCAGGTAGCTGCAGTTCAAGCAGCAGGGAATAAATTCAAGATGATGTTTCCAAATGTTTTCTCAGGCTTAGGGAAGCTACAGGGTAGTTACAAGATAGAGCTAGCAGAGGGAGCAGTCCCATATGCTCTGTCAGCGCCAAGACGTGTAGCATTGCCCCTTATGGATAAAGTAAAATCAGAGCTCCAGAGGATGGAAGAAATGGGCGTAATCCGAAAAATCCAAGAGCCGACCGAGTGGTGTGCGGGCATGGTGGTTGTGCCAAAGCCCAATGGCAACATCAGGATCTGCGTAGATCTAACGCGGCTCAATGAAAGTGTGCGTCGTGAGAGACACATTCTTCCAGCTGTGGATGACACACTGGCAAAGCTAGATGGAGCTGTGGTGTTCTCTAAATTGGATGCCACATCGGGATTTTGGCAAATTCCATTACATGAAGAATCAGAGCGCTTAACGACTTTCATAACGCCTTTCGGGAGGTATTGTTTCAGGAGACTGCCGTTCGGAATTTCCTCGGCGCCCGAACATTTTCAGCTGAGGATTTCCCAGATCTTTGCAGGCGCACCTGGGACATTGTGTCATGCTGATGACATCTTGGTGTTCGGTAAAAACCAAACCGAGCATGATGACAGACTGTGTGCAGTCCTCAGGAAGTTCGAGGAGGCAGGTCTGACCCTAAATGAAAAATGTGAGTTTGGCGTGAGAGAAGTCAAGTTCCTAGGACATAAAGTAAGTGCTCATGGGATAGAGGCAGACCCAGACAAAATTAAAGCAATCCTTAACATGCCCGAGCCAGACAATGTTGAAGGGGTGAGACGCTTTATGGGGATGGTGAATTATGTTGGCAAGTTTTCCCCTCACCTGCCCAGTCTCACAAAGCCTCTGAGAGATCTGTTGAGAAATGACAGTGCGTGGATGTGGGACATGCAACAAAAGACTGCTTTTGAGGCAGTGAAGAGAGAGCTCAGCTCTCCAGCTGTTTTAGCTCAGTATAGCTCAAAGAGAGACACTCTCGTGTCAGCTGACGCATCTTCTTATGGATTAGGAGGAGTGCTAATGCAAAGACAGCCAGATGGAGAATTCAGACCAGTGGTGTACATATCCAGGAGTCTAACACCCACTGAAACTCGATACGCACAGATCGAGAAAGAGGCTCTTGCTGTGACGTGGGCATGCGAGAGACTGAGTGCCTACCTTCTGGGGCTAGACTTCTTGGTGCGTACAGATCACAAGCCTTTGATCTCATTGCTAGGTACCCGACCGCTGGATGACTTACCTCCACGAATACTCCGATTCAGACTAAGAATGATGCGGTTCAAGTACAGAATCATTCACGTTCCAGGCAAACAGCTGGTGGCTGCTGACGCCTTGTCCAGGGCGCCACTGGGACCGGAAAACAACACAGAATGTGACACACTGGAGAGAGAGTGTCAAGTCTACATTGACCACGTGATGGAACACATACCTGCAACAAAAAGCAAACTACATCAAATCAAAGACATGCAAAACAGAGATGAGACAATGAGACAACTTCGAACATACACAGACAGAGGATGGCCGGTGCATAGAACAGCAGTTCCAGAGAGTCTTCTGCAGTATTGGCCATACAGAGCAGACATACATGTGGCGGATGGGATGCTCCTGAAGGGGGAAAGAATTGTTATTCCAGCGCCAATGTATAGAGAGATGCTAGACAGGCTCCATCATGGACACCAGGGCATGACAAAGTGCTTCGCCAGAGCCCAACAGTCCATGTGGTGGCCAGGCTTGTCAAGAGACATCAAAGAGCTAGTGGAGAGATGTGAGGTGTGCAGCCGGTACTCCAGCTACCGCACAGAGCCACTGCTCACGACCCCTTTACCTGCTAGGCCGTGGCAGAGATTGGCTGCCGACATCTTTGAGTGGAGAAAAAGCCACTATCTAGTGGTGGTTGACTATTTCTCAAGATACATAGAAGTAGCCAATCTGCCAACACTGACCACTGCGACCACTGTGGAAAGACTGAAAGTCATCTTTGCTAGATTTGGCATTCCGGAGGTACTAATGACAGATAATGGGCCACAGTTTGCCTCTTCAGAGTTTTCAGCATTCACCAAAGAATATGACTTTGAACATGTCACTAGTAGCCCTCGATTTCCGCAGAGTAACGGTGAAGCAGAGAGAGCTGTTAGAACAGTGAAGCAGATTCTCAGCAAGAATCAAGACCACCAAAGAGCTCTCCTGGCTTACAGAACAACCCCGTTAGCTCACGGAGCCTCACCTGCAGAATTGCTGATGGGGAGACGGTTGAGATCCACAGTTCCAGTCCCTCCTCAGTCTCTCAGACCAAAGTGGCCGGACCTCCAAGCTTTCAAAAGAAAAGATGCAAGATTGAAAGTGAATCAAAAGAAAGTCTATGGAGCAAGACACAGAGCGAGAGAGCTGCCGACACTGGAACCAGGCCAGAGAGTATGGATCCGTTCAGCAAAGACGGCTGGGACAGTTCAAGCGCCATCGTCAACTCCAAGATCATATGACGTGGAGACAGAGCTGGGAACGCTGAGAAGAAACCGAGCTCAGCTCACTGCTCTTCCAGAACCAAGGCCAGATGAGTCTGACCCGGAGCCAGACCAGTCTGACTCTAATCAGACTGTCACCCGTTTTGGGAGAACTTCCCGTCCACCAGAAAGACTGGACTTGTAAAACTTAGTCTAGTGACCTGCTGTGAAAAGGGCAGAATAAATCCCTGCAGCAGAGTCAGAAGGGTCAGGTAGTCCACCCTGTCCTTCTAGTTAGGAAAAAAAAAAGAATGTTATAATGTGTTTGAAGAAAGAAAGCATATGTTTATGTTGTTTAGGAAAAGATAGCGCACAATGTTTAAAGTGTGATTTGTTCCATAGCCATATTGCCTTATGGTTAGAATGTAAAGAAAGTGTTCTAAAGGAATATGGTAAATAGCTAAAAGGGGGGGATGTAATGGAACGTCAGGACACAAGGGTGCGCTATACTGCTTTACATACAATAGGTGTAATGTATACTTGAGAGCAGAATAAATACTACACTGAAGTGTGTGCAACGCAAGCTAAGCTCGTCGTCATCTTTATTAAACAAGGCTCACCCAACATTATTATACAATGGACAGGGTCCACCTCCTCAGAGAACAGACATCAATTGTGTGATCCAGACAGGGGAACAGAATAAAGAACGATGGAATGACTATAGCTGCAGTGAAAACATTTCCTTCGTTTGCTATGACGGTGAGTCTCACCTGACACTACAGTACATGCATCCAAGCTGTAGTTGTACAAACGAGTTTGTTATGATCTCTTGTATACTTATAGTAGCCTACTATTTGATAGAATTTCTAACCAAATTGTTTGTAACTCTCAGTAATGCAATATAATACATGTTGTGAAGCACATGGTAAGGAGGTGGTAAGAATGACGTAACAAAAAGTAACCTATCAAGGGAGAAATAGAGAGTAATTAATACCTAAACATGCTGGAATAACACAAACATGAGTAATAGTTTGAGTAGTTTGAGTTCTGTCTACTACTGCGAGACTGAGTTACTTATTAATCAAGGCAATATGAAATTGCATTAAAAGTGTAGCTTATCTAATGGCATGACATAAACCTCCCAATTCACCTTTTTCACCTGGCCGCCATATTCCGAATGAAAACTAGGCTTGGGTGGTAAAACTACAGGAAGTGCAGACGAAACGTTCATTTAATTAAATTCAATTTTATTTGTAGAGCGCTCAAATACAGTGCATTGTCTCGCGGCGCTTTACAGACAGTGCGGGAAGCATCCATGAGAAACAGGGGCAAGGAAAAACTCCTTTCGCTTTTTAAATTTAATAATTAATAATTTCTCACAGATGCCGGACAGAAAATCTACGGCTGGTCGCCTCTCTGACTGTTGGTCAGGAGGAAAGTTGGGCAGATGAGGAGCATCCCATCCTCAGAGGCAACTTCAGGGGAAGTTTTACCACGAAGCTTCGTTCTACTGCCTCAAAGTGATATACGTGAAAAAGGTCCCTTGGCAGGGAGTAAGAAGAACAATGGGCTATTTTAATCAGTTTTTTTTTTTTTTTTAAGAAATTAATGAATTGCATTGCAGGAGGCGATAAAGCATAACTTTCATGTAATTAATGTTATCAAAGTATAATTTATCCCTTCGTATATTTTGTTAAGCTATAAGTTGGGTGATTTGAGTGACTAAAAACATTTAAAAACCGGTCAACTTTCGCAAATTAGCTACGACGTTTCAGCTGTTGGCTAAATCTAACTGCTGTTCTGTAGATGGAATGATAAGAGGCACGTCATGAATGATAGAGCGAGCACAGAAATTTTAGCAGCTGCTTTTTTGAGCGACAAAAGTGATTTTACAACTTTTGTAGCTCTTGGTGTGAACGTACAGTTAAGCTTTACCTCACTTTCATGCACACTGTAAAGCAGTACTGATAATAAGTTTGATACACTCACTGGTTCTCTAAAGCTCGACTGTAGTT
This sequence comes from Sardinella longiceps, assembly GCA_027497455.2. Classification (NCBI taxonomy): domain Eukaryota; kingdom Metazoa; phylum Chordata; class Actinopteri; order Clupeiformes; family Clupeidae; genus Sardinella; species Sardinella longiceps. The sequence goes on along the minus strand of JAODXP020000028.1, from coordinate 9,092,170 downwards.
AACCATGACACACCTGCAGGAAACTTCACTCATCCCTATGTGCTGGTTAATGAGAAGAAGACCTGGAGAGGTGCTCAGAAATACTGCAGAGAGAAACACACAGACCTGGCCAGTGTGAGGAATCAGACAGAGAACGATCAGATTGAGAAAGTTAGAGGAGATAAACGTGTCTGGATTGGCCTGTTCAAAGACTGGGAGTGGTCAGATGGCAGCAGTTCCTCATTCCGCCACTGGGGGAGTGGAGAACCCAATGATAAAGGAGAGGCATGCACTGAAATTAGAGCAGATGGTCTGTGGAATGATTTAGGTTGTGGATATAAACATAACTTTATCTGCTATGAAAGTAAGTCAAAATGTTTTTTTTTTTGTTTTTTTTTTGTGTTTTTTTCCCCGCATGATGGGAATTCATTCCCAGACAACATCCTGAGTGTTTATGCTAATGACTTTAAAGGAAATCGATTAGGTCTCATTTTGATTCTTAGTAATATGGGACCATGGGGCTGTGGGAACAAAGACACGCTCTCTTCACCGCCACACATCAGTGGCTGTTCTTAGTCCATCCTACGAAGCAATGACTCTAGTTTTGAATTTACCTGATTTCTTCAGTTACCGTAATTTCCCGACTATTAGCGTAATATCACGACAATTTTTCTGTCAAGCCTATTTCGTAAAGAATGACTTGTCAACCTTGGGGCATTCAACAGACTTGGTAAGTTTTAACCTGTGATGGTTTGCCTGACATAGCCCGCCCATATTACGAATGTTCAGCCGTATTCATGGTCTGGGGACGGTCTTCTGGGACGGGTTTACATCGGTAGACAGACAACGGACCAATAAGCGAAGCTGATTAGATGAGCTGTCCAATCATTTCAAATCAGAATTGAATGCCCCCCCGACCTATAATCGTCAGGTTAAAGAACCTCCAGACCATGAATACGGATAAACAGCAGTATTATGGGTGGGCTATGTCAGACTAGTAAACAGTAGGCCACCCTTGCAATCAGGTATCCGGTTATGTTGGCTGGTGTGGCATCCTAGGCCTATACCTAGGCCTGTACATTAAAAGCTTACCATTGCAAAGGCATCATATTGTCTTCCTCCGCTTCCATCGTAACATACCAAGTTTTTTCATTCTTCATCCCTTGCGCAAGTCTAATATTAGCGATTTCCTGTATAAGCATTTAACTAGTGAAGTAGCAGAGACCAATTTAAAATACCACATAAAAGTATGGGAGTGCACCTTTAAACACTACTCAGTACTAACTCTGGAACGTCTGAACATATTGTACTGACAAGAATCCAACAACAAACACAGGAATCAGTATTTGGTCTCTTTATTTTGCCTCCAGACAAGCTGGTTCTGGTCCGTGAGAATAAGACCTGGCATAAGGCGCTGCAGCACTGCAGAGTCCTCAATATGGACCTGGTGTCTGTGCGCAATGAGGAGACCCAGCAGTGGGTGATGGACTGCCTCCACTCCTCACGTGTGGCTGGGCCTGCGCTATGCCTGCGGCCTGGACTGGTTCTGGGTCTGTGGAGAGACCGTCTGCTATGATAACTGGGCCCCAGGGCAAGAGCCGGACTGCCAGAGTGCAGGGGCAGTGAATACTGGAGTAGGTAGGGGAGAGAAAGGACAGTGGGTCAGTCTGCCAGACACTGAGAAACTCAACTTCATCTGCACCACTGAGGGTGAGTTTCTGGTCTGTGTTGACATCTGTGTGTGTGTGTGTGTGTGTGTGTGTGTGTGTGTGTGTGTGTGTGTGACTGAAAAACTCAACTTCATCTGCACCACTGAGGGTGAGTGTTCTAGTTCAAATCATGGAATCTGGCCTCTGATCCTATTCCTAGCTCAACAGAGGATCCTGAGTCGAGGTAATGGTCATATAGTGTGGTTAACCTCAATCTTAAATGTGTGTGTGTGTGTGTGTGAGTGAGTGAGTGAGTGAGCATTTGAAAATATGACCTTGCTGCAAACATCCGGCAAACTTACAAATTTGTCGCCAAATGGCATGACAGGCAAATTGCTTTGGGAAATCAATGGTAAATAATACTGGTATACAGTACATTCACCGCTAGTGACATATATATATATATTTTTTTTTTTTACCAAAACAATTCACCACTAATGGAAAACGTCTCATGAATTTTGGCCACAAATTAGCGTTTTGCTGCAAATCCCCCTCAACTTTGCCAGAAGTTTTTGGCCCGTTTGCTATAAGGTCATATTTCCACATGCAAATTAGTTTGCTGCAACATCTCTTGTGATTATGTGTTTTCTCTTGATCACTAAATCATTGTTTTGGACCATTTTAGTTCATGTGCATGAAAAAAAAGTTTCTGTCAGTGCCTGAGTGAAAAAAAAGCAGTTTCTAAATTAAAGCCCACTTAGAAACAGGGATATTCAGATATATGTGTAGATATCTAGAGTATTTCTTTACCTTTGTTTTTCTTGGTTTGCTATCATTGTGCTTCTGATTTGAATATGATTTCAATAATATTCCACCGAATCTCATAGTGAATTCTGGATTCAGTACATGCAAAATTATCATGCATCATCTCTCTCTCTCTCTCTTTTTTTTTCTCTCTTTCTCTCTCTCTCTCACACACACACACACACACACACACACACACACACACATACACACACGAAAGTCTTGAACATCCAAGTTTCCATCAATAAACTGTAGTAGGCTACTGTACTCACCAGGGTCGTCGTTGTAAGTATCGTTGAAGCAATACTACTTTAAAATCTGGCTTTTTAGCACAACATAAAAAGCTTTATAGCTCACAGGGTTCACTCACATAATAAAGGGCTGATAGTGAAAATAAATAAATAAATAAATCCTGAGCCTGAACTTTTTTCCATGTCAGGGAGGGAAGATATGCCCAGGTCCAAGCTAGAGAGTTATAATGTAGTTCTTTAAATATCACACACACACACACACACACACACACACACACACACACACACACACACACACACACACACACACACACACAGGCAGCCTGATTGAATAATTGACAGGCTAACAAGGGGGAGGAGGTACTAGAAACAACAATTAGAGAAGTTCTGCCTGCTACATTAGCATCCGTTACACATAGAAAGGTTATTAACTACATCTCAAGTGATCAGTATTATATTAACACTATACAACCATATTTGGGATAACATTAAAACCAAACTAGCATTCTTGAGAACGTATACAAGTTCATAATGCAGCATTATCGAGAAACCAGGCCCAGATCATTTAAATGTTTCATATCTTTAAATCAGTTTGAGAACAATAACCCGCTCTGACTCATTTACATTCCCCGAAGGTACCTTCTCATCTCACGCTTGTGGTGACTGTTTTGTTATTCAACCACATTTGGAGGAAAAGTTGGCTGAAAACCACAATGACGTCTCTGGACACTTGTAGGTCACACACACAGAAACCTGGAAGCCCAAAAAAGGAAAGATCATCCTGCCGTCTTTTTCCCAAAAGCAGTTGCTAACTTAGTTGCAAGTTAGTTGGCAATGGGAAATTGCACTAAGTTAGCAACTATGCTTTTGGGAAACAGACACCAGGAAACCGCATCTCACCCCCCATGACTGACATGTAGCCTAATTGGAAATGGATGGACATGAATCTGTGCTGTGCTGTGCTGTGACCACCTTACCTCACTCACCTCAGATGTAACGCGCGAACATCTGATGATCAACGATAGAAGAGTTATTTCAGGAGCCAGAAATCCTTGAATCTAACTGGACAAACGGCTTGTCCATCAATTTAATTGGCGTAAACTTCAGCCAACCACATCGAAACCAACCGACGATGCTGGTTACATTTGTTGGATTGGTTGGATTCAAAACAGTTGCTTTTTTGCTACGTCACTCCCTCTACAGCAGCCAGCAGCCCTGATTGGTTCGGTTAGAGAATATTGGGCTTGAAATCGCTCTGAAGGGCTTCAACATCAGATCGTTGCGCAGAAGTGCCTTAAAGTTACGTAGTGCATCATCTGACGTGAGAAAAACGCATCTCACCCCCCATCACTGACATGTAATTGGAAATGGATGGACATGTAGCTGTCCTGTGCTGTGACCAGCCCCCACTCTACCCACCTTTCTCAGACATCACCTCTGCACTTTTGCCTAACAGAACAGATCTGACCCAGAGTGGACCTCATAAGCTGTCACAGCGCTTTCTATGTGTCTGGTCCTAGCTCTATCCTATTGTATGCAGAGGCAGTTTGGAAGATTCCATCCATAGGCTCTATCCATCATGGCCAGACTACACATTTTATGTTATAGTCTGGCTTGTCAAGCTAGTCAAGGCATAATGTGACAATTCCACGAAGTTTGACTTTAAAAGAGTTGTCAAATCTTCAATGGCGCTTGTCTATTTTTATGGATCAGACAACAGTACCCTTTACATTAATTAGACATCGAGGATGTCATTGCATAGAATAGTTCTAATTCAGGATGATGTTTCCTGTCTTGGGCCTAGGCTTCTCTGTGTGTAGCCTACAAGTGTCCAGAGACGTCATTGCGGGCTCAGTCCACCTCAGAACAGGGACCTACAGTACAGTGCATGCTCTCATTGTTGCAACATTTCCTCCGAACGTATTTGAATAACAAAACTAGCATCACAAGCGGGAGATGAGATGGTAGTGTTGGGGAATGTAAATGAGTAGATCTAAATGAGACAGATCCAGGCCTGTGTTAATTGGGTACCTCATATGTTGAAAAAGATTGTGCGTCATGTTAGTGTCGAAATCTAGACATACATATTAATTTTTATCTGAACACCAAACTTGATGCTGCACTTACTTCTGTCATTAGCAAGACACATGTCAAATGGTTGCAGGGTTATGTGTGGAACACACAAACACACACACTTACACACACACACACACACACACACACACACACACTCACACACACACTACACACAAACACACACATACAGACAGATGTTCCTTGCATTAATAGACAGATATTACACTGAGCATTCATATTTGTCTTTTTTTGTGCGGTGGTGTCATAGTTGGCAGAGGTGCTGCCCATTGAGAGCTGACTGACATTGACTTACACAAGATGTTTAACCCCAAATTGCTCCTGATGAGCAGGTAGGCAGCCTCCGCCACTGGTGTGTGAATGGGTGAGTGTGAGGCACAGGTACATTGGCGCTTGTGCTTGTAGGAGCCATTTTTTGGAAGCCCTTACAAGCCCTTGATGCCAAAGAGCATCTGTTTTAGTTAATAAAGCAGTGACGCAGCACTCCTTATTGCAACATTTTTGTCGTCATTCACCTCTGTCATTGTTTTATGACAATGGTAACTAATAGATGATGCCATGAGAATATTCCTTTGACTGGGTTTACCATAGTTCATGCATGTTTTTGGAGAGCTACTCTTGTCAAATTGACTGATAAGCAAGCCTGGCTGACGGTTCTCAGATTGCTGTTCCGCTCTGAAGTTTTCCAGAAAGCACAGATTACTAATAACAAAGGAGAGCGTAATCCGCATTTCTGCTGGCAGTCAATCCGTTGCAACCAGAGCAGAATAGAGTCAGTGTGAAAGAGAGAACGTCGGCAAAGATCATGGAAAACTCCGCTTCAACCCCCTCTGGAGTTGGTGCAACACAGATGGCTTTTAGCTTTTAACTTTTTATTAAATGGTGCAAATCAAAAGACTAACGTTTTGATGTGTGCTACATCTTCCTCAGAGTCCTTGGGAGACTAGATTACTAGTCTTTCACTGGGGCACAGATTACTAGTCTTTCACTGGGGCACAGATTACTAGTCTTTCACTGAGGGTGCAGATTACTAGTCTTTCACTGGGGCACAGATTACTAGTCTTTCACTGGGGCACAGATTACTAGTCTTTCACTGGGGCACAGATTACTAGTCTTTCACTGAGGGTGCAGACTGAAGATTAATAAGTAAAACGCAATAATGTCTAATGTCTAATGTGTGTGTGTGTGTGTCACGCATTATTGGTATGTGTGAGCATGTTTGTGTATCAATATAGGTGTGGCCTTTTTTGCATATCCAACCTCAGGGCAAGTCAAGTGAATAAATGCTGGCAGCCGACACCTGATCCTGTCATAGGAGTCTGATCATCTCACTCTGAGACAGCAGAGAAGCATCTTGGGAGCTGACGGACAGGTAAGACCATGTTTCACCTTGATCAAACTAACACTTTAGAAATAATGATTTCTTCACACATTATGATGTGTACCGATCTCCTTTTACAGTTTTTTTCCACAACCGCTAACAAGCTCTTGTCTGATTTATAGCTTTAAATACAATTAGCACTCCAACTGTTACAGCTGATGCATTTCTTGTCATTTTCACACTGTATTCAGTCAAGGATGGCATTTCTACAATGTTTACATTTTCCTTATGAGCTGACCACCATGATTATGTATCTTTTGTGTCTTTCTTTGTGGATGCTTATGTCAGAAATGCTGATTTAATGTCCAAAAGCAAAAATAGACATACCATTTCCAAATTCAAAGTTGACAGGTTTTGACAAGAGAGTGATATTTTGTTGTATTTGGAATTTTGCAAAAATGTAGGCCTATGCACCTGCAAGAATTTTTGAGGAAGTTGAGATGAGCATTCTTTACGTTTTTGAAATTGCACACATCACCGTAAACACTCACACAAATTTTGTAGTTGGTGGTGGTTACTGTAAAGTAAATGGAAATGAGAGCTAAGGCGGAATTTCTGTCTGGAAGATTCAATGTTGTCTGGTTAATTCATTCTTCTGACCTAAGCCAATCAAATCAGAACTGAATGCCCTCCCCCCCGCCCTATAATCGCGTCAGGTTAAAGAACCTTCAGACCATGCATACGGATGAACAGCAGTATTATGGTCGGGCTATGTCAGGCTCCTGACCAGCAGGTCCGTCCACTATTCAAGCGGAAGGCTAAGGGGAGATCCATTAATCCACCCAGCTGCAGGAAGAAGACCTCTACTCAGCCGCTCTCTGATCCTGCTTCCGTCCTTTCAGATCTACAGTTCCTTACCGACACTCTCAAAGGGATCAACTCCAGGATTCAGTCACTGTGCTCCCCGCCTCACCTGCTCTTTGGCCTCCTCCTAGCGCCCAATACCAATACACCAATACACCAGGCTATTCCCTGGCTTCAGCCCAGTTTGTGCCTCTGCAAACTAGGAGCTTTATCACCCAAGCCACTGCATCTGTTTTCCACATCGATGTGCTCCAGTATCATTACAAAGACATTAACCTTGTTTTTCTGAAGTGTTTTTTCTGCTGCTGTCACTCAACAAACCAGCTCCAAATCCGCCACACAGGCATTTTATCTAAAGCGTAATACTATTATTATTATTTTTTTTATCATCCCCAGGCATCCAGACATGATTAATCTGCTTCTCATTAGGACGCTATTGTTCTCAGGTCAGTGTGTGTGTGTGTGTCTGTGTCTGTAAGTGTGTGTGTGTGTGTGAGAGAGAGAGAGAGAGAACTTTTCAAATACATCAAGCAATGATCACATTTTTTCTGTCTTCTGAAACAACTGTGTATGTGTGTGTGTGTGTGTTTGGTGAGTGCTTGTCTGTGTGTGTGTGTGTGTGTGTGTGTGTGTGTGTGTGTGTGTGTGTGTGTGTGTGTGAGACAGAGAGAGGGAGAGAGAGAACTTTTCAAATACGTCAATCAATGATTTCATTTTTTGTCTCATATGAAACAACTGTGTGTGTGTATATTTATGGTCTGTGTGTATTCCCCTCCCCTCTCAGGTCTGTGCACTATCTCCTGTTCCTCTGTGCCACGTCAGTTCCATGTGGTGAAGGAACAGAAGACCTGGACAGAAGCTCAGCAGTACTGCAGAGAGGAGTTCACTGACCTCGCCACCATAGACAACATGGCAGAGATGGAGAAGCTGAAGAGTCTGATCCAGAAAGCAGATGGAAATGTTTGGATTGGACTGAAGAAGGGAAGCAGTTCTAAGTGGCAGTGGTCTCTGGCTGACAGGGAGTTCTATGGAGAGAATGAAACAGAGTTCCGGAACTGGGGTGATGGTCAGCCAGATGGAGGAAAAAATGAAATCTTTGTTATTATGAGGAATGGAATGTGGCATGATGGAAATAATAGAAATAAAAAAATTAGCTTCATCTGCTATGATGGTGAGAAGCCTCAGCATTGCAACACATGCATTCAAACTGTGTAATACTTCTGTTTTTATGACCTCAGGCAGACTGACTGTAGTTCAGCTGAAAGGAAGTGTACAGTCTCTAACACTCACATTAGTCTATACTCTGTGCTGTGCTGATTCTCAGTTAACCATGACACCTGTATTCACACAGGAAAGAACTCAACTCATCCCTATGTGCTGGTTAATGAGGAGAGGACCTGGACAGATGCTCAGAGATACTGCAGAGAGACACACACAGACCTGGCCAGTGTGAGGAATCAGACAGAGAATGACCAGATAAATAAAGTTAGTGGAGGTAGAGATGTCTGGATTGGCCTGTTCAGAGATGACTGGGAGTGGTCAGATAACAGCAGTTCCTCATTCCGCCACTGGAAGAGAGGAGAGCCCAATAATGAAGGAGTGCTCTGCACTGAGAGCACACAGGATGGTCTGTGGAATGATGTGTACTGTCATCACAAAAGGAACTTCATCTGCTATGAAGGTGAGTTTGCTATGAGGGTGGGGGAGGGGAGGAATAGCCTAGTGGTAAAACTGATGTAAAGGCCAATTCAAATCCTTGACGAGGCAAGACTGTTTTAGAGAGGAGTTGGTGTGTAGCATTCGTCTGTTGCAAGACGTCATCATTTAACAAATCACATGTTGGTGTTTTTTAGAACATTGCACCCTGTCTAGTCATCAGGGATCTTTGGTCTGATAGCCACCTTAAGGAATAATTTTCTGTGAGGCAGTCATGAAAAACACAACTTTTATTAAGAGATAATTATTCTGTGTTAGTACAGTCAGTAATGGACTTCTCATAATAGTAATATATTACATGCAATGAGAAGGACATCTCATTTCTTTTTTATCTGTCTATCCTTGATTGCTCCATCCTCCCATACTGTAATCCCTTCTTTGTTTCCTTCACAAGAGAAGGGGAGAGGACAGAGGAAAGGATGGGAGTAAGAAAAGGAGGATGGAGGAATTTTGTATTGAGATGTACAGTACCCAGTAGCTAGTGCTAACTGAAAGCTAAGGACAAGGAAACACTTGTTTCAGTTTTAGTCTCCCTGAACATAAAATCAGTATCATTCTCCATTCTTCTTCCAGACAAGCTGGTTCTGATCCGTGAGAAAAAGACCTGGAATGACGCGCTGGAGTACTGCCAAAACCTCAATATGGACCTGGTGTCTGTGCGCTCTGAGGAGACCCAGCAGTGGGTGATGGACCTGGTTAAAACTGCCTCCACTCCTCACGTGTGGCTGGGCCTGCGTCACGCCTGTGGTGTGGGCTGTTTCTGGGTCTGGGGAGAGACCGTCTGCTATGATAACTGGGCCCCAGGGCAAGATCAGGTGCAGGGCTGCCAGGGAGTGGGGGCAGTGAAGGCTGGAGCAGACGGGGGGCAGTGGGTCAGCCATGTGAAAGAGAATGACAAGCACAACTTTATCTGCGCCATTGAGGGTGAGTATGTTTCTGGTCAGTGTGTGTGTGGTTGGTGTGTGTGTGTGTGTGTGTGTGTGTATGTAACGGAGAAACTCAACATCATCTGCTCCACTGAAGCTATAGGCTATGTGTGTGTGTGTGTGTGTGTGTATGTATATGTAGTTTCAAGTTGGAAGCGGGCCTCAGAGAACAGATTTGCCTAGTCCTAGATCAGAACAGAATCTTTAGTGAAGGTAATTAAATACTTGTAAGTATGCTATTTAGTGTGGTTTTAACTCTGGCTAAATGTGTGTGTGTGTGTGTGTGTGTGTGTGTGTGTGTGTGTGTGTGTGTGTGTGTTACAGATGAATAGGACTGGATGTTTCCCAGTTGAGATCTAGCCTGACATAGCCCGACCATAATACTGCTGTTCATCCGTATTCATGGTCTGGAGGTTCTTTAACCTGACGCGATTATACTGCGGAGGGGAGGGCATTCACTCCTGGTTTGAAACGATTGGAAAGCTCGTCTAATCAGCTTCGCTTATTGGCCGGTAGACTCTCTACCAGGGCCGGCCCAAGCCCAAAGGGGGCCCTAAGCAGAATTTAATTTGGGGGCCCCCCTCACCGCCACCACCACACCATATTCTGGTGTATTTCTAACAGCTAATTTTACCAACAAAAGTCATCACTTCATAATTATTTGCCTGCATGTTGACCCTGCTTCTGACTCACTTTCAAGAGATATTAAGATGGATTGACTTGGTTGTTCTCCCTATCAACAACAACATATTGATTGTTTCATTAATTGTTTAAATTCACCCAATGGTCTTGTCATCATCTGAATTCTAAAAACTACATTTGTCAGAAAGCACCATTTTATGAAAATACTGAAACAAAAATACTTGACAATAAAAGTTTAGAATGCTACAGTCCAACACTCACAATACACTTTATGTGAAAAATTAATTATTGCTGATACCACGGGCATTGGTAGGCCACTCTATGCAATAGGCAATAATTAAGCTTAAGCTTATTCTAAAGAAATAGTCCTGATTCACTCACTATGTGAATCAATAATAGGCCTAACCTAGCCTATATCATCAGAGAAGACTGATTCTTGACAATAAAGAGCTAGGTTTGAATTAAACGATAGTCCAACATTAAGATAGCTTGATTAATCTCCTAAAACTGACTATAGGGATTTTGCCTATAAGAACTTCCTCATATCCAATGCCTGTGCAGGCAGCAAATAATTCAACTCATCATCAACCAAGAATAGGCTACCCTAGGCTACTTCATTGTTTAGTAGTTGAACATGTGGCCTTAAGTTAATTTTGAGGACATACAACAAAAATAATAAGGTTTCAGCCAAAGCTACAGTGTGAGGGGCTATTAACAGAGCTGACGTTATATTACCTCCTCGAGAATCTGTTCCTTTCCTGCTCACACAATTTATACTGAGTTACTTTGTACCAAATGCAAAACACGGAGAGTGGACTTTCAGCGGTGTGCATATTACCTACTTGATCTTGTGGAATGAACAGACGATTGCATGCGGTGAGATGCTGTTGGTAAGCTAAACGCGGAGTGGATTTTCAGCGCTATGCGTAGCACTCTATTCAAACAAGTGGAATGGATTCCTCCGCGATGGATTAGAAACAGTGCTATGGATGTGCTATGTACCAATCCCATGAGTCTTTGTTCTAATTATATTGCAGGTCGTTGTTGTTAGTTTTTCTGTTGTAAACATAAACGTTTTATCAGTGGTGTAGTGGGGATTTTTGAAGTGGGGGTACGCTATTTGTGACGACGACATGATTGTTATTATTAGGATGCATGTTTAACTGTTAATACAGAAATTCTAGCTGCCAGTCCAACGTAAATCAGTGAGTTTCCATTCGAGATTGTTTTAATCATGTTATGGTTTTAACATCATCCATATTCACGTAGGCTAAAAATGACTAAAAATAAGCAGATGCCGTTTTCTAAGTGGTGTAATGATCCGTGAACTTTACTACAACTCCAACATGCTGATGCTATAACACGCATAGAGCAACTTAATGCTTTAGCTAGATAGCCTACAGATAAGCCTGTCTATTTTATAAGCATTAACCTTACGGCAAACGACCTGCCTCAGTACGAGTTGAACTTGTCTAAATTTACCGGTAGCCTACTGTTTTGGGGCTACGAATCCAAAATGATGCGTCGTTGCACTTATTCAAACCAACTTTCAACACTTCAAAACCCTTACCCGCAGACGCTGCCTCAGTTGAGAGAATAAAAACAAAGCAAAAAGAAAACGCAACGGTGTAACGTACATTTCATGTTTTGGTTAAAACTAACGAAATTGTCATAGCCTGGCTACAAAGCCACGCAGGTCAGAGGAGTTTGCGACCGAGGAGTTTGAGTGTGAGTGCATGCGCGTGTGCGTGCCCCTGTCATTCCCCTGGCCCTGTTCATTGGTTTGAAATGTCTAGTCAGTGTATGTTATGCATGTTGCTTTCACCCTTGCGTCCGACGCCCACCCCTACAAATTTGGTTATGTTCATTGCCAATGCATGTGGTTTAATATATAATTTGTAGGCTTTTTCATTTTTTTTTTTTTTTTTTTTTCACGTGAGAAGTGGGTGGACATCACACATTGCCGATATCAGATGCCTTGTCCTGAGAGGGCTTCCCATCCTTTTGGACGACAATCCAAGTGATTTTTTTAAGGCTTGCTTTGTAAGTAGTATTGCTTATAGTTCTCAAACACTAAGGTGATTGGATTGGATAATCTCTATCTTTATGCTTAAATAAAGTATCCTTCTATTTATTGTGTAATCTGTATTCATGATACTCATCTTAACATGTGAATGTGTTCTATCCAAAAATGACTTTTTTTGTTATGTTTTGTCCAGGTTACTGATGATGAGGACTCCTACAGACACATCGCAGTTGGGATTTTATGCTTCACACAAGAGGACATTGCCGAACACCCACTCAACCCATCCAGTCTAGGTATCATCTTAGAGGGAAATGTTGTGATGGACAGTCTTGATAATCTGGCCCAGGCCATGTGCCTTCTGTTTGGCCTTACCTATGCACTCCATTTAAATTATCCAAAGTGCATGGCCAACACATTCGCTTTCATTCAACAAGTCCTGCTGAACATAGGAAGGGGTACAATTAAAGGAAAAGTCCTAACACTGTCAAATCAGCTGACGATGTAATGCAAAATAATGTCACAATGATATAATGCTCTCTATCTCTCTCTGCTTCCCCCTGCCCCCTGTTTTCTGTAAATCTGGTTAAATCCCCTTGACATGTAATCATTATTTTTGTAGCACACATGTATTATGGGTAATAGGAAATTTGTTAGTGCCCAGTGTTAATACTTTGACACATATTTCAGTTGTCAGTCAGTGTTTTGACTATGCGAGGTAGAAATGTCTTTTCTAGACACATTGAATGATTTAGTGCCCTGCTGTGTTTGTTTTTGTTCTCTCTCTCTCTCTCTCTCTCTCTCTCTCTCTCTCTCTCTCTCTCTCTCTCTCAAATGTATATATTTCTGTTTACCTAGATGTTTAATATCTTGATATTCACAAGGGGCTTGATGTCATTTTACATGCAAAAAAAAGCCACTGTTAAAGGAATAGTTCGGTTTTTAAGACTTAAAGCCTTGTTTCTAGATCGTTTCTGATGAAATACAATGGTTGTTATTTTAGTTTTGACACAGGCTGCTATTAGGAGAATTTCCATCTTTTGCTGCAGCCTTTAGAATGGCAGCTATGGGCACTTACGAAATCGCTCCTAAAAATGCATTAAATGTACGTTTGTAAAGACGTGAAACTCACCGAGTGGTTAGTAATGTTCACATTATGTTACCCCCAGGGTTTGATGTGTTACCACTGTTTTATATTCAGTGTTTTATATTCCAAAATTCTGTTGGATAAATAAATGCTTTATCTTTGAAAAGGAAAACAGCTTTGTGTATCACTTTCATGGGTTCAGTTAATATAACAAATGTCTATCAATTTAATCAATATATATATTTAGGACATTCTTGCCTAAAATTTTACGTTATCATAACATGCAGAACTTGATCATTGTACAGAAATATATATGTTATGTCAACTTGACATGTTTTGTATACTTGACAGTAAACCTTTACGTTAACTTACCATAAAATATTTGGGGCAACGGGTTACCAAAAAATTTTTATGTTTACTGAACGAATCAGGGTTTACAGTGTGGACTGTTCCTTTGTCCCCCCCAGCTGCCTTCAGATAGTTGGTTTGGTCCAATTAGAGAAACTTTAGGAAACAGTAGGCAAATTGGTGCCACTTTAGTTGTGACTGAATGCCTCTCTGCTGGCTTCTCTGGCCTGTCTTCTCCAAGGAGGTTATACAGGTGCCGGTCATAAAATTAGAATATCATGAAAAAGTTGATTTATTTCAGTAATTCCATTGAAAAAATTGAACTAGTGTTATGTATACATCCATTCCACATAGATGGATGTATTTCAAGTGTTCATTTCTTTTAATTTGATGATTATATAGGAAAAATAGTGGAAAAACGTATACAAGTTCATAATGCACCATTATCGAGAAACCAGGCCCAGATCATTTAAATGTTTCATATCTTTAAATCAGCTTGAGAACAATAACCCGCTCTGACTCATTTACATTCTCCGAAGGTACCTTCTCATCTCACGCTTGTGGTGACTGTTTTGTTATTCAACCACATTTGGAGGAAAAGTTGGCTGAAAACCACAATGACGTCTCTGGACACTTGTAGGTCACACACACAGAAACCTGGAAGCCCAAAAAAGGAAAGATCATCCTGCCGTCTTTTTCCCAAAAGCAGTTGCTAACTTAGTGCAGTTTCCCATTGACAATTAACCAAGTTTCAACTAAGTTAGCAACTATGCTTTTGGGAAACAGACACCAGGAAACCGCATCTCACCCCCCATCAATGACATATATAATTGGAAATGGATGGACATGTAGCTGTCCTGTGCTGTGACCAGCCCCCACTCTACCCACCTTTCTCAGACATCACCTCTGCACTTTTGCCTAACAGAACAGATCTGACCCAGAGTGGACCTCATAAGCTGTCACAGCGCTTTCTATGTGTCTGGTCCTAGCTCTATCCTATTGTATGCAGAGACAGTTTGGAAGATTCCATCCATAGGCTCTATCCATCATGGCCAGACTACACATTTTATGTTATAGTCTGGCTTGTCAAGCTAGTCAAGGCATAATATTTATTAAAAACATCTCAAGATCTTCTGACCATTGCCTGAATCCAGTGTTGTTTAAGGACATGCTCACAGATGCTCACAGGTGAAGATGCTCACAGATTTAGGAATGATCAATACATTAACACTATACAACCATGTTTGGGACACACACAGGGAAGCCAAACTAGCATTCTGAAGAACTTGCGTGAGAAGATGATGCACCATTATCGAGGAACTAGGCCCCGATCATTTAAATGTTTCATACTGTATCTCTTAATCAGCTTGAGAACAATAACCCTCTCTGACTCATTTACATTCCCCAATGTTACCTTCTCATCTCACGCTTGTGGTGACTGTGGTTTTGTTATTCAAACACATTAGAAGGAAACATTGCACCAATACATTTCCCTGTTCTGACTTAAACCACAATGGCGTGTCTGGACACTCGGTGGTCATAAAATATGGAAGCCCAAAATAGGAAAGAACATCCTGAGTAGGAATCAGCATCCTGATCTCACCCCATCACTGTCATAGTACTGGAAATGGATGGAGATGAAGTTGCCCTGTGGTGTGACCCCCACCCCCCAAGTCTAACTCAACAGTTGCGCTACATGGCCAAGGGCAGGGTGCAAGATGACCTTAGGTGACCAGTTTTTGGTTTCCCAAAATCATCTTAAAGCCACCACATGCAACTTTTAGGTAAAATTTCGACGTTTCCTATTCATTACACCTTTATGTAAATTGCCAAGAACTCACTAGACTTGATAAATGACATGTTCCGGAGTAAAACGAGCCCCTTCACGAGATTATCCGACCCTCCTAGAGGCAGATACCGCCAATGCAAGATCAGGCAGCGTGTCCCGGCTATCGTAAGTTTTGGTTAGCAAGCAAGCTAGGTCACGTGACTTAGCCAGAGTTTACTGTTTGAATTACAACGCGATTTGTGACTTCTCAGCGCATTCAACTGTCGATACATTTTGTTAGCGGCGATCACCATTGACTATGCAATTCTAAATGGAGGATTATTGGCAGAAACGCTAAATAACTGCTTTGTTTGGTTGTTAGCTTACTGGATGACGCCACCGGATCCTGCATAGGTTCTCTTTAAGTAGTTATCAAGTCTCAATTTTTTAAAAATATTTTTTTATTGGTTTTCTCTCTTCAAGTAGATTTCCACTAATGATGTAATTGCATAGAATAGTTCTAATTCAGGATGATGTTTCCTGTCTTGGGCCTTCAGGTTTCTCTGTGTGTGATCTACGAGTATCCAGAGACGTCATTGTGGTCTCAGTCCACCTCAGATCATTTAAATGTTTCATATCTCTAAATCAATACCTGAGAACAATAACCCTCTCTGACTCATTTACATTCCCCAACGTTTCCTTCTCATCTTACACTTGTGGTGCTTGTTCTGTTATTCAAACACATTAGGAGGAAACATTGCACCAAAGAGAGCATAAAGGTCCCTGTTCTGACTTAATGGAGATGGAGGTAGAGGATTCAGGGTTTTTTTTCCGAAATAGCTTTTCTCATACTTCCAGAATAATGTGACAATTCCACGTTTGACTTTAACAGAGTTGTCAAATACAGCTTCAATGGCGCTTGTTTATTTTTATGGATCAGACAACAGTACCCTGTGATGATGTCATTGCATAGAATAGTTCTAATTCAGGATGATGTCTCCTGTTTTGGGTCTTTAGGCTTCTCTGTGTGTGATCTACAAGTATCCAGAGACGTAATTGTGGGCTCCGTCCACCTCAGAACAGGGACCTACAGTACAGTGCATGCTCTCATTGTTGCAATGTTTCCTCTAAACGTATTTGAATAACAAAACAAGCACCACAAGCGGGAGATGAGAAGGTAGTGTTGGGGAATATAAATGAGTAGATCTAAATGAGACAGATCCAGGCCTGTGTTAATTGGGTACCTCATATGTTGAAAAAGATTGTGCATCATGTTAGCGTCGAAATCTACACATACATATTAATTTTTATCTGAACACCAAACTTGGCGCTGCACTTACTTCTGTCATTAGCAAGACACATGTCAAATGGTTGCAGGGTTATGTGTGGAACACACAAACACACACACTTACACACACACACACACACACACACCTGCACACACACACACACAGACAGACCTTCCTTGCATTAATAGATAGATAATACACTGAGCATTCATATTTGTCTTTTTTTGTGCGGTGGTGTCGTAGTTGGCAGAGGTGCTGTTCCGCAACCAGAGGGTTGCAGGTTCGAAGCCCCACTCCACCTGACCCCATTGAAGAGTCATTGACTGACATTGACTTACACAAGATGTTTAACCCCAAATTGCTCTTGATGAGCAGGTAGGCAGCCTCCGCCACTGGTGTGTGAATGGGTGAGTGTGAGGCACAGGTACATTGGCGCTTGTGCTCGTAGGAGCCATTTTTTGGAAGCCCTTACAAGCCCTTGATGCCAAAGAGCGTCTGTTTTAGTTAATAGGGCAGTGACGCAGCACTCCTTATTGCAACATTTTTGTCATCATTCACCTCTGTCATTGTTTTATGACAATGGTAACTAATAGATGATGCCATGAGCATATTCTTTTGACTGGGTTTACCATAGTTCATGCATGTTTTTGGAGAGCTACTCGCGTCAAATTGACTGATAAGCAAGGCTGGCTGACGGTTCTCAGATTGCTGTTCCGCTCTGAAGTTTTCCAGAAAGCACAGATTACTAATAACAAAGGAGAGCGTAATCCGCATTTCTGCTGGCAGTCAATCCGTTGCAACCAGAGCAGAATAGAGTCAGTATGAAAGAGAGAACGTCTGCAAAGATCATGGAAAACTCTGCTTCAACCCCCTCTGGAGTTGGTGCAACACAGATGGCTTTTAGCTTTTAACTTTTTATTAAATGGTGCAAATCAAAAGACTAACGTTTTGATGTGTGCTACATCTTCCTCAGAGTCCTTGGGAGACTAGATTACTAGTCTTTCACTGGGGCACAGATTACTAGTCTTTCACTGAGGGTGCAGATTACTAGTCTTTCACTGGGGCACAGATTACTAGTCTTTCACTGGGGCACAGATTACTAGTCTTTCACTGAGGGTGCAGACTGAAGATTAATAAGTAAAACGCAATAATGTCTAATGTCTAATGTGTGTGTGTGTGTGTCACGCATTATTGGTATGTGTGAGCATGTTTGTGTATCAATCTAGGTGTGGCCTTTTTTGCATATCCAATCTCAGGGCAAGTCAAGTGCATAAATGCTGGCAGCCGACACCTGATCCTGTCATAGGAGTCTGATCATCTCACTCTGAGACAGCAGAGGAGCATCTAAAGAGCTGACAGACAGGTAAGACCATGTACATTCACCTTAATCAAACTAACAAATCAGAAATAATTATTTTTTTCACACAATATGTTATGTTTTTATCTGTTTTTTTTTACATGATGTGTACAGTGTTGGGCAAGCTACTCCGTAAATGATTATTGGTATGTGTGAGTATGTTTGTGTATAAATATACATGTTGGTGTGCTTTTTTTGACCTCAAGTACAATGTCATAAAGGTGTCATGACAGTATTTCTATCTCTCATTAAGTGTCAGTGACAACTCAAATTGGTACCACTTTACTTGACTTACAATGATGTACTCATTACACTGTCACAATTGTGTCATGACAGCCAGTCTATCCTTCATGTTAGCTTACTGACAAATGTAATGTTTCCACTGAAGGTCTAACAATGTGTTCATTATGACCTCAAGTAAAGTGGTACTAATTTGAGTTGTCACTGACACTTCATGAAAGATAGAAATACTGTCATGACACCTTTATGACATTGGACTTTGGACTTTACCTGAGGTCCAATGATGTATTCATTACACTGTCACAACTTTGTCATGACAACCAGTCTATCCCTCGTGACAGTTTACTGACAAATGTAATGTTTCCACTGAAGGTGGCATAATGGTGTCAGGACAACCAGTACACCCTCTCACCGGACTATCTGACAATCAAATTCTACTCTGTTGTCCCTGAGGGCTTTCCCCTCCTGTCCTGTGTCATCGAATATTATATGTTTAACCATCACAAATTGTTTCCAGCTTCCCTGAGATTTCCCTCTACATCATCGTTCATTCAGTGCTTCTGCCAGGGGCACCGCTAGGGGGGGAGTTAGGATGATTCTAAGGGCCCAGCACAGACAGGGGGCCCAGAGAAAATTTTATTATTAAAATCAATATTTGAGGGGCCCAAAAAATGTTTTTGTCATAGGGCCCAAAATTTCTAGCAGTGCCCCTGGCCTCTGCCCTGAATGTCTTGTAACTTTCTGCTATCGAGTTTGCCGACTTTTGATGTCTGCACTCGCTTCATCAGAGCTCTCATTTTATACACATTTACATTTATGCAAATAGCAGACTTACTGTACATTTGTCAACTATCAATTACTTGTCAATTATCTTAGGCTACTACTTGCATTTGTCAACTATTAATTATTTGTCAATTATCAATTAGCAAATCTACCCAAGAGCAGCTTACCCAATGGTCACACGGGCAACGAAAACACTGCTGTTGGGCGACTACCTCCCATTCATTTTCAATGAAAGTAGGCAATGAAAGTAAGCAATGGGCGACATGTAGGCAACTGGGCAACAGATCGTTTATGTTGAATGTGCCTCTGCACAGCCTTCTTCAGGTGCTGGCAACATGCAGCTTCTTATCTGGTAATCATGAATGTATCCATGCACAAATTCATGATCATTCATGTACCCTAAAGTGTTACCAAATGTGTTATAAGTGAATGAAGAATGCTGCTTGTTAGTGACCGAAAAAAATAAATAAATAAAAATAAACCTGAATTATTTGCATGTTTGTTAAAAAGATTATTGTTTATTTCTTGCGGTTGTGTTATTTTATGCTGGTTTTGTATTTTATGTTTTGCGTTTTGCTCAAATTGGAGAATATCACCTTGGACACATTACCTACGTGGCAGATGCAAAGTCAGTTGATTTTTCTTTCCACGCAGATATGTTAACAGATCACAGCAACCACACTTCATGCAGAGTATGAGCATATCAGTTGTGCTTGACCAAATAGAAGTGTTTCTTTTCTTTTTTTTTTTTTTTTTTCTGGAACCGGTCATGCAACAAACTCGCTCCACGTCCGCCATGCAGGACATGATGAATCTGCTTC
>JAODXP020000028.1:8982208-9069708 GCA_027497455.2 Sardinella longiceps | reverse complement strand
GTTAGTGTTGTTCCAGGATGTTCAAAAACAAGTTTTGTGGCAAAATGCAGTTCCTGCCGTGTTTAATGTAGCATTATCCAAATTATAGGAATTACAAAAAACTATCAAACACGGATTTGTTCTGTTCTCCAGATTCAGCAGAGACTGAAGGATAAGGGGCTGCCAGCAGACGCCAAACTGACCTGGAGGAAGCAACCAGATGGACAGATCTTCCATAAGCAGAAGAAAAAAGGGAAGAAAAGGATGAAGAGGGACGAGTTTTAAACACAGTGCTGTTATTCATGTGATGTACTGCATGAAGTGTGTGAAGTTACATACTGACGGTACACACACACACACACACACACACACACACACAGTATGTCAGAACTTCTAAAGTCAATCTTTTTCAATCATCTGTCTCTAGTTTCATTATTTCGCAGGGTTTGTTCATATCCATCATATGACCTCAGACTCCATCATGAGGACACCTTACTGTTAATTTACCAGCCTCATTAGCCTGACATTGCCCGCCCTTAATATTGCTGTTCATCCGTATTCATGGTCTGGAGGTTCTTTAACCTGACGCGATTATTCTGCCGGGGGAGGGCATTCACTTCTGGTCTGAAACGACTGGACAGCTCGTCTAATCAGCTTCGCTTATTGGTCGGTAGACATTGTACCGATGTAAACACACCCATGAAGACTGTCCCCAGACCATGGATACGTATGGACATTCGTATTATGGGCAGGCTATGTCAGGCTAGTTATTCATGTGATGTACTGCATGAAGTGTGTGAAGTGAAGATTTATACACTGACGGTACACACACACACACACACACAAACACACACTATGTCAGAAATTTTTCAATCATCTGTCTCTAGTTTCATCATTTCGCAGGGTTTGTTCATATCCGTCATTTTTATAAGTCACATGACCTCAGACTCCATCATGAGGACACCTTACTGTTAATTTACCAGCCTCAAAGTCACTTTGATGATTAAATGGTTCATTACGGGGTGGCGATGGCTCCCTCGTCAGTCTCTAGCATTTGTTTCGCTGTAATCCCGCTTGCAGAATGTCTGGTGCCGGGTCCACAAAGTAGAAACTGTAGGTGGAGCTCTGGAGATAGAAAACCGCAGTCCTGCCTGATGTCCCTTTAAGCAATTGTTATATAAACTATGCTTTTATGTATGATTACTTACAGCTTGTTTTTTTGTAAAAATGCTATATAGATTTTATTGATATTATTAAACAAAATTGTTCATGTCATTAATAATCATGACACGTCTACACTCATGTCACCCTCAACATCATCCTATGTTTTTGTCTGACATGCTAAAAAAACAACTTGGATGTAAATCTGTTGTGTGAAGCTATATGAAGGATTGTGAAAGTACCCTAAATAAAATTTGAATCTATTTAAGTTCAAACGTCTGTTGTTATATTCTTTTTACATAATCCAGCAATGGATAGTGTTACTTTGTCTTCTCAGATGTTTGACCTGATTGTATGGTTTGTTATTCCACACAAGACAACTTGTGACAACAAGCCATAACCAAAACTGATAAAAGATACATTTTGACTAAGATAGAATGCCTTCTTACATGAGTTTTGTGTGTGTGTGAGAGAGGTTTTTAGCATTCAAGTCCAGTCTCAGACTGAATATATCCTGTGCAGACAACAGTGAGCTCTGCTCCAGACGTTTTGAATAAACCCTGTACTGTACATAGTCTATACATATAATATAGTCAGTCAATGAAGGATAGACCACAACTCAATCGTAGGGCCAAACAATAGCTGTAAAACCAGAGCCATAGCAAAGGGCCCTTGAGGAGTCTGGAATTGTACTCCAGGTAGTGAGGGGAGCCCATGGCCACCCATATGAGAAAGATTTATATGAAACTCACATTTTTCCTACATATTGTATAAGAATATTATATGTATTTTATAGGGGACTCAAAGCTCATACTATAGCTGTAAAAGCAGTAAAGGGCCCTTGAGGAGTCTGGAATTTTACTCCAGGTAGTGAGGGGAGCCCATGGCCATTGGCCACCCATATGAAAAAGATTTATATGAAACTTACATTTTTCCTACATGTGGTATAAGAGTATTATATATATTTTATAGGGGACTCAAAGCTCATACTATAGCTGTAAAAGCAGTAAAGGGCCCTTGAGTGTTGGAAAAGACACTTTAAGTAGAATGTTATAATGGTTTTTGTGTATTTTCTCTTTAAATATGCATGACGTAAGCAGTCATTTGAATCCTGAGTTTGATTTGAATTTGAATGTCCAATTAGCTGTACCCGTCGATTTTCCGTTGGATGCAGATGTGAGTTTTAAATAAAGGGGCTTCGCCATTTTAATCCTACACAGGACTCATCTCATTCTTTAAAACCAATAGGTTATGGGCCCAGGACATGCTGAAAGGAAGCCGTAAGAATTCTTTGTGAAAACTTCGAAAGAAAGAAGAAGGATGTCGGAATTGAAGGTTTCTATCATTCCGCTGAACGGCTCTAACTATCCAACGTGGAGAGTTCAATGTCAGATGGCTTTGGTGAGAGAGGGCCTGTGGGGAATTGTGAAAGGCGATGTGGACAGTCCTAACCGATCGGAAAAAGAAGAATTTGCGAAGTTTATTTCGAAGAGAGATCGCGCTTTGTCTACAATTGTGTTGTCGATTGAACCATCCCTGCTTTACTTAATCGGAGAGCCAACTGATCCCTCCGTTGTCTGGCGGAGGCTCGCAGATCAGTTCCAAGCAAGAACGTGGGCAAACAGACTGGCTCTGAGACGCAAACTTCATGCTCTTCGCCTAACAGATGGTGAGTCAGTTCAGGATCATATAAAGATAGTGTTGCCACATGTACTCTATTTCCCGGGATTGTCCCGTTTTTTGTGCGTCTGTCCTGGAAAACTGATAATTCTTCCCGGGACGCATATTGTCCCGTTTTTTTGTGAAAATGTTCTTCTTCACATATTCATTAGTTTCACCTCTGAAAAACCTATATAATTCTACTGTACTACTGTAGTGTTCCCTGTCACTATTTAGATTGGCCAAGTCTTGCCGTGGGATGCTGTAGGCGCACGCTTGCTTTTATGTGATTGGTTATTTGCGGACATGCCAAGACTCTGTGCGAATCTCTGGGAGTCTCCTGCATTGAGCAAGTGATTGTGAGTTACAGGACAGCCTGTGTTGGCCTTACTGGTAGCATTCATTAGTCACAAAAATTGGAGAATAGGTACCTTTTCAATTTTATGAATAGGCGGACTATGACCATAAATTACCTGACTGTCAGATTTGTCATTGTGATCGACCACTGTGGGACTCACTGAACTAGAACAAGCAAATATTTCTCTTCCTCAGACTGTAATTCAAACCATGTTCACGAAAAGCATTAAGGTTTTACTAGGAGTAAGTTTCTTTGTATTATTGTTAGGCCTATTAATTTTAGCGATCTCCTTGCGCATTTTCCGACAGTTGTGAAACAACACAGAACGTCATAAAAAATATTCCTCAGCGCGTAAAATCGCCCAAACCTGTTAGGTCTAGCCTGAAAGTTTAAGTGCTCAGCCTGATTAAATCATGAACGAAGTGGCCATATCAGAAAAAAGATCAAGATCAGGTTACCTACAAAGGGAATAGTCGACTGCAGCTTGAAACAGTGCAGAGAAAGCCATTGCGCAAGCATCGTAGGGCCCGAGCACCGAGGTAGGCGACAGGTGCGTTGGCCTGATTTTCTTTTTCTTATTATTTTTTTAATTTATCTTCAGTCATGCAAAGGCCATAATTGTAGCCTTTTTCTTTTGTATTTTACAATTGCTAACACTTTTACCATGAATGTTGTCACTGCTGTCCTTTGACTAACCCTAGTTTTTCCTTTTCTTTTTTTAAACGGGTGTCGCTACTACCATTAGACTACTATAGGCCTATTTGACAGTTATGCCTAGCCCTCGGCCTATTCTGACATAGGTGGTGTTAGCCCCCCCCCCAAAAAAAAAACGGCTGGTGTCCCGGATTTTCACAATTGAAATGTGGCAACCCTATATAAAGAGTATGATAGAAACATTTGACGCTCTATCGATAATCGGAGATCCTATAGATGAAGATGACCGTGTTGTCTATCTACTAGCAAGTTTGCCTGAATCGTTCAACATGATTGTAACAGCGTTAGAGGCAAGTGTGGATGTTCCGAAGATGGAAGTGGTGACAGAGCGCTTACTGCATGAAGAACGCAAGATCAAGCTACGTGATGCAGATGCAAGCGGTGATGCGAAAGCAATGGCAAGTAAGCAAAAATTTAAAGGGAAAGGTCCAAAATGTCACCACTGTGGAAAGTTTGGCCACATTAAAAGAAATTGCAGAGATCTGAAGAAAAGTGAGCAAAGTGGAGATAAACAGAGTCAAAATGGATCGAAGCAAAAATTAAACAAGGCTGAAGTGAAAAAAGGAAATGACCGCGAAAACAGTGAGTGTGTTGGTTTAGTAGTCAGTCATGCATTATCTGTTAAATCTGAAATAATGAACAGCTGGATTATTGATTCTGGAGCTACCTGTCACATGTGTAATGATAAGAAGATGTTTATTGAATTCAATAGTTTACAGCCAACTCAAGAAGTTACACTAGGTGATGGCTACTCAGTTGAAGCAACAGGAAGAGGTGTTGTTTTGCTTGATATGATTCTTTCTAACACAACTCAGAAATGCAAGCTGAACAATGTGTTGTATGTTCCACGCCTGTCGTACAACCTGTTAAGCGTGTCTATGGCAACACAGTCAGGGAAGATTGTGAAGTTCAGCGAAGATGAGTGTAGTTTGATGGATGCAGAGGGAAAGCTAATTGCAGTTGCAAAGAAAGTGGATAGCCTGTACTACATTCATTGTCGTGAACATGAAAAAGCTCATTCAGCTGCCACAGAGAGTGTGCACAAGGAGACAAAAGAAACCATATGGCATCGGCGTTTTGGTCACCTTGGTGTGCAAAATTTGAAGAAGCTAGCCAAAGAGCAGTTAGTGGATGGATTGACCTATGATGTCCTAAAAGATGCTGACTTTTGTGAGTCGTGTGCTGAAGGGAAACATCATCGTGGAAAATTTCCAACTGATGGCAGGAAAAGAGCTAATGAACCACTTGGCTTAGTGCACAGTGATGTGTGTGGAAAAATAAATGAGAAGTCATTGAGTGGAGCAGAGTATTTTCTGACGTTCATTGATGACAAGACTCATTATGTGTGGATGTATGTCCTGAAACACAAAGATGAAGTCTTCAACAAGTTTGTTCAGTGGAAAGCAGAAGTGGAAACGTTCACTGGGAGAAAACTGAAAGTTCTTCGCACTGACAATGGAGGAGAATATACTTCAAAGGAGTTTGAAGCATTTCTGAAAACAGAAGGAGTGCGACATGAACTAACCGTGCCAAAGACCCCTGAACAGAATGGTGTTGCTGAGAGGATGAACAGAACTCTGGTTGAGACTCTGAGATCGATGCTGGCTGATGCTAAGCTGCCTCAGAGGTTCTGGGCTGAAGCTCTCGCAACAGCAGTGTACCTGAGGAACCGAAGTCCAACAAAAGCAGTAGCAGACATGACACCATTTGAAGCATGGACTGGAGAGAAACCTACTGTGAGTCATCTACGCGTATTTGGATGTGATGCCTATGCCCACATACCAAAAGATGAGAGGAAAAAGTTGGACTCGAAGGCAAGGAAATGTGTTCTTCTGGGCTACGGAACAGAAACAAAAGGATACAGGCTATATGATGTTAAACAACGAAAAGTCTTCTACAGTCGAGATGTGATATTCAACGAATCAGTCTGTGGGGCTGACACATCAGACTTATGTGAAGAGACCGTTAAGCACAGTCTGGTGGAATTCGACTGCATCGACAGTGAAGAACCAGAGGTCACTGAGATGGCTGAGCCTGAGACACGAAGGCCAGAGAGAGTTCGAAGACCACCTGACCACTATGGAGAATGGGTGACCGTTGCCAGTAGTGATCTACATGAACCTGTAACTGTGCATGATGCGCTTACAAGTCCTGAAAAATGTAAGTGGAAAGAAGCAATGCGGAAAGAGATAGAATCTCTACATGCAAATGAAGTGTGGGACCTTGTTGAATTACCAAAGAGCAAGAAAGCCGTAGGGAGCAAATGGGTCTTCAAAATCAAAGTCAACACTGATGGAGAAATTGAAAGACACAAAGCTCGTCTGGTGGCTCAAGGTTTTTCTCAGAGATTTGGATCTGACTATGATGAGACATTCAGTCCTGTCGTTAGGTTTGAGTCTGTCCGCACAGTTGCTGCACTAGCAGCGCAACATGGACTGAAGCTGCATCAAATGGATGTAAAAACCGCCTTCTTGAATGGAGAACTCAAAGAAGAGGTGTATATGAAACAGCCAGAAGGGTTTGTTATGAAAGGAAAGGAAAACCTTGTTTGCAGACTGAAACGCAGCATTTATGGATTGAAGCAGTCTCCTAGATGCTGGAACATTGTCCTAGATGAGAAACTACGGAAGATGGGATTCCTGCAAACAAAGAGTGATCCCTGCATCTACACAGCAGCTGAGGGCGAGATGTTTTTAGTTGCAGTGTATGTGGATGATCTTCTTCTTGGTGGAGGAAGTGACAGACGCATTAATGAGGTAAAGAAGGAGCTGGCAAAGCACTTCGACATGACAGACATGGGAGAGCTCAAGCACTTCTTGGGAGTGAAGATCGTGCAGTATCCAAATGGAAAGATATGGATGGGCCAGACATCTTACACGAGAAACATTCTGGAAAAATTTGGAATGGAGAATGCTAAAACTGTCACCACCCCAACAGACACCAGTACAAAGCTTGTCAAAGCTTCTGAGGATTCAGAAAAAGTTGAGAAAGTACTGTACCAGAGTGCTGTGGGTAGCCTGCTCTACCTGTCTACAAGAACAAGACCTGACATAGCATATGCTGTTAGCAATGTTGCCAGATTCTGTTCTGACCCGACCAAGCAGCACTGGACAGCTGTGAAGCGTATCCTGAGATACTTGAATGGAACACAGGTACTAGGTCTACTGTACAGCAAGAACAAAGAGAAAGAGTGCATTGGATACTCTGATGCAGATTGGGCTGGGGACCTAGACGATCGAAAATCTGTGTCAGGATACATGTTCAAGATGAGTGGCGCAGCAGTAAGCTGGAGAAGTAAGAAACAGTCATGTGTTGCTCTTTCTACAGCAGAGGCTGAGTACATGGCACTAGCCAGTGCGGCACAAGAAGCAATCTGGTTGCGACAGCTGCTATCAGATTTGAAGAACTGCCCTGCAAGAGCAACAATGATCTATGAAGACAACCAGTCAGCTATTTGCATGGCCAAAAATCCACAATTCCATGGGCGTGCGAAACACATCGACATAAAACATCATTTCATTCGAGAACAAGTTGCCAGTGAAGCCGTGGATCTACAGTACTGCAAAACTGATGACATGATTGCCGACATGCTGACCAAAGGCCTAACTCAAGCAAAGTTCGTGAAGCTGAGAGAAATGGCAGGACTGAAACCATCAGACTAGATGTCATTCTACCTGCAAGTGAGAAGGAGTGTTGGAAAAGACACTTTAAGTAGAATGTTATAATGGTTTTTGTGTATTTTCTGTTTAAATATGCATGACGTAAGCAGTCATTTGAATCCTGAGTTTAATTTGAATTTGAATGTCCAATTAAGTTGTAACCGTCGCTTTTCCGTTGGATGCCTGTAGAGTGCAGATGTGAGTTTTAAGTAAAGGGGCTTCGCCATTTTAATCCTACACAGGACTCATCTCATTCTTTAAAACCAATATTGAGGAGTCTGGAATTGTACTCCAGGTAGTGAGGGGAGCCCATGGCCATTGCTTGTGCACAAGGGTCAGAGTTTGGTGCTCACGGTTGTGGTGATTGTTTTGTTATTCAAACACATTTGGGGGAAAAGTTGACTGAAAACCACAATGATATGACATCCCTGGACACTCGTAGGTCACACACACAGAAACCTGGAAGCCCAAAATAGAAAACATCATCCTACCGTCTGTTTCACAAAAGCATAATGTTAGTGGCAATGCAATTTACCATTGCCAACTAACCAAGTTGCAACTAAGTAGAGTAGAAAAACGCATCAACTACTATTGTATGCAGAGGCAGTTTGGAAGATTCCACCCATAGGCTCTATCCATCATGGCCAGACTACACATTTTATGTTATAGTCTGGCTTGTCAAGCTAGTCAAGGCATAATATTTATTAAAAACATTTCAAGATCTTCTGACCATTGCCTGAATTCAATGTTGTTTAAGGACATGGTGAAGATGCTTGCAGATTTGTGAATGTTCAATATATGAACACTATACAACCATGTTTGGGAAGCTAAACTAGCATTCTGAAGAATTTACATTTGTAGATGATGCACACATATCGAGAAACTAGGCCCAGATCATTTAAATTTTTCTTATCTCTAAATCAATACCTGAGAACAATAACCCACTCCGACTTATTTTACATTCCCCAACGTTTCCTTCTCATCTTACGCTTGTGGTGCTTGTTCTGTTATTCAAACACATTAGGAGGAAACATTGCACCAAAGAGAGCATAAAGGTCCCTGTTTTGACTTAAACCACAATGGCGTGTCTGGACACTCGGTGGTCATAAAATATGGAAACCCAAAATAGGAAAGAACATCCTGAGTATGAATCAGCATCCTGATCTCACCCCATCACTGTCATGGTACTGGAAAGTCTAACACAACAGTTGCGCTACATGGCCTAGGACAGGGTGCAAGATGACCTTAGGAGACCAATTTTTGGTTTCCCAAAATCATCTTAAGTAGTTGTTAAGTCTCAATTTAAAAAATATATTTTTTATTGGTTTTCTCTTCAAGTAGATTTCCACTAATGATGTAATTGCATAGAATAGTTCTAATTCAGGATGATGTTTCCTGTCTTGGGCCTTCAGGCTTCTATGTGTGTGATCTACGAGCATCCAGAGACGTCATTGTGGTCTCAGTCCACCTCAGAATAGGGACCTGCATGCTCTCATTGTTGCAACGTTTCCTCCGAACGTATTTGAATAATAACAAAACTAGCGTCAAAAGCGTGAGTTGAGAAGGTAGTGTTGAGTTACAGTGGGTTGTGGACAGATCCAGGCCTGTGATAATTGGGCACCTCATATGTTGAAAAAGACTGTGAATCATTTTAGCATTATCATTGAGCTTCATTAAACCATATCTTTATTAGTTTTTATCTAAACACCAAACTTGATGCATTATTATTAGCAGGACGCGTACCAAATAGTTGCAGGGTTATGTCTGGAAAACACACACACACACACACACACACACACACACTTACAGACACAAAGACAGACCTTCCTTGCATCAATAGATAGATAACACAAAGTATATTATTATATTTTTATTTTTTTGTGCGGTGGTGTCGTAGGTGCTGTTCCGACACCAGAGGGTTGCAGGTTCAAACCCCACTCCACCTGACCCCATTGAAGAGTCATTGAACAAGAGGCTTAACCCCAAATTGTTCCTGATGAGCAGGTAGGCAGTCTCCGCCACCGGTGTGTGAATGGGTGAGTGTGAGGCATACACTGTAAAGTGCTTTAAGTGCTCGTAGGATTAGAAAAGCGTTATATACATTTAGCCATTTTTAAAGCCCTTACAAGGACTTGTTGCCAAAGAGCACCTGTTTTAGTTAATATAGCAGTGAAGCAGCACTTCTTATTGATACATTATTGGGGCATTCACCTCTTCAAATATCTGTCATTGTTTTATGACAGTGGTAGCTAATAGATGACGTCAAGTTGACATGTCTGATGTATATGTGTGTATGTGTGTGTGTGTGTGTGTGTGTGTGTGTGTGTATGACTAATTATTGTGTGAGCATGTTTGTGTATCAATAGGTGTGTCCTTTTTTGCATATCCAAACTCAGGGCAAGTAAAATGAATAAATACAGAGAGCCACCACCTGAACCTGTCATAGGAGTGTGGTCATCTCAGAGACCGCAGAGAAACATCTTGGGAGCTGACGAAGAGGTAAGACCATGTACATTCACCTTAATCAAACTAACACATCGGAAATAATTATCTTCTCACACAATATGTTATGTTTTTATCAACTTTTTTATATGATGTGTATCATATGGTGTGCACACTGTGTTCAGTCAATGACAGCATTTTCTAGAATGTTCACTTTTTTTTTACATATAGCTGACCACTATAATTATGTATCTTGTGTGTCGTTTTTGTGGATGATTCAATACATGTCAGAAATTGTGATTTAATCTCCAAAAAGAAATATTGACAAGCCATTTCCAATTTCAAAATTGACTGTTTTTTTATTAATATTTTGTTGAAGTTTAAAAAAAAAAAAAAAAAAATGGACAAAAGCATATTAGCAGCAGGGGAGAAATGAAGGCCAATGCATCTGCAAACATTCTTGAGGAATTTGTGATGAGCATTCCTTGATAATGTTAATTGACAGACTTAAAACAAAAAAAATGCACTCATCATCGTAAACACTCACAGAAATATTGTTATTTGTTTGTTATTCGATTTAGAGAAAGTTTTATCCCTTCTGCAAAACTGACCCAAAATTAAGGCCATAAGTCTAAGGTGTTTCTTTCTTCTTTTTTTTAATGTATTTATCAATGAGATGCACTGATGCACTTTATATGTCTGCTTCCAATGGCTACTATCAGTCTGTCTGTGGTGTCACAATGTCAGTGTCACTAATTGCCCGTCCTGTTGTGAGTTGTGGTCTGATGTGTGATGTGTCCACTATGTTGTATGTTATGTTTTAATGAAGTGCCAACTCACTTGTCTGCACACCAAATCTACCTCCGGGTATAAATAAAGTTATCTAATCTAATCTAACTATTAGTAGTTACTGTAAAGTAAATGAAAATTGGGAGCTAAGGCGAAAGTTCTGCCAGGAAGACTCAATGTTGCTACTCAATGATTCTATTGTCCATTCATTCTCCTTAGCCAATCAAATTCTACTCTGTTGTCCCTGAAGGCTTTCCCCTCCTGTGTCATTGAATATTCTATGTTTAATCATCACGCGTGACGAAAAGCCATGCGTGACGAGATACTTTCAAATGAAACCATGCATGACGAGATACTTTCAAAATGGATTTTGAATTAGAAATCCCAAATAGGAGATAACTCCAAAATTGCATTTATCTGTAACAAACTAAAAAGTTAAGGAATTATGACTTGATATTTTGCAAAACAACGCAGGAAACGATGTAAGATTAAACTGAAAACATGGGTTTTGTAACACAAAAAAAAACCATTTGTGGCGATATACGCTGTATCTACCGTCACAGTCGCGTTTAGCATCTATCGTCACGTTCTACGCTGCAATTACCCCCGACCATTGCATCGAATTGGACGATTATCTAGTACTAATGGCAGATTTTGAAGGAGAAATTTGGTGTGATAAGGACCCAAAGTATATTGCAAAATTGTTATCAGTCCGAATGTTTGCCGGGATGCACAATTTTGTGACGTTTGATCAGGCCGGAGAAAACCACTTGTTAGTCGTAGCTTCCGGGGGCATCCAGCTCGGGGGTAAATAGTTATCTGTACAAAGTTTTCGATGCCTAGTTTTAAATCTTGGAACTATCATTGTATAGACTAAGTGTGGGGCTATTTTGAGCCTTTCTGGTTTAAAACAGCGATTTGGCTACTAACACCTATCTCAATGTCCCTGGAAGCTACAACTAGCAAGCGGTTTTCTCCGGCCTGCAGGAACATATAAAAATTCTGCTCCCTGCAAGTGTTGCAACTTTTGATGATGTTACAATATACTTTGGGTCCTTATCACACCAAACTTCTCCTTTAATCTACATTATCTCCCTTCAGAATGCCATTCTCTTCTCTGATTGGCTGCTAGGTGACCATTATTTCCAGATAACTGGCTACTTTGGAAGTAGTTCCAAAAAATAACTCATCTAATAACTGATTACCGTTCCATATGAATGCCTTTAATGATAAAGAATGAATTAATGTTAATTCCTGATGATTCATTAGGTATTCAGAGATGAAGTAATGCTTGTAATGTTTAAGTAATGTTTAATATGCTGAATTTCCCTTTCCATAGCCTTCTTCAGGTGCTGGCAACATGCAGCTTCTCATCTGGTAATATTCATGCACGAATTCATGACAATTCATGTACCCCTTTCTGTAAAGTGTTACCTAATGTATTATAAGTAGTGCTGTCAAGCGATTAAAATATTTAATCGCGATTAATAGCATTTTTGCCGTAGTTAACTCATAATTAATCGCGATTAATCGCAAATTTCTTTCTATTCTAAATGTCCCTCGATTTCTTTTTGTCCCATTTTTATTTATTTATTTTCATTTTAATGGTGTTATCAGCATTCATTGGTGGGGGTGAATACCAATTTAAAATGAAAGAAAACCCAGTTGCAGCATCAGAAATTATTAACATGTTCAAGTACTGGCAGAGAGATGTTGATGTCTTTTATGTTGCTAGTTCACAAGTTTACAAAAAAAAAAAAAACCTGGATGTTGGCCCTTTAAATTATACTAACTTATATTTTAAAGAGGCTCAATGAAAATATGGCATTATGGTCTACATGAGTAAACCTACATTGCATGAGCATACCTTTAAAATGCATTTTGCCATATTGGCAATTGCCCTACAAGAAGCTCTCATTTTAGTGACAAGGTCATACGTTCAGAATCAGGTAGGCTATATGCGTCTCGTTTGCACAAATTATCTCTCTCAGTTGCGCTCCAACCTGTTTCACCTCTCTCACTCGCGCTGCAATTTTGAAACTGATATTAGCCTATTTGCTGGGTATTCAGTTCAAGAAAAGGGATTTCTAAGTGACAACATTAATCCTCCAGCTAGTTAACAACCTAAATATGCGAACATGCAAGTGAGCGTCAACGATTGTGTCGGTAAAATATTTGTTTTCACTGACATCAAATGACGCTCACAAACATTCTCTCTCTCAGTTGTGCTCCGACCTGTTTCACCTCTCTCACTCGCGCTGCAATTTTGAAAATGATATTAGCCTATTTGCGGGGTATTCAGTTCAAGAGAAGGGATTTCTAAGTGACAACATTAATCCTCTAGCTAGTTAACAACGTAAATATGCGAACATGCGAGTGAGCGTCAACGATTGTGTCGGTAAAATATTTATTTTCACTTGACATCAAATGACGCTCACAAACATTCTCTCTCTCAGTTACGCTCCGACCTGTTTCACCTCTCTCACTCGCGCTGCAATTTTGAAAATGATATTAGCCTATTTGCGGGGTATTCAGTTCAAGAGAAGGGATTTCTAAGTGACAACATTAATCCTCTAGCTAGTTAACAACCTAAATATGCCAACATGCGAGTGAACGTCAACGATTGTGTCGGTAAAATATTTGTTTTCTCTGACATCGGAGCAGCAGAGCAGAGTGCAGACACCCGTGCCGTGTGTGCAGTGCGTGTGTAGGCTACTGTAGGCATGAGTAGTCTAGGTCATAGGCTAATCAGTAGGCCTACTTCAAGCCTAATACAAACACAGGACATACTGAAACGTCGGGAGGTGTTGGAATGTCGGAGATATTTTTTTTTCACATTCCATTGATAATGGCGGGTCAAATGCGTTAATCGTTAAAAAAATTGACGGCGTCAAAATGGGTTTGCGTTAACGCCGTTATTAACGCGTTAAACTGACAGCACTAATTATAAGTGAATGAAGAATGCTGCTTGCTAATAACCGAGAATTTGTATGTTTTTTGTGTTGCTCTTTGAAAAATGCATGCAGGTCATGCAAATTGGAGAATATCACCAAGGATACAATACCTGCATGGCAGATGCAAAGTCGGCTTGATACAAGTTGATTTTTCTTTCCGCAAGGATATGTTAACAGATCACAGCAACCACACTTCATGCATATCAGTTGTGGTTGACCAAATTGATGTGTTTCTTTTTTTCTTTTTTCTTGTTTTGGAAACGGTCATGCAACTACGGAAGAGCATTAGTCTCAATAGGAGAGATATATTTTGCAAATCTCTGAGAAAGAAACTCAGAATTTTCGAGAAAAAAGTCGAAATTTTCGAGAAATAAAGTCGAAAGTTTTGAGAAATAAAGTCGAAATTTTAAAAGTCGAAACTTTCGAGAAATAAAGTCGAAAGTTTTGAGATACAAAGTCGAAAGTTTTGAGATTCAAAGTCAAAATTTTCGAGAAAAAAAGTCAGAAATATGTAGAAGGCGGGCGGGAGTGATATTTGCCGGTGGTCAGTGGACATGAATGAGATCAGTGAGAGGCTGGGAGAGGGTGACACCCGCTTCAGATGGGTCCCTGCCTTGTTATGATGCAGCTGGACAAAGTGAGAGTTTAGCCCCACACCAAGCACAAACATCGAATCCCTTGGCCAATGTTAGTTGTGGTAACAATATTTCAGGGTGTCGGATTGTTCATCGTGAAGTTAGGAGGCAAGTTAGTAGTGTGGGGAATGCCGGAGTTTATATGGGAGCACAGTGTTTTTATCGCGCTAGCCACCTAGCTTCTATGCCTTCTGACCGTGCCTCTCCACAATCCGACAGTAACGTGGAGGCTGGAGGTTTTGACTAATGCCACTGGGGATGTTACGAGGTCATAGTGTTCATAGGAGAGTTAGGGTACAACATAGGCAGGGTGGGGAGTCGCAATGATAATGACAGTGTGCGAATTCTCTCCACTTTGCGTGCGCGCAAGGCGGACCTCGCCATGCAGCGCGCAGCAGGGTCAAAGGCGCTGTGCCACGGCATGTTTAGTTCAAGATAATGGAAATGCCGGCTTTGAGTACTTGGCAAATGAGGGTCAGTAGCCTTCCGTTTGATCAGCCAATTGGTTATCTGGGGGAAAGACAACTCGATGCACTTGATATAATACGAGGCAATGACTTTAGGGTCATTGCTGGTGGTATACACCTCCACCCACAACACATGCCCTGCATCTGTCCGTTCCCACTCAGTTCCTCCTGCACGAAGGCTATCACATTGTCGATGTCCGACTGATTTCGCCTCCTGCACAGTCCAAGTTCACGACACCGCCTCTACAGTGTCCGGATAGAAATCACAATACTGTGATTCTGTGCTAAGACGTCAAGGATCTCTCTGTTATTAAATCCAACCTCAAAATAACATTTGATTAACTCCTCCATTTCAGCAGCACCAGGCCTTGCAGACGAAGTCTAACAGCTCTGAATGACCTAGGCTACTTCCGGGTAGACTAAATTTGTGACTTTTTTCTCAAAACTTTTGAGTTTTTTCTCGAATATTTCGACTTTATTTCTCAAAACTTTCGACTTTATTTCTCAAAACTTTCGACTTTATTTCTCAAAACTTTCGACTTTTAAATTTTCGACTTTATTTCTCAAAACTTTCGACTTTATTTCTCGAAAATTTCGACTTTTTTCTCGAAAATTCTGAGTTTCTTTCTCAGAGATTTGCAAAATATATCTCTCCTATTGAGACTAATGCTCTTCCGTATGCAACAAACCCGCTCCACGTCCGCCATGCTGGCATTTTATCTAAAGCGTAATATATATGCACTAAAACCATTTTTGGTTACACTTTATTTGAAGGTACCATCATAAGACTGACATGACACTGTCATTAACTATGACATGACGTTGTCATGAATCTGTCATAAACTTTATACACCTGTCATGACTTCTGTCATTAAGTGTCACCCGGTATTTGTCATGTTTAGGGTTATGGTATGTCAGAAGTCATGACAGGTTTATAAAGTTTATGACAGATTCTTGACAACGTCATGTCATAGTTAATGACAATGTCATGTCAGTCTTATGATGGTACCTTCAAATAAAGTGTTACCCTATTTTTCATTATCCTCAGGCATCCAGACATGATGAATCTGCTTCTTGTTACCACACTATTGTTCTCAGGTCAGTCTCTCTCTCTCTCTCTCTCTCTCTCTCTCTGTGTGTATGAAGGAGGGGGAGAGAAGAGAGAGCGCTTTTCAATATGTCAATCAATAATCATATTTTTTGTTCATCTGAAAGACCTGTTTGTGTGTGTGTGCGTTCGGTGAGTGCTTGTGTGTGTGTGTGTGTTAGAGAGAGAGAACTATTCAAATACATTAATCCAGTGGTTCTCAAACTTTTATTGGCATTCCCCACTTTGGAAGGCAGAGAATTTTCGCGCCCCACCTGGAAGTCTCACTTTCCACATAATACATGTTTTTCTCCGTCAATGTTAGAATTTTCATGTTACTTCTGTGCCAAATACCCCCCATTACAGCAACTAACAAATAACACTATTGGAAAGCTCAACTTAATGTCCTATGCGCATATCTGACAAATAGCTGTGAATTCAGGGGACATGGTGCGACGGTTGGTCAATCGCAAAGAGATGTCTCGCGCCCCACCTGTCATGTGTTTGCGCCCCACTAGTGGGGCCCGCCCCACAGTTTGAGAAACACTGCATTAATCAATGATTATATTTTCTGTCTCATCTGAAACAACTGTGTGCGTGTCTGTGTGTGTGTGTGTATCTTTTTTCAGGTGTGTGCAGTCTCTCCTCCTCTGTGCCACGTCAGTTTCATGTGGTGAAGGAAAAGAAGAACTGGACAGAAGCTCAGCAGTACTGCAGAGAGAAGTTCACTGACCTCGCCACCATAGACAACATGGCAGAGATGAAGAAGGTGAAGAGTCTGATCCAGGGAGCAGGTGCTGGAGATGTTTGGATTGGGCTGAAGAAGGGAGGCAGTCCTAAGTGGCAGTGGTCTCTGGCTGACAGGGATTCCTATAGAGGGGATGAAGCAGAGTTCTGGAACTGGAATCCAGGTCAGCCAGATGGATGTTGCCGATTTCAACAACCTGAAGATGTCGACTGTGGGGTGGTGTGGAGTGCATGGGTTGATGAGTCCTGCAGTCATCCCTATCCCTTTATATGCTATGACGGTGAGAACATTCACTTAGTGTTGCAATACAGGCGTCCACACTTGGCACCACCTCCATGCTTGCTGTGACCTCATATATACACAATTAAATTTGAGTTGCATATTTCTTTTACGTTTTATACGCTTCTTCAAATATACGAGAGATAGATAGATATGGGAGATAAGCGGGATCACGACATCCGAGGTGACCAGTTATTCATTGATAATTGGCTTGGCGGTATAACTCCGAGTTCTAAATTCCACCTCGCCAATTATCAATGAATAACTGGTCACCTCGTCGGCCGTTATCCCTTACATATATATATGGGCAATTCCACGGAAAAGTAAACCTCACCTTAAAACTTTAAGTCTCACCTACATGGACATACAAATTCTTTCAGAAAACTTCCAATACAAAAAAGTATTGTTTCGATGTAAATATTCAACTGAGCAAGTTTCGAAAGGATATCTGTTTGTTAAAATTTTTACCCTATTCAGCTATAATGTAAGTCTATGGAGGGGCTTATAATGGGCATAAGTGGGTGATAACACACACAAAGCTGCAATACTATCAGTTATTTTTCATTGTTATATTACTATTTATCTTGTTACAGGTTAAAATCCACCGTTCACAATTGTTTTGTATCGTTTTGGAGGGTTTTTCCAGACGTCACGTCCATAACGTCACATCCATAACGCCATGTCTCCCAATGAAAACCAACTTTTTTTTACATTTACATTTGAAATTAAGTCTTTCTCTGTCTTTACTGAGGTGTCCTGTTTGGTATGAATGTAGTAATATTTACATTTCTCTAGAAATTTCACACACTTCACAGCAAAAACTACGCTCTCTCAAAAGTTTGTCCGTTTTTCGTCACGTCCATAACGCAAATTGAAAGGATCATATTCTTATGATGCAAATCATGATATTATTTTTTTCTGTTTGCCTGTATTCAGCCATGGAGTTTGCAGAAGAATATGAAAAAAATTTGTGAAATACTGCTAGGTTTGCAGAGGTTATCTGGCCTTTTGTTCATCAATAATGCACGAAAATGTCACGTCCATAACGCTGGAATTGCCCATATATATATATATATATATATGGAAACCATGAGGTGCGGATCTGCCCAAGGTTTCTTCCTGAAAATGTATTTTTAGTAAAGCTAAGGGAGTTTTTTCTTGCCCCTGTTAAGTCATGAATGCTTCCTGTACTGTATGTAAAGCGCCCCGAGACAATGTGCTGTATTTGAGCTCTCTACAAATAAAATAGAATTGAATTGAATTGAATTCAGCACTGCAATACACACATCCACACTGATCATATCTACACATGAGTTTAGTTTATTATGACCTGTTGTCTACTGGCGCTAGTTCGGACTCACTCACTCTATGGTCACACATTCATGAATGCAGTCAGACAGAAAGGGAAACTAAACAGTCTGTTAAACTCACTTGAATGAAAATCTTTATTGCCCCGAAGGGAATTTGTCTTGGGATTAGGAGCAAACAAATAGATAGCAAACCAACACATACATAGACATGGACTATAACACATGGACTAAAAAGTATCTAAAAAAAATAAGAAAATAAATATAGCATCTGTATGTACAAACCCACCCATGCTCTCACTCACAGCCACTCACACCACCACATCCATAAATAACATATGCAAAATATGGACACACACACGCCCACACGTGCAAACCCACTCATGCATACCCCCCCCCCCCCACACACACACACACACACACACACACATACATACATATACAGTACTCATACATGCTCATACAGTACATACATAGGAAAGTGCATACTTTATGATGGCCAGGTAAACCAGATGAAGGACACAATGAAATTTATGCTGGCATGACAGATGGAAAGTGGTATAATTTTATAATTTTCGGGTGGGACACTGCTATGATGGTGAGAAGACTTAGCATTACAATAACTGCATTGAAACTGTGTGGTTGTATTATGTTGCTATGGCTGCAGGTAGACTCAGACTCTACTGAACTCTATAAGTGTACACACGTTATTACACTTACATCAGTCTGACTATAGAGTATAGGCTGACACAATAATCTATTTTACTGCATTTTTCACACTAGTAATCATATGCATGATTCTCAGTTAATCATGACACCTGTATTCACACAGGGAATAACTCCACTCATCCCTATGTGCTGGTTAATGAGAAGAAGACCTGGAGAGATGCTCAGAGATACTGCAGAGAGAATCACACAGACCTGGCCAGTGTGAGGAATCAGGAGGAGAATGATCGGATAAATAAAGTTAGAGGAGGTGTAGATGTCTGGATTGGTCTGTTCAGAGATGCCTGGGAGTGGTCAGATGGCAGCAGTTCCTCATTCCGCCACTGGAGGCCTGTAAAACCCAATAATAAGGGAGTGGCCTGCACTGAGATTAAACAGGAAGGTCAATGGAATGATGCGTACTGTCATGAAAAAAGGAACTTCATCTGCTATGAAGGTGAGTTGCTATGAGGGTGGGGGAGGGGAGGAATAGCCTAGTGATAAAACTGAAGTTAAGTAACGGCCAATTCAAATCCATGACGAGGCGAGACTGTTTTAGAGAGGAGTTGGTGTGACGCATTCGTATGTTGCAAGATGTCGCAAAACATTTAACATGTCAAATCACAATTTCTGAGTTTTAGAACGTTGCTGATTTTTAGAATGTTGCAGCCTGTCTTGTCACAGATCTTTGGTCTGGAGCCACCTTAAAGGAGAATGCCAGTGTGATTCTGTATTAAAATATGTTAAATAATGATCGGAGCAAGGACTTGTCGCACATAGTTCACTTGCACCTGACCCCTCCTCTTGGGAATACGGCTAGTTAACCGATTGGCTACAAACAGGTATTTTAAGACAGAATCACACCGGCATTCTCCTTAAAGGAATAATGTTCTGTGAGGCGGTCATGAAAAACACAACTTTTATTATTAAGAATGATGCTGTGTCATCCATCAGTAATGGATGTCTAAAAGTAATATATTACATGTAATGAGAAGAACATCTCATTTTTCAAGTTATATATTATATCTCTCTATAGGCCTTTTCAGAATGTTTGTAAACAAGGGTTACTGAGATACTTCCGGGTGGCAGAAAGCAACTGGTACCCCATTGACGTGAACACATTCAACGGGGAAAACCGGTCTTACATTAATAAATTAGCCTTTATGAATTATTATTTTGCAAAACGAGATAATAACTACTCACTGTTAAATCTAAAGACATAGGTTTTATAACGAGAAAATAAACTTGTTGTGTTAATACGATCTCTACACCTGTTACCCACTTAGCAACCGAATTAGGCTAACCGTTATAAACAGGGACGTCAGTGGGTTTCGCTTGCTAGCTACAATGCTAGATTAGCTTAACAGACCAAGCAGGGAATACTTGCCTGAAATCAATAAGTCTGGGGTTTATGACTTTATTTTGTTAAAAAGAGAGAAGAAATGATGACGGTTCATTCTGAACGTAGGTTTTGTGACCAGAAAATACCGTTGTGATATGTATCCATACTCCATACCCGTTGACACCCAAGTAACGTTACTACCGAGGTAGCAAACAGACCGGCGCCGGTCTACCATGCTTGCCACACGGCCAGGTTAGGAAGGGATCTACCGGTAAAGTTGTTCACAAATTAATAAGTTCGGCATTTTTGTTTTGTAAAAAGGATACGATAAATGCGATAGAAATGACTGTTGAATATGAAAGATCCAGGTTTTGTAACCAGAAAATGCATATTTGGTGAAATAGGATACATGCTTTTGACTAGTGTTTCGTTGACAACTTTTGCCTTTTGCCACCCGGAAGAGCGTGTGACGTCACGGTAAATTGGTCTATCCTTGATTGCTCCGTCCTCCCATCATTCCTTCTTTGTTTCCTTCCCAAGAGGAAGTTACTCTGTTGTCAAGGAGACAAGGGAATGTGCTATGTCAGTGGTCATAAGTGCTGACTGCACGTATAACATGCCAATACATAACTAGAGAAATTAACGATGCCCAAGCTACAGAACTGGGTTTGATTATTTAAAGAAAATAATGTGCATGTGTGTGTTACCTGTGCAGTCAAAGAGAAGAAGGTTGTGAAAGTGCAGTTTCAGGTGGACTCTCAGGTAAACATAAGTGATCCTGCCATCCAGGAAGCACTTCTGCAGCAGGTGAGTCCAACTTCGCAATATTTGTCTTTTTGTTGTGCTAGTTGGTATTACTACGCCAGAAAAATAGTTCCAGAATGCTCAAAATACCATGTAAAACGTGACAAAGTGTATTTTGCTACAATAATTGTTTTGGAACATCAATGGACACTACTACTCACATGGTGAGCAGCGAAATAAAGGTTTAACGGACATGCACAAAGCAAGCCACTCTGAAGCAGATGGGGAGATTCTAAATGAGCCAAATATCCGAGACAGGATCAATCATCAATCATCTTTAGATGTCAATGATTCTATTTCATCCCATAGACACTCCAGAATATGGGCTAAACATGATAAAAAGTGAAATTCTCTATTAAGTGCCTTTTCTGGTGTGCTTATAATGAATTAGTATGGTTGACAGATTTTGACGATTGCTCCAGGCTATTTGGCCAAATTAGAATCGCCCCTGTGCTTCAAAATGGCTAGCTTTGTGCATTAGAAATCCTGTCCTTAAAACCTTTAAAGTTTGTTTCATGTAAGGTGCAACTCACTAAGTGGTTAGTGTTGTTCCAGGATGTTCAAAAACAAGTTTTGTGCCAAAATGCCGTTCTTGCCGTGTTTAATGTAGCATTTCCCAAATTATGGGATTTACAAAATGCTGTATAATACA
Organism: Sardinella longiceps; assembly: GCA_027497455.2. NCBI lineage: Eukaryota > Metazoa > Chordata > Actinopteri > Clupeiformes > Clupeidae > Sardinella > Sardinella longiceps. The sequence continues at coordinate 9,047,967 of JAODXP020000028.1, read as the reverse complement.
CAGATTTGTTCTGTTCTCCAGATCCAACAGAGACTGAGGGAGAAGGGGATGCCAGCAGACACCAAACTAACCTGGAGGAAACAACCAGATGGACAGATCTTCCATGAGAAGAAGGAGAAGAAAGAAGGGAAGAAGAGGATGAAGAGAGACGAGTTTTAAACACTGATGTGATTCATGTGATGCATGAAGTGTGTGAAGTGCAGATTTACTCACTGATGGTACGGGCAAGATCTGATATCACCAAGTAATTAAGAGTCTAGGATCAATGTCAAACCTGTTTGCCCTGGATCAATGTACTCTAAGCCTAACCCTAACCTTACTCCTAACCCTAAACCTAACCCATTGATCCAGGGCAACAAGTTTGACATTGATCCTGGACTCTTAATTACTTGGTGATATCAGATCTTCCGATGGGACACACTCTCACACACACAAACACACTCACTGACACTCACACACACACACACACACACACACACACACACACACACACACACACACACACAGTATGTCAGAAATTCTCAAGTCAATCTTGTTCAATCATTTGTCTCTAGCTTCATCATTTTGCAGGGCTTGTTCATATCCGCCATTTTCTATAAGTTAAAGGGCAACTTCAGTCATTTTCAACAAGGGCTCTATTGCTCAAGCTACTTGAGATTAGCCAATACTGAAGACACAAGACATTTTGGTCCAACCAAATAGGTTTCCTTGAACAGAGAATAATCACATAATACATACTACTATATGCCTATGCTTTTCTTTATGATTACTTGTAGCTTGTTTTTTTTATTGTAATAAGCACTTTGGTTCTCTTTGGTTTAAAATGCTATAAATAGGTTTTTATTAATATCATTAAAAAATGGATGATGTCATTGATAATCATGACATGTCTATGATATGCTCATGTCACCCTCTATCCCATCCTATCTGTGTAAACTGCTTTTAAGTGTATAACTCTACAGTTTTGTCTGACATCCCAAAAATCACATTGAATTTAAATCTGTTGTGTGAAGCTATATGAAGGACTATGAAAGTGCCCAAAATAAAATTCTAATCTATTTAAGTTCAAAAGTCTGTTGTTTATATACTTTTTACCCAATCCAGCAATGGATAGTCCTACAGTACTTTGTCTTCTCAGACCTGATTGTATGGTTTGTTATTCCACACAAGACAACTTGTGACAACCATAACCAAAACTGATAAAAAAATAAATTTTGACTAAGATAGAATGCATTCTTATATCAGTTTTTGATAACACTTTGCGGTAAGGGTACATGAATTATCATGAATTCATGCATGATTTCATTCATGATTCATTCGTGATTCATGCATTACTTCATCTCTGAATATCTAATGACTCATCAGGTATTAGCATGAATTCATTGTTTTTCATTAATGACCTCCTGCTGAAATAGCAGATGATCTTAAGCATTAATTACTCTGGGTACATCATCATGAGTCATGACTAATTACACATGATCATGATGTTTTTGTTCAAAAGAATTTGATATAATAAAAGTACTTATTTAGCCTACTTTGGCCTAGTCATATGCCATACGTCAACTAAATTTTACCAATTTAACCATGTCAACACTTTAGTTGAGGGGGCACAAACATGATGAATTCATCATGATCATGCTAATAATCATGACTCATGCTAATTAATCATGACTCATGATGATGTACCCAGAGTAACTAATACTTAAGATCATGTGCTATTTCAGCAGGAGGTCATTAATGACAAACAATGAATTCATGTTAATTCCTGATAACTCATTAGACTTTCAGAGATGAAGTAATGCATGAATCATGAATTTATCATGAATGATTTCATGATAATTCATGTACCCTTACCGCAAAGTGTTACCGTTGGTGGTGTTTTTCAACGAAAATGACTTTAAACTGGAGTCAGACAACTGTACATTACAGATAATTATATTGATGATGTTTGAAAATTATAACAATGTGATTCACGTAAGTATTTACGGGGAGTGAAGGGCCCCCATGTCCGGTGTTCTTGGGGCCCCCTAAGTAGGCTACCTTGAAACGGCCCTGACCACGGCTCAATCCTAGGGCTGAACATTAGCTGTAAAACCAATCAGAGCAACAAATAAGCCAATTCAAATGGCTGCTGTTCCCTGCATGGAGGTATTAATAAACCGGGAGAAACATACTAAGTCCCGCCTCACATTCATTCCAATGTGGAATGCTAGGCTAGTGACTTCATCCAAAATTGAACAAAATTTTCAGTTGTTAAAATGGCGTTTCATGGAGCTCACTTCCGACTCCATTTCATTAGGCCAATGAGGGCCCATGCTACTAATGGAGATGAGCTACAGAAGTCTGGGCATGCCCACAAAAGTTTGTGCACAGGGAGCTCGTTCACATGAGCTGAAAGTGTAGCATTAACCAATCAGCATATGTCAAATGGAGTCGGATATGATGTAATTTCTGGAAAATGGCGACGAGGAAGTGCAATGCTAATTGGCGAAGGTAACCGGACAAATCCTGACCCCCTGGTTCCCTGACTAAGCCCACCCAATGACACTCCACATAAAAGAACATTGTGATTGGCCACCCACCACCAGTGGTGTCATAGTGGAGTGAAAATGGGGTGTCTGGAATTGTACTCTAGGCAGTGAGGGGAGCCAATGAGATTCAAGAGATTCAAGAATTTATTGTCATTGTCAGAAAAGGTAACGCAATTGTAGTAGGGGTACAATACTTAGTAGCAGCAGATTTTCAAGTAAAGTGCACAAGAGGTAAAAGTGACATCAGTGCTTGACCCCCCCAGTCCACCCTCCATTGCACTTAAAGTGCAACAAAGATTATAAAGTGCCATAATGCTTGGACCCCCCCCACCATCCACCCACGCACACACCCACACACACACACACACTAATAAATAAGGCAGTAATGCAGTGATTTAGGCAGTTCAGTTTCTCATCAGTCCTGTGATGAGAATGGCCACTGCTTGTGCACAGGGCAGGGTTGCCAACACCTCACCATTATTTCTGTAGAACCGGTCACCTCGTCGGCCTTTATCCCTTACGTATTGGCCGGGACAAACCGTTTTTCTGTCCAGTCAGGGACAGATCCTGCCCCGCATTCTAATACTGTGGTCCAAATTGCATTAATGCCATGAGAAGCAATACTGTGAATCGTGGTCAACGTAAATTACTGCGGGTCGTGGTCATCTCCGGGTAAAAGTCATTCGATGTAAAAGGTTATCATGTCCTGAATTTTCAAGCTATATTGAAATGGAAATCAAATTAAACTAGAGAAGATGATGTAGCCAGTGGACACAGCCTAAATATTAGTCTAGGATAACAGAGGGCTTAAAAAACCTTCCAAAACAGAATAGACCTCAGGCTAAAGAAGGGGATCTTTTCCACCTCACTCCTACCTCACTCCTGCATTTGTGAGTGATCTTTCACTCTCTTCTTCTGTCATGAAGCATTGGAGAGAGTTCTTAAAGGTCCCATATGACAAAAGACACTTTTTTATGGCTTTTGAATGTGTTTCTTGGCTCTATACTGCCTCTACACACACTTTAAGTTGGATAAAAAGCCTTGATTGTTAAAATAGACAATTCACACTGTTAGTAACTGTTCAGCTGCTGTGTGCTTCAACCACCTGCATAGAATTTTCCTAACTACGTATGTCACAGGGTACCTTGGGTGGGGTCCCACAACATTGGCAGCCATGTGAGCAGCTGAGGGCAATGAGAATGGAACATTATTGGCTGATTGTATTCTCCTTTATGCTTAAAGCTGTATGCTGCAAGACTACGTAATTCTGAGACTTAGGCATATAAAAAATATCAGAATCATGCAACTCTCTGGTCCCTCCCCTGTTTCTCCTACGCTCCCCTGTCCCTCCCTACGCTGGTAATCATCCACCCGAGTGTCAACTCAAGACTGAGGGTCCATCTCAATACATAATTCCTCCGTCCTGCTTTCCTCACTTCCAACCTTTCCTCCGTCCTAGCCCCTCCTCCCGTGAAGGAAACTTTACTTTACTTTTGCCTTACAACCACGGATAATGCAGATCACAATAAACTCGACTAAACAATCAACTTTCTTGCTGAAGTTGAAGATGTTTTTTTTAATTATTTCTTATATGCTTATAAAACTCGTTTTTTTAATTGGATGTTGAAGTGACAGAATGGGAGGGCATTTAAACTTTTTGACTCTCAAATCAAGCCAATGAATGCACATTCCCACTGTTCGCGCTTCCGCGTTTTCTCCGCAAAGGATACATCTGTGCTTCCTCGCTTATCGGACCTTTCTCCTCTCTCCTCCGTCCTCGTTCCTCTCTCCTTCTCGCAGCAATTAGACAATTGAGACATCCTCGATGACATGGAGCCTCAAACAATTTCCGGGGCACAAGGACGGAGGACAGAGTACGGCGGCCCGAGGAAGCATATTGATATGTACCTTGAGTAAGGAGCAAAGGAAAACCAGTGACTTATATAGTTAGGTTAACAAGCACACTAAACTACTAATTATCAAACGAGGAAGGTGCACAGCAACAGAAAAAATCACCCACTAGTGACCCCCCATGGACAACACTGGAACTACAGACACAAAATCATGATAAGTTTAGGAAACAAGAGGTGAGGAAGGGAGGGATGGGTGGACATGGGGCTTTAGGGGCAGTTTGGGGTAAACCCCAGGAGAAGAGAAGGGGGTTAGTAACAATGAGGGGCGAACATGGGGCTTTAGGGGGGCACAGTTTGGGTAAACCCGACCTTGGAAAATAGCAGGTCACTAATTAGATGGGAGGGGGAATACATAAAGAAAAACACAAGTTTGTAGTCCTGACTCCTGACTCCTGACTCCATCCAAAACAATCTCATGGCCCTCTCATCTAGGAATGAATGGCACTAATAAGAGGTCAGATGAAATGTGTGCATGCGAGGGAATGTTTGTTTACATAAGTCATATTTGTAAACACTGTCAGCTGGCTGTTTGTGATGGTGATAGTTCTATCACCAAAACACCAGCAGACAAAGAGAGCCAGTCCAGGGCAGGAATATTCATGCAGATGTATTTCACTGGAAGAAGACACACACACTCACTCACTCACACACACACACACACACTCTCTCTCACACACACATACACACATACACATTCATACACACACACACACACACACACACACACACACACACACACACACACACACACACCAGAAGAGAAGGGGGTTAGCAACAGTGTGGAGTGGACATGGGGCTTTAGGGGCAGTTTGGGGTAAACCCGACCTTGGAAAATAGCAGGTCACTAATAAGATGGGAGGGGGGAATACATAAGGAAGAACACAAGTTTGTAGGTCCTGACTCCTGACTCCATCCAAAACAATCTCATGGCCCTCTCATCTAGGAATGAATGGCACTAATAAGAGGTCAGATGAAATGTGTGCATGCGAGGGAATGTTTGTTTACATAAGTCATATTTGTAAACACTGTCAGCTGGCTGTTTGTGATGGTGAGATTTCTATCACCAAAACACCAACAGACAAAGAGAGCCAGTCCAGGGCAGGAATATTCATGCAGATGTATTTCACTGGAAGAAGACACACACACACACACACACACACACACACACACACACACACACAATATGCATGCACACGCACACACACACACACACACAATGTGAGGGAGTTAGCACAAAGATTTTACATAAAAGTCAGCTGATTTGCTTGTTTAAAAATAAGTCTAACATCAGTACAAGTCAGAATACAGTCACATCTCTCTCAGAGACAACCAGCGGTAAGACTACCAGAAGGGCTGAGAAAAAGAGCAACTGCAAAACCACCTGACAGGTAAGATCCCATTATTTTATTGTAATAATATATAATATAATAATCATAATATTCTTCACTCAGTCAGTGAGAATGTACTGTATGTATAGTTCAATAATACAAACCACATCAAAGTCATTTGCTTACTCTGTCCAACATCACCTTTCTGCAATGCAGCCATTCATTTGACCACTAATTTGACCAGGCTCATCAGCAGTAGTCTACAACTCAAACTAATATTCATGTAGTCTTCATGTTGTTTTTGTTATTTCAGCATACTTGTGCAGTAATAACTTTCTTTCTTCTTCTTTCTTTCTTGTAACAGCAATATATTTCGCATGAAATGAAAGAATTTTGAACAGCATAGTAGACCTAACGCCAACACGAAACACTTTACATTGAGTCAATGTAACCTCAGATTTTACTTTCGGTTTCCAACAGTCAGGTCCCATTGATTCAGTGTAAATTGCCTCTTCACTTCTGCGTTCGCGTTCAGTCTGTGCTCTACCAAATTATTTTGTTCCACTCGCTAACTAGCGCATTTAGCAAGCTCTTTCAACAGGGCTATGCTTGAATTCACTCCGGTGTTTTCCTTCAATGAAAAGTCTATCTTCTTTATGTAAGCACACTTTTGTGATTTTGACCTTGTCAAATAACCTTGACCTTCACAGGAGGACCTTATTCCTACCAGTGTTACCAGCATCTACATTGTATAGTTATTACCTCCACCAAGGAGGTGTTTTACCTCTAGCTTAGTAATGAATAGTGGACATTGTCAGTCAGATAATGATGTACATGTAATATGTTGTCTAAAGGTGTTAGCCTGTTGCATAACAATCTGGTTCATAATATTTTTTCCATAGTGCATATATGGCTGTTTGCATTTGTGTTCCAGTGTCTCCTGCATCTTTGAATGATCTTCACTCTCCAGCCATGAACCTGCTTCTCATCATTGCCACAATCCTGGTCTCATGTCAGTCTCTTTGTGTGTGTGTGTGTGTGTGTGTGTGTGTGTGTTTATATAAATAAAAACAATGAATTACAAAAAAAAAGATTCTACAGATCAGCAAACTAAGGAAAAGCCTCTCTCTCTCTCTCTCTCTCTCTCTCTCTCTGTGTGTGTGTGTGTGTGTGTGTGTGTGTGTTAGTATGTGATTTACACTGACTCAAAAGTCTGTTTGTATACTTAGCGTATGGTATGTGTGTGAATATATGTGGACGTTATTCATTTCTGTGGGTGTGTTTGTTTGTATGTATTTGTGTGTGTGTGTGTGTGTGTGTGTGTGTGTGTGTGTTTACGTGTGTACTTTTCTCTCCTCTCAGATATCTCCTTCTCTGTGCCACATCTGTTCCATGTGGTGAAGGAAAAGAAGACCTGGACAGAAGCTCAGCAGTACTGCAGAGAGAAGTTCACTGACCTCGCCACCATAGACAACACAACAGAGATGAAGAAGGTGAAGAGTCTGATCCAGGAAGCAGGTGCTGGTCATGTTTGGATTGGGCTGCGGGGAAAGTGGCAGTGGTCTCTGGCTGACAGGGAGTTCTATGGAGAGAATGAAGCAGAGTTCATAAAATGGCGTTCAGGTCAACCAAACGGATACGGTGGCACTGGTAAATATAAATTAGTCAATTGTGTGATCCAGGATGGGGGGAAATGGAGCGGTCAATGGAATGACATCAGCTGCAGTGATACTCGTCCCTTCATCTGCTATGATGGTGAGAAGATTCACTCAGTATCTAAAATAAAAACATTAATCAATTCTGCAATATTGCAGGTACCAAAACTCTATTAGGCCTTCTTGACAGTGTCACAATCACACGATTGTGCTGGTTCTCAGTTTATCATAGCATTTGTGTTACCACAGGTAAAAAATCCACACATCCCTATGTGCTGGTTAATGAGAAGAAGAACTGGGCAGATGCTCAGAGATACTGCAGAGAGAAACACACAGACCTGGCCAGTGTGAGGAATCAGACAGAGAACGACCAGATAAATGCAGTTAGTGGAAATACCAATGTCTGGATTGGCCTGTTCAAAGCCTGGGAGTGGTCAGATGGCAGCAACTCCTCATTCCGCCACTGGGGAGTGGAGAGCCCAGTAGTAAGGATGCGGGCTGCACTCAAATTCAACCAGGTGGTGAATGGAATGACACAGGCTGTCAGCATGAAATGAACTTCATCTGCTATGGAGGTGAGCCACAATTCCCTTTCTTGATAGTAATTAAGTCTCAAATAGCAGCATTATTTATTATCTGAAGGGCATAGATAGAGGGTATTTCTACACCACTTTCAGACTTCAATGACACTTAGACTACACAAAAATTCCCTTTTCACGGTTTCAGGAGTGTATGTGTGTGTAAGCTATATCGTCTAAGAGTCCAATAAATACAGTTGCTGTGTTGAAATTCATGAAATACATATAAAACATCCTCTGAAGTCTAAGCAAATATTTGTATGTATGTTTTGCTCGGCGTGTCTGTGTGTCTGTCTGTGTACAAAATAACTCGAAAGGTTCTGCACGGATTTGGGAGAAATTTTTGCACAACGTCTGTATTGGGACCAGTGACAGCTGATTAAATTTTGGTGGTGATTGGTTGACTGGAACACTATCTGGAATTTCTTTTCCGAATTGTTGCTCTTCACATCGCTACACCTCACACTACACTGCCCCGCCATCTAGAGTTTGTGCCGCAAAAATGATTCCAGCAGGCTAGCAATAGGCACTGTGTTGGTTCATAGCTAGTTATAGTGTTTATTCCATTTCATTTCATCATTGCCAACCCATGTTGGATATTTCGGCAGATTTGCAGATTCAACAGAGAAGGGGAAAAAGTTTAAACACTGAAGGTTTTTCTTTGGCATCGTAGGCTACACATCTACCTCACAAGACCGTCTTCCTTATCCACAGCAGGCTCTAAAATTGCATTGTGGTCTGTGGATTAAATTTATCGTTCCTTCGACAATTCAGCAAAGGAGTGGATGAAGAACTCATTCGATTTGGTGGTGATCGGTGGACCAGAACACCATCTGTGACCATATTGTCTTGGCGGAGGTCTGCGCTCTCTGAGCGCTTTTCTAGTTTGAGAATGTGATTACTTGCTACATGTAGGCCTACTTTTTCCATTCCATTATCTACACTCACCAGTTATTATAAATGTAAAACTTTATTCTTAAAAGTATGCCAGGCCAACTTGCACTGCACTCGATACATTACATTACATGTATGCATTTGCAGACACTTTTGTCTAAAGGGATTTACAAAAAGAGAATTTAACTACCAAGACAGACACACAACTCAATACAAGTAATTACCTTACTAGGAATGTGATATGCTTCGGTTGTCAACATGTACGATCATTGTAATGCAAGGTACTGAATCTCGCACAATCATACGTTCTATCTACTCAAGGGCTTCGTCAACGACATCAATAGCTTGAAGGGGCATTTCACTCACTTTAATGAGATGGGTAACAGATCTCACGTGCAAATCAGACCTTTAAGATGATTACAGACCAAAGACGAGATGGGATGCGTACTAAAATTCTGAAACTGCGATTCGACATGTTAAATCTTTTGCAACGGCTTGCAACAACCTGCGATGATTGATTCACACCGTCGCAACTCCTCTGTATAACCATTAGAGCTGGAAATATTTGCCCGAACCCGACGGGGCCCAACAGGACCTGCCGGGTTCGGGCCAGTTCGGGGTCTAATTTCAATATTCCAAGCGGGCCCGGCTCGGGCTCGGGCTGAAAGCCGATACGCGGCAAATATGCGATCACATGATACGCCTAACGTTCGATCTACAGGCATGCGTTAGTAGATGCAAAATGGATGTAGAAGAAGTTAAACGGAGATTAGCCCTTGGCGAATTCATGTTGGTCAAGCCAGTAAATGCGAGGTCGGAGGTGTGGAAACATTTTGAGCACGTTCACAATGAGAAAAACGAGGCAGTGGGGTATGTCAAATGCAAGAAGTGCGACGTGATGTTAAAATATGACAGCAAGACAACTGGTAATTATTGCTGTTCTTATTTTTCTTTTAACTTTGGGCAGATCATTTATTTTAGCCTTGAAGTTCTTGAACTTCAGACATCTGTAGGCTAACTAATCTGAATAAAAAACGTAGAAATGTTCAGCAAAAATGACTCATTGTTGACTGCTTTGATATGCGCACAATTGAAAAATGTCGGGTTGCAAACGGGTTCGGGCTCTATGAAGCTGTCAATCATACGGGCCGGGGCGGGCTCGGGTGGAGTTCTCTCGGGCTGGGGCCGGTTTGGGTCTTAGTTTTAAGGCCCGTTTCAAGCTCTAATAACCATCACAGTCTGAATTGGCCTGAAGTGTCATTTGATCCAAGTAATTATTCTTATACCCATGTGTAGGCCTAAAAGAGGTAAAGCAGAGCCAGACTGTGAGAGTGAACATTCCGGTGGATTCTCAGGTGAACATCAATGATCCCGCCGTGCAGCAGGCCATCTTACAACAGGTTAGTTTGGACACCCACATATGAGTTTCTTGTTCGCTCCTATCAAGCAAAACTCCAGAAAACCACATAAAACTGTACCCCACATTGTAATCAAGTAGTCACAAGCAGTGTTGGGCAAGCTACTCAGTAAATGTAGCAAACTAAGCTACCAGTTATTCCACATTATATGAAGCTTCACTACACCAAACCTACCCGAAAACAAAATGTAGCAAGCTAAGTTATGAAAAAATGTCAGAAGTAGCTTAACTATTTTGTAGCTACTTTTAATACACAACAAAAGGACTATAAATAAGTCCTGATGAAGGCATGCTCTGATGAAGGCCAATATGGCCGCAACGCGTAGGCCCATGTGTTTTTAAACAGAATTGGCATGTTATATAGGCTTTTTTAATATTTTTCTCAAATATAAGAGTGCCTCTGTTCTTCCCTCCTTTTTTGGACTTACAATTCACCCGGTACAGATGAGCATCTGAGTAATATTGTTTGCACCATATTCTGAGCGCTCTAAGCTCTTTTGTGTCTTCTGAGGCCTGTAAATAAATTCTGTGATCGGACTATCAGGTCTCTCAAACAGGCATACAATAGTAACTAATTGATTCTATCAAAATGTAGCCTACTTTCATAAGGGTAGTTTTAATTAAACTACATCAAATTGACACAATAGAAGACACAATTGCTTTTCATTATAGACACTTCTTTTTAATTATGGCACCTGTCAAGCAATAAATGCATCAGAGTACTGTACAGAACTGATCCTCCGTGCATGGCCTAAATTTGCTGATCCTCCGTGCATGGCTTAGATTTGCTGTTGTGAACTGATGCCCTGAAAATGTAGCTAATGGGAAAGCTACCACACTACATGGACAAAAAAGTAGCTAGACTACTGAAAATTCAGATTCAGAAAATAGCTACACTACAGCCAAGCTACTCAGAAATGTAGTTAAACTAGTAGCTTCACTACTTGTAGCTAGCTACTGCCCAACACTGGTCACAAGTCAATTGATGATTAACACAGCCAGTCCCCAGTTAACACATGGGATTACCAGAGGACCCCCACACTGTAATCATGCTGCCCTGTGATCATGTGGCCTTGGGTGGGAGAAATGGAGATGGGCGCAACCTGGGGCTCCTGACATGGAAAGGGAATGACTAACTTTAAACTAATCACAATTCTATGTCCATCTAAGTCCACCCAAGTTTGCTTTATTGACATGAGATTGGTCAACAGGGGGCCGTTTCGCGATTAGAGAGAAATCAACATGACATTAATTTAAAGGTCCAATATTACGCTTTTTCCAAGCTAACTTTTTTAGCTCTAATGTTCATAACAGGTTGTTTCTCATGGGGGGTGCACCAGGTTACTAGACAGCTGCAGCCAACACATTGAGTATTTCCCCTGTAGCCTATGACAGACCACCCCTAATTAGTCAATTGATCATTTTCATTGTTCTCAGCTGCAAAGTCCCTGCCAATGTCTCTCTTTTTTCAATGATCAATTCTCATTGCCCTCATCTGGCCGCCAATGTTGTGGGACTCCACCCAACTTACCCTGTGGCATACGCAATTCTATGCAGACGGTTTAAGCACACAGCAGCTAGACAGTTACTAACAGTGTAAATTGTCTATTTTAACAATTGAGGCTTTGATCCAACTTAAAGTGTGTGTAGAGGCAGTATAGACCCAAGAAACACATTCAAAATCCATTAAAAGTGATTTTTCGTAATATGGGACCTTTAACTACAAGTGTGTTTCTAACGCCTCATTCACACAGCAATCTGTGCATTGGCAGCAGAATGCATGTAAACAAATTTGACCATACATGATGTGTAGACTCCATAGGACAAGAGCTGTGGCAGCTGGTTTGCACAGGAGAACACAGGAGGCACACTAGCTTTGTGAAAACACAGCTGAGTGAATGAGATATAAAGTGTGTAGTTTTCTACATTATGTGCGGGAATCCTGGGGGTCAACACTAAAGGATATGAGCAGCTGGAAATGTTTTGTGGGTTGTGTAGTATATGGGACTACGTGGCCCATAATCCCACTGTGTTATTACAGCCAATTAGATTGGGCTTCTGGGGTAACTAAGGGGTTCTGGTTTGGTTGATGCCACTTGTTGATGTATGTCGACAGCATGCTGTCGTGGAGCTCGTTCTACATAAAGTAAAGATGTTATTCTAATCAGGAGTTGAGTCAGTCACTTCTACACAACAACCACACTTGACAGGTTGGCTTGTAACAATGGCAAAAGACCAACTAATACCTATATAAACGGTCTAAAAAAATGTAAAACTTTGAAAATTACCCTGACCCTGAATTTTTATTCGGTTTCATAACTGTAACAGTACCTGCAAGATTCTGTACGAACGTACTGTAAACATATACCATCTACTGTTTACTGTTTACTGTCCTGGGTAAATATGAAGAAAGTTCCTGCTCTAGAACCTCATAGTAGTTTTCGGAGGACTCATAATGAGAACCAGGCTGTTCTGAATGACTTGGGTTCTGTTCTCCAGATCCAACAGAGACTGAGGGAGAAGGGGATGCCAGCAGACGCCAAACTGACCTGGAGGAAGCAACCAGATGGACAGATCTTCCATGAGGAGAAGAAGGAGAAGAAAGAAGAAGGGGACAGAGAGGAGGAAGAGAAATGAGCTTTAGACACTCTGCTAAAAAGTCTGCTGTGTGAAAAGTATAGGATTTGCTTTCTAAGACTAACAATTTTATGTGTTCACTGTTCAGTCATCTCACTTTTATTAGCATTTTTTCTCCATTGGCTTGGCTCATTACTTAGGATAGAAATTACATTATCAAAATACCAGGATCAATTAGCAAAACAGTCATACAGTTCAGTTTATATCTCTCCCAAAACTGCTTCAAAACTATTCTTTTCCCCTTATAAAGATCTAGTGAATATTCACTTGGAAAATGCAGGCTACTAGGTAGGCTTATTATGGGTTACTTGAGATGTACTAAGACATTTGTAATTTGATGGAAGAGTGTCTTGGAACCCAGACACTTTTTATCTTTGTTGAAATGGGCATAGTGGGGGCTAGGGCTTAGAAGTTTAACCTTACCTGAGTGTTCATTTTGTTCTTTGTTCTTGTAATCCTTTTTTTTTCCTTTTTATTACAAGTATTACTCAAATTAGTCTTCAATTTATTGATTTTAATCAAACATTGATGTAACTGGTATGTCTTTGTAGTTAGTAGGCCTATGTCTTAGAAGTAATAAATGGTGATTTATCAATGCAAATGTCAAGGAAGATAAATATCATTGTTTTTAGTAGACATGTTTTAATCACATATAGGATATTAGATAGTTGCAAAATCTGGAAATGTCCCTGGAAGGTCATCTGTGATTAAATCTGGCAGAGTGCTCAATCAGCAGTGTCTTTCAAGTGCTGGAAGAGAATTTTGTAAGATTTGAATTAATAATTCACATGACTGATCAAGTCGGCATTATCAGAGAAATATGGGGGGGGTGACAATAGCCTGACATAGCCCGACCATAATACTGCTGTTCATCCGTATTCATGGTCTGGAGGTTCTTTAACCTTACGCGATTATACTGCGGGGGGAGGGTATTCACTTTTGGTTTGAAACAATTGGACAGCTCGTCTAATCAGCGTCGCTTATTGGCCGGTAGACTCTCTACCGATATAAACACGCCCAAGAGGACCGTTCCCAGACCATGAATACGGATGAACAGCAGTATTATGGTCGGGCTATGTCAGGCTAGGGTGACGACGGATTGGTATACACCCGGGATTTGAGCTGGAGGACACGCTTCTGGAAGACGCTTCACCTGAGACGACCTCGTGCCATCCCCTACTCCTCGTGTGTCAAGCCGGGACTTCGACTGGATGCTGACTGCTCGCGACGAAGACTTGTTCTGAATTGCGCTCTCTACATTAGGAAGAAGTCTTAGCCCTTTGTCTGTATCTTTGTTTATTTTCTAAGTTGTAAAGTGCCGTGCTTCTTGTATATTTATGAAGTACTGAACAAGTAAACTTACCAAAAAAGAGAATAACCTTAAACTCGCTTCTCGTTTGGTTCCTTACATCTCCGATATCTTTTCACATTTCAGTAAATGCCTTTAAGAGACATATCTTATAGACTATTCTAAATGTTAGAAGTACCTGTGTTTTATAACCATTTAAAACCAAACCAATTATACGTAAGCTAAATTCTCCAACTCTAAACCTGTTCTATATTGGTCTAGATTAAATAGTCATAGAAGACTGATCACCTTCTAGGCACTACAACTTAGGCTCAATAAGATACTGCAGGTCTGAGTAACAGTATATGAAAAGGAGTGTAGTGAGGGGAAGGGGGGTGCTGGCTTGAGACCAGTGGGGGTGTCGGTGAGAACACTATGAGTTCCAGTCAGGTTACCAGTTCAGTTTGTTTTATTCCAGATAACATCCAAGAGTGGGGAGATGAATGCTTGTCTGAACAGAGTGTATGGGTGTGTGTGTAATTGGTGTGTGTGTGTTAGGGATGTGTGTGACAGGAGTGTGTGACAGGAGTTACAGGAGTATGTGTGACAGGAGTGTGTGTGTGTGTGGTCTCTAGGGAGGGAGGAAATGGGAAAGGCAAACAATTAGCCCCATGTCACAATCAGCCAAATATAAACATAATACAACATTAGCACATAGGTTAACACAAAGCACAGCATATCACATGGCCCATAAATAATAGAGTTAACACATAAATACTACAGGCGGATATCAGTTTGATTAGCTAAGTCACAAACACAAACCAATGATCAAGCCAAGCAGTTAGGCAAACAATGACAGCATGGCCACCAAACAAGAAAACACAGGTCTGCTCAATGATTCAGTCACTAAATAGGCATACACGAAATATAAACTCAAATAAGCATACAGAAGATATAGACTCACATTGTTCGGCTTTGTAGTTTTATCCCCACCGAAGAGGGCGCCAGAAGAGCAAGACTTAAGTTATAACTCAGTATCCAAATGTTGTTTATTTTCTTTTTCTTGTTTTCACATTTGCAATACGCAGTAGGTTATAAACCTGTGGGATAAAACACCACATTGTGCTATACATTAGATGCCATGTTTCATATAACAAGTGCAAATTCACTGCAATATAAATAAGCAATCCATATAAATACATATAAATGCATCAATAAAGCTATAGACTTATTTAGATATACACCATAAAGCGTCAGTAATTAGTATGTAAATATCTGCAACTTGTATAAATAATTCATATAAATATAATCAATCAATCTTTAAAGCATAACCAGCTAAACCCATAAATATACACATAATAGAATGCACAACAGTTATTTTTATAAGCAACAATAGATATCACATCATTCATTGCATTACATACAAAACACCAGAGCCAACACTACAAATAGCAGCTTCAAAAGCAGAAACGGGAACCCCTTTACAAACGGCAAGTGAATGAACACCATTTCCAATCATGCACCACAGGAAACCATAGACTACGGCCCAACTACAACACCCAGAATGCACCGCGAATCAGGAAGTAAGCTCATAGTGGCAAACGCGCTTCGTTTCAAATGTTTGTACGGTCAACTCAGACCAATAACTTAAACAGTAATCCGCGGGTTAACACAATGCACTCGTCAAACGATCACAGTGAAAACGTTAAACATCTGACAAGTTACAAGGATGAAGGATGACAATAGCCGATCAAACAGTTTAAAAACAACCAGCGAGAGGATACCTTAACCAGCGCCTTACCGGTGATGTGCGTCGCTCTTCCAGCGATTTCTGTGTTTACTTCTGTGCGTGCGCGCTCCCGCTTATCTACGCATTATCAGAATTACTAGCAGCATGTACGACCAACGGCAAGCCAGAACACCAAACCAGGTAAGTGCCTCCTCCCACCTAATCAGCTGTGCTACGTTTCGTCAGATCACCCGTGAATTGACGTTGTTTACCCACCACCGAGACAGTGCACGCAACACACATGGTCAGAAACGCACACAAAGGAGATTCACAGGATCACAGCTTAAGATTCAGCAAGATAATAGCTTCCGGATTGGAGTTTGAGCAGACAAAGAGTTTGACATGGGCACAGGTGTCCTTAATAAGTGGCATGGGCCTGGGTGATTGGCTGAAGGTGAACTGGGGAAATTGGGAGCTGGGAAGGGGTGTGGCCAACAGAGCCTGCATGGAATTGAAACTTCCAAACAGCCGCCCCCAAATTTGGGGTGCAAATTTGCAAGTGAGGGGTCAAGGCGGGTCAGGTAGGGCAGGGAGTGGGATGAGGCGGGCAACGGGTCTGGTGTAGGTCTTGCCCTTGACCTGGACATTTGCCACCCTACACCGGCCGTCCCGGCTAGGATGGAGGGCAGTGACTTTGCCAACTGGCCAGAGGGATCGGGGGAGCTGGGGGTCAAGGATGAGGACCACAGTGTTAAGCTGAAGATTAGGCTGGTCAGTGCGCCACCTCTGCCGTGACTGGAGGGAGGGGAGGTAATTCCTGAGGACCCAGAAGTGGGCCCAGAAGTGGTCCGCGAGGACCTGACTGTGCCGCCACTGTCGGCGGCTGCGGAGCTCGGAGTCGGGATACGTCACCAGGGGGAGGGAGGAGTCATGCCGCCCCATGAGCAGCAGGTTAGGGGTCACCGGGTCAGGATCAGCTGCATCAGATGAGACATACCCCAATGGTTTTGAATTGAGGATGCCTTCGATTTCGATCATCACAGTGCGCAACACCTCTTCAGTGACAGATTGGGCACCCAGGGTGGTCGTCAGTGCAGCTTTGATGGAGCAGATCTCGCGTTCCCACATGCCGCCAAAGTGGGGTGCATGCGGGGGGTTGAATTTGAAGGTGATCCTCTGTCTGGCCAGGATGGCCTGAAGGTCAGCAGTCAGGGCTTGGTAGGCCTCCTTCAGCTCTCTCATGCCCCCAGTGAAGTTGGTTCCTCTGTCAGAAAGCAGCTCAAAGGGTTTACCTCTGCGAGCAATAAAGCGTCTGAGTGCCATTAAGAAGGAATCTGTATTCATGTGACTAAGAAGCTCTAAATGTACGCACCTTGTTGTCAGACATTTGAAAATTATCCCCCACCTTTTCTCAGCACGTCTGCCAATCTTCACTGTGAAGGGCCCAAAGCAATCTGTGCCGGTGGAATAGAAAGGAGGTTTGCAGAGGCGAAGGCGAGCTGGAGGAAGGTCTGCCATCTGGGGGACAAGGGGCTTAGCACGGGACTGCTGGCACTTTGGACACCTCCTCTGATGTTTGCGGACGGCCTCACGACCTCTCAGGATCCAGTAGCGCCTCCTCAGCTCTGCAAAGAGCCGCTCTGGTCCGGGATGTTGAAGGTGGTCATCGCAATCCTTTATCACGAGCTGTGTGATGGAGTGGGCGGGGTCAAGCACGACGGGATGGATGACGTCAGGGGGCAGGTCACTGCTTTGCCGTAGCCGTCCACCAACTCGGATGAGGCCAGACTCAGGATCTAATTCTGGGGCGAGAGAGAGGAGACGACTGGAATGGAGGAGGGGCTTACAAGTCTGCAGGCAGGCCAGGTCACTTGGGAAGGAGTTCAGTTGGGCCTGTCTGAGGATGGCGATCTCCGCTTCACGGTAGGCATCTGCTGATGGTGTTGCAGGAGGGTCTGCCGCCCCATGAAGGGATGTCACAGTTTGGTCGAGGAGGTCCTGGAAGGTGGCAAACTGGCTTGGATCAGGAATGGAGGAGGTTGGGTTGAGGAACGTGGCACCGCAGAAACTGGGTTTTCGCAGCTCATCGGAGTCATCAGGTCGGTCGGAGGCAGGATTGGTTGGCCAGAATTCAGGAGGTTGGTACAGGAAGGCAGGTCCTTGGTTCCATCTACAGGGCTCACCTAGGTCAGACAGCGGCTTCCCTCTGGTTACGTCATCAGCTGGGTTGTTCATGGAATCCACATAGCGCCACTCCTGGCCTTGAGTGAGCTCTTGTATCTCAGCAATCCTGGTTCCGACAAAGACCTTATAACGACATGAGTCAGAAAGCAGCCAATAGAGAACAGTGGTAGAATCAGACCATAAAATGTGTGGATGGTGAGCTCAGCTTGGAGAAGGCTAAACAGTTGAGCACCAATGAGTGCAGCGCACAACTCAAGGCGAGGAATGGACAGGCGTTTTTGGGGGAGACACGGGACCGTGCCATCAGGAAGGACACATTCACCTGCTGTTGAGCATCTTCTGTGCGCATGTAGGCAACTGCACCATAGGAGTGTTCTGATGCATCACAGAAGATGTGGAGGTGTTGAGTGGCTGAGGAGAGGTCTACTGAGGGAGGAGTGAGGCAGCGAGGCAGAGTGATGGTGGAGAGACTAGGAAGCTCATTTCCCATGACAGCCAGGCCTGAAGGAGGTTGTGGGGGAGGTTTGGGTCGTCCCAGTCTCGTGTTGTGCCCCACAAGTGCTGTACAATGACCTTCGCTCGGGTTGTGAAGGGAAGGATGTAGCCAAGTGGGTCGTACTGACTTGCAAGAACCCTGTAGATATGGCGCATGGTTGGGGTGCTGCACTCAATGGCTCGATGTTTGTACCTCAGTGTGTCTGAGTGGCAGTTCCAATGAAGGCCTAGAGTGGACTCCATGGGGTCAAGAGAAGGGTGATGTGACAGCCACAGCTCAGCCTGATCTGACCGGGCTTCCGGAGGCAGGTCACAGATGACGTGGGGGTCATTACTGGCCCATTGCCTGATATCATAGCCACCAGTGGAGAGGGTCGTGCGAAGGCTGTGAAGGAGGTCCTTGGCTTCCTCTGGTGTGGGCAGGCTTTGAAGGCAGTTGTCCACATAGAAGCAGTTGTGCACAGACTGGACAACACTCTCATCTGCCTGGGCGTCTTTCACAATTCTCTGGAGTGTGTAGATGGCGCAACAGGGGCTGGATGTAGTGCCAAACGGGAGGACTTGCCATTCATACACAGTGGGAGGAGATCTGCTGTCCAGGTCACGCCAGAGGAAGCGCAGGAGAGGTCTGTCTTGGGGGAGCAGGCGGACCTGGTGGAACATCGACTTGATATCCCCACTGATGGCAACCTTGTGTTGCCTGAAACGGAGTAAGACGCCAAGGAGAGGGGGCCCAAGAGTTGGACCGGGGAGCAGCTGGGAGTTCAGACACTGGTCATGGTAGGAGAAGGAACAATCAAACACAATGCGATCTTTACCATTATGTCGGACAATGTGATGAGGTATGTACCAGGACTCAGGATCAGGAGCATCCGATACTTCAGATGAGGACAACTTCTTGACATATCCAGCATCGACCAGTTTCTGTACCTCTCTGTTATAGGTCTCCGCCTGCTGTGGATTCTGATGGAGGCGCCTCTCACAGCTGCGAAGACGGGACATGACTGCTTCTTTAGGGGCCTTCAGGGGTGGCCAGGGGTCTGTGCGAAGGAGGGGAGTAGCATACCTTAGGACCCCATCGACAGGCACTCTGAGGGTCTGGGTGTCAAGCTGGTGGATGGCTTGTTGGTCCTGCTTAGACCGGACAACTAGCTTTGGACTTCGCTGGGGTAGGGCATCCAGCTGCCACAGTTTCTGCACATTATGCTGGAGGTCATCAGGTGGGCATTTGAAGGAGATGTAGTGACACTTTGTGGAGGAAGGGCTAACGATGTCTCTTGCAGGGCCCTGCAAGGTCCAGCCGAGCCGGGTCTTGACCGCTGCAGGGGCCCCGGGGGACCTAACTTCACAGGCTCTATGGGGGTGATGAGGTGGGTGTGGTCAGCTCCGAGAAGGAGCAGGGGGCTGACTTTGTCCAGCTGTGTGAGGGGGAGTTTGCGGAGGTGAGCATATCGCTTCTGGAGTGACATCACAGGGTGAGAATGCTCAGAAAGGGACAGCTGGTCAGCAGTGAAGGCATGGCTGATTGTATAGGCTCTCCCTGGATGGGCTTTGGGACTGAGGGTGAAGGACACGCTGGCTCCATTGAGAGTTTGAACGTCTTGCCTCACTGTCCTCAGCTTCATGCTTTCAAGCTCTCCCATCAGCTGGAGCTTCTGAGCTGCGGGCTGGAGGAGGATCGATCTCTCGGACCCATCATCCAGTATTGCATGTGTGTCTAGGATTCTGCTTCCATTGCGCAGGGTCACAGCAACTACCTTCAGCAGTACTTTGTTGCAATCGCTAGGGTGGTCGAGATAAAGATTCTGGGCTTGCCTCTGATTGACGTCACACAGGATTTGAAGATGCTTCCCACCGCACTGGTTACAGCGTCCCTTCAGGTCACACTGGGTAGCAAAGTGGTCTCGTGCACATCGCCAGCAACGCTTCTGCTCTCTAATCCAGCTGGTTCGCTCATCCTTGGTCAGCTGGAGGAAGTTGTCACATTTGCTGACGTGGTGCTCATGGGACTTGCAATAGGCACACACAGGACCACGGTCAGAGGTAGTGGTAGGCTGCTTTGGTGGGACTACTTGTGCTTTGGGGGAGGTGACAGGAGAGGAATTCTTAGCACCATGGAGAATGGCTGTACCCCTGGACAGAGGGGGAGGCGGTGGCCTTGACCTGGTGGGCTGAGGTGTTCTGTCCCGCTTAGGCTGGCAGCGGGCTTCTCGTTGCAGCCAGTTGGAGAAGTCTAGGAGGTTATAGGACAGGGGGCCTGATTGACTTATGCTTAGACTTCTCTTGAACTGAGAGAACTGCTCAGCAGGGAGTTTCTCTAGCAGCCGCTCGACGTGTGAGCCACAGGTCAGCTCAGAGAGGCCTTGACTGCCCATGGACTGGAGGAGACCAACGAGGGCTTGTACCCGAAGGGCGAACTGATCCAGGCTACGGCCATCACCTGGGCGGATTGCAGGCATCTCCATGATTGCTCTGAGCTCCTTCAGAGCAAGCTGTCGGGGCTGGCCATAGCGCTCATCCAGAGCTTGGATAGCCTGGGTGTAGGGGTTCGGGGCGTGGACATAGGCTAGTGCAAGTCGTTTCGCCTGATCTACCTTTAGATGATCCAGTAGGATGTGATATTTATATTGCTCAGACTCTCCTGGATCTATAAGGTTGGATAGGGACATCTTCAGCATCATATACTGGCTCTCATCCTCTCTAGTGAGGTCAGGGAATGAGGGGCCTTGAATCTTCCTATAAGCTGACAGCAGGCGGCCCATAGGGGGAGGGAAGTGGCTGGGCAGGGCTGCTGAAGTAGGATAATAGGGCTGCACATTAGTGGACTGATATGAAGTAGGATAATAGGCCTGCACATTAGTGGACTGGTACGATGGCTGTGTGGCAATAGCTAGAGGTTGAGAGGGCAGTGTATGGACTGAGTATGTGGGGCTAGCTGAGGCTGGCACTTGAGAAGTTGCAAGAGGGAGGCTAATCTGAGGAGGGTGTGTAGGCTGTGAAGGCTGGGCCATGGGCTGGACAGAGGGGACATGGCTAATGCGAGGGGAAGGAGACTGCAGCTGAGGTTGAGGAGGGGGCCACTGGGCACTAGTAGTGACTGGAGGTGGTACTATAGCTTGGGTCTGTGATGGAGCTGCTGCCTGATGGCTACGCCTATGGGGGCGAGGGGATGAGGAGCTTGAAGAGCTTGAGGAATGGACGCTACCTGTCATGCACTGTTGTATTAGCCTACCCTGGTTTCTTACCTCTTCTAACAACTGCTGTAGGAGGGCAGTTTGAGGGTCAGTGACTGGGGCTACCGGAGGGGCAGGTGGGTGCTCATCGGGGGCTGGGGCTACCTGGGGGTCAGGTGGATGCTCAACATCAGGGGCTGAGGCTGCTTGGACAGCAGCTTGTGCAGAAGGGTGTGAAGGGGCTGCCAGGGTCTCACTCTCTGTGGGTAGCTCTTGCTCCTCGTCCTCGACCTCCACCTCTTCCTCAGTCTCTTCGGGAGGCAGCTGGAAATCATCTTCCTCTGACTCGGGCCTGGGATTGGGGTGGTACTCAGGACCGATACCGAAGATGTCTGAAGAGTGAAGGGGCTCTTGCTCCAATGGTGGTTGCTGAGATGGCCGGCTATATGGTGGGGCAAAGTCGCCATAGCGTTCAGGAGGCTGGGTTTGACGGCGTGGACGGTCATCCATGAGGGCAGGCAAGTGTGACTGGATATCCACTGGTCGTCAAGGGGCTCCGGCTCGAAGGACCATGAAAAGGAGGGTAGTGAGGAGAAGGGGGGTGCTGGCTTGAGACCAGTGGGGGTGTCGGTGAGAACACTATGAGTTCCAGTCAGGTTACCAGTTCAGTTTGTTTTATTCCAGATAACATCCAAGAGTGGGGAGATGAATGCTTGTCTGAACAGAGTGTATGGGTGTGTGTGTAATTGGTGTGTGTGTGTTAGGGATGTGTGTGACAGGAGTGTGTGACAGGAGTTACAGGAGTATGTGTGACAGGAGTGTGTGTGTGTGTGGTCTCTAGGGAGGGAGGAAATGGGAAAGGCAAACAATTAGCCCCATGTCACAATCAGCCAAATATAAACATAATACAACATTAGCACATAGGTTAACACAAAGCACAGCATATCACATGGCCCATAAATAATAGAGTTAACACATAAATACTACAGGCGGATATCAGTTTGATTAGCTAAGTCACAAACACAAACCAATGATCAAGCCAAGCAGTTAGGCAAACAATGACAGCATGGCCACCAAACAAGAAAACACAGGTCTGCTCAATGATTCAGTCACTAAATAGGCATACACGAAATATAAACTCAAATAAGCATACAGAAGATATAGACTCACATGGTCAGAAACGCACACAAAGGAGATTCACAGGATCACAGCTTAAGATTCAGCAAGATAATAGCTTCCGGATTGGAGTCTGAGCAGACAAAGAGTTTGACATGGGCACAGGTGTCCTTAATAAGTGGCATGGGCCTGGGTGATTGGCTGAAGGTGAACTGGGGAAATTGGGAGCTGGGAAGGGGTGTGGCCAACAGAGCCTGCATGGAATTGAAACTTCCAAACAGTATAGTTAAAGGAGAATTGGGTCTCTCACCCCTTCTAGCAGTGGCTTAGGGGAATTGTAATTGTAAGAGGTGAAGAAAATAAAGCCTGAGACTCTTAATTAAATAATAAAAAGCCGGGATTCTGACATTACACCCTGGGAGAGCAATTCAAAGAGGAATGCTTTTCTGTTGAGAACAATTGGAAAGTGGTTTCTCCTCCAATCTTTAAGAAATGTGCCAAACCAAGGGTATAAAGATGTTGCTATTTTTTGCTTAAAAAAGAAAAAGAAAAGACAAATGGTGGATTTCCAAGGATAGAAAAATGCAGCCTATATATACCCTTCTACAGAACAGTTGTTAATAACACCTTGCTTTTTAATAGCACCTTGCTCTTTATTAAAAAATAAAATAAATAAAAAAAATACTGTGTAAGAGTGAGAGTCTTTGTAAAACAGGTCTAGTAAACTTTTGCATTTTTTGTCCATTGTCCAAATTTAAAAAGGAGCAAAACAGTGTGCAATCTTTTTCTTTTATCAATTAGCAAGACTCCTACCAAATATGTAGGACAAGCGAGACTATGACATGAAATGTATAGTCTGGCAATGATAGGCCCGGCCTTGGGTAAGAATACACTGTGAAAAAGTCCAGTCTTGCAAGAGAACTGAAGGGCTGTAAACGTTAAACGAACACATGGGAATGAATTGTTATATTTTTGGAGAAGGAAGAACTGATTAAATTTTGGTGGCGATCGGTGACCCAGAGCACCATCTGTGACCCCATTGTCTTGGCAGAGGTCTGCGCTCTCTGAGCGCTTTTGTAGTTGTTATTGTTGTTGACTCAATTTGATTTGTTTGTTCAGCCCACGTGCTGTCTCCCAAGACTGATTTTTTTAGGGGCCAGACAGCTAGCAAATCAAGGAGAGATGCTTACGATTTGAGAGAAAAGTGAAATTACTCAGAAACCATGCAGGAACTCATACCTTAATGTAATGTTTGTTATCATTCATGACTATAGGGGTAGGGGGGAGGCTAGCCTGGTGATGCCGTCCTACGTACCTCCGCTAAACATTTTATCTCTGTACGTAGTCTGGACCAAGCCCTCCTAGCTGCCTTTCCCTCGGTTACTCTACGGTTTAGCCAATCAGCACACAGTTTAGAGCGATGTCTCAAATTTTTGTAGTCCTACAGGATAGGAACGCGTTTGTTATTCTCCCCCCCACTTTTGAATTACATTCACAAAATTGGTACATGACATTAGCATCCATGATCTTGAGGATTTATTGCCACTACGATGTCAAAATAGATCAGAACTCGCCAGAAATCTGTTAATACTGAAAGCGAAAGTTGTATGCGTGAGAGCCAAGCGAGAGAATACGTCATATCCAAGCGGAAACCTATTTCAATTGCATTGGGCCAGACTGTATGCCATAGTCAACAGTCGCTTTCGCCCAGGCTAGGGGAGAGCAGCCTTTAAGAATTTTTAACAATCAAACTTGTTAAAATGCTGCAATATGATTTTGGTCCATCACACCAGGAGCTCTTCTTTAATAAGTAATAAGAGAGAGAGACAGGGGGTGGGGGGGGGGGTGTTTGTTAAGTGTAGCCTAGGTGACCAGCATGTGCATGCGAGGGAATGTTTGTTTACAAAAATCATATTTGCAAATACTGTCAGTGATGTCAGAGGAGAAGATTTCCATCACCAAAACAAAACAAACACAGAGGCCCAGTCCAGTACAGGAATATTTACGCAGATGAGTTTCACTGCACACACACACAAGAGGTCTGCTCTTTGAGTGCTTTTGTAACGCAATTCCTACTCCTTCGGTTGCTGTAATGTAAAGCATTACTGTTTGATGATGTACAGGGTTTTACACTCAAAATGAATGTTTGAAATCAGCAGATTTTATGCAAATGTGCCCTCTACTGAGTTGCGCGTAAGAGATACAGCTTACCAATGCTACGGATTCTGCATAACGAAGACCAATAGAAAAGTGTATTATCTCTATTTGAGCACATTTTTGTGATTTTGACCTTGTCAAATAGTCTTTATAGATAGTCTTATTCCAGCCTGCATCTACAATGTAGTTTACTAATGAATGGTGGACTTTGTCAGTCCTATAATGATGTATGTACTGTACAAAGTAATGTGTTGTCTACGGGTTTTGGCCTGTTGCAAGCAATATTTTTCCATAGTGCATATTATATCTGTTCACATGAGTAATATTTTTGAGAAACTACATGTTTATGTTTATTTCCCTCATTGTGTGTCTGTGTCCCAATATCTCCTGCATCTCTTAACTCTTCAGCCATGGACCTGCTTCTCATTGCCACACTCCTGGTCTCAGGTCAGTCTCTCTCTCTCTCTCTCTCTCTCTCTCTCTCTCTCTGTTCATATGAACTCATTTTTACTTGTAAAGGCTGAGCTGAGCACTCTGCTTCCAACATTCCATTCCATTGTTTTCAATGCAACCCCGCACACCAGCGCCGAACCCTTCCGCCTTTGATTGTGAATTACGTTTGAAGTCTATTTTGTCGGAGCCGTCCATTGACATCCATTGTTATTTTTCATGCTACGGGGCGAGGTTTGTTGCGAAATTGTCAGATTCGAAAGTGCTCCGCAATGCTGTCGGAACCGGTGTGCGGATGGCTTAATACAGTAGAATAAGCAGAAACATTTGTGTATGATTGGTGCTTTTATGTGTGTGTGTGTGTGAGTGTGTGTGTGTCATTATCCGAGGTGTCATGTTATGTATGTTGTATGTCGACTCAAAAGTCAGTTTGAATGCTGCAACGAAATGGTTATTTGTCTGGTGCAAACATGGTTATTTGTCTGTGTGTGCGTGTGGACATCATTAATTGATGGATCTGTGTGTGTATGTGCTGTTTGTCCTCTCTCCTCTCAGGTGTGTGCAGTCTAGTGATGCGCGGGCCGGCCCGAGCCCGGCGGGACCCTCGGGCTAGCCCGCGGGCCGGGTTGGGTCGGGCCATTATTTTCATAAGAATCCACAGGTTGCGGTCGGGTCGGGTCAGATCACAGACAGTCATAATTACAACGTTAAAATCACACGCACATCCGAAACAGCAGAATGCCTGCACCTGTGTGTTTGCTCTCTCTCCCTCTGCGCACAGCACCAATGCTGAAGGCAACCGAATGCAAGCAAACAGGCAGCGTCTAGACTACTCATGTGAAGCGCTCTCTCGCGCTCTTGCTCTCTCTCTCACGACAGCAAACCTAAAAGAACTAACTTAGCTAGCGTGCTAACGAACTAGTTCAAGTGAATAGCAAGTAACATAGCAACTGTATGCTAACTAGAAGCAAACCATTTTAGACTTCGCTTAAACATAATATTTTGCACTAGCCTTCGTTTATTTTTGGTCTGTCAACTTAAACTAATCTCGGCAACATTGTCCAGCTTGTTGTCATTCAATGAAACACCACTTCTCAATTTAAAAAAAAATTCTGTTAGCTAGCTCGCTAGCGTTAGCTCGCTAACAATTTGTAATAAAATGCAGCAGCCTAACCTGAATTAAACTTCTGCTACAAATACGAACTATAACAACTTACATTACTCGGCTTGAAATGATGATAGGCAGTTGTAGAATATGACAAATATATCCAAAAAAATCCTCAATGACTCCAAAAAGACATTATGGACAGTTTATTAACAGTGTCCCACACATATCTCATTCACTTCACCGTAACGGAGCCCGACCCCAGTTTGCATAAAGGGGGTTGCCCCTGCCCTTGCCAATTTGTTTCTTTCAATTTTGCAAATCGTGGATGATCTCTCTGTAAAAGTTTGAGATGTTCAGTAAATATCCAATACATCTAAACCGTTTGCTATTTGTCTAATTTTTTACATATTGCCAGGGCAGTTCCAAGCTAAGAACTATTCGGGTCGGGTTAAAAATCATTGCGTAATCTTTGGGGTCGGGCGGGCTGGGTTGGCTGCGTGATGGGTCGGGTCGGGGCGGGTCGTAAAAATCATCGGCCCGCGCATCACTAGTGCTGTCTCAGTCAGTTCCATGTGGTGAAGGAACAGAAGAACTGGACAGAAGCTCAGCAGTACTGCAGAGAGAAGTTCACTGACCTCGCCACCATAGACAACATGGCAGAGATGGAGAAGGTGAAGAGTCTGATCCAGGAAGCAGGTGCTGGTCATGTTTGGATTGGGCTGCGGGGAAAATGGCAGTGGTCTCTGGCTGACAGAAAGTTCTATGGAGAGAATGAAGCAGAGTTCCGGAACTGGAAGAACAATCAACCAAATGGAAAGGGTCCACCTGGTCACTTTACAGATGTCAACTGTGTGATCCAGATGGCGAGACCCAATGAGTCTAACGGCCGATTCACACACAAACCTGTGCGTGAGCGGTGCGTGAGCGGCGCGTAAGCGGTGCGGGCGCGGTTTTGGGGCGATTTCATTTAGAATACATGTTAACAGGTTAGGTCATTCAGACTGCACGCGTGTTCTGCGCGGCTCCTGTCCGTTTTCTGAGCGGTGAACCGCGCAGCTCCCGCGCTGCTTTTTTGAAATAGAAAGAAGTTCTATTTTTCCAAGCGTTTTCAGCGCGGTAAGCGGGACTTGCGCGGTGTCCATAGATTTTGAATGCAGAGCTCGGGCAGCCGCTTAGCGCAGAACACCGCAGAGACAATTTCTTGTGTGAATGCCCAAGCCCACAGGCACCGCTTACGGACCGCCCCGCTCCCGCACCGCGAACGCGCAGTTTGTGTGTGATTCGGGCCTAAGAATGGACGATGGAATGACCATAGCTGCAGTGAGACCCGTCCCTTTATCTGCTATGATGGTGAGATTCACTCAGAATTACAATACAAGCACTACATTACAATATGTGGAATAAAATGTGCAGATCTAGATCTACAAATGGAAATCCACATACATGTACAGACACACTCATCATGATTGCAGGCTCCCAAACACTGTTACGAAACAGTTTGTTAAGGTAGCTCCAGACCAAAGATCCGCGACGAGACGAGCTGCGACGTTCTATAAACCTGGACATTCTAAAACTCTGAAACTGCGATTTGACATGTTAAATCTTTTGCGACAGCTTGCAACAACCTGCGACGATTGATTCACACCGCCGCAACTCCGTTATAAAATCGCTTTCCGTCGCCGATCTTCAGTCTGAATTGCCCTTTACACTATGACTGTTAAGCATGACACCTGCATTACCACAGGGGGAAACTCCACTCATCCCTATGTGCTGGTTAAAGAGGAGAAGACCTGGGCAGATGCTCAGAGATACTGCAGACAGAAACACACAGACCTGGCCAGAGTGAGGAATCAGACAGAGAATGAGCAGATAAATGCAGTTAGTGGAAATACACAGGTCTGGATTGGTCTGTTCAAAGCCTGGGAGTGGTCAGATGGCAGCAGTTCCTCATTCCGCCACTGGGGGAATGGAGAGCCCAATAATAAGGACGCACCCAATCGTAGGGAAGCGGAATGCACTGAAATCAAATCAGATGGTCTGTGGTATGATGCAGGCTGTCACCATCCAATTAACTTTGTCTGCTATGAGGGTGAGTCACTGACTGTTCTTATTCACAGCTTGATGGTAAATGAACCCTAAACCAGAGCCTGATCATGAGCAAATATGAAAGGATCGCTCCGGAGTGAATTTAAGCATAGCCCTGATTAACGAGCCTCCTCAATACACTAGTTAACGAGTGGAACAATATAATTTGGATCAGCATAGTCTGAACGCGAACGCGAAGCACTTTACATTGAATCAAAGGTACCTCAGATCTTACTTTCGGTTTTGAATAATGATGTTCTATTGATTCAGTGTAAAGTGTTTGTTCGCTTCTGCGTTCGTGTGCGGTCTATGCTGTTCCAAATTATTTTGTTCCACTCGCTAACTAGTTTATTTAGCAGTCTCGATCAACTGGGCTATGCTTGAATTCACTCCGGAGCCATCCTTTAAAGACCTAAAGTTTGGCGTATCCCTGAGGTGATATCATTGTGTACTGCCTTTCATTTTCCTTTTGTACGCCAGTGTGGTGGCGTACAGAACGTGGGGTCATTGTGCTATTGTGCTAAGGTTCAAAGAAGTTGGTGGTGTTACTTCATGTACAGTATATTGGTTACATGTGGTATCTCATCACACATTTAGATAAAACAACAATTGTAGAAGGACAAATCTACACAGTGGAATAAGTACTTATTGTTTCACCCCTGCACCCCCCAGACAAGCTGTTTCTGATCCGTGAGAGTAAGACCTGGAATGAGGCGGTGAAACACTGCCAGGACCTCAATATGGACCTGGTGTCTGTGCGCACTGAGCGGACCCAGCGCCGGGTTCAGAGGTTTGCTAAAGAGTCCTCCACTGCTCACGTGTGGCTGGGCCTGCGTCACGCCTGTGGTGTGGGCTGGTTCTGGGTCTGGGGAGAGACCGTCTGCTATGATAACTGGGCCCCAGGGCAAGGGCAGGTGCAGGGCTGCCAGGGAGTGGGGGCAATGGAGGCTGGAGAGAACGGGGGGAAGTGGGTCAGTAACCTGACTGAGACTGAGAAACTCAACTTCATCTGCGCCATTGAGGGTGAGTGTGTTTCTGGTGTACTTGTGTGTGTGTGTGTGTGTGTGTATGTGTGTGTGTGTGTGTGTGTGTGTGTGTGTATGTGTGTGTGTGTGTGTGTGTGTGTGTGTGTGTGTGTGTGTGTGTGTGTGTGTGTGTGTGTGTTTGAGTGTTTGAGTGTGTGTGTGTGTGTGTGTGTGTGGCTTCAAGTACAAATTCATGGAAGCCGGCCAAGTTCTAGATTAAGAGAGAAGCCTCAGTGGAAGTAATAGATGTGTTAGTGTGGTTTTAACCTCAGTCCTACTGTGTGTGTGTGTGTGTGTGTGTGTGTGTGTGTGTGTGTGTGTGTGTGTGTGTGTGTTACAGATGAATAGGACTGGATCTTTCCCAGTTGAGATCAGGGCTGGAGAATCTCCTCAGGATTCTTAAAGCTCCCAGTTATGCTCACCACTCATCTCTTCATAAGCATTTTTAAATTAACTATAGTTCAATAATATTAAAGTAGTTAATTTAACTTCTAACTAAAATATATACTTTGCATTTACTATTGTCTTCCTCCTGTTCTACAAAACAAGATATACACTATACAGTACAGTAGTTTGATTGTTTTCATGTGTTTTTTTGGTGTGGTGTTGATGTGTGTGTGGTGATCATATGAATTTGAATAACAAGTACTTTGAGTCTCCTATGGGATACATAAATTATTATCTTATCATACAAAATGTCTAGGCACCACAAAAGTATGTTGCATACACATGTTGAATGTTTGTGGTGCAGTTTTTAAGATTTGCATGGTCAAACCCTTTTTAACTGGTACAGTTGTCAAATGTACAAATGGCTACAATGCTATCTCCTAATAAAAATGTATTTGATTAGTAGTGTACAGTTTATGCATTCTCCTTTAAGCCTCACAAGAAGGTAACTTGTTACTCGTTATCACCCGGTGGAATGGAATGCTGTCTTCTGATTGGCTGTGAGGGTATCCGTTATTTCTAGATAAAAGGACACCTGTGACGTTCGTTGTGTAAAAAAGTTTCACCAGCGTTTTTTTTATCAATGCTCTTTAGAATGCAGCCTTGTGAATCTTCTTTCATATGACAATAGTACCCCAACCAAAGAGGTTAACTTCTTTCAGAACAGAGCCACATACCTTTAATGCACTATCAATATGTTTTTGTTGCAACCGGGTGATAAGCGGCATAACGGCCTTCGAGGTGTCCCGATATAAGATAATAATGGACTTGGCTGACGCAAACAGTCCTTCGGCTGCATCGGGCTGTTCCTCACCTCCGCCTCGTCCATTATTATCTTATATCGGGACACCTTGACGCCCATGATCCCTTACATACAGTATGCAAATGGGTGCTTAAACATAGTATCCCAATTTTATCAACATTAGGTAGTGTAGCTTTTCATTCTGTAGGGCCAGTTGAAGGCTGTTGAAGGCCTATGAAACACTGGCAGTTCATTTAACACAAAATAGTTTTTAGTGCCTGTTACAGTTTTTCCTGAATAGACCACTCTCCTCTTTTAACAAAGTATTTACAGGATACAGGACAGTATTTACTGTCTTATTGTCAGGCCAATATGGTTTCTACTTCCCTTTACATAGACAAGTTCATTCCAACGGTCATTTTTTTCTGTTAGCTTTAGGTTAGAGCTCATTCATTCAATTTATTCCAAAACTGAATGAAGTCACCAATCCCTTCCATGTTTCCCGTTTACAAATGACTACATGAATAGTTACTGTAAACGTGTACAGTATGTGATATTACTTTAAGACATGAGATACAAATGAATAGGCTACCTAATGATGTGGTATAATAGAACTTGGCATCAGTTCAACATCAGCGCAGTAATATTGTTAGAAGGTTTAAGAGTTCCAAGATTGTAAAACCATGCCATGGTAGTAAACCTAACATTCTATCAATGAAAGGCATTGAATTTATCCCTCTTTCTGACTTAAAAAAAATGGGTAATAACATTTGAAACATGTCTACATGCACCTTTCTTTCAAATAATGCACCTTTGAAGCCCACTACTTGGGAAGTCCTGAATAGATAAAAGTGCTTTTACATGTTTGTGCATGAATACTCTAAAAGCTCCTATCTATTCGGGACATCCCAATTTGTAGGCAACAATCTGCATTAAACATAACCACTGAGTTTCCATGTGTTTATGTACGTATCTGTTTGTAAGAATTGTATCAAATGGACAAAGCACAATAACGGTGCAAAATTCACTGATTTAAGGAATTTATTCGTTTTGTTTCTCAGTATATCTCTGATGTAAATATTTCATTGAAGATACAATTTCAGCAGTTAGATGTATCTGAATATGTATCTCAAAGATAAAAATGTATTGGCTAATAGAATCTCATGACACCAGACATGACATGACAATTAATAATCATTAATAATCACACATCATTAAGGAGGGTTGAGACCATCGTAGTGTAGTTCAGGAGAGCATAAAGATGGTGGCCACCGGCACCAGCAGGAGCAGGAGACTCTTCCCAATGCTCTCAGCACCATTACACAGATCCGTGTCACAGCATGTTTTTGTCAGCCCTGTGTTGGTGTCGCATTGCATTTTAGTGGCACAGGATTTGTGGACTACGGTTTTCCCTTTAACTGAGGTTTCTGGAAGAAGTGAAATACATGGCAAAATGAGTTCTCTGTGAACACATATGGACAGAGAAGTATTGGTGTGGAATTATGACATAATAGTTTCATCAACTCACCCCCTGTCAAACAACGATCCATCTCTGAAGGGCACGTCTTCTCCTGGCAATTCTTCCCATCACATGTGAGACACTTCAGAAAATCTGACAACAGACAAACAATTGTGTGAATTGTTGTGTGAAATGTGTGTTAAGAAAACCATAACATAGAAATATGAAAATAAAAATAAAAAATGTGGGAAAAAAAGAAAATCAATGAGCATGACAACAGAGTTTTGTTAGCCTTCCGCTCTCATGGCGCCTGCACCCAGTGCTGCATACTTCCAAAACAGCATAGGCCTACTACTAATACTTACTACTAATAACAATAATACTTAGAACTCTAATAATAACAATAAGAAGAAGAAGAAGAGGAAGAAAAAGAAGAAAAGTGTGAGATGTGTTACCTCCAGTGGACAGCAGGCTGGCCAATACAGTTGCGATGAAAATGATCTTCAGGGACATCTCTGCATTGATCAGCAAACACAATGGGATAATGAAGCTGAAATGTTTCCTTATATATCTTCTGAACAATAGGGTGGGGCTGGAGGAGCCAATCTTCAGTTTTTCAGGACATTAAAAAACTTTTTTTTAGTGATAAAGAGGAACATTATGTACAGAAAGGCCATCACCTTGTGAATTAAAGGAGAAATCCAGTGCAAATCAATCCATGGGGTTGTATTGACCCCAGCCAAATAAATCCTCAGAAAATAATAAAACATTTTTTGACAAATAAATTGTTTTGTCACCATCAAAAGCTTTATTAAGCAACCCAACCACACACACCTTTTTTTTTTTTTTTTTTTTTTAATTATTGTTTTTTGCAAACTCATGGGGCAGGTTACAGAAAAATTAAATTCACATCTGATAATTTGTTCAGAGATAATACAGTTATGGTACAATGAGTTTGTTCTTTTTTCACATTTTCTACCCTTCATATACACATACACATATACTCACACCCTCACTCACACACACACACACACACACACACACACACACACACACACACACACACACACACACACCCTAAAGCCCCTCTTTTTTCACATTTTCTACCCTTCATATACACATACACATATACTCCTTTCATACACCTTTATAGAATAACTGTTATGTGCCTATAGCAAAAGAAAACCATATAATCCCTGGTTGATTCTAAATTTCAAAGATCTATCGTTTTAGTATTTCATAGCTTATGGTTTACCTATAATACAGTAATGGAATGGAATGGGGGAAAAAAAACTTTTCTGTTATTAGCAGTACTCACACACTCCTTTGAGGTCAATTTGACCCAAAGCCAACAAGGACAATAAACAAAGACAGTTTCAAAGCTCAAATGTTGATTTTACAGTAGCCAGTAGACAGCATATCTGGTGGGGTTTAGGGCCATTCTGATAACAATGGCAGCATTAACTTACAGTAAGACAACAGAAGTTAGCTAAGGCAGCTAAATTAGCCAAGCTAACTGACCCCAAAGGACCACCAATGTATACATTTTTTTGTACAGGGCATTGAAAACATATCTATGAACACATTTCAAGCTTACTCTGCTGTCCCAGTCAAATGAGGAAATGTCATGAAATAAAAAGTTCAAAAAAGTAAAACATATTTTATGATAATAAAATGGGGGTCAAAATTACTATAAAAAAGAACTATTCAACACATGGCTGGAAAAGGCCTGTTTTTCCCCTTGGAATAAACTTCATAGCCTAGATTTTAGAATCTAAGAGGATCCTTCTGACCAAATAACACAAAACTGAGCAGTCTCCTGATAAGCACTCAGTCTGTAATGGCCCTGACAGAACCTGTTGTGATCAACAATAACTCTGATAAGCAATCCAAAGCTACACAGACTGATCCAGTCATGGTCATCAACAATCACTCTGTTCCTAAACAGCAATCATCTGCATCAGATGGTCAAGGTGACATTGGAACTGCAAAAATTCTGACTGACAATCGAGCATTAAATGAGCAGCAACAGTTGAGATACAATGCCATTTCTACACTTATTTTACTGTGTTTAAGTTTGTTTTTTCTTGATTGAGGTGTGATGACTGTATCTTCATAAACTACTGTATGTTTATCTGTCTTTTACACTTTGTCTGCCAAAGACAAAACATTTACAACTCTGATGGACATTAAAGATTCATTCATTCATTCATTCATTCATTCGCGATGTCCGATTAAATAACATAGAATTAGAGTCACAAACATCCACAGATTTACTTTTACCATCACTGCCCCCACCGCACTTGAAATTCTCTACAAGTTGACAGAGCTGCCAATAGTTAGGCTGCCTTTTTCAAGCCCAAGACACACACACAAAAAAAATAGTCTACAAAACTCTTCCCCACCAAATAGACGTGCCAGTCTTCACTTTACTCCAGTTATTCTTTGGGGGAGAATAGCAGCACAGTCAGGGCCGTCGCAACAAGGCAGGCAAACCAGGCAATTGCCTGGGGCCCCAGACTGAAAGGGGCCCCCAAGATTGATAGTCTATGGGCTAGGGGGGGTCACCGTGCACCCCCCCCAGGACTAAACTTCATGGGTATCTTTTTGTAGCCCTGGACCTGAAATTTAAGAAAAATCATGTTAACACGAAATAAACTCATTCTCACTATGCATGGCACACCACTTTTTAACCGCTACCGAATGACGAAAAAATACCGATTTTTAGGCCTCTGGAAAAGGAAAATGCTGGTTGCTTGGGCATAGATTGGTCAATATTAACAAATTATACATCATTGTAAAGCTCTTGGATAGTACTATCATAAAATATGGGTTAAATTTGTATTGGTTAAGATTTAAGCCATAAATTGACCCTATAATTGAAGTCGCATAGCCAATATTACATAAAATACCATATGATCAATGAGCGAGGGGGATCCAAATGCACCCCCTTTCTAACTAACTAAATTAGTATTTTCTTGTTGCCCTCATCCCAAAGATTAAGAAAAATCATGTTAACAAGAAATAAACTCATTCCCGCTGTGCATGACACAAAACTTTTTAACATACAAAAATACCGATTTTTAGGCCCAAGCGAAAATGAGATTGCCCATTGCAGCTGCATAGAGTGCTCCATATGAACTTATTGTGTTAACTACACTCATCATTGTGTAGATTTTGAATTGTCCTACCATAAAATAACAGTTAAATACTAATTAAGTAAGAAATAACCCATATAATGACCTTGTAATTGCAGCCATATAGCCAATATTTATAATATACCATATAATCAATGAGTGAGGAGGGATCCACATGCACCTCCTCTATAACCAGCTAAACTAGTATTTTCTTGTTGACCTGATCCCAAAGATTAAGAAAAATCATGTTATCAAGAAATTCCCACTATGCATGACACAAAACTTTTTAACTTACCAAAATACCGATTTTTAGGCCCAAAGGTAAATGGGATTGACCATTGAAATCTTCATAGAGTAATCAATAATATTACTTATTATGTTAACTTAGCTTATCATTGTGAAACCTTTGAATAGTCTTATCATAAAACAAGTGTTAAAGTCTTCAAATCTTCTCAAAAATTACCCATAATACCTAAAAATTGAGAAATCCAATATGGCCGCCACCCTCAGGTCAAAATTTAATTAGTCACTTATCTTTTCCATTGGACAAGGTGAAAACCTGAATGTAATGTCCTTTTACAGGTTTTCACATATGGGGAAGTCAATGGCATGCTCAGATTTAAGATCAAGACAAAAGAAAATGCTTGAAATGAATGAACATGGTTAAATTTGTTGTCTCGGGTAATGAACAATTCATTAGAAACAGGTTGATTGCATTCTGGAGAATTAACTTAAAACCAGTTTAGCAAGAAGGTTGATTACAATACTTTAACTATTTATTCACTTATTTGTCTGTATCTTAACTATTTATTTTGTAATTGAAGGAAATGCTTGAAACTCATAGGCTTTATGCCTATAAAACCGATGACTGTAAATAATGTAGATTGACCTACTACTAGAATTTTATTGTAGTATGTTTTGATGTCCCATGTGCTATGTGTAAACCACTCTAAGATGTGCAATCCCCTATCAACACCAAAACCTTGATTTTGATATGATATTCCAAATGTTTTCCTGAATTTTGTTCAAATATTCTTCCATGTATTATTACAAGCAAGGGGAAAATTTAGCTTTCTATCTTTGGTTCTTGAGATATTGCTCTTCAACCCTGGATGGACACGGCCAAGAAAAACACTGCACTTTGTTATATACTCATCTCTTCTCTTAATGCAATGACAATCTGCACACTGGGGTAGTGTAACGGAGGCCAGCTAGCTTGGCTAGCGTGGCGGTAGTACGTGTAAATCCTCATCACCCAATTCCATGGGAGCTTCTAACAGCTGAGTTAAAAGTTTGGGTTTTTAGCTCAGTTGGTTAGAGCGTCCCACTCCCACGCCGGGAGTTTGTAGTTCGCGGGGTGGCGTGTTCGAGACCCGTGTGCGGTGCGGACCGTGACCGGCTACATTGGTGCCGTGACCCGAAGGATTTGGAGGGTGAGTATAACGGAGGCCAGCTACCTGGGCTAGCTCGGCGGTAGTACGTGTAAATCCTCATCACCCAATTCCATGGGCGCTTCTAACAGCTGAGTTAGAAGCTCGGGCTTTTAGCTCAGTTGGTTAGAGTGTCCCACTCCCACGCCGGGAGTTTGTAGCTTGCGGGGTGGCGGGTTCGAGACCCGTGTGCGGTGCGGACCGTCACCGACTACAGTAGCGCAATATGCAAGCAAATCACATTGGAAATACAGTCCATCCTGGTTCTTAAGTATATCTTGTGATACTACTTGGGCACATCATCAGTGATGTAAACTGGGGAGTTTAAGTCTTTCATTATTACCTGCCAGGCGACCCAGCTGGGGGTAAAAAGTTCCCAGCTTGTGTCCAAGTGGCAGGTGGACACCTGGCTATGGATTGCAGAAAGGCATCCAGTGGTGATCAAGCAGGGCTCTGCTTGATCCACACCCACCTGGATGCCTTTTCTGCTGTGTCTTTGATGATTCTGATGGCTTTCATATCTGTAGCCGTCCCAACCCTTTCAGATGGTTTTCGTATCTGTAGCCCTCCTTCATCCTCTGCTTCTACAATCACCCTCTACACCCACTACAGTCCCTCATACTTTTCTCTCTTCCTCTCAAAGGCCTCCTCCATGCAGTCTTTTCTTCACAGGAGACAGTCATCTCAGACAGGACCACTTGTTGCTTCTGACACCAGGACCATATCTAGCCTGAGTGCATTCACTATGAAATTTTACCTGCCTCCCAGATTCCAATCTAGTGCTGTTTCCTGGTTTAGGGTCACCCTGTTGGATGATGGCACTGGCTTTACCCTGCTTTAACAAAGGCTATGGATTGCCTTGTTGGATGTTGCTGCTCTGCTGTGAGCTATGGCTGTCAACACGTAGTTCTGACAATAGGCGATAGCACCCCTCTCCCAATGCTTTTGGGCAACAGCTCAGATTAGGGATCTATTCTGATGTGATTCACTCTTCCAAAGCCCTGTCCAAGTGATATATAAATCTAATGTCTGGTCCCATCGTGTCCGACCTCCCCACTGCCACATATTTGGTGGCCTGCAGGAGTGACCTTCCTCCACTCCAGCATGGACCTCATCTGACTGTACACTAGCTGCTGCCTTTGTTTCCCTTGGCCCTTGCTGTAGAGTGGCCACAACAAACCTCCAAACCCTCCTCAGCCTGATGCCATATACCATGTCCAGATAATGAGTTGCTCAAGGTCTTGTAGAGTGCCAACTGCAACCTGGCACTGCACCTCTGCTAACTTCAGCAGCATATTCATGGCTAAAGAGAGCATAATCACTGGCCCTATAACCAGTGATTTTGCCCTTGCAAACAATAGAGTGCATGTTAGTGCTCCATCTGTAATTCTCAGACTCAGAGTGACTTGGATAGTGGGATGGGTAATTGAAAGGTGGTCTTAGACATCTGCACATGGTACCCAGTATGCAATCTACGAAAAATATCATTGCTTTATCTGGAGTGAATTAACCTGTAACCCTGTTGTCTCACATTGCTAAGTACTGTCGATAGATATGAAAATGACCAACATAGCGAAATGGCAGCCAACGTTAACTGAAAGTTTCATCTTCATATGCTGGACCTTTTTGCATTGTGCAAGTTCTCATTAGGTCTATGTTGCACCACTCGGTAGCCTCAAAGAATAATGATGTGAACCTCTTGATTCCGATAAAAAGGTGTTTAGGATTTCTATAATGCGCATTTCCATCCCAATTCATCACTAGAGTGGCATACACATGATTTGTGAACTTTCAGCAACTTTTATTAAAGAAGGGTCAAGCTAATGGTATGGTAGTAAGCTCCTTGCTAACTACTGTTTTGGAAAGGTTAGCTAGCTAAAATGTTCATAGATATAGATGTCTATGATATGGATAATATACATATGCTGTACACATAGATGTAATAGATATACTGTACTGTATGTATGTTGTATATGTCTGTATATTACAAATTTAGTTTCTTCTTAGGGGGTATTTGGAGGTGGGTTCTCTGGGTTAGTGTTTGAATGTACAAGGGTGAGGGTATGATGGATACATGGGATGCACATGTCATCATAGCACACGGGACATCAAATCAATTATACTAAGTTTTAAACATAGGCCTAAGGCCTATGAGTTTCAGGCATTTCCTTCAATTACAAAATAAATAGTTAAAATGTAGGCAAATAAGTAAGTAAATTGTTAAAGTATTACAATCTACATTCTTTACTAAATATATTTTAATTCAATTCTTCAGAATGCAATCAATCTGTTTCTTCATCCTTTTTTGTTTATGAATTGTTCATTACCTGTGACAACAATTTTAACCATGTACATTAACTTCAAGTATTTTCTTTAGTCCTGATCTTAAATCTGAGCATGCCATTGACTTACCCATAATGTGAAAACCTGTAAAGGGACATTACATTCAGGTTTTCACCTTGTACAATGAAAAAGATAAGTGACTAATTAGATTTTGACCTGAGGGTGGCGGCCATATTGGATTTCTCAATTTTTAGGTATTATGGGTAATTTTTGAGAAGATTTGAAGACTTTGCCACTTGCTTTATGACAAGACTATTTAAAGGTTTCACAATGATGAGCTAAGTTAATATAATAAGAATATTATTGATTACTCTATGAAGATTTCAATGGTCAATCCCATTTTCCTTTGGGCCTAAAAATCGGTATTTTGATAAGTTAAAAAGTTTTGTGTCATGCATAGTGGGAATGAGTTTATTTCTTGTTAACATGATTTTTCTTAAACTTCAGGATCCAGGGCTACAAAAAGATACCCATGAAGTTTAGTCCTGGGGGGGTGCACGGTGACCCCCCTAGCCCATAGACTATGACTGTTTAATCATTTTAGTAGGTAAGTTGGTGGTGTTTTTCAACAAAAATGACTTTAAACTGGAGTTAGACAACTGTACAATACAAATAATTATATTGATGATGTTTGAAAATTATACCAATGTGGTTCATGTAAGTATTTACGGGGAGTGAAGGGCCCCCATGTCCTGTTTGCTTGGGGCCCCCAAGTACCTTGAAACGGCCCTGTGCACAGTACAGCCTCCACAAGAACACATGAAGTGGAATGTACACAACAACAGCATATTTTTGATATGCAGGATAGAGTTTTTTCAAACAAAAAGGGAGAAAAAGGTTTCTTGGATCAAGGAACTCCTTTTAAAATGTCTGTAGGCTATTACCACAATGATATGTCCAAAGACAAGACCAGTTTTGCGAGCTCAAGCTGAAGAATGGCACAAGCCGCTAGTGCAAGTTCTAGGCTACATAACACTTGCATATAAACAACTCGGTGGTTGGTTTTCAGAAAGGTTAGTCGCTTTGGTTGAGATTTGAGAAGCAGCAATGGTTTAAATTTTACAGTCAACACAACATAAAAGAGTTTAGAGATCAAAATTGGGTAACACTTTGCGGTAAGGGTACATGAATAATCATGAATTCATGCATGATTTCATTCATGATTCATTCGTGATTAATGCATTACTTCATCTCTGAATATCTAATGACTCATCAGGTATTAGCATGAATTCATTGTTTATCATTAATGACCTCCTGCTGAAATAGCAGATGATCTTAAGCATTAATTACTCTGGGTACATCATCATGAGTCATGACTAATTACACATGATCATTATGTTTTTGTTCAGAAGAATTTGATATAATTTGATATAATAAAAGTACTTATTTAGCCTACTTTGGCTAGTCATACGCCATACATCAACTAAATTTTACCAATTTAACCATGTCAACACTTTAGTTGAGGGGGCACAAACATGATGAATTCATCATGATCATGCTAATAATCATGACTCATGCTAATTAATCATGACTCATGATGATGTACCCAGAGTAACTAATACTTAAGATCATGTGCTATTTCAGCAGGAGGTCATTAATGACAAACAATGAATTCATGTTAATTCCTGATAACTCATTAGACTTTCAGAGATTAAGTAATGTATGAATCATGAATGAAATCATGCATGAATTCATGATAATTCATGTACCCTTACCGCAAAGTGTTACCCAAAATTGTTCTTAGAATGCTTTGCTTAGTAACTGTTCAGATAGCTACCACCTAGCTGGGTGCCCCTGGAAGCTAAAACTAGTAAGTGATCTTCTCTGGCTTGCAAGAACATATCAAAATTATTCTCCACTGCAAATACAGTATATGTTCAGACTTCATGATGTTGGAAAATACTTTCAGTCCTTATCACACTGGATTTCTCCTTTAACTCACATCTATTTGTCCTCATTTTAGAAGACTCATTCAGGTCCTGTAATCAGGGTTTAAAATTCGTTTAGAAATTTGTTTAAAAATTTGGTTTGGCTAATAACAAAAACCAAGCTACCTGCCACTGGCAGACTACTGAAATAGAAGTTGAGTTTAGGTGCTACAAAGGTGCCAGGTGCTACAAAATACATTTTGAGCTGGTGTATTATGGCTTTTTGACACCTGAGAGAAAAGTAAAGTTATTCTAAAAAGCACCCTACATTTTTTTTCAGTGGCCGGTAAAAATATTTTTTGGCCGGTAAATGATCAAACCTTACCTGCCATTGGCAGGTGGGTCAAAAAGTTAATTTTATACCCTGTCTGTAATCATTACAGTAAATTTGATAACCTTGAACTTTTATATGTGTATAGCCGGAGACCACAAGCAGTAGTGTGGTTTGCTACAGGCCTATTGCAACAGGCCTGATCACAGGAAATCGATTTCTCAGTTATATCTCAGTACAGCGTTGTGTGTTATTTTGCCTTAAAATTCATTGTCAATAGCCGTGATAAGGGCTTGAAAGTCATGATATAGTCAGGTCAATATGTATGTATGATGTGGGATCTGTTGCAATGCGATGCAATGTTGTAAGACGTTGCTTTGTCTCCACTGGTATAATCAGGGCCGTCTCAACAGGACAGGCAAACCAGGCAATTGCCTGAGGCTCCAGGCTGAAATGGGCCCCCAAGAATGACTTTTGTAGATTAGTTGGTGATGTTTTTCAATAAAATATGACAGAGTTAGACAATTGCAAGTTCAACACAAATAATTTTATTAATGAAAGTTACTTGAAGATTATAACAATGTGGTTTAGGTAGGTGTTTATGGTAGGTGAATGGCCCCCATGCCCTTGAAACGGCCCTGGGTACAATTCAACAGTTCTGAAAACAGCCTTTCCTGTTTGTGTAGTGTTTGTGGTGAAGATGGGGCAGTTCTGAGAACAGCCTTTCCTGTTTGTGTAGTGTTTATGGTGAAGATGGGGCAGGTGTGGTTTTGAAGTGGAATTTTCCAGTCCAGAAGCGTTCAGAACAGAAACAAAACATGCTGCTCTGGTGGTTTAAGGGTCCTAAAGTTGGTCTATCTGGCTGATGGGCCACTGATGGTTCGTGGCTTTTGTTGTCTCAGAACATGCTGCATGGATGTCTCACCACGCTGTAACTTTCCACTGTTCATCACTAATAGAGCAACACTATATATCATGTCCCCACACACATTTGTACAAAAAACTAACACATTGAACAATGTTTCTTTATCTTCCAACACCATTCATACAGCTCTTATTTTCTCTCCATACATATTGATTTATAGATATTCTTTTATATTATTTATTCTTGATTGATTTATATATATATATATATATATTCTTTTAAATTATTTATTGTATTTATTTGATTGCACAAAAATGTAGAAAAAGAACAGAAAAAGAAAAGAAGTCAAAAGAACACAGATTTATAGTATAAATGCATGCTAAAATTTGGTTGTTGACTTGATTTCAATTTTTCCATTCTATACTGTATATCCAAAACTTTTATCACTTCTCATCAGAGAGCAGTAAAACTGTTCTGATTTTGGTGCACGTCTTATAAAGTATGCGAGTTATACCTTTTGGAGACCCCTTCTCTAGAGATTTCCCCCAAAATATAGCCAGGCCCAGCATTGTTTCTCATTTATCCATATAATGAAACATCTACTGGTAGTCAGTATCAC
Organism: Sardinella longiceps; assembly: GCA_027497455.2. Classification (NCBI taxonomy): domain Eukaryota; kingdom Metazoa; phylum Chordata; class Actinopteri; order Clupeiformes; family Clupeidae; genus Sardinella; species Sardinella longiceps. Next base: position 9,004,963 of record JAODXP020000028.1, on the reverse strand, counting down.
TAGTTCACATGCAGCATGTTATTTACATACTGATGAACATTGAGAAATGTAATTTGTATTTTACATCACTATTATGGATGCATGAATGAAGTATAGGCTATTATTTACATATGAATATGATGATGAATATTTGGCTAAGGTGGGAGTGTCATAGCACACTCACTCTCAGTGAGGATCAGGTGTCTCAGTAGAGATTTGAGAAGCAGCAGAGGTTTACCATCCAGAGATGTCTCTGAAGATCGCACTCATCCTGGCCAGCATGCTCTCCACTGCAGGTAAAACACGTCTGGAATGTAATTAATGTACTTCCATTTACCCGCATTTCAGTCACTCAGGTCCAATAAATGATGAATGTTGTTATTAATTAATATAATTATAAATACATGCCTTAGATTAATAGGAGTAACAGCAGTATTGAGTGCCTTTGGCGTACTTGTAAAAAACAGTGTCATGTTTTTGCTCACTTTCAATAATTAACGTGTCAGGTTGTGGGAAATACAAGAGACATTTGGCGCAGGTGTTTTTACCAGTTTTGTGCATCTAATCTTTATAATGGAGTTATTTTGTGTTAACTGTGTAATGCAACAGTGAGATTTACATGTCAGCTGGAACTGCTGGTATCTAATCCAATATACTGTTACTTTTTGTGCTGAAAGCCACACAGATCCCCACATTCATTGCCTGTAGGCCTAGGCAATATAAATTTAATTTGTTTATGATTAACCTGATCGACCTCATCTGTTGTCATTTGCACAACACTGAAAAATTACTGTATGTCTGTTTATTAATCATTAATATGTTTATTTGTGTTGTTTTGAAATTGCATTTCTGTTTTCTGATTTATCATTGTATTCTGTTTAGATTTACTGCAATGTTATGGCTTGGCTGGGAGGACAGTTGCACCATTCACCTGTCCTCCAAAATCTGATCGTTGTGTAGCATGGGGTCAGTCAGTTGCACTACACTAAATCATCACTACACTAAATCATCAATCATTAATATTGTGTTTTCAATAAAAAAGGTCAAACTGAAATGCATGAATGACAAATTTAAGACTTGAAATGCAAAACCTTCAGAAGATGAGGAAAAAAGTCCATTTTAATGAAGTTGATTTAATCATAATTTCCAACTAATCTCAAATATTATCAAGACAGAACAATCCAATGGAAGTTGGACTGATTATAAAGTTAATCAAAATGATACAACTATTTAGACTAATATATATCGCTATTGGTACTTACAGTAATATGGCTCAGTTAATAGAATATCTTTATCTTTTGATCTAGATAATCTTGCCCTTAAAGGCCGGGAAACTGGAGTACATACATATACCATTGGCTGTACCTCACAAAAAGCATGTGTTGGTGGTCCTACTCCAAAGGACTGCTGTGAGGGAGATTTGTGTAACAGTGGCGGAACGATTGGGAAGAACATCCTGCTCATGCTCGTGCCAGTGACCTCCATCTTAATGTTCTCCTGAGTCGTCCAGCATCCTCAACTTTTCTATGGTCAAGCAGAATCAGAGTATCAATAAAGATGAGCAAAAAAAAAAAAAAAAAAAAATGAAATCAATTGAAAATATTAAACACTTGATTCTCTCAAACTAACTGTGAATGTATTTACTGAATTTATTGAATGTATATACTGTAGCCTATTTATTGAATGCAGTTCAATGTCACGGTCAAAGTTCATAAATTCACATGGTTCACATCAGAGCTGGACTAGGACCGAAAAATGGCCCGGGCATTTTTGTCGATGGCGGCCCACCATTATTTTATTTAATAATAACTTCATGGCAAGATTAATAAAACAACACTGTAAGTTGAACATATTGTATGACATTATATGTATGAACATGATAGATGTAGTTGGACTAGCCCAATATCCTCCAGGAAAATGTGTGAGTAATGACAGCCCTAGCCCCAAAAATGTCTGCCCACGGGGCATTGCCCTGTAGCCTATGCCCTATGGCCAGTCCATGCCTGGTTCACATTCACATTTTACGGCTTATGCTCATTTAGCAGTAAATACTGTATGTGATATGCAGTGTGTCAACTCATTTCAATGGAGAAGAATTTGGAGGTGATTTGATCAAGCCCTGGCTTAGATAAGGAGTAACAACCTGACGAGGTGTGTTGTTGTAAGGAATTAATGAACAAGGAAAAGGATGCCTTCGCCAAGTTATTGAAGTCGTTATCACCGAGCTGTATGTTGACAAGCAACGGTCATAATGTAACTTGTGAGTGGCATAGCATAGCAATATAAAATATTCAAAGGCATTGAATGTGTGTCAACCTATCACAATCAAGGATGGTATCTATTTCAATATTGTAGACAAGCACTGCAGGTATAACACAACGCTCCTTAGGGTAGTGGAGAACATTCCAAAAGAGACAGTTTAACTGCAATAAGTTTTAGTAAAATAAGATTGCAAATAAGATAGCATAAGGTTAAGAATTTCTGGTCAAAGGTCAACCAATAATATATTACATAGATTAGATGTTCACTTCTAATGATAAAAATTACAGTTATTATTAGATATTATTGAGATAGATGTTATTGTTAATGTTCATAATTTTTTCCCAACAGTATGCATAAAACATCTTAACAGTCACCTGTGCTGTGCATAAAGCATAGATATATCCAACATAATGTTTTATTTATTTATTTATTTTCCTTTTTACATTTAGATGTCATGTCAATTTTTTTTTTTTTTTTTTTGAGCATTGTATTTTACATCAGTATTACTACTTATAGATTGTTGCATGATATTATGATATGATAGGCCTATTGATGAATATTTGGCAAAGGAGGGAGTGTCATAGCGTACTCACTCTCAGTGGTAGTTTTCTTACAGGAAAAAGGTTGGGTGCCTCAGTAGAGATTTGAGAAGCAGCAGAGGTTTACCATCCAGAGATGTCTCTGAAGATCGCACTCATCCTGGCCAGCATGCTCTCCACTGCAGGTAAAACACGTCTGGAATGTAATTAATGTACTTCCAGTTATCCTTTTAGATGAAGCACTCAGTTTCAATAAATATTAATATTGTGACCTTGCACTTTTGAATTATGATAGAAGTAGTATTAGTAGTAGGAGTAACAGTTAGCAGTTTGGCAATGAGTTATTCTATGTAAAATAAACTTTTATCACGTCACGTCCATTGATAAAATGTGATGTTGTAAGATGTAAATGAGTTTGAGCATAATTAGAAATTTCAGTAGGCCTATAGCTATTTTTGGATGGAGAGGTTGGATGAAAGAAATATCTGACCATGCCTTGACCAACACAAATTGGTTATGCTTTGGAATTAGATTATGGTCTGTGAAGTACTGGGAGAAAAATAGACTGACATAACAAAAAGTATCAATTGGGCTAAATTATAGTGCTTACTGCGTAAGCATGCTGGAATGTCACAACTAACATATTTGCTTGAGTTCAGTCTAGACTACAGCTGATGAGATTGAGTGCATCAGATATGGTATCACACCTAAAATGTATTAAAAGTGTAGCCTTTGTAATGTTAGATCTGTTCATTGATTAATCAAAATTGCATGACATAGATGGGATGTAAGAAGCACAAAGGGCTATTTTAATCAGTGCAGGTGTCAGATGAATGCCTCCATTGCAGGTAGGCAATGGTGGACGGATTAAGCAGATAACTTTCATATATGTCATTGATCCATTGATACTTTTTCTTCTACCTCTCTTACTCAGTATTTCATGTTTCGTAATATAAAGCATTACCCACAAATCAGTCATGCATTTCTCACTTTTTATAATACTAGGCATTTATTAACATTTATTTACACTGATTGCTTGTATATATTTGTAATAATAAACTGTTTTTGTTGTTGTATTGACATTGCTTATCTGTTGTATTGACATTGCTTATCTGAGTTATCATTGTATTCTGTTTAGATTTACTGCAATGTTATGGCTTGGCTGGGCGTACAGTTGCACCAGTCACCTGTCCTCCAGAATCCGACCGGTGTGTAGCATGGGGTCAGTCAGTTGCACAACACTGAAACATGACATCTTTGTTTATTATTTTAGGGGGGGGGGGGCATGTGATGCTTTTTACTATATTGCTTAAAATTGGTTAGTCACCTGTGGAATGGACAGGACAGAACAAGTCCATGTTTTAATCATAATTTAATCATAATTTAATCATACATTTTAATCATTATTACCAACCAATCACCATCAAATATTAGGATAAAGTCAGAACAATTCAATTGAAGTTGGACTGACGATAAAGTTATTAAGTAAAGCAACTTTTTTTTTTTTTTCAAATGTAGTTAGAGGGTTTTGCATCTGTGCATCTTTGCATCAACTAATATATTCCCAGCATTGTAATTTACAGTAATATGGCTTTGTTAATATAATATCTTTATATTTTGATCTAGAACTTGACTTGCAAAAGGAAGATGGAATTCATGCATTCCAAATCGGCTGTTTCACTCAAAATATATGTGTTAGTAGTACCATGCCAAATCTACGCTGCTGTGAGGGAGATTTGTGTAACAGTGCCGGAACGATTGGGAAGAACATCCTGCTCATGCTCGTGCCAGTGACCACCATCTTTATGTTCTCCTGAGTCTTCCAGCATCCTCAACTTTTCTATGGTCAAGCAGAAGAGTATTAATATAGATAAGCAAAAATGAAATCGATTGAAAATATTAAATGATTCTTTCAAACTATTTGTGAATTAATTTACTGTGTGAATGCAATTCAATGTCAGAACCAAAGTCCAAACACCATTGTAAGGAAGGCAGTATATTCACCCACTCAAGTTTCTCTCAAATCAACATCAGTGTCTGAGGCCAGAGATATTGTTCTACCATTCTTTTGTTGGGGTCAGCTCTATGTTCCCACAACTCTATGTTCCCACAGACTCCTCCCACAGCCCTGCTCCCACATTTGTTACGAATTTTTATTTTTCACAGAATTATTGGAAATTAGGCCCTATGTTCCCACAGCCCTTTGTTCCCACAACCCTATGTTCCCACTTTTCTAAGGAAATTTGGGAAATTGGGCCCTATGTTCCCACAGCCCCATGCTCTCACATTACAAAGATTTTTTTTTTAAATTAGACCCTATTTTCCCACAGCAATATGTTCCGATAAGGGCATGTTCACACCAATACAGGTAATATTTATCCAGTTAGCCCTTCTGTTCACATTAGAATGGAGAATTCTGAAACTGAAAACGATTCCAAAAATGATTGCTGAGGTCGATTTAAAAAAATGATCGCTGAAGTGGATCAATATAAAATCGTTGTGGAATGTGGATGCAAAACGAGAGTGGATGAAGATCGTTTTCATTGGGAATGTAAATAGGCAGCACAGCATAAAAGGCCCTTAACCCTTACCCTAAACCTAACCCCACTACCTGGAAGGCACCAATGAGGGCAAATAATACCAAAGATCAAATCTTGTTTGAACTTGCATAGGGGGTCTACCAGGCAGGGGTAGAAATGTGGGACTATAGTACCTGACTTTGAAGAAAAAAAAAGAAAAAAAAACTCTTAGAAATGTGAGAATATAGCTGTGGGAATATAGGGCTGTGGGAACATAGAGCTGTGGGAACATAGGGCTGTGGGAACATAGAGTTGTGGGAACATAGAGCTGTGGGAACATATGCTCCCCATTTGTTTGGCAGCAATACATTTCCATAGATGACTAAGTAATGTGGCTCCTATACAGTAAACTGTCTCTACAAGAGGCACGATGTATACCACGCACAATTGTTGCAAGTCTTACATGTGCGTTTGAACTGTAGTGCAAATAAACCACTATTGTACACCATTGGAGGCTGACAGTAGCTCCACACTTTATTGATAGACTATCGTGAGCCCTGACATTTAAAACAATGCATTGGGAACTTTGAAAGTGCATTGGTAGTTTATCTAGCCTATGTCTATTTTCACAGACAGTACCACAATGGCAAAGGTGGCAGTGGACAGTGAGTACTGTCTGTGAATTATTTCCATGCTATCAATATCCTCGGCAAATTCAATTTGTAGTTAGGTTTGTAGTTACCTCACTCACGTCAGATCATGCGCTACGTAACTTCTCGTAAGGCCTCCGCGCAACGATCTGATGTTGATGCCATTGGGAGGGATTTCAAGCCCAATATTTCCTAACCGGACCAGTCAGGGCTGCTGGTTGCTGTAGAGGGTGTGACGTAGCGAAGAAGCAACTGTTTTGAATCCAACCAATCCAACAAACGTAACCAGCGTCATCGGTTGGTTTCGATGTGGTTGGCTGAAGTGTACGTCAATTAAATTGATGGACAAGCCGTTTGTCCAGTTAGATTCAAGGATTTCTGGCTCCTGAAATAAATCGTCTATCGCGGAGGATCAGATGTTCGCGCGTAGCGCTACATCTGACGTGAGTGAGGTAAGGTTTGTAGGCTACTCAGGGCGGGTTAGGGTGACCACCTCCAAACAGACAAAACTTAAAGATAGGGCATACGCCAATGGTCATGTTTGGGCCAGGACTGTCTTAATTTGTTCAGGATATTGGGCTTGTCCAATTAAATCTCTCATGTTAATGCAATTTGTCTAATTCAAAGTGTTATTTTGGATATTATTATATAAGTTTTTATTGGATAGAATCATGAATGGGCCACCATGGCCAAAAATACCATGCCAGTTTTTGGTCCCAGTCCAGCCCTGATCATCTCCACAGACCAAAAGATAGGCTACAGATGCTGACAGGTTGACAGCTTAAATACACAGTAAAAGATAAAAAACACTATCATTTTCGATTTTGTCTTTAATTGGACATTGTAAAATTCTCTGAAGAATAAGGCATTATGCAATTAAAAGTAAGCTCTCAGAAATTGTCATAGAATCAAACTCAACTTAATATGCAAGACACAAAAAAATATTAAGCCTTGGCTTCAAGTTTAACTATTTCTGTGCAAAATAATATGCCCTGTCTATACTATAACTGAATGTTTGATTATTATTTTCAAAAGAAATGGTGAAGTCTCACCAAATTTCATGAAAATGCCATTGCAAAAATAGATGAGGAAGATAAGTATTTTTTTTCATCTCGTGGGATATGCAAGAAGTAGCGGGCTACATTACCTTGTCTTGTATTAATTCTCGAGTTGCAGCTTTTATTAAATGAAGGTAATGATAACGCCTAAATCCTTTGGCGCACATATGCATAAAACCATAATAAACAGTGCGCGATCGTGCCCACAGCGCCGAAACTCTCTCTCTCCATCCACTGACAACCAAGAGGCTTTCTACAATCGTAACTGAAAGCGTATATTTTCTTTTTCGTGGCAACATATCCGAAATTGGAACTGGAGTCGGACCTGACAGTGCGCTCTCAGATTTGAGAATTACTTTCAAAGTTGAGAAGCTGTATGTGCACTTCAAAAGCTTGGTTGATATACGGGTCAAACTGTCAACTTGCGCTTCTCTCTACAGAAGCAAAAGGTCGACGTATCGGTGTTTTCACTTTCAGTTTGGTCGAATGAACATGATGTTCGGACTGATGTTCAATTTCCGTGACGCGGGACAAAGGGTAAAATTGCTGTACAATACAACGCAAAGCGGGTCACCCTAGGGCTGGTTCTTTATTTTTATTTATATGTTTATTGAACAGGGACAATGCACAATATATAACTGAGCCTGATTGTAGCCATAGGCTAATTTACATCAGTTGTCCCTGGGCAGGAGTAGATGTTGACATTAAAAGAAAACAAATTAAAATAAAAAAAAAAAAAAAAAAAAACTATAGTAAGAGTGCAGAAAGAGACTGTCTCACATGGTCCATCCAAAATCCAGAAATGCAAAACAAAAACATACATACAACATACATACAAAAAAAAAAAAAAAAACTAGAAATGCTCACACTGTTGATTTGCTTTAAGCCACTTCTTAAAGCCCCCACATGCAACTTTTCGGTAACATTTCGACGTTTCCTATTCATTACACCTTTATGTAAATTGCCTAGTATTCACTAGACTTGATAAATGACATGTTCCGGAGTAAAACGAGCCCCTTCACGAGATTGTCCGACCTTCCTAGAGGCAGATACCGCCTATGCAAGATCAGGGAGCGCGTCCCGCTATCGTAAGTTTTGGTTAGCAAGCAAGCTAGGTCACGTGACTTAGCCGGAGCTTACTGTTTGAATTACAACGCGATTTGTGACTTCTCAGCGCATTCAACTGTCGATACATTTTGTTAGCGGCGTTCACCATTGACTACGCAATTCTAAATGGAGGATTATTGGCAGAAACGCTTAATAACTGCTTTGTTTGGTTCTTAGCTTACTGGATGACGCCACCGGATCCTGCATAGGTTCTCTTTAAGCTGTGATTTAAAAGTATTAAGTGTAGTGCTTTGCCTAATGTCAACAGGAATACTATTCCACAATGTAGATGTTTTCACTGAGAATGCAGTTTGACCAAAGGTTGTATATCTAAAAACACTCAGGCAGTTGCCTTTAGATGCTGATCTTGTTGACCTTATGCTATTTGTGCTCTGATACACAAATTGCCTAAGGGGTGGTGGTGCAAGTTCCTTAATGATTTTAAAATACAAACATACATTTGAAAAGAAAAGAAAACTGTCAAAAGAAAACAAATGATGTTTCTGTATGATATTGCAATGATGGTAAGTATATGGTTTCTTGTCTAGGACTTTTAATGCTTGCTTGTAAACTGTGTAAATTAATGACATTGAAGTCTTATTTGCAAGAGACCAAGTTGTCAGACAGTATGAAAGATGACTTAAGATCATGGAATGAAGAAATAATTTAGCAGCTTCTATAGTCATCTGATTCCTGATCATTTTAAATGTACGTAAATTCTTTTTAACATTACCATGCACTTTTTTAATATGGTTTTTAAAAGTTAAATTTGAATCTATGATGACCCCCAAATATTTAAAATCTTCCACCACTTGTAAATGCTCTCCCTTAACAACTATCTCAGGTTGTTGTGTAGTATTTTTCCTTGAGGTAAAATACATACAAACTGTTTTTGTTGTGTTTAGTGTTAGGCAGGAGTGGTCCAACCAGGTAGCTATTTTATTCATTGCCCCAGTGAGTGTGTACGCTGCTTGTTGTTTTGTTTTAGCATGGATATAAATAACAGTATCATCAGCATACATTTGTATATTCACCCCAGGGCAAACTGAAGGCAGATCATTAATATATATGCTGAAGAGTAAGGGCCCCAGAATTGAGCCTTGAGGCACCCCTATTGAGCAAGCATTTTCTGGAGACAGATGATTGTTTGTTCTTGTGCAGTGTGTTCTATTTGACAGATATGATGTTATCCATTTTATTGCAGCTGCTGAGATATTATGTGAAGACAGTTTAGACACTAGGACATTGTGATTGACTGTGTCAAAGGCTTTTTTGAGATCGAGAAAAACAGCCCCAACCACCCCTCCATTATCTAGACTAGATTTTAATTTTTCTATAAAGAAGCAGACAGCCGTTTCTGTGGAGTGATTAGTTCTAAACCCAAATTGCATTGGATGAAGTGGAGTATGACAAGAACTGAGATGGGCTGTGAGCTGATCAGCTATGACCCTCTCAGTAACCTTGGATATGACCGGTAATATACTTATGGGCCTATAGTTTGTGACATCAGTCGGGTCCCCACCCTTAAGTATAGGTGTTATCACAGCAGTTTTCCATGCATCAGGGAACACACACTCTTTAATAGACAAGTTAACTAAATGTGTGATGGGTGTGCATAAAGCTTTGCTATTTGTTTTTAATAGGCAAGAGTCCAAACCATATACATCCTGAGCCTTGGAGTTTTTTAGCTTTGACAAAGTTATGTGAATGTCTTGTTCACATATTTCTGCTAAATGGAGAACTGGATATGTGTAATCTGGGGGAATAATCTGTGTCTCTCTATGACCAAATCCTGCTGCCAGCTTCTCCACAGACTCCTTAAAATAATTATTAAAAACTAGTGCAATTTCTTCATAATTTCTGGCTAGCTTTCCTTGTATTTTCAACTCAATACTTTGGCTTCCATTTTGTTTTTTCATTGATAGATTATTCAAATGTTTCCATATTTGTTGACTATTACCTCTGGCCTGATTAATCAAATCAATAAAAAAGTTTGCTTTGGCTTTACGGAGCATATTTACAACCTTATTTCTAAACCCCTTAAATATCCTGAGGTCATTATCAAGTTTACTTTTCAAAGCAGTTTTAAGTGCATGGTCTCTTTTTTTCATCAGGCTCCATAATTCATCATTTAACCAAGGCAAATTATATTTTCTACGTCCATTCACACTCTTTCTAAGAAATTTATCTTTCACATTTCTAATGTTAGCAGAGAACAATGCACACTTATCATCTAGGTTAATACAGGAATACAACCCATCCCAATTTATAAGTTTCAGTTTTTCCTCAAACTTTGTTATATCTTTCTTTGGTATTTTATAAGTTGTGGTATTTTATAAGTTCTAGGCATAGACGAACTAGATGATCGCCTAGGTCACTAGATATCAATGGGGCATTGCAATAATACATTACTTCTTTTCTTTAGTTTTTCACTTGTATTTGTAGAAAAGAGAGAGAGAGAGAGTGTGTGAGAGAGAGAGAGAGAGAGAGAGAGAGAGAGAGAGAGAGAGTGGGGTGGGGATGGGGATGGGGACTCAAATCTGGCCTAGGGCAGTGAAAAGGCTAGAATTGGCCCTGAGGCTACTGGTATCTAACGTATTTTTAAGATAAAATCACACCGGATTTCTACTTTAAGTGCTTCTTTATGATAGGAAAAATAAACCTAAATCAATAATGTAATGCAGACTGAATATAATAATTATGTAAGATTGTTAATATAAAATTTGACCTATTTGGCTCCTGCCGATGGTGGAGGGAGGGGGGTGGATGACAGAAAAAGTTTGAGAACCACTGCATCTGTGTAATGAAGCTTAAACGCAGGTCTTGTGGTGTTTCGTGGAAAATGTAGGCCTGACCTAGCCTCACGGTTGGAGGTTTGTGGTGGAGACCACTTCACAGAAGTCTGCATGCAAATGTGCAAATGCACCTGTAGTCTGGATGGCATTGCGGAGGTGGTAGAGATAGTGGCAAGAAGGTCCGTGTACTTTTTCGTTCATTCATTATTCTATTTTGGAATGAAAGATGAAATTGAAAAAAGGGTGCAACTTCTTGTCTTGTTTAAAGCCATACACGCAGAAATGGCTGTATTTGGTTTTCTGCATGTGTTGTCTCATACTATAATAGTAATGGAAGAAATTACAACATTTTTGATCGTTTTTCAATGTGTGGTATTTGTTTATTCATTTATTGAAATTCATTTGACTGACCTTTCCGTTTACCCGGAAGGAAAGTTTGCAGCAGAAAAGGTCTAGCTAGTGACCATACGAGGCAGCCGGAGCCAGAGACATAACAGAAAAATAAAAGAGTATTCTTTAACTGGCAAGTTTATTAATGAGCTGAAGCGCGCGCTCTTGCTCTTAATCCCACTGTTTTACGCACATTTAATACACATTTCTCTTTGATATATTTGGGGCATTATCGTTGGGAAGTCCATGTAGAATACACATGTAAAGGCTGGAGATGAGCTGGGAAGCTGATGGAAGATGCTGATAATCAGAGCTGTCAAAATCCTTTCTCAATCACAGTTGGTCTACCCTTCCTGTCCTCTGTCCCTACTAAATATTGTGGTGGCGCTTGCATGCACTTGCTTGTGGCGCTTGCTTGCTATGGATATACGCAATCATCTTACAAGGTTGTGAGCGTCAAAAAATATTATTCGCACACTCATGACAGATCAACTACATCTTTTGAAGTGTAGCAACGTTCCGGAATAGTGTTGCAACAATGCTTGCAAAGTCGGCATTTGCCTCCAAATAAACCATGTAGTAAAAACTCAACCACCTGGGCCTACTTCCAGAATTACTTCCAGGTCATCCGAATTCTGGGTGCTTAACAAACCAAAGACGCAACTCAGATGGACGCTTTTCTTTATTGCTCTTCTCTTTTTTCTAGGATTCAGCGTTTCATTTTCATTTCCTAAAAGATATCAAAACATGGTGCTTGGTTCCATTTCATAAGTGATATTCAAGCGTAAAACACTATAAACGAGTCCTTATTCATTTCTCGTGCGACTTCCAAAATAGAATAATGAATGAACGAAAAAATACACGGACCCAAGAAGCATTGATGGTGGCAAGATGGTTTCATTTGCTCAAAGCAGCAAATGCTGTTGAAGAAAATCAAAAATAAAGAAAAAGAAAAACTCCAAAATAATAAATTCAACTCAATAATCAAACTGTCAAAATAACTGAAATCAGTCAAAATAAAGCCAAACTCAAACAAATTGGCATTTCACTGCTCACACATAGCTAGGCTACAGGTCTCTGCACAGGTGCTTGCTCCTGCACCCTTCAGGCCAATCTACCTCAGCCATTTTCCTCTCTCCCATGGCACTCAAGACCATGCCAATTAAGGTCTTGGATCATACCATTGCACTTGCCCCAAAACCAATTAACTTCACCAACATACATTTTCTTTTCCAACCTCAATAAATACATTCTATTCCATATTGCAAAACATCTGTTTCCCAAAACAGCTCCACACATTATATGCCCACACCATAAATCCATAATACGTCATAAACAGCACAAACACCCGTCTTCTCTCACACCATTGGACAGGGCCGGTTCTAGGGCACCAGATATCAGGGGGTCATCAAAGCACATTTGTTGCTATTTTTCCCTCAGTTTTTCACTTTTATTTCTAGAAAGGGGTTAAAACTCAAATGGGGCCTAGGGCATCAAAAAGGCTAGGACCGGCCCTGCCATTGGAAGATACTCATTCACAAATGAATTAGCCCAAAGTTCAAAAGTGTCTTCAGACCTTCCCTCGGGTCCTTTGGCAGTCCATGGAAGTACAAACACCAACATGCCAGATAAGTGTTCTTTGTTTATTTTATTTTACTGTTTATTCTCCTCCAGAGGCGTTTGGTGTATGGCGTATGGCTATAACCCTATTAATATTTCTCACATGAACCAACTTTTTTAGCTTTTACGGGGCATAAAACAGAATGTTTCAAAGCAAGGATTTCTTATTTGCAGAATGCACAATTGTTCTTGCCAGCATGGTGTCCACTGCAGGTAGGGTATGTCTAAAGCACAAATCGTATTTCAAGTAAGGTAAAGTGGTATTGAATTCTGATTACAATGTATTAACCAGTTTGTTTTTTTATTCACCCATTATTAGATTAGATTCTATATCTGTAAACTCTCCAAGGATGATTTGTTCCCACCAGACTGGAAAACGCACATTTGGTAAAATTTTATCAGGGCCCATTTAGGCCTGTTCTTCTGGTTCTCTTCTACCATGATTGATTGTATGGTTTATTATCAACTTTATTATCTACAAGTAATACAATATACTAATAAGACATACAGTAGGCCTAATTTACAAGGCCAGTGGGAGTGGGTTGCAATGAGTGCAAAAGTAGTAGCAGAGAGGGTTGAAGCGGAGCGAGAGGTCTCAATGCTTGTTCAGTTCCTGGTTCTATTTTTGCAAGGGGGAGGGGGGGGGGGGATCCCCCTTTATGCAGACTCAGTCGAGCTCTCATTGGCTGATAGAACTTTAAAGAATCTTTTCTTATTGTGATGGCATGCATTTATACAGACAGCAAGTATTCCAGTTTACTCCCATTGAAATGTAAAATGATGCTTCATCTTGGTCAGTATTCCATGATCTTTTGTAATAGTGCAAAATTTAGCCTAGTTTGCAGGATGCGTATTGGAATGGTAAAATATGTAATGTGTAGGAAAAGCGGAATGGCCAATGTGGGGATGACCCACTTTTCCACAGTTCAGGAGAATGATGGCATTGGGAAAGAAGCTATTCTTGAGTCTTGTGCCCCCTCCATTTTGTTCAAACAATGAGACTCCTTACAGGTACAGATGATTACCTTCGGCTATAGCTATTTTAGTGACACAGAACAATGACACAGAACAATATCCAAAGTAATTTGAATGGAGTGACTGAAAAGAAATCCCTGAAGTAATTCTGGGATGGTGAGGAACGCTATTTCAATTCCTTGTATGTCTTGGACATGTAATGGAACTGACAATAAAATGCTATTCATATTCATATTCATATTCATAATCATAATCATATTCATATCCATTCATATTTATTCATTCGAATATTATAAAACACAAAGACTAATGCCCCAACTAGGCCATAATAACTCCTCAATGTATGTGCTGGCGCCACCAAACAAAGCCACAGCACCAAATGGCACTAACAGCATGCTGCCAGCAGGGGTCAGCTGAGTACTGTCAATCTGCATACAAGCAGACTGCAGGGAAAGCTATGAAGAGCCCTCTAGTGGCCAATGCAAATACATGCATTTAGTAAGGAAAAGGAGAACACACTCCCTCTGAAATCTACCAGACAAATCCCATTTTAAATGTATCCCATGTATCTTTTGGAGCAGAGCTGCCATTTCAATCGCTGATCAGTGGTCTGCTTGAGCAAGGTCCCCAACTCGTCACTGCTCCCCTGGACACTACTATAGGGCAGGCAGTGCACCACTGTTCCTACTGATGTGTGCAGGGCCGCCGTTCCCCATACGCAGAGTACGCAAGGTGCGTAGGGCCTCAACCACTTGGCAGGGCCTCGGGGGGCCTCCAATTTTGAGCTTTACTAAAAAATGTCATGATAATAGTTACATTGCAAAAATATATGAATTAGTAATGAATAGGCCCATCATTTTTTGTTAAAAATTGCGTAACTCATCATACAATTCAAGCAAATTAACAGTTTTGCCTAATATACAAAGATAGTCCTACCCACCCCTATTCCCTGAAATGGTACATCCCAAATTGCGTCTTTGAGTTTGTTGTGTCGGCTTTGATTGAAGCAGCAAGCAGCAACGTTAGAAAACTGCAAATTGCAAGATTCTGCTGTGCAAATGTTCAGTAAATGTGTCAACATCGTTGACATCTAATAATGAAGAGACAGCATGAATCTGGTGCTGAAAAGCGAAAGAAAAAGAAGCAAAAAGAAGACGCCCGTGCATCCCTGGCCGGTAAGTCCGTTTAGGCTAACGTTAATTGTTTTGCTAACTTAACGTTCAGGTTTTTTTTTTTTTTTTTGGGGGGGGGGGGGGGGGCCTCCCTGACCAGTTAAGCTTAGGGCCTCCAAAACCTTAGCAGCGGCCCTGGATGTGTGGTATGTGTGACCCTATGTGGGTACTGAATGGCAGTGACTGTTCTATGCTTGTGTTCTATGTCCATGTTTTTATGTCTTTTGAGCACATTGAATAGCCTGGCGAATGCCAAGATCACGAGTGATATTTAGTCTGGAGACCAACCTATTGCATCTCTCGTAGCGGAAGTGTTGTTTACGATTGTCCAGAGCCATTTATTGGGCGCTACTAATGTCTATCATAGCGTCTGTACATAGCTCAGAGCCAATAGCCTACCAGAGCCACCACATGACGTAAAATGCAATTGAGGGCCGTACTAGTCCCTTTTTGTTCTGTGATTGGATACCGAAAGCAGGTGAGAAAATCGGCCATGGTCACCATGCTGCTTTGCAGAGTGAAATGAAATAAGCGCACAAAGGAGCATGGGAACTCCCAGGCTAAGCAAATCCCTAGCAACTTGTACTAGTTGCATGGTAAAAAAGTATTCAATCTTGAATCGTGTATTTCACAAATTCACCAATATTCACGGATGCAGAGACCAAACATAATAACAGAAGTTGGTTTAAAAGTGCCCTTAGTAGAACTAGAGGCTATTTAGAGGCTAGACTTGTTTCACACCTCAACATTCCGAGGTTCTAAAAGCATTCCATGGTAGTAAACTGAACATTCTATCATTGAAATGCATTGGATTTATGCCTCTTTCTGACTTGAAAAAAATGGGTAATAATATTTTAAATAAGTCTAAATTCACTTTCTTTCAAATAATACACATTTGAAGCACGCAAATTTGGAGGTCCCGAGTAGATAAAAGTGGTTTTACATTTATGTGCATGAAGCTTCAATCTATTCGGGACCTCCCAATTTGTGTGCTTCAAATGTGTATTATTTGAAGGAAAGTGAATTTAAACATGTTTTAAATGTTATTACCCATTTTTTTCAAGTCAGAAAGAGGCATAAATCCAATGCATTTCAATGATAGAATGTTCAGTTTACTGAAAGCAAATGACATTAAATAATATTTATATCCAGTATATTTAAGCAAGTGTTTAAAGCAATAACTAAATAAATGAATAAATAAATAAATGAATGAACAAATAAATAAATAGCCTAAGTAATAAATACCAACATGTCTGATAGCCTGTTTGGTTGGGGTACTAGGTCCATGAAGCAGCTTATTGTTGTTGTAGTTACCATTTTAAAAAGCATTAGATCGATGGTGAAACTTTTTACTGGATAAACGTTCAGGCAGCCGTTGTATGAAGTTAATGGCCACCCCATCATCCAATCAGGTAAGAGAATCCCATTGTTAAGGGAGATAACCAACCCATACCCAACCCCAAATCCAAGCAATGACATCATACATCTCACCCAACAGCCATAACCCCTGAAACCCCCTGTACTCCAGTACAGTGCCACATTCAAGTTCAAGTTCAAGTTCAAGTTCAAGCGTTTATTTGCCATGTCAACAAAGTTGATAGGAATTTTTTGTGGCATATCCCCAACATCAATCGAACATCAATCAAACAAAAACAAATACAAACAATGGACAAGACACACAGCTGCAAAGCACATACAATAAATATAACTATGGGTAGACATGGACAGTAAACAGAGAGGGTGCCAGCAAACATTGGACAGCCGTTAAATTACAGGATATGCTAAACATGATAAAGTGCATTAGGGTTAAAGTGCATAGAGAGTGGGAGGTTATGGCAGGTTAAGATGTCTGATAGTCAGTGGGTATGTGCTGTTCCTAAATGTGGATGTGGATGTGGTGATGCTTCTATATCTCTTGCCTGATGGGAGGAGATTAATGAGACTATGTGCTGGATGTGAGGGATCGGCTATGATTTTCCTTGCCTTTCTGATAACCCGTGATGAGAAAATGGAAGAGAGGGAGGGGAGGTTGGCGCCTATGATTTTACTTGCTCTGCGCACAACCCTTTCCAACCTTGTCTTGTCTCGTGTTGTAGTGTTACCGTACCAGACAAGGATGGAGAATGTGAGGATGCTTTCAATTGTAGATCTGTAAAAATGGATCATGGCTGACTGACTAACTTTGAATTTCCTGAGCTGCCGCAGGAAGTGGAGTCGCTGGTGGGCTTTGCTGATCTTAATGTTGATGTTAAGGTCCCATGACAGGGATTCATGAATGGTAGTCCCAAGGAACTGGAAGTGAGTGACCCCCTCCACCTCCACCCCCTTGATAGAGAGAGTGGAGAGGGGGCGAGAGGTTTTCCTGAAATCAACAACCAGTTCCTTGGTCTTAGAGATGTTGAGAATTAGGTTGTTACTATCACACCAACCCACCAGCTCCTCCACCTCACTGCGGTAGTCGGACTCATTGTCATTTGTGATGAGGCCCACCACAGAAGTGTCATCTGCAAATTTAAAAAGCAAAACTGAATTGGAGTGAGACTGACAAAAGTGTGTGTAGAGGGAGTACAGCAGAGCAGAAAGAACGCAGCCTTGTGGTGCTCCGATGTTAAGGAGCCTAGGCTGTGAGAGGAGTTCACCAAGCCTAACGACTTGCTTTCTATTACTCAGAAAATGAAAAATCCATTTACACAGAGATGTACTAACACCCAGCTCTTGTAAAGTGATGATGAGCTTTGCTGGCACAATGGTGTTAAATGCAGAGCTAAAATCAACAAACAGAACCCGTGCATATGTGCGTTGTGACTCCAGATGTTGAAGGATAGAATGCAGGCAGAGGGACACAGCATCATCAACACTTCTATTTGCTCTATAGGCAAATTGTTGGGGGTCTAAGGTGATGCTGGACAGGTGTTTACATACCAGGCGCTCAAAGATTTTCATAATGACAGATGTTAGGGCAACAGGCCTATAGTCATTAAGACAAGTGATTTTATGTTTCTTTGGGACTGGGATGATCACAGCAGATTTTAAACAGGCAGGCACAGTAGCAAGCTGGAGAGACCAGTTAAAAATGTAGGTAAGAACAGGAGTGAGTTGGTCAGCACAGTGTCTCAGTGTTGCAGATGCCACGCCATCAGGCCCAGCCGCCTTCATGGGGTATTCGTAACACCAACTTCATACAAAATGTCTCTGAAGATAGCCCTCATACTGGCCAGTATGCTGACCACTGCAGGTAAGGGACTACATTCCTAGAACATATTCCTTTAATGTAAGGGATTTCATTAAAGGGATTTCATTTATTATCATCTAAAATTATATTTTGAGGCATTGCCCTAGGCCTTGGCTGATCACAGCTATTTATATAGTGGATCACCAGTTTGGTCTACTCTAGAGTGGTGCCTGGTTGACTTTACAATGGATGACTGATTGACTGAAGAAATTAAACAACTTTGAATTATCAGGGAACTAAAAACTAACCCAGGAGTGCCCTGAACAAGAAATAAAATTTGTTATTATGCTAATAATTACTGTAGGCTATATATTTAAAATTGAATGCTTTTAGACATTTTTTCACATAGAGTTTCAGGTACATTTGGTATGGTACATGAAGGTGAGGTAACATACATCAGATGTGGATACTTCTACCTCTATTTGCTTGTCTTAACAAGTGTAGCCTATTTTATTAGTGTAGCATGTGAATATGTATAGATACAGTGTATGGGAAATGGGAAAACGTTTTTATCTTGCAGTTTTGATGAATTAGAGGTTGTCCATAGCGAAAGAGTTATAATTAACATGAGGCTTGACATTCCTTCATATTTATCCTAAATTTAGAAATAGCCACTAAAATATGCGTGAATTAGACAAGGCAATACATTCTTTATTAGTAATTTTTTTAATAAACAACGTAAAATCCATTTTTTCTCCAATTCAGTTGTAAAAATGTCTTTTATTTGGAAATGATGACATTATTTAACCTGGATAGGCTATCTTCTTTACTTTTTAAACTGTTTCTTTTTTATATCAACATCAACTGTTTTTAAACCATATGTGTGTTATTTATTTATTTATTTTTTATTATATTTTATTTCTGTAAAAGTCTAAATGTAAATACAGTAAAGCTGAGCAAGATTCAAAAACATATCTATTTGTTATATTTATTTACCCTATATTCAGCTATAATGTAAGCCTATGGAGGGGCTTATAATGGGCATCATGTAAGAGATAACACAAACAGAACTACAATGCTATCAGTTATTTTCTATCTTTTTATTACTATTTCAATTGTTATAGACTAAAATTCACCATTCACGCTTGTTTTAAATAGGTTTTAGAAGGCTATTTCAGACGTCCACAACGTCTCTTCCCTAACGCTGGTTTTCCCCTGAAATAACCCCAGTCAAAACCAATTTATTTTACATTTACATTTAAATTAAGTCCTTTTCTGTGTTCACTGAGGTGTTCTGTTTGGTATGAATGGAAAAATATTTACGTTTCTATGTAAGCTTCACAGACTTCATAGGAAAACTGTAATCTCCCATGAAAGCGTGTCCATTTTTTTTTGTCACATCCATGACACAAATTGAAAGGCTCATATTCTTATGATGTAAATTATGATATTAATTTTTTTGTGTGTGTGCTTGCCTGTATTCAGCCATGGAGTTTGCATTTGAAAGTGAACAAAATTGTGTGAAATACTGCAAGACTTGTAGAGGTTATTTGGCATTTTGCTCAATAATGCACGCAAATATCACGTCCATAACGCTGGAATTAATCAGTATTTAGGCTACATAAATATAGGCTACTGTAATACTACCAAAGATCATGGAGTACTGAGCAAGATAAGGCATCATAATACATTTCAATGGGAGCAAACTGGAATACTTCCTGTCTGCATAAATACATTACATCACAATAAGAAAAGATTCTTTAAAGTTCTATCAGCCAATGAGAGCTCAACTTTGTCTGCATAAAGGGGATTTTCCCCCCTCCCCCTTGCAAAAATAGAACCAGGAACTGAACAAGTATTGAGACCTCTCGCTCCTCTTGAATCCTCTCTGATACTACTGCACATTGGTATACTAAGTAGGCTATGCGCAGTTGGAAATGTGCAGTCATGCCCATTGTGCATTGTGTCTCCTGCTATTAATTCTGTATTGTGCTATTTGCATATCCATAGACTTCCTGCAATGCTACTCCTGCGATAGTGTCATTCAACGCAACTGCAGTGTGACCATGACCTGCCCAGAAGACAAAAATTACTGTTCCTCCAAAAGTACGGTAACTTCACACTGTCATATATACAACTGTCCTATTTTTTTCTTAAATATACTCTATCTAAGCCAAGCTTTGTCCTAAGTCTTATCCAGTTTTATCTCCTCAGTCTGTCATGAATGTCTCCTTCTCTTTCAGAAATTGATCTATTTGGTCACAGCTTTACTGAGAAAGGCTGTGGGTCGGAGGGCGATTGTGGGGGGTCTGTGGATATCGGGGGCCTGAAGATCTTCTGCTGTGAGGAGGACCTGTGCAATAGTGCCTCCATCTTGGCCCGGAATCCCCTGCTCCTCCTGGCGTTCCATCTGCTCTCTATCATTCTCCTCTTCTAGTCTGCCCTGCCTCTCTCACTCCATGCTGTTTCAGATTTATATAAGTCACATACTAAAATTTATATTAGTTTGTTCTCCTCATCTTTTAACATATTTTTATATATATATTATATTATAACATAATATAATATAATATAATGTAATAGTAATAATAGTTGTATGTTGTATTTAACATACAACACTTACTTTCTTTTTTTTTCCATTTTCCTCAGTTGCTTAATCTCTGTCTTTAATAAATATCTCCACAAATCTCCATTTTTTCCATTTTATCATAAACTATAAACTAACTGTTAACTAACAAACTAATGAACTATTCTGCAAGATTTCCCAAAATTACTTTTAAATAACTATTAACTTTTATCTATTACCAATTAATTAACTACTTAGAAGACGGTTACTATAAAGTGCTAAAAATGGTATTAATGTACAGTATAGAGGCTTTGGCATGTTGCTCTTGGGTGCTCCATATGTAGCCCCTTCCCTGCTGCACTTCTGTACTTTGCACAAATAGGCTGACACCAGACACAATTTCACTGCATTCTTTACACAAGTAATCACATACATGTGGCAAATACAATTCCTTGATTCCTTGATGACTGACTGTTCAATAATAGATTATGCCTGATTTCTTTGTTTCATTTGTATCACTTCACGTTGACCCAAAATACTCACAGAAAAACACTCACAAACTACATACATTTAGCAAGTTGATAATTGTAGGCCTATTACTTTGTTGGAGATTTGATCACTTTGTCATCCATAAAATGAAACAACTCTAATATGCTTCAAAATATTGTTGAAATCAAACTTTTTAAGGATGTAGCCATCTTAAAGTAAATGGTACCATGCTGGTATAGTAAATGGCCCCATGCTAAAGTGAAAGTAATTTTTTTATAACATTAAAACAAAAATCAATGTAGCCTAAGTAAATCCTCTAACATGACACCAGTAAATTAGAAAAAGAGAAATATGCTAAGCAGCAAGACTGGCAGGAAAAGCAGGCGATTCTTGGCAAAACTTGGGGCACTGTTACACAGGTTCCCCTTACAGCAGGACACAGAAAACACTCCATAATTAGTAATCCCAGAAGGACACTTCTCCTCAGATACACAGGCCTTCTTATAGAGTCCAAACATATCTGAAGAAGAGCAATACATGAACTCATGATGAGAAATCTAAACTGCATACAGGGATTGAAAACTGTAAATATGAGATTTGAGATGGTGGAAACTCACAACTTGTTCCACAACGATCTTCATCTTCCTTGCAGGTTGTAGATACACTGCAGTCCCTTTTAGAAGGGTCAGTGTCATCACAAGTGTAACACCTCAGTGAGTCTATTGAAAGAATGGATGAGGTTGCAAGAAAATGAGGTTGTATTATTCACTAAATTATAATTAAACATAACATGACATTGTGCAGGTGGCTATGTGTAATGTATGCATAAATAAAAACCGCTATGAACTTTTGATTGTTATCCAGGGCAAAGGAGATAACAAGTAAAAGACAAGCAAAAGATAAGCAGTGTTGGGCAGAAGCTAGTTTAACTACTTTTCTGAGTAGCTTGGCTGTAGTGTAGCTATTTTCTGAATCTGATAGCTTTTCATTAGTGTAGCTACTTTTCCCGCCATGTAGTGTGGTAGCTTTCCCATAAGGTACATTTTCAGGGCACCAGTTCACAACAGCAAATCTTTCATCCAGGCCATGCAAGGAGGATCAGTTCTTTACAGTACTCTGATGCATTTATTGCCTGACAGGTGGCATAATAAAAAAAAAAGTGTTGATAATGAAAATGAAAATCAATTGTGTCTTCTATCATGTGTCAATTTAATGTAGTTTAATTTTAACAATGTTTTACCCATAAAGGTAGGCTACATTTAGATAGAATTAGTTAGTTACTCTGTTTGATAGACCTGAGAGTTTGATCACTTATACAATTGGTTGGATCACACAATTTCTTTATAGGCCTTTTTTGTGCATTAAAAAGTAGCTTCACAATAGTTAAGCTACTTCTGTCATTTTTTTCATAACTTAGCTTGCTACATTTTGCCTTCCGGTACCTTTGGTGAAGTGAAGCTTC
>JAODXP020000028.1:8930164-8982108 GCA_027497455.2 Sardinella longiceps | reverse complement strand
TCTGAGGACCAATGACACCCCCCTTTTGTTTCTCTCTCTCTCTCTCTCTCTCTTTGTTTGTTTGTTTGTTTGTTTTGTTGTGACTTCCTTTTTTTATTATTATTTTTTTTTAATTATTATTATTAGTATAAGACTATCTTTATGATTGCTTGTTTGTTTGTTTGCTTGTATGGTATTTCTCATTTTTTCTTTACCTTCGTGCTTTTAGGACACATGGGAAGGGGTGGTGGGAGGGGGGAGGATGGGTGGGTGGTTTTGTTTGTTTAAATTCATGGGGAAAAATGTCAAACCTATGACCTGTGAATGTTTATTATTCTGTATTATCATTTTTGGTTTGATCAATAAACACATTGGAAAAAAAAAAAAAAAAAGCTGTATTCAGCAAGTCTACATAATCCAGAGACTTAGGGGGGAAAAAATAATCATACAACTCTCTGGTCCCTACCACTACTCTCCTAAGCGGCTTCTCAAACCCCTCCCTCGCTGTAGCACGTTGTCAGCAGCTTGCTCACAGCAGTGATCGACAGGCAGTTGTCCCTCCCTCCGAATCTGACTGGTACAGGGAGCGCCGGATTTTTACCATGATTACAGTGTTAAGATGGAGCTAAAGAATTCAGGTTTTTACCTATACAGCCTTTTTCATGTACTACTTCCAGAATAATGTGATAATTCTACAAAATCTGAAAGAGTTGCCGAATACAGCTTTAAGATATATTATACACAATAAGATAAGATATATTATACACAATAATGTATAGTAGTATAGTTACTTACTGGATGCTGTAGAATAACTGCTCTGCACAGTAGAAAACGAGGCAGAGGCACATGTCCCTGTAAAGGGAAGGTTATAGGGACTGCATAGATGACAAATGTTCTACTGATGCCTGCAGTTTAGTAAAAATAATAATAATAATAATAATAACAATAATGATAATCAGTCCCCCCAGGATTTCGCGGGCCTTTTTTGTGATTGTTGCGGTCAGAAATGCTTGATTTCGC
The DNA here is from genome assembly GCA_027497455.2 of Sardinella longiceps. NCBI lineage: Eukaryota > Metazoa > Chordata > Actinopteri > Clupeiformes > Clupeidae > Sardinella > Sardinella longiceps. The sequence continues at coordinate 8,981,109 of JAODXP020000028.1, read as the reverse complement.
GGCAGGTTTTCTGAAAAGTTGCAGCAGAAGTTGCGCAGATTTTAGGCATTTTATTGCGAGAAAATTGCGGGGGCCAGGAAAAGTTTTAATGTGTTTGATGATGGTAGGTGGTTATCTATGCAGTGAACAATGCCATATTGCAACTATAGGTTTTCTTTTATCTTGAGGTTGTTTACCATCTAGAACTGCAGAATGCACATCATGGATGGCTGATGGCAATTATGGTTTTAGTTATCAACCCTTCATATGACTACATTCCATCCAAGTTCATCTGTAAACCAGAACAAAATATTATATTTAAAATACATCTTATATAATGCAAAGTGCTGCTTTAAAGCAAAGAAGGAGGGAGTGGTTGTTGCATGTTATCATCTTCTGCTTCATCATATTCATCATCATAGCCTTAATCATATTGGGCTTGATTGATTGCACTGAGTAGACTGTATTTAAGCATTAGTAAAACTGTGGTATACCTAATGTGAAGCTATTGTCAGGGAGCTAGCACTCTTTATTGAGAAGCTACAAATGAAGTAGTTCCACAGCAAGCCATGAGCTGTACTGTTTGTTATACAATAAATAACTTTTGTGTGGCAATTACTTGGCTGGAAGAAAAAAAATCTGCTTAATTTTAATGCAAAATATAAAAGCCATCTAATAAGCTTTGTACTTCATACAAGCCAAAACAAGATTTGATATCTTAAAACATGGAAAAGATACAGGCTAGCTTACACAAACTGAAAAATGTGATTGTTCTGAATTCTGATAAACCTAAAGAATGGGAACCAACTTAATGTGCATTTAGTGTCCTATGACAAGGGGGCTCGGTTAATTTTGTCTAGTATAGCATACATTAGCAATAACTTGCAACTCCGCTTGAATTCGTCATTTATCTAAGTGGGATAACTTGTGTTTTGGAATCCACATGCGCGCACACATGGAGGGAGAGGGAGAGAGACGCGCGCAACGGAAGAGGGCTCATTCAGTCCAATGCATAATATAAGGTAACACTTCCCTCATAACATAACGTAACGTAAATGGCAATAGCCTAAATGATGATTAGCAGCTGTTTTGCACAGTAATATTTGCACCGCAAAACAAGGAGCAGGAAAAGTTCCCGTTGATATTTCACTCGCGAGTGATATTTCGAGAAACCTTCCAGGAAGTTGCGGGAAAGGTGCGGTGATTCCTCAAAATTACATGGCCGCGATGAAGTGGCGGGGATTGGTTGAAGTTGCATTGAAGTTGCAAATCGCAACATCGCGAAATCCTGGAGGGTCTGGATAATAATTTTCTCTTACATGCTCAGGCCCTTATGAACAAACATTCTTGTCATATACAGTATATAATTCAGTGAGTACATTTTGCTTTTCTCTGGTTAAAAAGACGATATTCTTGTCTCACCTCTGAATGTGCACCATAGAAAAGACACTATAGGCCTTTTCAGAATGTTTGTAAACAATGGGTGCTGAGATACTTCCGGGTGGCAGAAAGCAACTGGTACCCCATTGACGTGAATACATTCAACGGGGAAAACCGGTCTTACATTAATAAATTCGCCTTTATGAATTAATATTTTGCAAAACGAGATAATAACTATTCACTGTTAAATCTAAAGACATAGGTTTTATAACCAGAAAATAAACTTGTTGTGTTAATACGATCTCTACACCTGTTACCCACTTAGCAACCTAATTAGGCTAACCGTTATAAACAGGGACGTCAGTGCTGGTTTAGCTTGCTAGCTGCGATGCTAGATTAGCTTAACAGATCAAGCAGGGAATACTTGCCTGAAATCAATAAGTCTGGGGTTTATGACTTTATTTTGTTAAAAAGAGAGAAGAATTGATGACCGTTCATTCTGAACACGTAGGTTTTGTGACCAGAAAATACACCCGTTGTGATATATCCATACTCCATACCCGTTGACACCCAAGTAACGTTACTACCGAGGTAGCAAACAGACCGGCGCCGCTCTACCATGCTTGCCATACGGCCAGGTTAGGAAGGGATCTGCCGGTAAAGTTGTTCACAAATTAATAAGTTCGGCATTTTTGTTTTGTAAAAAGGATACGGTAAATGCGATAGTAATGACTGTTGAATATGAAAGATCCAGGTTTTGTAACCAGAAAATGCATATTTGGTGAAATAGGATGCATGCTTTTGACTAGTGTTTCGTTGACAACTTTTGCCTTTTGCCACCCGGAAGAGCGTGTGACGTCATGGTAAATTGGTCTATTGTACTGATGATAATCAGACACACAGCAATGGACACTATAATGAGGGGGGGTGCATGTGCATGTGGAGCCCTGCTAGCCCATAGACTAATAGTAATACCTATGTTGATGCTGACCATGTTGTCCAAGCTGAGGTGTTGAGCTGTGCAGGTGTAGTTGTGATGCTGTAGTTCCTCTTTGCTGACCTCCAGACTCTTCTGAGCAGGGTCAGGTTGAGGTGACGGGGGTAGAAACCAGTGGCCAGGCAGGTAACTCTGACGCCTCCAGAGTCTGAGAGTGTCTTCTGGAGGAGACGGATTCTGGGCTTCACTGAAAGAAGTTTTTATATATGATATATTTTTTTTTAATTGTCATACAAACCAACATTTCATGACAATAAGATGTAATACAGACAGGGCAATTATGCACTAAAAGTTGGAACTTGAAAATGACCTCTCCTCATGACATATTTTTTCACCTCCTGTAGGGTTTTGCTGAGGGAGTGGATACACAAAGGGTGGTAAACCATTTTCAACTTGTATTTCATGAAGGTTGGGTTCCACGCTATTGGCCATTTCATATCAGACAGGAATAAGCCTTGATGCTTGTTATAGTGCACCTGATCCCCAGGGTCACCATTGAAAGCCTCTGTGATAACCACACGACCTTCCTGGTCATTGTCTTGTAGCTCACATCCACTTATTCTTTGCATGACTTGAGTTTCTGCAGAAAATATAATGAGACTTAACTTTAATTGGATTCACAACTAATGACTGTATGGCTTGTGGGTGGGTCACAGTAATGTGCCCCTGCCCTTCTACCATGGGCACCTGTGACACTGTCCTTTTACAGACACCAGGACACTAGGTGTCCCTGTTTGTCCTCTATTTGTGTATTCTAGGCTTTCTGACTCCCTGCAACACCTGGGCCAGGTATAATGGTCTCTCTCCTCCCCGCTCATACCCTCTTTGAGTGTAGTGCTGTCTTGGTGACTTGTGCCGCAGTTTAATGAATTATTCATTATCATTGTTACATTACTCGTTGTCGCCTTTGTCATGGTTTTGACTTTTGAGCCAAATTGTGACACATGTTAAAACAATGTAAAACAAACAATGTAAATGCTATTAATAGAGGCCTAAATTTGATATTTGGAACTACACTGTGAATTGAAAATGTAATGGAGTAATATTATGCAGTAAAACTACGGAAATGTGGCACCAAATTCTCTCAAAACTTTATCTAACAGCACTTGGTGACCTCAAACTGTAATGGAACGTCAGGACACAAGGGTGCGCTATACTGCTTTACATACAATAGGTGTAATGTATACTTGAGAGCAGAATAAATACGACACTGAAGTGTGTGCAATGCAAGCTAAGCTCGTCGTCATCTTTATTAAACAAGGCTCACCCTACATTATTATACATGGTGTCAGAAGTTGGTGATAAGACTACGTCAAGTGAGGAACAGTTTGAGCTGTCAGTTGCAGCAAGCCAAATCAGCGTGAGTGGCTAAAGTTCGTTGGCTCGCCTTCGGAAAGAAGAGGGGAGGAATAACGAAAGATGGATCAGGTATTTTCGATACCACCACCGGGAAGTTTTAACTTCGATGAGCCAAGTAGTTGGACTCAGTGGCTACGACGCTTTGAGCGATTTAGAATAGCATCAGGGCTATCCGAACAAAATGATGAATATCAAGTCAACTCGCTACTCTACATAATGGGGGAGAAAAGCGACGATGTTCTGAACACATTGACGTTGGACGACGCAAACAGAAAGAAATATAAAGAAGTGTGCAAAGCCTTGGGTGAGCATTTCATTGGCAAACACAATGTTATATATGAAAGAGCCAGATTTAACAGCAGATATCAGCAGCCAGGCGAAACAGTGGAAAACTTTATCACTGACGTTTACAAGTTGGCTGAGCATTGCCAATATGGCGTGCTACTGGAAGAGATGATAAGAGATAGGATCGTAGTTGGGATCAGAGACGCAAGATTGTCCGAAAAACTCCAGTTAGATCCAAATCTCACCTTGGCCAAGACCATAACACAAGTAAGACAAAACGAAGAAGTGAAAAAACAACAACCATTGATTAGACGTGAAAAGACCGATGTTAAAGAAGGAAATGTGGATGCAATAGCTATGAGAAATCAAGGGAAACCTAAAATGGCGGCACAAGCACAGAAAAATAACGCTACCCAAAGAACAGAAATGTGTAAGAGATGTGGGAGAAGCCCTCAGCATGCGTGGAAACAATGTCCAGCAAGGGAAGCGGAGTGCAGAAAGTGTAAGAAGAAAGGCCATTTCGCTGCAGTGTGTAGAACAGGACAAAGAGTGGAGGCAATTGAAGAAACACAGGAGGTGCAAGAAAGTGCATTCATGGGAGCCATTGAAAGCGCGAAACAAGAGGTATGGAGACAGGACATAGAGATGAATGGAAAGCCGGTTAACTTCAAGTTAGACACGGGAGCGGCTGTCACAGCCATACCAGACTCTATGTACTCAAAAGCCAGAGATGGTAATTTACAGAAAGCACAGCGAATGATTAGTGGTCCCAATAACCAGCCACTGACTGTCTTAGGCACATTCAGGGCATGCCTGAAAAAGGGTAAAAAGAAGACAGAGCAGGACATATTTGTAGTCAAAGACTTAGTGATGCCACTGCTAGGTCTTCCAGCCATTCAGAGCCTACCACTACTGCAGCAAGTAGCTGCAGTTCAAGCAGCAGGGAATAAATTCAAGATGATGTTTCCAAATGTTTTCTCAGGCTTAGGGAAGCTACAGGGTAGTTACAAGATAGAGCTAGCAGAGGGAGCAGTCCCATATGCTCTGTCAGCGCCAAGACGTGTAGCATTGCCCCTTATGGATAAAGTAAAATCAGAGCTCCAGAGGATGGAAGAAATGGGTGTAATCCGAAAAATCCAAGAGCCGACCGAGTGGTGTGCGGGCATGGTGGTTGTGCCAAAGCCCAATGGCAACATCAGGATCTGCGTAGATCTAACGCGGCTCAATGAAAGTGTGCGGCGTGAGAGACACATTCTCCCAGCTGTGGATGACACACTGGCAAAGCTAGATGGAGCTGTGGTGTTCTCTAAATTGGATGCCACATCGGGATTTTGGCAAATTCCGTTACATGAAGAATCAGAGCGCTTAACGACTTTCATAACGCCTTTCGGGAGGTATTGTTTCAGGAGACTGCCGTTCGGAATTTCCTCGGCGCCCGAACATTTTCAGCTGAGGATTTCCCAGATCGTTGCAGGCGCACCTGGGACATTGTGTCATGCTGATGACATCTTGGTGTTCGGTAAAAACCAAACCGAGCATGATGACAGACTGTGTGCAGTCCTCAGGAAGTTCGAGGAGGCAGGTCTGACCCTAAATGAAAAATGTGAGTTTGGCGTGAGAGAAGTCAAGTTCCTAGGACATAAAGTAAGTGCTCATGGAATAGAGGCAGACCCAGACAAAATTAAAGCAATCCTTAACATGCCTGAGCCAGACAATGTTGAAGGGGTTAGACGCTTTATGGGGATGGTGAATTATGTTGGCAAGTTTTCCCCTCACCTGCCCAGTCTCACAAAGCCTCTGAGAGATCTGCTGAGAAATGACAGTGCGTGGACATGGGACATGCAACAAAAGACTGCTTTTGAGGCAGTGAAGAGAGAGCTCAGCTCTCCAGCTGTTTTAGCTCAGTATAGCTCAAAGAGAGACACTCTCGTGTCAGCTGATGCATCGTCTTATGGATTAGGAGGAGTGCTAATGCAAAGACAGCCAGATGGAGAATTCAGACCAGTGGTGTACATATCCAGGAGTCTAACACCCACTGAAACTCGATACGCACAGATCGAGAAAGAGGCTCTTGCTGTGACGTGGGCATGCGAGAGACTGAGTGCCTACCTTCTGGGGCTAGACTTCTTGGTGCGTACAGATCACAAGCCTTTGATCTCATTGCTAGGTACCCGACCACTGGATGACTTACCTCCACGAATACTCCGATTCAGACTAAGAATGATGCGGTTCAAGTACAGAATCATTCACGTTCCAGGTAAACAGCTGGTGGCTGCTGACGCCTTGTCCAGGGCGCCACTGGGACCGGAAAACAACACAGAATGTGACACACTGGAGAGAGAGTGTCAAGTCTACATTGACCACGTGATGGAACACATACCTGCAACAAAAAGCAAACTACATCAAATCAAAGACATGCAAAACAGAGATGAGACAATGAGACAACTTCGAACATACACAGACAGAGGATGGCCGGTGCATAGAACAGCAGTTCCAGAGAGTCTTCTGCAGTATTGGCCATACAGAGCAGACATACATGTGGCTGATGGGATGCTCCTGAAGGGGGAAAGAATTGTTATTCCAGCGCCAATGTATAGAGAGATGCTAGACAGGCTCCATCATGGACACCAGGGCATGACAAAGTGCTTCGCCAGAGCCCAACAGTCCATGTGGTGGCCAGGCTTGTCAAGAGACATCAAAGAGCTAGTGGAGAGATGTGAGGTGTGCAGCCGGTACTCCAGCTACCGCACAGAGCCACTGCTCACGACCCCTTTACCTGCTAGGCCGTGGCAGAGATTGGCTGCCGACATCTTTGAGTGGAGAAAAAGCCACTATCTAGTGGTGGTTGACTATTTCTCAAGATACATAGAAGTAGCCAATCTGCCAACACTGACCACTGCGACCACTGTGGAAAGACTGAAAGTCATCTTTGCTAGATTTGGCATTCCGGAGGTACTAATGACAGATAATGGGCCACAGTTTGCCTCTTCAGAGTTTTCAGCATTCACCAAAGAATATGACTTTGAACATGTCACTAGTAGCCCTCGATTTCCGCAGAGTAACGGTGAAGCAGAGAGAGCTGTTAGAACAGTGAAGCAGATTCTCAGCAAGAATCAAGACCACCAAAGAGCTCTCCTGGCTTACAGAACAACCCCGTTAGCTCACGGAGCCTCACCTGCAGAACTGCTGATGGGGAGACGGTTGAGATCCACAGTTCCAGTCCCTCCTCAGTCTCTCAGACCAAAGTGGCCGGACCTCCAAGCTTTCAAAAGAAAAGATGCAAGATTGAAAGTGAATCAAAAGAAAGTCTATGGAGCAAGACACAGAGCGAGAGAGCTGCCGATCCTGGAACCAGGCCAGAGAGTATGGATCCGTTCAGCAAAGACGGCTGGAACAGTTCAAGCGCCATCGTCAACTCCAAGATCATACGACGTGGAGACGGAGCTGGGAACGCTGAGAAGAAACCGGGCTCAGCTCACTGCTCTTCCAGAACCAAGGCCAGACGAGTCTGACCCGGAGCCAGACCAGCCTGACTCTAATCAGACTGTCACCCGTTTTGGGAGAACTTCCCGTCCACCAGAAAGACTGGACTTGTAAAACTTAGTCTAGTGACCTGCTGTGAAAAGGGCAGAATAAATCCCTGCAGCAGAGTCAGAAGGGTCAGGTAGTCCACCCTGTCCTTCTAGTTAGGAAAAAAAAGAATGTTATAATGTGTTTGAAGAAAGAAAGCATATGTTTATGTTGTTTAGAAAAAGATAGCGCACAATGTTTAAAGTGTGATTTGTTCCGTAGCCATATTGCCTTATGGTTAGAATGTAAAGAAAGTGTTCTAAAGGAATATGGTAAATAGCTAAAAGGGGGGGATGTAATGGAACGTCAGGACACAAGGGTGCGCTATACTGCTTTACATACAATAGGTGTAATGTATACTTGAGAGCAGAATAAATACGACACTGAAGTGTGTGCAATGCAAGCTAAGCTCGTCGTCATCTTTATTAAACAAGGCTCACCCTACATTATTATACACAAACAACGGGACAATGGTTTTCAAATGGCTGGAATTTTCCTGTAAGATTATTTGTGAATATAGGCCAAATTTCCTTAAAGACTATGGTGTAAAAAGCAATATTTTCCAGAATATTGCCTTTGTCTGCGCTTACCTACTGTTGTGTTGAGGTAGTCCTTTAAATATTTCAGTCGATCTTCCATATTTTCAGAAATCAGATCACATATCCATTGAGCACTTTTTTGACCTTCCACATCAACTGGATCCTTTTCATTTGGACCACGATTTTGAGCCATCTTATTCACAGAATTATAGTAACCCAACTGAATGTCGTCAAGCATGAGGTGAGCAGAAAAATCAGGAAAAGGTGTTTCTCCCCATATTAAAGTTGAAAATATAAGTAGAGAATGGCCTCCTACAAGAGAACAAATTTCAAATTCTTTAGGGAGAAAAGCAAGTAATTCAGTGAATGACTTTATTCTTCTTGTGACCTTTAAATTGTAAATTGTATCATATTGTGGTTTGAGTTTATTGCTACCTCATGATAACAAAATCAACTTGTTTTATCCTGCAACCTTTCCCATCCATCATGCATGTTCTATTTTTTCCCCGCAAGTGTGGTGCATGTAATGTATGCACAATTTTGGTGTCATCACCTTATAGTCACTGTATTCTGAGTCACACTATTGATTTTCATCAACACATAGAATAAAGAAAACCAGCAATCAAATAGCTCTGGAAAGAAGGAAAATGTAAAATCATTTGTGCGTGTGAAAATGTAAAATCACACATTCCAAGGTATTATTCGAAAAATCAACCCATAGACCTGTTATGACACCTTGCTAAGTGCTGTCGATGAGAATGCTATGAGAATGATCAAATTTCATGCAGGGCAGACAAATAGCGAAATTGCTGCCAACGCTAACAGATAAGGGCATATGAAAATTAATAGTTTTTGTTTCCTAAGCCTGTGTCTGTTACAGTTAACTGCTATTTCGGTCTGCGCTGCATGAAATTCGGTCATTCTGAAAGCAGGACTTAGCAATGCACTTAGCAGGTTGACATACTCCGGATAATTCCTTTAAAGGGGAAATCCTGTCAATTTTCAACAAGAGCTCTATTGCTCAAGCTACTTGAGATTAGCCAATACTGAAGACGCAAGACATTTTGGTCCAACCATATAGGTTTCCTTGAACAGAGAATAAGCCCTGACCGTTAACCCAATGGGGCAAGTTTTCAAAACTGTTTACAGCATTTAAACATGCTCCAAATATCACCCCAAAAGTTATGCAACATCATCAGACACATTACAACACAGAACTGTATTGTATATGGCAACAAATCGCTGGAAAAGTGGTTAAAACTGTGAGCTTATGGAAGCAGCCCAATATTGTTTGTTTACAAAACGGTTTTGTAAACACTGCATAAAAACACAATTTTAAGCACTTTGTTAGACATTTGTAGTCATAAACACTACAGAGGTGTGTTGTAATGTGTCTGATGATGTTACATAGCTTTTGGGGTGACATTTGGTGCATGATTTGATGCTGAAAACTGTTTTGAAAACTTGCCCATTGGGTGAACTGTCAGGGCTTACTCTCTGTTCAAGGAAACCTATATGGTTGGACTAAAATGTCTTGCGTCTTCAGTATTTGCTAATCTCTAGTAGCTTGAGCAATAGAGCTCTTGTTGAAATTTGACAGGATTTCCCCTTTAAGGTTGCACCATTATGGACAAGACTGCTACACAAGATTAAAGATATCATCTAAGATCTTGTTTTACCTCCATCTACTGTAGATAAGAAATGAAATACACAGAATACTGCTGGCAGATTTTGCATTATCACAGGTAGTTCAGCGTGTAGTTCAGCCTGCTGAAAAGCCTCTCAGTTGCGCTGCACTGAGACACCTGACTCTCACCTAGTTCAGGAAAGCTCCGCCCCTGCCTTTGTTTTCTCAACTTACATGTTCGCCTGTACAGTAAGACAGGTTTCTTGCATATGGGTTGGGGAACTCCCCACACTTGCATCTGTAAATAGCCCAACATTGATAATGATTTGGACCAGCATGATGATACTCTACATGCATTTCTATATGTTTAAATATCTGATTATTATCACAAAGAATTTTTGTCTTAATTAATAAAAAATAGAAATAATAATTATAGCTTATAGTGCGCTTTTCATCCAACGATCTCAAAGGGCTATAGGTTAAAAGAAATGAAGATAGCCTACTGAAAATAGAAAATTAAAAATGAAGGAAGCAGTTTACTTTTAATAATAGAAAGAATTTAAGAGAACATCTACAGTACATTTACATTTGTGCATTTAGCGGATGCTTTTACCCAAAGTGACTTACAAAACCAGGTTAAACAGTCAAGCAACATAGAAGGACCACAAGTTTTACAGATTTGCCTCTATGAGTTTTACAGTACATCAGTGGCAACACACATACAGTACATACTGTTCACACATGTTCACAGTTGTAGGTAGTAGCAGTAGGACAACTGGCTACTTTTGGGGGAGGAAGTGCATTGTTTAAATTCTATCACAGCTATTTTTGAAAGAATTTAAGCAACTGTAGGGCATAACATACTCAACCAAAATGTATTCAATAGAATGTATTTTTAGGGCTTTTTAACCTTTAACTTGACAGGATAATAGAGTGTGTGGCAGGAAATGAGTAGGAGAGAGAGATGAGTAAGGGTCAGGATATTACTTGGAGTCGGACTCAAACCCGGGGTCCCCGGATTTATGGTACGACACACTAGCCTGCTGAGCCAAGCAAAGCAAAAATGAAAGTATATAACTTTTCTAAGATCTAGACAGCCTGCCAAGGAAATTGAGGAAAGTTGGATTTTAGCCTTATGCAACATTCACAGCTATAGACTTGTTTCACCCCTGAACATTCCGACATTCCATGGTAGTAAACTGAACATTCTATCATTGAAATGCATTGGATTTATGCCTCTTTCTGACTTGAAAAAAATGGGCAATAACGTTTAAAACATGTTTAAATTCACTTTCCTTCAAATAATACACATTTGAAGCACACAAATTGGGAGGTCCCGAATAGATTGAAGCTTCATGCACATAAATGTAAAACCACTTTTATCTACTCGGGACCTCCAAATTTGCGTGCTTCAAATGTGTATTATTAGAAAGAAAGTGAATTTAGACTTATTCTAAATATTATTACCCATTTTTTTTCATGATAGAAAGAGGCATAAATCCAATGCATTTCAATGGTAGAATGTTCAGTTTACTACCATGGAATGCTTTTAGAACCTCGGAATGTTCAGGTGTGAAACAAGTCTATTGTTATCACCATATAGGCCTAGTGAATGATGAGGACAATATAATGTTACATATTTTTAAATTGTCTTTATAAATTTGTATTCTTACTGAAAGATTTATTTGTATTGCATAAGATCCTAAATTGTGTAATTTCCTTTGATTGATCGATAGCTCATCATCACTGTCAGGAACCAGCACTGTGAGGACATAGTATTTCAAGTGCTTTAGTCTCCTCCTGTAAAGTCCACTGTTCTCACAACTGAGTCTTTTTTGTTGTTGTTTTTGAGTGTATAAGAAGATGCAGGTGCTGTCATGTTTGTTTTCTCCTGCTTCCATAACTTCTTTGTTTCACCTCTTCACAGTATCCTGTTCAAGGTGGGGGATTTCAGGTTTGATTGCAAGCCCCTAGAACTGTTGCCATTTATTGTAACTTGTGAAACGAGTTTTAGCCTTGTGAAACATATTTGATGTGATGTGGCGTCCTGGAAGTCTGATGCTTTCTGTGAATATTTACTGTAAAGCTACTAAATGCCTTCAAACATTCACAACCAGTAGCCTACAGTAGGTTGTGATATCGCTCTCAGAAAGGATGTCTGAAGAAAGCAGCACAAAGATAAATATTAACAACTAAATAACAACTCCCATCAAACTGGTTTGAGCTGCAGTGAGATACCTTCATTCCAAGTTCACTTCATTGCAGTTTAGATTCCTGCACAAATTTGTGTTTCAGTAGCCCAATTCAATTCTTATAGCCTGAGAGATTAATCAAACAACACAGTACAGTTCATGTTAGCGTATATTTTGGATAATTGAGTGTGGGTGCGGGTTTGTGTGTTTCACAGAGAAAGTTAAGGTCTTTCTAGTGCGCTATCTCATGTCTAGCATGCCATTTCATGTCTTAGTTTTTTTTCCCCAGTAGTGAGGATGTGTCTGAGCTAGACTGCTTGTTGCAGTGGCTACAAACAACCAAGGCCAACGAGAAGCCAGTGAGGGAGGTAACGATCACTGACGCGTAAACAATTCTTAGTCGGTTTGTCTTTGTTTATCAGCAAAAGGTAAAAACATCCAAAGTTAATTGTAAAAACATTCAACAGTCCAAACGACCACCAACCATGCAGTGCCAAGTGCCAATGGGACATCAAATGAGAGAAGCAAAAAAAAAAAGTGCAAAATGAGGTCAATGAAAAATGTGCTCTCCCTACTGAGCCCCTCTAAGCCTGCAAAGTTAATCTTACATTTTACCAAAAGTAAGATCTGAGGTTCCGGTGACTCAATGTAAAATGCTTATTCACTATTACGTTCACGTTCGGTCTATGCTGTTCCAAATTCTGTCTTTCCATTCGCTATCTAGTGCTGTTAAAAGGTTCATGAAACAGGGCTATGCTTTAAATCATTCTGGAGCAACACTTTCCATACAGTATACAGTAGTTCCTCATATTAAAGTGAAACTTCTGTAATTCAAACATAGCTCTCTTGTACGAGTCTGCTGCCTGCACTACATACTGTAGCAAGCGGAATCAAAACAGTTGGAACAACATACCGTACACAAATACGGTCCAGAAGTAAGTAACCAGAAGTAAGATTGCGTGTTCCATTGACTCAACGTAAACTGCTTGTTTGCTATTGTGTTCAGTCTATGTTGTTCCAAATTCTTTCATTCCACTCGCAATGTAATGCAGTCAGCAGGCTTGTGCTTGGCTTGGAACCTTTACCTTAAAGGAAAAATTCGAAATCGATTAGGTTTCGTTTTTGACATGCCTCATTCAGTTAGTGTTAGCTGCCAAATTCTTTCATTCCACTCGCAATGTAATGCAGTCAGCAGGCTTGTGCTTGGCTTGGAACCTTTACCTTAAAGGAAAAATTCGAAATCGATTAGGTTTCGTTTTTGACATGCCTCATTCAGTTAGTGTTAGCTGCCGTTTCGCAAAGTCCGTCTACGATGCACAAAATTCGATCATTGAGGTGGCTTTCAGTAGCGCTTAGCAGTATGAAACAGCAGGGCTACGTGTTGATTCACTCCAGATTATACCTTTAATATACAAATATTTAGCTGCATCATAAAGTCTTTTTGATCTCCATTCTCTATAGATTTAATGAGATATGTATTTCTGGGTAGAAGGGTTTTATTTATCGAGTCATATGCTACTTCCAATGTCATCAATACATTAACATATATTTAAGATCAAGAGTAAACAAGACTAGCCTGGTTCTCACACAGACCCTTCGTGCATCTTCGTTCAACTTCGTGAGCTCGCACGAGGGTCTGGTAGAGCCTTGTTGAGCCCGAAGTCTCAGATTAACTCATACTCGAGCCCGCCTCTATGCCATAGATCCAATCACAATCGTGGGGCGGGATGTTAACGGGTATGACGTAGCAAGTAGTACATGACAGGCACATTGAATTTTCCAATCAGGTTCGAGAATTTTTTGAATACAACCCCCGCCTCGTCACAGCAGAAAACAGCTAGGCAACCGACGAAATTCCAGATGGATCTGTGTGAGAACCAGGTTAAAACAAGACAGTGTCATGTCTTTGCAGTGGTATGTCTAATGTGCGCTGTCATTAATATACATCACATTCATGCATTTTATAACATAAACAGTGTGTTTGATTCAACAAATACAGAAGGAGAACAAGATTGAATACTTTAGTTTACACCAGTTTTTCCAACTGGATGGAGCACCATAGTCCATGAATCACAAGCACATCTGGTTTACCTTTAAACCAACCTAAACCTTTATGGGTACAAACTGCAAATCTGTATTTCAAAACTCCTATTCAAGTTGGTTCGAGCTAAAATGAGCTGTCTTCATCCGTCGTAATCTCATCCTCCTCCATTTCCTCCAACACAGTCTCATTGTGGTACTGTACCACTGAGAGCTCTTCTGCAGGACCCTCATCATCTGTGTCTACAAAAACAAAACAAACAAAAAACCAGTCTGAACCACTGTGGTGTTGAATTGAATAGAAGTGTACCTTCTCTAATTGACAAACTCACTTGGAGCATGGGTGTAGTTACACATAAGAGAAGTCTGGGTGTCCGGATCTGTAACATACATGTATGTATATACAATACAGTCATGGCATTGCTATAGGAAATAAGACAAACAGTAGCCTAGAAATCTTGACGTACCCTAGCGGCGGCAAATTAATTTGCTCATGCATCCTGTACGTCAAGTAGCAAACCATAGGAAATTTGATTCTAATCACAACCCTATGTGTTTGGGGCAGGCTTCGCTGAACACAACAGTCTTTTGATTTGGTGTTTACATCTTGTTTGTTCCTCCCATTGGACATAGGCTATCCTGTTGCATCCAAAAGTAGTTCGAAAGATAACAGCCTTGTTCCGCCCCGATTGAGTTCAGTCTATCCCTCGATTCCAGACTATACATTTCAATGATACATGGCCTGCCAGGCTAGACAAACAGAATTAGTGGCTACGTTTAACTTAAGAAAATGGCTATAAACAATTGAGTTTTACCTTGCTTAAGTTCATCCAGCCTTTGTCTCAATCTGACATTTGTGTTTTTAGCTATGACTAATGACTAATGACTAACATGTCCATAGAATTCTAGTATTTTTCCTTGGCTCTTTAGTGCTTGCCTCTTCTGTACTGTACTACAAAGTGTAGCCTACTAAAACCGACAGAAAGTGAAATGTACTTGATCAACGATTTTAACCAACTTGGGCTACTGGAGTATTATGCCAGAATGAGAACAGTTCCACGTCATATCCTTTTTAAAAAAATGGCTGCAGTTAATTTTCCGATGTTCTCATTACATCTTAGCCTGGCATATGGCCATCCCCTTGAATTTTTGAGCGGAAGTACGTAGGTAATATGACTTAAGCCATTGCACTCTGCTCTCTGACATTCGTTCTAGATGATGTTAGAGTTCTAGATAGAGTACTTATTATCTGTTTCATGATTGCCTGCTTGATGTTGGACTTGGCAGTGTCCAAAAATGCATTCATGTCAAAGCATTCTGCTTCAAAGTCTGAATCTAGCCTTTCACCACCACCTTATGTAGCAGGTAGTTAGGCTGGAAAAGCTTAAGTCAGTTTGAACACACTGGCCTCAATTTTGTGTTGGCTAAACTAAGAACTTGGGTTGGGTCAGATACTTCCTATCCTATACTTTCCATCAGGGTTCCTATACATTTCCATTTAAAAATTCCATACTTTTCCATACTCAAATGTGGCACTTTGCAGTAAAAAAATTTTGGAACATGTTTGAGGATAAAAGTGTTTCAACGAAAGTCCACGGTTGGAAGTATGATAGTGTTGGGCCTGTTGATTTTGTCTTTGGCCCACAACAGAGCATTATGTATGGCTTAGCCAGCTTGTTTGTGTCAAATTTACTTTTACTTAACAAGTTGAATTGACAACAGAGCCTAGGATGAAATAGAACGACCAAAATTTTGACCACTGGTCCCGTCTCAGCTATTTGGCTCATTTAGAATTCCCTGTCTGCTTCAGGCTTACTTTGTGCACATAATGTAGCAAAAACACAAACGATATGACAGTTTTCAGGTTCCATATTCCAAGATGGAGGCAATACATGGAGTCTACCCCAGTTAATGTGCGTGCAAATGCGAAATTTCAAGCATTTCAAGAATTAATAGTGGTGGTTAATATTTATGAGAAAGGACAAGCTTGTCAACAGGTAAAGCAGATTTTGATATTGAACAGTAAAAACGTCACACATTGTACCTTTAAAGCATGTGGAACTCATGTGGTTAGTGATTGTTGTCCATTGACATTCCAAAACCATATGAAATACAGTTCCTGTACAGTTTTATTTGCCATTATGTTGAGCTAGCTGAGCTATCACTATGCTGAAAAAAATTGTTCCAGAATGTTTAAACTACATAAAACTTGTCAGGAACTGTATTTCGCTACAAAAACTGCACTTACCACTCGGTGAATAGCATATTTTAAAAAACAAACATTTAAGGTTGTTCTAAGGGCATTATAAGACATGCACAAAGCAAGCCATTCTGAACGGATGGGGGATTCTAAATGAGCAGTACAGCCGAGACAGGATCAATCATCACAGAGACACACAGACACATGTAGGGACACATGTAGGCTACTCAAGGATAGACTGGACACTGCCAGACTGTAAGTCCATAGCCTGTTGTGCACTCACTGTATGGCCAAGAGCAGCACACATTTTGCTATTTAAGATCTGCTGCAATAGTCTGGAATCACTTGTTTTCCATCCTTTTCCAGACTTGAAAAATACTAAAATCAAATTCCATACTTTTTTAAGACTGCGTATAGGAACCCTGTCCTATGTGGTGGAGTGTAATTTAGCATCTAGAATTGCTTATTACCTTCTAATGTCTGTGAACTTGGAGCAGTTGTTTGGTCTGGAGTCCTATTGCTCCTTTGTCTCTGAGTCTTTCTTCTACTCCATACCACAACAGCAACCACAGCAGAAATGAGGCCGACAACCAGAGCAACAAGCAGAAAAACCATCAGAGGAAATAGAGGCCGGGTATCAGGTTGTGGTTCAGCTTCTGTTAAAGGAATGGGAAACAGATGCAATTCAGGAAATGGAGTCTCTCCCTTTATGAAAGTTGCAGTCACAAGTAAGGTATGTCCACCTGCAAAGTGAGGACTAGTACTCAAAAATAATGAAAAATTATTTTGGTGAGTAAGTTTCTGGCCCTGAATATGCTGGACCAACTTCTCTAATTAATTTCAATCCTACTGGCAGTATGATGACTCTGTACCATTGCTTTGAAGACATCTTGAATTAATGACAATATTATATAGTATGTAAAACATTTTTTGTCATCTGTAAAATTTATGCTAAAGAACTTCATGATGAAGACAATATCATTCCATAAAAAATTATGTAATATACATTCCTGCCTTTACATGACAATAGCATTGTTATGAGAGGTAAGAGGTACTCATAAGAAGTCATTAATAAGCCATTACCTGCTGTAACAGTTGAGAACAGATGAAACGCAGATAGTGTGGGCATGACGACTAATCTATCCAAGGAAGTTTCTATAATGGACAGAAACAAAACACTTGAAAGCGTATTCTACACAAATACTCTGCAAAAGGTATTATCTTTTAGTTTCTTGTAAAAAAAAAAAAAAACACTCAGTACAGTTTCCTGTTGAACCGGTCTCCGTTGGGACACAAGACAGCCATATCAGTCATATCAAGGCTCAAGATAAGATAGTGTTTATTACACTTCACTACACATGTTTAAGAGAGTAAAATTCTTGTGTTTTTTTGCTCCTCCAAATAAATAATAAATACTAAATACTGTATATTAAGAGAGAGTGAGAGAGAGCATACATGGATGAAAAACTATGCAATGATGCTATTCAGTCATTATAATACATTTAAGTTGCAGTTGTAGACACAAAGATCCATGCTCACTGCTGCAATGAATATGTAAAGTTTTCTGTCATCACAAAAATCACAATGTGAAAGTGAAAAAAATGATGTGGCAGGCTAACCCATTTAGCCAAAATAGCAAGTGCAAGTCAGTAAGTATCACCACAGGGTTCTAGTATGTTCCTACTAGCATGTCTCTTACAGTAACAGTGTCAAGATGGAGGTGTACTAATGCCCTATTTACTACACAGTTAATGACCAGGATGCTACTCTTTACTGTTGTTTTGTTTTGTCTTGTTTTGTTGTGTGTGTGTGTGTGTGTCTCTCTGTGTGTGTGTGTGTGTGTGTGTGTGTGTGTGTGTGTGTGTGTGTGTGTGTGTGTATGTATCAGACTACAAACACACAAAAAAAACACTAAATAAATCACAACCACCACTCCAGTGAGCCAATTTTAATATGTAGTTTGGTATGCATAGCCTGTATGATCATTCATCACAACAGAAAATGCTGTAATACTGCTCAGTTAGCAACAAATAACAAATATGCTTATTACACACATTAAAGTACTTTGGTTGTATCTCATTTTCAATCTAAACAGTAAAATAAAGTTGACAGGTAATTAGCAGAAGGGAAGCATAGACTTGCAAATGTGGTGTGCAGGAAACAAACCCGCACCCGGGACTCCAGGTGTAAATTAGACTAAGGCGAACTCTGGTACAGTGCATCAAATGGAAACATTTATGTTAAAAACTGTACATGGTCCCATACAAATAATAATAATAAAAAACTTGGTTTAAGCTACAATTAGAGGTCTTCACTCTCCTCTTTTTCATCTGTGTCTGTACAAAAAGTGGTAAAAATACAAACAGAATCTCAGATACACCTACACCTACACAAAGGATCTGCCCTCTTTTCATAATGAAATCTTACATTTAGAAATAGCCACTAAAACATGGGCAACATAAGTGGACACAAACATGGTTTTGCAATAGTATTACACTTCTAGTGTCATTAACATGCATCACATATTACGTAAATATATCTACATAAGATAAACTGTAATAATTTTGTTTCAATACTCTACGAAGAAATAGGATTGAATAGGCCTACTTTATTTTACACCAGATGAAGCACCATATCTCAACCCTCACCAAAGTCTGCTGCCACACGTTTTTGCTTGCCATTTCATTTTGAACTAAACATTTAACTGAATGTTGAACATGTATGAAGGCATTGTGTCTCTGAGTGCTATACTTGCAATACTGTAACAATGGGAACTAGGGACCTAATGTAAGATGATGTGTTGAGGAATGGCATGAGTGTCACACCTTCAACAGACAACAGGTGGAGTCAGAGCTGAAATAAGAAGAACAACAAAATGCATCATTGGAGTGCAGACACAAATCCAACAGCTTGTTTAGCTTTAGGAGATTTGAGATGGTTTTGATGAAATAAGAGAGGTTGTGGATGCCTACAAATGATGTCAAATAGCATAAAGCCATTGCAGTTCAATTAAGGTGGCCACAGTGAGGCGTTTAGGCAAAAAAAAAAAAAAAACATTTCAATACACATCTTAAATATGAGGTGTTATCTAGGCTTGTAAAATATCAGTTGATCTTCTTTTTGACAAAATACAATTGAATATATTGTATTTTAACATCAGAGAGCAAGATACAATGCTCAATTAATCCATTCTATGTCATCTTTAAGATACTAAGGTAAAAAAAAGTGTGATTGTATTGCACATAAGCCTGGTATTAAACCAACTTAAACCAGTCATCAGATGCTTGATTTTTTAACAGGATGGTTCCAAACTGTAAATAAACACTGCACTTACAAAGTCATAAAAACTTTCATTAAAGTTGGTTTAAGCTACAATTCAAGGTCTTCATTCTCCTCTATTTCATCTGTGTCTGTAAAAAAGTGGCAAAAATACAAACAGAATCTCAGTGACACCTACATCTAAAGGAAACAGGTATGGGCTAGCTTGTAAACATACAGTTTGGATTAAAGGAGAAATCATGGTGTGAATTAGTCAAAGCCCTGTTTTTCCAGGTAACTGAATGCTGTCTTTAAGGAAAAGAACAAGAAAATTTGATGCTACACAGACTGGATAACAAACCGATTACTAAGGCTGACTGAATGGGGCATAATGAAATAAAACTGTAAGTTGTTATTCCCCTTTCACTTAGTGTTAGTTGCTCGGTGTATGTAATATCAAATTTTCTAAAAAATTACAACAAAATTTGGACAAAAGAGCATGGATTTTTTTTAACATTATATCAATCAAACACACTTAGGCCTATTGTCTTGACATTTTTAGTTCCATGCTTGACAGCATGGTCAGTTATCAAGGTCAGAAAACAACAGTAAAACTACTTATTTACTGAAAGAAAAAATGGTTTTATTATTATTTATTCTCTTTGGTATACTTACTTGGAGTTGGACTGTAGTGGCTCTGTAGAGAGGACTGGGAGCTCTGACCTGTACAATTGACATTACAATCAGAAAAGAGAACACTGAAGGATACTGAACATCAGATTAACAACACAGAGGGGAAATTATATTTGCATAATTGACATGTAAAAACATAGAAAAATCTACAGGTTTTTCTGCAGACTTAACATTGCACTTGTTCCAGCATAGCAAATATTCCAAGAATTATAAATACTAAAATGTGCTTTTTTCCCCATAGATGATTGGATCTAACACATAAAACATGCAAGACAGGGCTTTCACCTGTTCGTCGTCTCCGCCTCCACACAATGATGACACAGATTGCTCCAAACAGGCTTACAAGCACTGCCACAGACGACACTATAGGTGGTGTTTCTGAATTCCAGTCACGCTCTGCCATGAAACGTTAACAAGGGTTACACTGGATAAGCAAGCTCTTGGTTTAATTTATCATAAATCTTCCACTATCATACCAAAATCAATGTCTAGTCTGTTATCCAGGCTGAGGTGTTCAGCTGTGCAGGTGTATTGGTGATGCTGTAGTTCCTCTGCTCTGACCTCCAGGCTCTTCCTCATCTGGTACGTCTCATCTCCATTAGGCAGTAGATCACCTCCAGTGATCTGGTGGTCAGACACAGGCTGGCCGTCTCTGAGCAGGGTCAGGTTGATGTGACGGGGGTAGAAACCAGTGGCCAGACAAGTCACTTTTGCCCCTTTAGAATCTAGGAGTGTCTTCTGGAGGAGCCAGACTCTGGGCTTAACTGTAAGCCAGAATAAACCACTAAATTGGCATCTGCTACAGTAATCACCTTAACTAGATATTTACACTCACCTAAAGTAGCATAACACTGTTGACTCTGTAGTGCAAAAAGAAAAGAGCTGAGGTGACCCTAAAAGTTCAGTAGTCATAGGTCAATAAGCTCAGTAACCATGGGTGTGTGAAGGGCTAGACTGCAGGGCCTTAGCCAGCATTCTGAAATTTAAGAGGTCCGATAATGCACCAAAAATTTTTCACTTTTTAAATGAGTGATGGTGAATTGTTTACCTCACTCACGTCAGATGTAGCACTACGCGCGTTCATCTGATATTCAGCAATAGACGAGATATTTCAGGAGCCAGAAATCCTTGAATCTAACTGGGCAAACATCTTGTCCATCAATTTAATTGACGTACACTGCAGCCAACCACATCGAAACCAACCGATGACGCTGGTTACGTTTGTTGGATTGGTTGGATTCAAAACAGTTGCTTATTCGCTACGTCACACCCTCTACAGCAGCTAGCGGCCCTGATTGGTCCGGTTAGAGAATAATGGCTTGAAATCTCTCTGATGGGCTTCAACATCAGATCGTTGCGCGGAAGTGCCTTACGAAAGTTACGTAGCGCATGATCTGACGTGAGTGAGGTAAGTGAATTGTGACACAGGAGGTCTACTGAAACTTAATTTAATAGTAATTGAACTAACCTTTTTTGAAGTTAAAAAAAAAAAAAAAAATGTTCTCTTTTATGCTAAACTAACTTGTATTAGTTACTTTCTTCCACCAATTGTGTGAGACTTCGGCACTGCAGCAATCACACACACCTAAACTGAACTAGGGTGATCTAGCTCTCTGCAAATGGATGATAGAAAACTCATCTGTGCAAATTATACGTCTAGGCCTATAGTGTGAGGTGATTTAAATGGAATTGGCTATAACAGCAGATAAGGATGTTTCCCTCGCCTAAATGTGGGCAGTCTATAAACTGAAATTGAACCCCCTAATTCTCAAGAAAGTATGTTGCAAGTCATGTTGCAAGTCAAGGTCTGTTTAATTTAAGACCAAATACTTATATCGTAAGAGCAGATAAGGCATTAAAAGTTTCCGAAAGACAATAATGTAAAACCTCGTCACCCGCCATTTCTTATGCTGCGCTTGTGCGCGCCAAAAGATTAGTTTAATTTGAGTGAAAGAAATTTATTTTCAGCTCAAAAGTTACCGAAGCCAGACCTTGGTGACCTCTATTTTAGCTACAGCTATGCTAGGCTGTCAAAATGCCGAAACATGGATTCCTGGATTTAACATGGAATGACCAATATCTGTGCCACAATACAAGGACGAGAAAGACGTGCATCTCAGAGTGATAGTGATAAAACAGGGATATCAAAAAGAGAAAATTACCTCTCCTCATCAGAGTGAGTCTTTTACTCATCAGAAAGTCCTTCAAGGTCTTAATGCAGACTGGGAGGTAGAAGTTTCTGTACAGACTTTTCATGACAATTTCTTTCGTTTTAGACCACTTATTGTGCCACTTTGATTCCAAAGTGTAGGATTTGTCATTAATATTTCCCCCCTCTCCACGTTCTCCATTGAATGCATCTGATGATGTCATTTGATCTGGTGTCCCATCATCCCATAACTCACAACCGACCAGTCTCTGCTGAACATTGATACCTAAGAGATGGACAGATGGTTTCAGGGAAAAATCATTAAAATATGTCAAGTATGTTATAAATACCAAGAGGTCTTTGACACTCACCTTGTGTACAGTTGAAATGGTCTTTCAAAAAGTAAACTCTATTTTTCAAGCTCTTATACACGTGCTGAAAAATGGTAACAAGGTCTTTCTGATGTAAAGTAGTGACATGGGGAATGATGTGGCCTGTCTCATCTGAGTGGAAATATCCCACCTGTAGATCATCAAGCATCAGAACCGCTGTGTACTGAGGGAACTGTGTATCACCCAGAATAAATGTTGCAAATGCCCACAATGAGTGAGAACCTATAAAAAAATGTATACTGCATATTAGATTAATTGCATCCATACTTGCCTGTACAGTATGTTCAGAACTAAATCATTCCTTTTCTACTGAGAGACATTGTAGTGTGTGTTGAAAGCATTGAAAACTCTAACGCCATGACCATTAATACAACTATTTACTCATTTTGCTCATCCATACTTCTATGTGAAAGCAGCCTTTTTGAAATGTGTGAGATGACCGAGATGCACATTTTTGGACTTGCTGGAAACTAAATGCCTCAACATTCAGCACCAATACAGACAGTGACAAAAATATGTTAAACCCATGGTGGACATTTAAAGTCAGAGTTGCCCCTGAGCAACTGTGAATGCTAGAGGGTTGACTTCAATGATTCGGTTTTGAGTTTCTTCGGCATTGCTTGCGGGAGAAGGAGAGGAAAGGCACCTAACGAAGACATCTAAAGCTCCCAGCAGCTCAGCCGCAATCTCAGACTCACAGACATGGATAGTGTCATTTTGCAGAATACATAGGCTAACACAGTATGTAAACCTACAGAACATAATGTAAACAAACAATCAGTGATGAACCTACCTGCTTGGATATGAGAAGAATGCAGTAAAACACCAACTAAAACAGCCACATCAACTACTCTAATTCCTTTCATCTTTTCAAGAGCAATTTCGAAATCTGCGAAACCGGCAATGGATTATCAAGTATCAAGTAATAAAATCAATCAAATTTATACTCATAAGGTAAGGAACAGGTTAGACAGGAACAGTTCAGAAACAGGTTAGACTGGTTACTCACAAGCACAACCAAAGAAACTAGGAGAAGCAAATACAAGGAAGTCATGTAACAGGACATAGAGTAAACCAGGAGTGGAATATAGAGTGGAGCACAAAGAAATGTGCAGAGGCGGACGAAGTACTCAATTTCTGTACTCAAGTGAAAGTATAGATACACCAAGACAAATATTACTCCACTGCAAGTGAAAGTAGCCAAGTCAAATGTTTACTTAAGTGAAAGTACAGAAGTACTTGCTTTTAAAAATACTTAAGTACAAAGTATTTTTATATTAATGTGTTATTTAATACCTATTTTGTCATTGATCCAGGTCCACAGACTTAAGATGAAATTAAATGGAAGGCCATCTTGTTGGAAGGAAAAAAGGGCATGAATTGTTTTACCAATTTTTTTTGCACATTGTCCTATTGATTGTTTTAGTGAGACAATTTTTCTGTAAAATGGTTCTGACCATTTGCAAGTTTCCTTGTCAATCAACACTTAAAAATAAAATTATTTCTGGATCCTAACTGTTAGACTCGTAAACAATTAGGCTATGTGGTTTTGAAGCTCAAAAAAATCTCCTGTGCGTTTATTCCCATTTTAGTGATTAGATTTAGTGATTTGTTTTACTGTAGGTCTAGATAACAACAACAACAAAAAAAGAAATGTAAGGTGAACAGCACAAAGAATTTTAGCATTATCTACCAGTGCCATCTAGCCGGGCGATGCCATCCTACGTACCTCCGCTAAACAATTTTATCTCCATACATAGTCTGGCCCAAGCCCCCCTAGCTCCCTTTCCCTCGGTCGCTCTACGGTTTAGCCAATCAGCACTCAGTTTAGAGCGAAGTCTCTGAATTTTGTAGTCCTAGCATAGGAGCGCGTTTGTTAACTTGCCAGAGATCTGTTTTACTGAATGCGGAAGTTGTAGGCGTGAGAGCCAGGTGAGAGAATACATCATATCCAAACGGAAACTTTGTTGCATTGGGCCAGACTATATGACATAGTCAACAGTCGGCTTTCGCCCAGGCTAAGTGCCATCATGAGTTTGTATTCATTGGTTGACAAAGTTAAGACAACATAACAGTACGATATACTATAATTATAATGTCTCAATGTAACTAGTACTTCATGCCCAATTCCAAATGTAGTGGAGTCAAAAGTACAATATTTGTCTTCAAAATGTAGTGAAGTGAAAGTCACAAGTTTCCAAGAAAAAATATACTTAAGTGAAGTACAGATACTTGAAAATCGTACTTAAGTACAGTAATTGAGTACATTTACTTAAGTATTGTCCGCCTCTGGAAATGTGACAGCGTGCAGCTATAACGACAAGAAGTTTAATTTAATATGCCAGTATTTCAGGTACCCCTGAGTATATGGTCAAGTACATTGTGCACTAATTGCTGCTCTAATTGGTCGTAGCCCAAGACAAAAAAAAAGGGGCTTCTTATGGGTTTGGTCATAGAGCTAACCTATTGTATGCAGAGGCAGTTTCTGCCCCTATCTATACATTGTTGCCAGACTATAACTGTATACAGTACACTGTAAAAAAATAATAAGGTCAAAAAGTTGCATGCATACCATGGCAACAACCATGACCATGGCTTCCCAATATAGAACATGATACTGTATAAACCACATATATATATTTTTAACATGCTCCTCAAGGGTTCATTGTTCTAGGTAAGGCCAGACCTACTCTTATATGACCAGGCCTGCCTGTATGTCATCATCATTCAAGATTTTAAAGGAATATTCCACCTTTTTATGAAAACTGTTTATTCACCCTCTTACCCAGTTACATATGTGTGTAAAAGCATTTTGTCCTTTGTGCATAGGCGTCGGCACCATAGAACGTGTCCCCCTCACATTTCAAAATCTTCCATTTGGATGCCCCAGATTTGACAACAAAATTATCCAGCACAGTTTCTAATTCATCGTGTAAGAATCCATTCCACTTGTTCGAATAGAGAATACACATAGTGCTGAAAATCCACTCCGTTTTGCATTACCAACAACACCTCACCGCATGCAATTGCCAGTCCATTCCACTTGATCAAGTAGGGAATATGCATGCCGCTGATAATCCAGTCCGTGTTTTGCATTTGCAACAACACCTCTCTGCAATCAGTGAGTGAAGTGGATCGTGTGATCAGTAAAGGAGTAGATTCTGGAGGAGGTAACGTCAGCTCCGTTGCCACCTCTCAAAGTAGCTTTGGCTGAAGCCTTATTCTTTTTGTTGTATTTCCTCAAAATTAACTCAAGGCCACATTAAATTAATGTTCAACTAAAAGATGAAATGATGAGTTGTTTGAAATATGCCACCTGCACAGACAGACATGAGGAAGTTCTTCTAATCTAGGCTAAATTCTAGCTTACGTCAAAATTCTCCAAAAGGATTCTTTTTTGTAGTCTAATGGAAATGATGGTACAGTAGCCTAAATTTAGATGGCTGGCCAGTTTTAGGAGATGTATCAAGCTATCTTAATATAGGACAATCATTTAATTCAAATCCAACTCCTCATTGTGAAGAATGAGTCTTCTCTGATATAAGTTAGGCGTATTATTGATTCAGTGCTTGAAATAGCAAACATAGTGAGTGAATCAGGCCTATTTCTGTTGTGTATACCAACATAACCTCCGCCTGCATAGAGTAGCCTAACCAATAGGCTACTCTGTGATATCAGCAATAGGCCTAATTAAATATTCACATAAAACAAGTTTATAGCGAGTTTTGTATCAAAAACCAGATCTGGCCCAAGGCATATCCAAATTATGCCATCGCTTAGGGCCCCGACATTTCAGGGGAGAGTTTGCTAATCCTGAGGAGTTTAGCGACATTGTAAGCTTTTGAAGAATTTCAACCATCTTTATGTGCATAAATAATGGTTATATAGCATATTCCAGGACAATTACTATGATCAATTCAGTCAATATAGTTAGGAGTCCAATCAGTATTTTTATCACTTACTTTTAATATCTCAGTCATGGTTTAGGCTACTGCACACTAATCTCTGATTTCTCCCAACAATCTACTGGAGTTTGTGTAGCATTGTATTTTTATTTCATTCTTCTTATTCAGGCATCATAAAATGTTTATGTTTACCACAAAAAACAGCAACAACCTACAACTAGAACAAAGCCTCCTGGGAATGGCAGAGATAGCGCAGTATAATCCATAGCGTAGAATCCATTCCACTTGCTTGAATAGAGAATACGCATAGCGCTGAAATTTTGGAAATGTTGCCTACTTTTAGATGGCTAGTGAGTTTTAGGAGATGTTTTCAAGCTATCTTAATGTAGGAATATAATTTAATTCAAACCTAGCTCCTTATTGTCAAGAATGAGTCTTCTCAGAATGATTCACTGCTTTAAAAAGCAAACATAGTGAGTGAATCAGGGCTGTTTCAGTTGTGTACCAACATAAGCTATGCCTATTAGAGTATCATAGTGTCATACTGCCCACTACATCACCCCTATCATCATACCTCTCCCCTCATTCAACACCACACCATGCCCACTCCCCACAAGCAACAGCACATTTCTCCTACCATTCTTTCTCAGGTAAGGGAGTTTTTCCTTGCCCCTGTTGCTCTTGGGCAGTGTTGGGTAAGTTACTTTAGGCCCGAATCACACATAAACTGTGCGGTGCGGATGTCTGATGTCTAAAATGAGGTATAAAAATATGAAAATACGGTCTTAGAGATACATGTACGTTGGTCTATACTTTATCATGAAAAGAAGAATTAAACAAATTCTATATATATAGTTAGTGAACATTTACATTTACATTTATGCATTTAGTAGACGCTTTTATCCAAAGCGACTTACAGACATTTCAGTTAATGTTTCAGCAAACATTTCAGTTAAAATGAAAGCAATGTAAATAGGCCTATTGCTTTTTTATTTATATGGAAGAACATTGAAAATACATTTATAGCCAAGAGTAGTAATTGTCCAACAGTTTGGGCGGGGCTTAATTTTGTGGGCGTGGTCTCTGTCCTACAGTTGAGGCGTGTCTTCTATGTGTCAGTGGTGACGTTTACATAACATGTGGCATGTGACGTGTATCTCACGTCGATCCCCGGTTCAAATCCAGCCTCAGGCAGTCAGGTCAGACTCACAGCCAGGATCTCCCCGTTTCGAAACCCACCCAAAGCAGTCAGGTACAGATAGACAGATGCAGCTACAACAGCTTGGCCACAGAGGGCGCTAGTATCGGTAATCGGCGTGAGATACAACACGTAAACGTCACCACTGACAGATAGAAGAAACGCCCCAACTGTAGGATAGAAACCACGTCACTAATTAGGCCACACCCACAACATAACTGTCAGATAATTACTACTGCCAAGACTATTCATTAATGGATTTTCCGCATAACCATGCAATTAATGACAATTAATTTACACGTTAAAATAACATAATTGGGGGGACAAGGGACGGTGATCCTCAAAGATTTAGCTGTCATGATTGGCTGCATGACAGTAAACATCACAATTGGCTGATTCATAATCTATACCTATCATCTTTTTGATCCCCTGAGGAAAATTTGGTCGCTGCTTTAAATCCAACCATAAATTGAAATGTGAAAGTGAAATAAAGCAAACAACATGTCGATCAACATCACGATTGGCTGACTCATGCCAATCTACTTCAAGATTTGCTGATTCATGCCAGTGAAGTCTTTGAGAGTTCAGGGTTTAGGGTTAAGGGGACACCTGGATTTAACCAGTGCAAGTAGCACTGAGATGTCTCACTGTTGCACCTTGACCAGCAGGTGGAGCCAGAGCTGCAAACAGAGGGAGTACAACAAACAGTGGTGCTCTCTACTTAAGGTCAACTCTGTATTCACAGTGGTTCCAAAATGAAAATAAAAGTGAGGGTTGCATGTATGAGGATCAGCTCAATTTCAAGTTGGCATTGACAACAATGTAGTGCCCTCAATCTTCTCTCTTTCATCTGTGCCTGAAAAAGAGCAAATTGTCACCAAATAAGTTGGAGCAATTGTGGTGCTGTGACTGAGTGAGTTGAAATGTATTCTATCTTCATACTCACTTGAAGCTGTTGAGTCGCTACTGGTCACAGAATTCTGGGAACCCTGACCTGTGATAGAGACCCAAAACACTCAGAAAAAAATAATTTACATGTACCTGTACTGTATAAGACACACCTGAATAACACCTTTAAGTTAGCTAAGCAGCAATACCTCTTTACTGTAGATGATCACAGAGCAAAGATAATGGCCATTTGAAGCAAAATAATTCTACAACTTTCTCTGCAAAGTCACTAGTTTGGATGACCAGTGAGCACTTATGACTAAACAGTGACAGTAACAGCTGTTTTATTACCTGCATGTTTCCTCCTATACATAATAAAGACCACAACAGCCGCTCCAGCCAGACACACAAACACCACTACCACTGCAGATGACACTATGGGCGTAGTTACAGAATCCCATTCATGCACTGTCAAAAGAAGCAAATGAGGAATGTAAACACTCAATCAACACATGGATATTTTTAACTCACTGTAAGACATAGTTCTGCTATGCCAGTCCTTTCAATAGGCTACCTGATAATGGAAGCTGAATACAAATACCAGGGTGACCAATACCAAAACTACTCAAAACCACTTATACCCAAATCGATATCCAGTTTGTTGCCCAGGCTGAGGTGTTGAGCTGTACATCTGTAGTGGTGATGCTGTATTTCCTCTGCTCTGACTTCCAGGCTCTTCCTCATCTGGTACGTCTCATCTCCATTAGGTAGCAGCTCCCCTCCAGTGATCTGGTGGTCAGACACAGGCTGGCCGTCTCTGAGCAGGGTCAGGTTGATGTGACGGGGGTAGAAACCAGTGGCCAGGCAGGTCAACAGAGAGTCAGAGGATTCTGGCAGCTTCTTTTGAAAGAGCCTGACTCTGGGCTTTACTAGAGAATGGGAGAGAAAACTGTGTTAAAAACTTGGGATATCATACACAGGGTTACGTCATTTGAAGGTAACGTCATAAGACTAACATGACACTGTCATTACCTATGACATGACATTGTCATGATGAATCTGTCATAAACTTTATACACCTGTCATGACTTCTGTCATTAAATGTCACCCGGTATTAAAACTGTGTGTGTGGGATATCATATACATGAATATTTTTAACAAAAGCTGAAAAGGTATGGGTTTTTAAAGGAGAAATCCAGTGTTAACTAATCTGTTGTCCTGACATACTGAGTAGCGAGCCAGCAGCTAACATTAAAGGTGCAATATGAGTTCCTGCAAGGCTTCAGAGCGATTTCACTTTTGTGTCAAATCGAAGCCATCTCCCCCTGATCGCTATAGCTGCCTGCCCATTACACTGTGGAAAAAATCTGGTCTCTGGAGACAACACAGGGGCTGTAATCGTCAAACAAACAAAACAAAATAAGTGTTATGACAAACAAAGAAACAAACAACATATAACAACCCACATTCCAGCCAAACACATGCAGTCAGCTCACAAACAACCGTCTTTGGCTGCAACCTGATTTTTATATATTGTGGAGCACAAACTGTACCCATGTGTTTGTTTGACGTTTAGGCCTACAGCCCCCTGTGTTTGTTCAGGAGGCAATGCAGGCAGCAGATCAAGGAGAGATGCCTATGATTATGCTGAGACCATGTAGGAACCTAGGCCTACAGTATATTTCACCTTTACCTCATGCATGCACTAAATAGGTAGCCTTGTCTTGAATGTCTTTTTATAAAGGTTAAATAAATGTTAAAATGTATCGCTTAATCCATGGTGAAACAACATTTTGTTTCTCTGCATTAAAGGTTGCAATGAATATCAAAAGACACATTTACCTTTTTAAGAACACGATTTTTCTCAAAGACAATGTATTTCCGAAGTAAACTGATGCAGTTTGGGTGGTAAATGTTTTCATACAGAAAATTGAAATCGACAGGCCAAGTTTTATCCACTGCTCGAGGCCACACCCGGTCTGTATGAAGAGTGTTGTGTTGTGGATTGTAGTAGCGAGCATCTCCACCATCTCCATTGAAAGCCTCTTTACTTAAAAGACCCCCTGGCTGATTGTTGTCCAGTAATTCACATCCAGAAGCTCGTTGTAAGATATAAATATCTAGAAAATTATGAAAATCACAATCTAATGTTTT
The DNA here is from genome assembly GCA_027497455.2 of Sardinella longiceps. NCBI lineage: Eukaryota > Metazoa > Chordata > Actinopteri > Clupeiformes > Clupeidae > Sardinella > Sardinella longiceps. The sequence continues at coordinate 8,950,304 of JAODXP020000028.1, read as the reverse complement.
TTCCCCCAATATACAAAAAGTGTGCCACTTAGTTTACAAGGTAAATCACGAGTAATTAGTATCTTGGTCATCAGTGTCAACAACAGAACAGACTTACTTGTTGTGTGGTTCATGTAGTCTCTTAGATATGCTGCTCTGTCTCGCATAGATCCATATACATATCCAACATAAGTTCCGATGTAGTCTTTACCTGATGCATCTGGTGCAGAAGTATCAGAATGGTTTACTCCTCTGTATATAGGCTTATTGCCATTTGAGTCATAGTATGCAATCTGAATGTCATCCACCATGGCCACAGCACTGAATTCTGGGAAGGGGGTCTCTCCTTTGATGAAAGTAACAAACATCCACAGGGAATGAGAGTCTAGCAAAAAAAACAAACAAACAAAAAAAAAAAACAGATGGTATTGTTAACCCTCCTGCGTCCCTCAAATCTTACTCACACCCTTTATCCTTGGGGTCAATTTGACCCCAGCTAAATGAATCCTCAAAAAATAATAGCAATTTATATTGTTACCTGTTTTTTTGTGACAGGCACTTAGTTTGATGTCTAATAAACACAACCTAATGCCCTACAATAGAAAGCCACCCTCACACATGCCTCTTTGTGAACCCAGAATAACTGGTGCGCGAATATAGCAAATTATAGTCTAAATATGGTCTAAAAATCACCAAACTCCCTCAGAATGTGAAAGAACTATGATTTTTAGTGTTGAAATGGCTTTATATAACTCCTTATATTAGCACATATTTGGTTTATCTGTAACACTTGGAATGAAAAACTTTTTCTGTTATTAGCAATAATATGAAAAAAAGTCACACGCATGGTCCTTTGGGGTCAATTTGACCCCAAGCCGACGATACCAATAAACAAAGACAGTTTCAAAGCTCAAATATTGTTTTTATGTCTTGAATATAGCTGGCATCATATCTGATGGGGTGGGACCATTCTGACAACATTGGTAGCACTAGCTTAAGTTAGCTCAGGTAGCTAAATCAATCTGGGGTCAAATTGACCCCAAGGATCATCTGTGTATACATTTTTTGTACAGGACACTCAAAACATATTATTGTACAAATTTCATGCTTAGTCTACTGTCCCCATCAAATGAGGAAAAGTCATGAAATATGAGGCCAAAAGAAAAAAGTTAAATATATATTTTATGATGTTAAACGTTGCTTTGGGGTCAAATTGACCCCAAGGATCACAGGAGGGTTAAAGATAAATTGTGCAGTATGTTGATATCTCCATTTAAGACAATATTCCTGTTTGAAATTCCTTTTCAAATTTAAACACCTCCAGCAAGTAATTGTTCCTGAACACCTGAACCTCCAGACCCTCTTTAAGAAGTAAAACAAAGGGCTTTTACTACAATTTTGCTACAATTGTCCACCATATTGCATAGGATGCATGTACCATGAATGAGGTATTCTAATGCTGTTTTGACCTTAAATATCTTGTGGAATACATACAGTATAATGCAAACCCACTGAAGCACATACAGTAGTGTAAAGATCAAGCTATGCTAACGTGTAAAGAAAAAATCCTGACAAACCCACCTGCGTGAATATGAGATGAATGTAGTACAACACCAATGAAAAGAGCCACTCCAATTTTTCTCATGCCTTTCATGTTTCAACTCTAACTAAAGCTGTAAGAAATCTTCTGCTGTTGTCATCAGCCTAGGTGTCAACCTCTGCAACCGGCGTCATCAACTTGGTGTTATTTTGTTCTTGAGGTAATTTTTGAAACAGGTTAGACTGGTTGTTTGGGTAAACTGAAAGCAGAATGAACAGACTAGTAAACCTATTTATGGAACACTTTCAAGATACAGTATAAGTCCCTCAAGTTATTCAAACACTTCAAGTTCTGGAGACGCTATGTAGATGGCACCATCAAAGCAAGACCTCAATGGTGCATTCCCTATACCCACTTGAACCAATAAACCTAATCAATTCACAGGTGAATACCAGCAGGACAACTCCATACAAATGATTTGTACGATCACCATCCAAGATGATAAAGATAGCCAAATAGCCATGCGAACGCCGCCTACTGGCTCCTCATTTTATTTTGTTCCATGAGATAGTCAGGAAGCGCGTAATGCAGTTTGGTTTTCTCCAATACTTATCTGTGCGGGCCAAATTCAGCAAACAGAGTGAAAAATGGAAACCATGGTATTGTGCCCAGACATCAACAACCTCGAGTCAAGATAACAAAACCTACACAGGATCAATGGGTCAATGGATCCTACTAAGTTTTCAAGATGTTAGCGAGCTAGCTAACATAATGTTTTACATTTATATTTGAGATTTAATTTATTGACAGCCCGCAGATAACATTACTGAGTTCATTTTAAGTGTACAGAGTAAAAGTAAACATAGTTTACAGCAATATGTTAGGTTTGAGCTAGGGATGCACCGACACCACTTTTTTTTAAAAAAAACGTTACGAGTACGAGTACTTTTGCATGTGTACTTGCCGATACCGAGTACCGATACCGATACCGATATTTCTGAGATTGGGTTTCCATGAAAATGTGAAGCAGAAATTGGGCCTAATGTTCAAATGTGTGTAGATATTATGCTCCTTGTAGAATTTTGTAAATTGAGTGGAAATTAATTTATTTAATACATTTATAAATGTATTAATTTGTTTAAGTCTGAAAACAATCTCAAAAAACTGTAACAAAAAAACTTTCATCAAATTAATAGGAAAATATAATGTGCAGCATACAGTAGGCCTAGTTGACAAAAGCAAAGACAGAATGTAGTCAAGGAAAACAGAATGTATGTCATCATGGTTGAATTCAGCAATTGGATTTTATTAAGCAACTCAAAATATTTACAGCAATTTTTTTTTTTTTTTTTACATTATGAAATGTTATGCAGCCTAAATAATTGTATGTGGGTGTTAAAACAAAAAATAGACTACCAATTGCAATATTCACATGAAATAGTGGTAATAGAGTCTGCTGTAAACATGGTACACCCCCTCTGGCTCAAAGAATAATGGCGCAATCTACCAAGCTTTGATCGTGACTAGGACAAGCTATGTGCTCAGAACAGCACCGTAAAATTTACGCACACAGAGGAAACTGACGTGTAACTTTTTTTGTAATGTACAATTGGTTTATTTATATGATCTGGTCATATGACTCATTTGTGCTCGTCGACTCATTAATTCGCAAGGAAAGTTTATGCTTGGCTAACCACTGCTGACGGATCATGGTGAACACGGCATCTCAGTAGCCTTCCCTGCAATGATATGCAATAAAGCTGTTGATTGTAATAACCACCTTTATTTAATCACCAGCCCATAGCAGTACAGATTTTACAATGTACCTTACTCCTGTCGTCGTCATTTATCTTAAAGGAGAGTACCGGAGTGAATTCAAACATAGCCCTGTTGAAAGAGCTTGCTAAATGCGCTAGTTAGCGAGTGGAACAAAATAATTTGGTACACAGACCGAACGGGAACGCAGAAGCGAACAGGCACTTTACACTGAATCAATGGGACCTGATTGTTGGAAACCAAAAGTAAGATCTGAGGTTACATTGACTCAATGTAAAGTGTTCCGCGTTCGCGTTAGGTCTATGCTGTTCGAAATTCTTTCATTCCATGCTAAATATATTGCTGTTAGAAGGCTCGTGCAGCAGGGCTATGCTTAAACTTACTCCGGTATATTCCTTTAATGCTCTCTGATTAGAATGTATGTTGGTAGAGTGCACCAGATTTGGCTATAACACAGAGATGCAGATGACGCAGAGATTCAAAGCAGACATCAGCTGAACCGAAACTTTGCATATGGTTACAGCGCAACCTTGACCAGGTGGCGAGAAGCTCCCGAGCTACCTGTTGGAGACCCCTGATCTAAACAAAATGTCATTCTTATATCGTGACCAAATATAGCCTAGGTGGCATAGGCAACACTCGGCATCACAGTTTCTTTACTGATTGATTGTGCAAAGAGCGAAGTGTTCCAACTTGGCCACGGTGAACATACAATATTAAATCACAACAACTTCATAGGCTTCTGTAGGCTATTTGAAAGTTTGCAGGTTTACCTGCAGTTGGGCCAGTAGTTCTGTCAGGTCTGTACGTCTCGACTTGATAAGTCCATCCATCTCAGGCCTCTCTCTACAAAAGACACGCATGGTTCAGTCCAACCATGGCACAGAAATGGAAAAATTAAATATTGACTAATTTTTTACTTTGGTATCAAATTCAACTAACAGAAGGTTACACAGTCATCACCTACCCTGTAGCTGGTAAGACCGAGTGAAGGCTTTCAAACCGGAGTTTTCGAAACGTCAATGGTGAAAATGAATGGGCAGCTAATTTCCTGGAAACTGAGGCAATTTTTCGGGAGGGTGTAACAGAGCGTGGCTTGCATGTTCTATATCCTGAGGGTGTTTCCTTTCAGCCAAAATGTACTAGTAGTGTATATTTCCTTCCAAAATCCACCTGAATCCCATTCATTTCAATGGGACATTTACTTTTACTCCACTTTTTTTACATTTCCTCAACTAGGATTTCTTAGGACTTTTAGTATGTTGTTCTGGACATCTCATAGAAATTTACCAAGCTAAAAAATATATTTTATAATGAAAAATGATATTTTTTCTGGACAAATAAAGCAGTGATAAAGGTACCTACACAGCAAATTGGACAGTGTAGGCCTATAAAGTATGTGACTTTATGTATGCTTGTTGTCAATTATTTACTTCACAGTCAGGTATTACTGCAAAGGTGTAAATGAGTGCACCTCAGATCTTATCAGTAGATGAATTCCCTTTTAATCAGAATGTAAACATGACCCACATGTAAGCGGCCACACCCTGGGTCACTCTGCACACAAACCACTGCCTCCAGTGACTGCAAGGTTTCAGGTAAGAGTAAACACCCAACCAACACCCCAGTTACTGTCTGTGGCTGTGTATTTCAAGTGGGTGATATAGGGTCTGGAATTCCGGCTATTAAGAAATGGTGCGGGGGGTGCGGTGCAGTGCGGTCCACCTGGGGGCGCCACAGCAGATGGTAAAGCTAGTGCCCATATAGTTAAAATGCTATCCATCCACCACTTGTGTGGTGAAATTATTGCTTTAGGTAACTTGAGACTTTTCAATAGTAAGGATTCTCACACATCTGTGTCATACTAACCCAGCTGGATATCCTCCAGCGTCACCAACGCACTGAACTCTGGCTCTAAAAACATCTGATAAATGTATTTTCATTTTCATGGCCTTTGTGTTTGAGGGTGCGTGTGTGTACAAGTTAGAAGTTGCAAGTGCAGTCTTTGCAGGTTTGGTTTTTATTGCTCAAATAACTGTTGACTGAAATAAAATCTCAGTAGTCGAACAAAATAAATGGCGGTTTATTTCAAGCCTAGGTCTAAACATACTACAGCACAAAGCTACCTTAGCATACATAATAGGCCTACATAATTCAATACATCTTCTAGAATGATCAATATGATACTTAACAATATGGCCTAATAGTCACATTTTAGAATGCATTTACAGTAGAATTGAACATCCAGATACCAGGAACAATATTGGCATCAGATAATAAATATCAGCATGGGCCTTTAAAAAAAAAAATCTGTTGATGTGATTTTTAAAAAAAATCAGAAATAGGTACCCTGAATTGCAGCATAGGACTGACATGATTTCCTGCCTTATGCAGCCTGTGCTGACCATTCAATTTGATCATAGACTCATGCAAAGCTCATCTCACTGATTCTTCATTCCACCCTCTGCTTCATACTTACTGCTGCATGGGCGTCCAGGGTGGGGGGAGGGGGTGTCCAACTAATCAATTTGAAATGTGAATGGGACACCTCCCACTCAAATTCAATGGTGGCAACGCCCATGCTCGGTACACACACGGAACAGTAGTCATTGTGCGTGTGAGCGACCAAAGTCTAGGGAAATGTTTCTGGGAATGTCTTGGAATTGGAATTAGTTTGATAGAGGAAAGTTTTTTTAAAAACTACTTTGTCATCATGAAAACATTAATAGTCCTCTTCTGTCTTTTCTTGCATGGCGACATGGGTCTATGTTCAGGTAAGACATAATTCTAGTCCTAAACAGTGGTAAATTAATCTGGGTCAATGTTTCCCTACAGTATGCATATTGACATATTGATATTAACAAAATACTACACTGTATAGATTTCACATACAGTACAGACCAAAAGTTTGGACACACTTTCCCATTAAATTATTTACTTTATTTTCATGACTGTTGCCTTCAGTGACAATCTACAAAATAAACAAACTTATGAATGGACATGTGGCATTATGTACTTAATAAAAAAAAGTGTGAGATAACTGAAAACATGTTTTATATTCTTGTTTCATCGAAGTATTCTTTTTTTGTTTTGATAACTGCTTTGTCCTCTTTTTATTTTTTGGATGAGCTTGAAGAGGTAGTCACCTGAAATGGTTTTCCAACTGTCTTGAACAGTTATTCATTCCTAGAGATGCTAAGAACTTGTCGGCTCTTTTGCCTTCACTCTGCGGTCCAGCTCACCCCAAACCATCTTGACCGGGTTCAGGTCCAAAAGTTTGTCATAATCTCACACTTTTTTTGTGAAGCACATAATTTCATATGTATTCATTCATAATTGTGATGCCTTTAGTGAGAATCTACAATATAAATTGTCCTGGAAATAAATGAATCGCTTTGAATGAGGGGTGTGTCCAAACTTTTGGTCTGTACTGTACATACATCACTATGAAAATATTTTATCTATTTATACAGTATACGACGCTCACATTATATATATATCATGGCCAGGATAAGTACGTAAGGCATAAGTCACATTTCACCAACTTCACAGGAGAGCCTACAAATGCATGTGCTGTACATGCACAGCAGTTTGTCTGTATGTACAATCTTTTGTATGTACAGTATTAGTACGGTACTTGGCAGATCTGAAGTGACAATAACAATAAAAACATTAGCACTTTAGCTTGAAATATGCCCCCTTCTGTTACTGCTAGCTGTCATTTCACTACCTCGGTTTGCGTTGTATGAACATGGAACATACTGTGGAGTAAATTGGAAAGAAGAACTTTTGAGCTGATGCATACCAATGTATACAGTCCAATCTGCATTAAAATCTTGAAGCACTGCCTTCACACAAGGAAAAATTATGTGTTGAGAAAAGGTAATTATCGCATGTTTAATGTCCCTTGTAATTTGAGTTGCAGGATTACATTTGCCATCTGCTGTGTTATGACCATGTTAACAGTGAAACCAAGAGTCCGGCTCCTCCAGAAGACACTCCCAGACAATAGAGGGGTCAAAGTCACCTGCCTGGCCACTGGTTTCTACCCCCGTCACATTGGGAGCGTGTCTATGTTCCCACAGCTCTATGTTCCCACAGCTCTATGTTCCCACAGCACCTATGTTACCACAGCCCTATATTACCACAGCCATATATTCTCACATTTCGAAAAGTAATTTTTTTCTTTCTTTCTTCAATGTCAAGTAATAGTCCCACATGTCTATCCCTGCCTGGTTGACCCCCTATGTAAATTCAAGCAAGATTTGATATTTGGTATTATTTGCCCTCAATGGTGCCTTCCAGGTAGTGGGGTTTAGTTTTGCATCCACATTCCACAACGATTTTATATTCATCCACCTCAGCGATCATTTTTGAAATCGACCTCAGCAATCATTTATGGAATCAGTTTCAGAATCCTCCATTCTAATGTGAACAGAAGGGCTAACTGGATAAATATTACCTGTGTTGGTCTAAACATGCCCTTATCGGAACATATTGCTGTGGGAAAATAGGGTCTTAAAAAAAAAAAAAAATCTTTGTAATGTGAGAGCATGCGGGGCTGTGGGAACATAGGGCCCAATTTCCCAAATTTCCTAAGAAATGTGGGAACATAGGGCTGTGGGAACATAGGGCCTAATTTCCAAAAATTCTGTCAAAAATAAAAATTCCTAACAAATGTGGGAACATAGAGCTGTGGGAACATAGGGCTGTGGGAACATGGAGCTGTGGGAACATAGAGCTGTGGGAACATAGAGCTGATCCCGTCACATCAACCTGACCCTGCTCAGAGACGGCCAGCCTGTGTCTGACCACCAGATCACTGGAGGGGGCTACTGCCTAATGGAGATGAGACGTACCAGATGAGGAAGAGCCTGGAGGTCAGCGCAGAGGAACTAAAAGGGAGACACAGATACACCTGCACTGCCAAACATCTCAGCCTGGACAACAAACTAGATGTCGAACTGGGTAACAATTTTTTTCCAGTAGCCTTTTTATAGCTATTATGTGAAAAAGAGTCTGCAGATGTAGCAAATATCTTAAAGGAATATTCCACCTTTATATGCAATTGGCTTATTCCCCATCTTACCTGGGGTTACATATATGGGTTAAAGCATTTTGGTGTCAGTGTTTGAGTTTTCCTTGTACGGCAACCCAAATTGTAACTTTAGCTTAGCATAGACACTGGAATGTAATGTTGCCAAAGAGTTGCTATCTGGCTACTTTACATTCCAGCGCCTATGCTAAGCTAAAGCTTAAAAGAGCTAAGATTGAGTTTGTCAGACTAGGAAAAAGGATGCACTGAAACCAAAATGCTTTTACCTACATATGTAACATACATATGTACATATGTAAATTCCATAGATGGGTGGACTATTCCTTTAATATGCTATGAACCAGTCTCACAGTGTTGCATGTGAATCCATTATGCACAGATCAACATATTCTTGGTTATGTCTGCAGATTTTGATCCAGGGACAGATGCTGTGCCTGTAGTGGTCTCTGTGGTTGTGCCCGGAATTTTACTGCTTTGTACAGTTGGAGTCATCTTCATGCTCTGCAGAAGACACGGGTAAAGCACCAAAAACAACACCCCACCAACTTTTTTCCCAAGTTTTCTTTCTGGTATCCATTTCATTAAGGTTATGGGTGAGAGAGGATGTTGAGTTAACTCATTCATTGAGTGCCCAACATAAAAATAAGTTAGGCTAATTTATAACATTACATGTAACTGAATGTTTTTGGGCCAAATAGAAACAAAGTCAAGCTTCAGACACATTTATTAGACATTGTTGCTATGACACTCTTGCTAATGTGTTAACAAGTTTAGTTTTGTATGCAGGGGCGCCGCTGGGGGGGGGGTTAGGACGATTCTAAGGGCCGAGCACTGACAAGGGACCCTTTCAGGGCTGTTAGTATTACTTCAAACAGTATTGGCTTGAGAAGGCGTTTGAAATGAAATATTAAATTTTATTTGTTCAATTAAGTAAATTAAATATTGTTGTGATATTCTATAATATTTCAGTTGCAACTGCTGGTGAGCATTGTTTGCAAACTGTGGAAACAAGTTGCTAAATTAGGCTTATGGTGGTGGTGAACTATGAAGCCTTGTTACCCCAAACACGAAAGGACAAACAGCAGAAATTTAAGAGCGAACGGTACACGCATTTTAAAATGAGATGCGATCTCGCGGTGGGTGCGCATACTGTATGTCCAAATTCACCAGTAGCCTGCTTCTCGGTTTAATAACTCAGAGAGTTTTTCTCTCACAAATGCTTTACAGTAATAAACGGTTTAATGAATTCATTGCGAAGACAGTTGTATTGTGGAAACAGTTCTACATTGTGATCATGAGGTATGCTGTCAAATACTATATTTCTAAAACTGTGGAAGCCATTGGCATATCTATTCATCTGTATATTATATCTACAGTGAGGATTTTTTGCAACTAATAACACCACTGCACCACTCACAGCTGTTTTTGGCAGATAATTGAAATGTTGGTCAGAGAATGTCCTGTGCTATTTAGGCTACTCCTGCAGATGATGAATTAGAAGTTGGTCTATAGGCAATGTCTTCCAATGATTAAAGGAGCTGTGTGTAGGATTGTGGCCAAAATTGGGACTACTATCGTGTTCTGCTTCATCATGTTCTGCTTTCAGCCATCTCCATCTTTCAAAAGGATCTTCTATACATCTCCTTGTTTTATTTCTCACTTTGTCACAATGTATTTCCAAAGCATAATGTGGCCTTGACAATGAAACAACACAAAAACACTACTTGAAATGACAAAAAAAAACACTACCTGTGGGCTGCAACTTAGCTTTTCAAATGCAATTATTCTGGCTGGACTACAACTGTCAGTGGTATCTGTGATTAACATGAACATGATTCCTTCATGTCTGGTGACTCAAGGCAATCTTTTTATGATTATTTGGAATACATTTCTTACACACTGCTCCTTTAAGACAGGCTATTTTCCACTAAACAATTTACATGACAACTGAAATGCAAACTGAAAATGTAACTATAAATGCCTCATTTTACAGAGGTGTGCAGTGAAACAAGTCTCAAATTTTAAAATTGACGGCATATTGGGTTCAATTGTAAAAAAAAAAAAAAAAAAAAAAAAAGATTCCAAAGTCTGACTGACTACTAACTAACTTGGATAAAAACATCTGCTAAATGCATTAATATTAATGAAAATGTAAGCTACAACAGTTGGTCAGGGTCATTGTCAGTATCATTGTCAGTATTAGCCTACCTCACGGAGCACTGAAAAGACATGCAATGGAATTAGGTAAGCCACTGAATTAATTGCTAAAGGCTATGAGATCTTACAAAATATAAAAATGCAACAAAATGCTAGGAACGGCTATGAGTTCTTAAAAGAAATTCCTGGGAGACCCCCCCCCTGCTCTCTAACAGTTGCTCATTAAAGGAAGGAAACCATGGATTATTCTTTATAGTAGCCTACAGGCTTATTTTCATAGTTGTTGATTTAAAATGTTAAAATGTAGTTCATCAATGTTTCAGGAACATCCATGATGTAATGTACATGCCAAACTGAAACAATAAAACAAATTAACAAAAAATGTAGTTCATCACATGCAGCATACTCAGTGATGTAAGCCTAAGCCTAAGCTACTGTAGTTTTAGTATGGTTCGATTTGCTTTTTTTTGCTTTTCCACAGGAAAGAAAGTGCCATCAGGTCAATACAAGCGTTGAGTGCCAGCCAAAGAAACAACTTAACTTGCGCTTGAAAATTTTACTATTACACAATTCGATAGGTACAGTAGTTGGTGAGGGGGCGCTAAATTCTAATCTTTCATGGGGCCCAAAATTTCTGGCGGCGCCCCTGTTTGTATGGAAAGTGACTTCAAAATTGGCTCAAAATCTCCCACTGCAGTCGATTTGGTTGACTTTTGTCAAGTTCATGCTGAATCAGACTTGGTAGTTGTCTTTACTTACTGAGCAGTGCCGTTAGCAATGATTTTCTCTATACCCGGCCGAAAACCGTCTGGAATTATTAGCACTTCCAAAAACTACATGGTGTTTTGTTTTCTTTAATATGCACCATTATTCTCGACATTCACGGCAAAATGAGGAATCAAATTAAAGCTAACAGCTTAGAGAAAATGACGCGAATGCTCACTTCTGGCCGGATACTGGTTGTCCCTGCATACCACCTTTGCCAAGGTACCAAGCGTGCTGAACTGGTACTAAACTGTGACGTGTGGATATTGCTGTTACCTGATTGGTTGTTATTATTACTAGCATCATAATGCTAACAATCTAAACAAGCCCTTAGCAGCTAGCTCAGCAGCTTAGCAGTTAACTGGCAGTGTTAGCACGGCAGGATTGATGGCAAGGGGAATAATGTCATCTCCCTAAGTGATTGTTAACGTTTTTCGATTGCATGGTGCCAGCTACTGTAGTTTTAGTATGGTTCGATTTGCTTTTTTTGCTTTTCCAGTGGTAAAATCTGGTACCGTACCACCTTTGCCAAGGTACCAAGCATGATGAACTGGTTGGCTACTAAATTATGATGTGTGGATATTGCTGTTACTTGAGTGGTCGTTATTATTACTAGCATCATAATGCTACCATTCTAAACAATCCCTTGGAAGCTAGCTCAGCAGTTAACGTAAGCAATAAATCCCGAGAGGCCGGTGTAAATGCTGGTTTTTGCACGGGTGTTGTTAGGCACGAGGCGCAGCCGAGTGCCGTTAGACATCTGTGCTAAAACCAGCATTTATACCGACTCGAGGGGTTTATTGCGCTTCTAAAACTGTTACCACGTTAACCGGCAATTGTTTCATTAACGGAAAACATAACCACGAGAAATATAGCATGTTATTCCTTGATACCAATTCCTCCGCCAAAAAGATACTTCCTCTTACTGAATGGTTGCCAAGTAACGCATAAGCGCTGCTCCATTTACTTTCTTATGGTGCAGCAGTTTAGAATGAAATGCGGTTGGAGCCGTGCTAAATGCCTAATTTACAATGGCATCGAACACGTTTTCAACCAATCACAATCGAGGACCGGAACTATCAGTTTTAGAATGACAGTGTGAGCACGACAGGATTGATGGCAAGGGCAATGATGTCATCTCCCTTAAAAGGTTTTTCCACGTTGGTGAGTGGTGACGCTACCGTGGTTTATTCCATTGTCGCTAGAGCAGCCAGTTTCATTGAACAGTACTTTTATTCAGTGGAAACGAAACAGATTGTAACAAACTGAGTCGGGTCGAACCGTGCCGAGCTGGTGCCAGTCAATCGAAAAGGGGCTATAAACACATTTCATGGGACAGAAAATAGTTTCTAGACATGATTGTTTTATTGGGGATGAGTCTTTTGTCTTTCTTTTATTGTTTGATAAAAGATTATTTTTCATGGTTTTCTTTTATTGTTTCCCCCTCCAAATGCAGCAATGTTCCCTGATCCTAAGATGAATTTCTCCCCCAGGCAGACCAATAAACTACCTTAAACTTAACCTTCTATAGCATCTCTATGACTGCTCACTGTTTCAGCTCTCAGCCCTCCAACTATGTTCCTGCTCAGAGTAAGTGTTTGCATTTTGGACTTTGGGAACGTAGATTCTGTCTAACCTTTTATAAGTATTCCTTTCACTATTAGAGCAGTATAAAAATAATCAAGGTACTTTTGTGCCGCATTTGAAGTAAAGTTCCCAAACCTTGTGGAAGAGAAAATTGTGTGTTGTTGCTGTCTTTACATGATCCAACTGATAATATCTGTTTGACATTGTTCTTTGAATTTTTACAATTTGTGTGACTTAATTACATTGTCCTCTCTGTTTCAGAAACAAGTCAACTTTTGCATGAACTGGATCCTTATGCAAGCTAGGTCGTTAACATGCCAACCTCGGCAACAACCCTATTTTCAGTCTACACCAGAATTGAAAATATGTAACTTCCTCTAGACATGGGCAATTCCACAAAAAAGTCAACCTCACTCAAATAAAAGTCTCACCTACATGAAGCCTATGTACAAAGTATTTTGGAAAACTTGCAATACAAAAAGTATTGTCTCAATGTAAATAATCAGCTGAACAGTTTTGAAAGGATATCTATATGTTACAATTTTTACCCTATATAATGTAAGCCTATGGACGGGCTTAAAATGGGCATAAAGTGGGTGATACAAACACAAAGCTACAATATTATCAATTATTTCCAATTTTTATATTACTATTTCAATCTTTACAAGTTGAAATTCACAACTACTGTATTTGATATAGGTTTTCAGGCGTCACATCCATACACCTTAGTCTATGATTTTATGTCTACAGTTATCGTAACTGTATGTGTGTGTTATTTACAAAAGTAATTTTTATTATGGACACTACTGTCACCAGATTGTGTCATGTTTCCTTACAACCTCTCACTGGTGCCATTTTCCCTCATGCATTTAAGGCTGCTCGGCAGCGTTTCTGTTTGTGTATATAGGTCTAGTGAATACATGTCTCATTGGCCTTGCTGTTTTCCCTATAATCTTTGTGTTTCTCCCAATTTTACATAAATACTTGTTTATTTTATGTTAATATACCCCCTTTCAATTCAAGCCGTTCGCCCTCTCGTTGTTTATGTTGTGGCCTGAATGTCAGGCCGTAATACTGCCTCAAACTTGTGTGCCCCAGAGCTGGCGGATGTCATTGCAGATGTAGCCGGTGGCGGTCCGCACTGCACACGGGTCTCGAACCCGCCACCCCGCAAGCTACAAACTCCCGGCGTGGGAATGGAACGCTCTAACCAACTGAGCTAAAAGCCCAAACTTCTAACTCAGCGTGTTAGAAGCGCCCATGGAATTGGGTGATGAGGATTTACACACTACCACCGAGCTAGCCACGCTAGCTGGCCTCCGTTACACAGACATCTTTAACCTTTCCCTCAAACTGTCTGTGGTCCCATATTCCTTAAGTTCCTTACAGGTCATACCAAATAAGGTTACTGATGCTGAGCTTTCCACTCATAGCCAATAACATAATTAATTTGTCTTTGGACAAGACACACAAACAACTGGGCTATAGATTCATTCACACTGGATTTCTCCTTAAACCTTGAGCCCTGTACACACACGGTCTCGAACCAGTAACTCACAGCACCATGGCCAGAGTCATGCACACTAGCAAGAGAGCTAACACCCCAGGATTCTAGGTTCACTTACTAAAGCACTACACAGTTATCAGCTAGCATGCTACTGTGTATTGTTTTTATTGTGTGTCAGACTATAAACTCAAAAAAGTTAACAAAGTTATCGGTTGTAATGTGTACATCACTACAGCTATGTATAATCACACTAACTCACAACTATCACTCCAGTGAGCGATCTTTAATATGCAGTTTGATGTTGTATGTTTTTATTCATTACAACAGAAAAGGTTGGATAAAATGCTGTAATACAGCCTACAGCAGGATTGTGAACCATGGATATTTCACACATTATGCAGTACAACACATAATTCAGTCCAACTTTGGCTGTATATCATTTATATCATCATAAGTATAGAATAGAGTAAGAATGGAGTAAAGTTGACTAGCAATTTTATCAAAAGTAAGCAGGAAGCAAACCTGGGTTGCCCAGTTGTCAGTTGTAACCACTGCTCCCCACCCACAATATTGCATGTTAGAGAAATGCACCATACATATAGTATGAATCCACCATCTTATGGTGTAACTTAAAGGAATAGTTCACTGCTTACTGAAAATGGGTTATTCACCCCCTTACCTGGAGTTACATATATGGGTAAAAGCATTTTGGACTCATTGCTTGCGTTTTCCTAGTATGGCATCCCCAATTTTCCTAATTTTTAGCTTTAGCTTAGCATAGGAGCTGGAATGTAATGTTGCCAGATAGCAACTCTTTGGCAACTTTACTTTCCAGTACCTATGATAAGCTAAAGGTAAAAATAAAAATGCATGCACTGAGACCAAAATGCTCTTAACTACATTTGTAACTGCAGGTAAGGGGGTGAGTAACCAATTTTCATAAAGAGGTGAACTATTCCTTTAAATAGTGACATAATTAACACCCGGTATCACTTCTGGGTCATTCCGTGTCACGGACTAATGGCTCCGACTTTACCCTCTCAGAATTGCCTGATTCTCAGATATTATGTGCCCACACCTCTTAAGGATAGGTTTGGAAAATTATTAGTCAGTATCTTAAATATTTCTATGAAAACCATGCCTTCGAATGCACCCTCTCCCTGTGAGCATTTTTGGCAACTTTTAACTGTAATACCACCAGAACTGTTGAAAATTCAACCACAGGTATTTGTATGTCAATAGTTTGTTTTGAAAAGGCTTCAATGTTTAGGACCCCCTGGGAAAACAGTGTTGGTTGTAAACTCATTTTTCCAATTTTGTGCAATAGTCTACTTGTCTACAGACAGCTTATAGCTAATGAAGCTAACTTAACTTTTTCTACAGAATGGTTCCAAACTCTAAATATGCATCGCTCTAACACGGTCACACCTCCCATTCAAGTGGATTTGAGCTACAACGAGATGTCATCGTTTTCTTCTATTTTATCCGTTTCTGTAACAAAACAAAACAAAACAAAACACAGTGGTGATGTGACTTATTGAATAGAAGTCTATGTTCTTTTTTTTATTGACATACTCACTTGGAGCAGGTGTGTAGTTACAGGTCAGACGAGTCTGGGTGCCTGCATCTGTAACATATAGTGACACAATACAGTCATGACACAGCTACAGGACACTAAACATATCCATATGAAGGAAAAAGACATTGGCATGTAAACATATAGTAGCTGCAGAATCCACACAGGGAGATGGAACGAGTCAGAGCCATAGAGAATGAGTGAAGTATAATATGATGGACCACCATAACCACAACTGAGTATTTGCTCTGACTGCCTCACCAACTAGACTGACTCTTTGGTGTTGCAGCCAAGTTGCATGTTTCGTTCCAAGTTGACACCTTGGTTTGGAATATAGAGACATATGGCAAGCTGAATGAGCATTTATTCAGATATCTTGATATCAGGCATAATTTCCATGTACATGCAAGCCATTTCTGTCCACTAGATAACTAGTGAGCCATTTTTGTGCAAACTAGGTAACTAGTGAGGGCTAAAATATGCACACTAGTTAACTAGTGGGTGCCAAAATACACACTAGTTAATTAGTGAACACATTTTGGCTTCTCTAGTTAACTAGTGAGCGGCAGAAATGTACACTAGTGAGGCTAAAAATGCATACTACTCAGCTAGTTGGAGGGTTTTAGAGTCTCACTAGTTAGTTAGCCAAACAGTTAATTTTCTTACCAAAACCACGTTTTGTTAGTAAAACACTGAGTGTGCATTTCAAAACGCAAAGAACTTCTCTCTATTATGCGAACATCACCAAAACATAAACAAATTGGCTCAAAATCAAGCCATTTTATCAAACAGAAATGTGTTTTCTTTACACAGTAAACATGCAGACAGTCCCAATACACCAACTTTCAAAATGCTAATACATTGTAATTCACAAGAATTTATGGCTAAAACCGTTTCTGGAATTTATTGCAACAGCAAGAAATCAGATATTAAAACATGAACACGTCCGGTAGTAACCCCAGCCCTTATTCCAACCTGCGACACTTCAAACAGCAGGTGACGAGCATATGACCACATATTGCAACATAACCCCCACACAAACACACTCGTAGCATTTACTGTAACAAGGCATAGAAACTACATCGACTTCCGGTGACGTCATGGCCAAGATGGCAGCTTGAATTTGGAGCTCCTGAGGAGAAGTTTGACAAAACTAGCCAAAATACAAATTTATTTTAATTTCTTGAAGTTACAAACTGTCTACAAGCGGTCAGCATGACCACTCCTCGAACCAAACCACCAAAAATCCCGAAAGAGCAACAAAACTCTGAGTCTGGGCAGAGCCAAGACAGCATGGCGGCAGTGCTAGCCGAGCTACGCACATTGAGGAAAGAACATGCTGAAGCTTCTAAAAACACCAAAGAATCCTTAACAAGGGTAGAAACTGCACTTAGTGAAGTGGCTGAAAGGACGACGCAACTGGAACATCGAATGGCAGAGTATGAAGAGAGATTGGCTGAGGCGGAGGAAAAAACACAACGAAATGGAAGAGCCCTCCGCTATCTGCTTCATCGAGATGCTAACGTGGCTGCCAAATGCGAGGATCTAGAATCAAGAGCTCGAAGGAATAACTTGCGCATCTATGGAGTAAAAGAGGACGAAGAAACCACCAACATGACAGACTTTATAAGCGACCTTATCCGAACAACTCTCGCATTGCCTGGGGACCTGAATTTAAACATAGTGAGAGCACACCGCTCCCTAACTATGAAACCGAAAGACCCAGGTAGCCCACCCCGCTCCATCATCGTTCGATTTCTAGACTTTAGAACCAAAGAGATGGTGATTCAGGAGGCTTGGAAACATCGTGGAGGGGTTACATATAACGAACAAAAAATCTTCTTTGATCAGGACTACACCGCAGATATACAGAAGAAACGCAAGGAAGTTAGAGCCATCGTAAAGCAACTGAAGGAGAAAAACATCAAAGCACAATCACCGTTCCCTGCGAAGTTGAGGATCTTTCTACACTCCGGAGTGAAGACATTCGCGACCCTAGCAGATGCTGCGGAAACTCTCGAGAGCTTGGGGATCCATATTGAACGTGATGAACGGGAGACACTATTCTCCGATCTTCTACGGAATAGCTTGACTGATACAACAAACAGACAGAATGTAATGACCAATGCAGATCTAAAGAGCCTGTCTAAAGAGGACTGACATCTTCAAAACACAGCGAGTACCGTGAGTAGACTTGGGTGATAGGGTAAATCAGAGACTGCTTAAAGGTGGACACTTTTTGGCTAGTGCATAGACAGTGACAGAATAGTATGTAATCTAAACTCTCCTCAAGGGAGGAGCTTTATTTTGTTTTTCTCTTTTTCTTTTCCCCGCTTTGGCGAACCCGTAAACTACAGGTTATAGCATCTGACTTGCGTATAGCCTTTTGCACTCAGTGCATAACCCCGGAGAGATCGGTCACAACTCTCCGTCTTTGATGGGACTGATGCGTTCTAATTCAGTCGGGTTTTTGGAAGTCTGTTCTTTCTTCCTGTTCATTATGTATTCTTTTTTTATTTTGTTTGATTTCACAAGTACTGAGTGTATTTATGCAAACATATGAGGTGCATCATGTGTATGGTAAAATGTGCGTTTATCCTAATTGGAATTATGAAGAGCCACAATCATTTACATGAATAAGATGATTATAGTTAGCTATAATGTCAATGGTTTAAACCATCCTATAAAAAGAAAAAAGATATTCAATCAGTTGAAGAAAACAAATTGCTCAATTGCTCTTATTCAAGAGACCCATTTGACTGTAAATGAACATGCAAAACTAAGAAGAGAATGGGTTAATCTAGTATATAGCTCTTCCAATGGAAAAAAAGAGGAGTGGCTATTTTAATAAATAGAGCTCTAGCTTTCAATACAGAAAAAGTAATACAAGACAAATCAGGGCGATTTGTTATGGTGGTGGGTAGTGTGGGAGAACTGGAACTTTCTCTTTTGAATGTGTATGCTCCTAATGAGTATGACCCTAATTTTTTCAAGGAGCTGGCTAATGTCATAATGGAAAATTCAAAAGGAATGTTGATAATGGGGGGAGACTTTAATGCAGTACAAGATGGAAAGATGGATAGGATGCCAATGGAAAAGGGGCCTCAAAGTCCTAAAACACATATGTTAAATAATTTTATTTCTGAACTGGGCCTTACTGACCCATGGAGGGCTAAACATTCTAGAGTGAAGGATTTCAGTTTCTTCTCCAATGTGCATAGTAGTTATTCCAGAATTGACTTTTTTGTCTTCCTCTACAATATCTTTATAAAGTATCTGACTGTTACATTGACTCCATAACCTTAAGTGACCATGCTCCAGTCATTTTGAAACTAGATTTAGGAAAGCATTCTTTTTTCAAATACTGGAGAATGAATGTGTCATTACTAAATAATACAGAAAATGTTGATGTGTTGAGGAAAAACTTAAAGGAATATTTTGAGATTAATGATAATGGGGAAGTTGACCCTTCAATATTGTGGGAAGGAGCAAAGGCTGTCTTAAGGGGGAAAATAATACAAATGTCATCACAACTGAAGAGAAAGCGGCTGGAGGACCAGCTGAATCTAGAAAATAAAGTGAAACTTTTAGAGATGCAACACAAAAACACAGGATCGAACACTGTTCTTACTGAACTCAAAGAAGCAAGAAAAACTTTAGACAAAATGTTATCACTTAAAGCAGAAGGTGCTCTAAGATATACTAACCAACGTTATTATGAGATGGGAAACAGAGCTAGCCGTCTACTAGCCTTCCAGCTTCGCAAAGCTCAAGCTAGCCGTACTGTAGCCAAAGTAGTTCATCCAACAAAGGCTGAAACAGTCTCACACCCCAAAGCGGTGGCAGAGGCATTTGCAACATTTTATCATAATCTGTATAAAGAGCCCAGATTACAAGTTACAACTGATAACACTAGCACTTTTTTGGAAAACTTAAATCTCCCCTCATTGTCAGAGGAAGTCTCAGCTCAAATGGTATCACCTATCACAGAAGCAGAAATAAGAGACGCAATTAAGAGATTAAAAAATAATAAATCTCCAGGAGTCGACGGCCTCTCTGGTGAATTCTATAAATGCTTCATTAAAGGGGGCCTAGAACACGTTTTTCTGACTATTGGAAACTGTTCCTTGACCCATTTTATACCACATAATTTTTTTCGGGGGCTGAAAATGACCTAGGAGCCATGCAAAGTGAATT